>CM074718.1:152680261-153880261 GCA_037306005.1 Rhinophrynus dorsalis | reverse complement strand
CCACTATGGTTTGAGAGATATAGGCATTCAAAGTTCCCCACTCCCTCCCCTTCTCCTGATGTCAGCTGTAAAGCTGACAGCAGGAGATTCAAGTTGGCCGACTCGTGGAGGCTCTTCAGCAAAGCCAAAATCGCATTGAAACGGTCGACAAAGTGTGCTTGCAAACCAGGCACACTTTGTAGACCTTTCCAATGAAGTAATTATTTTCCAATAACACGATTTCTGCTCTGCTACAGAGCCACCGGCTGGTCCCCAGACCGTGATCTCCTGTTGTCAGCACAGCGCTGATGTAAGGAGAAGGGGAGGGAGGGGGAATTTTGAATGTGAATATCTCTCAAAACATAGCGGTTTGAGAGATAGAATTTGTGGCATATAGTTTGTTTTTTGAACCTTTACAAAACTATACACATTTTTTATGGGACCTTACTGACCCTTGAAGACTGCAAGTCTTATTGGATGTGAACTCAGCAAGTGCCTCTGCTCCTCTGCATAATCCCACAGCTAAATGAGTTAGAAGAAACTTTACATGCACCCCTCCCTGTACTATAGGACCTCCTCTATGCCACTGCATATTCCTGGGCCCCAGATTGTATTCCCATGTGTAATGGGGTCTCTGTTGATAGGTCCGCTTTTGATGGTGGGCTCTGGGCAAATGTACACATTGCACATTGGTTAATATTGCCCTAAGCCTTAGGCTGCTGTTCTCTATAGAATGCTATAGTAATAGCTCCCCTACTTTGTGATATTTGAACTGTACTCATTTTGAGTTAATCCACATCCAGCATTGGGAACAATCTTGTTTTACTCAGCAGAAAAAGTCCTTCTATATATGCTTTTATAATTATAAAATGTTTACAAATATCTAACCTAATTTTATTTTAGTTGCTAGTGTTCATTAGCCCCTTAAGGATCCATGACGGTCCTGGACCGTCATGGCTTAAATGATAGCACCGTGCCTACCTGCACGCTGCTATCATTAATTCCAGGCTGAGACTGAGCGCTCCAAGATCGGGGCGTTCAGTCTCAGCCCTTCTTGCTTGTGCCGGTTCATGTGATCGCCGTAGCAGTGATCACATGTACCGGCATTCTGAGAAACAGAGTCAACATGCAAAGCATGCTGACTCTGAGTGTCTCCTCTACCTCTGTCTCCCTTGCTATCAAAGTAAGGGAGAGAGAAGTAGAGAGGAGACACCTAGTGGTAAAAGAAAATACAGCAGCTGGGGGTATTAGCCTTATTGGAAGTGTGATTGTTGTGGAGCCATGTAATACACTTATACATACCGCCAAATGTCATGGATAAAAAAGTGTCAAAATAGGGTGGGAAAAAGGGACATGGGGAATTTCACCCAGGGGGACAGTGGCCACTTTAAACTGCGCATTTTGTAGGTATGACTGACCGGTCATACTTTTCATGCAGTCTCCATAAAAATGTAACCCTTTGTGCCCAATTGATCCCAAGAGAAAAAACACATTTTTTAAAAAAATTTTTATAAAGTAAATGGTGTGTTATCTATATATGTGGGGTATCAAAAGAAAGCCCTAGTTGTGCTTAAAAAAACAGTATATAATTTATGTGGGTGAAATAAAAGACCAAGAGGGAAAACACTGTTGAACAAAGACATAGTCAAAAAGGTCAGAATTACTCCGGTCCTTAAGGGAAAACGACCTCAGATTTTCCCGGTCCTTAAGGGGTTAAAAAGTCAAAAGGATTTAGAATTACTTCCACTAACAGCTTCCTACAAGGTCTCCATGCTAGCAATCCATATATGATAACATTACTGACAGTACCTATTATATACAGATGGTGTAGTGAGGATGGAGAGATGCTACAAACTAATAGGGTGCTGCCTCAGAATAGTGAAGCTTTGTACATAAAAGTCAAATCATAATAAATATGATACACCAGGCAGCAATAGAAACTATATAAATGAACTGTAAAAGCAAAGTTGGAATTTCTGAAAATTATGAGAAGTTATTATCAAATTGTAAAATCACTTAAATGTTGTGCTGGCATTTTTGTATTTAATATATTCATTTCTGAGTTATTTAGATTTGTATTTTAAGCTAAGTGGTGCTAACCCAGGGGTGGGCAATTCTTTTTACTTGAGGGTCTCATCTCTCTTTTGAATGCACAGACACATACTATACCAGCGTGTGTGCACACACACATCCCTGACTAACACCCCTGGTCCATAAGTAAACCCCTTCTTCAAGGAATGTTAATGAAATGAGGAGTTATAAGTCCGGTTGTGCCTTATGCTTGTGATAATATTTAGCATCTGTGCATCTGCACTTTTTCCATACTCCCTCCAGTTCTATAATATGCTTTTTTAGAACTGTTGCCCAAAACTGCACTGCATATTTGAGGTAGTATACTTTTGCTACTTTATAAATTATTGCTATCACTCTTGCTTCAATACAACTTTTATGCAGGATGGTGCTTTGTTTGCTTTTGTTTGACACTGATCACTATTTCCAAGTTTGCTATTTAACAGGGCTCTCTTATCTTTTGCAAGCAACAAGTCTCCTAGAGTGCTCCCAATAAGGTCATAAGTAGCATTTTTATTTGTTTGTCTCAAATACATAACTATATGCATCCCTATATTAAATTTCATATTCCATGTATATTTCCAGTGTGGCATTCTATGACAAACAGCCTTTTCTGGATTTATTGCTCAGCATAGTTTAGAGCCATCTGCAATAGTGAAATTTTGCATTCTGTATATATATTTTTAGTCATTTATGAACATAGTAAAAAGAGGTAGACTGTGAAGGTAATCCACTATCAACTTCATGACCAGATTTACATCCCAGTTGCCCTTAGCTCCCCCCATAGCCACACCTCCATTCCTCACATGATTCTGCTCCTTCCTGACACAGAAAATGTATTTGTCCTATAACAAGGAGGGTAAAAAATGCTGACTGCTAAAGTGATCTCTCCAGCATCTAAGGGGTTAAATAATACTCTGTAAAGGTTTATAAAACTGGTATAGTGATATTTAGACTTCTCAATATAATTCAGAATGTGATTGTGGTCAGCACAGATGAGGTGCCCTCAAAATTTTAAGCTATAGGTAGTTGCCTGCTCTACCTGTTGGGAAATCCGGCCCTGTTCAACTTTAACTGTATTGGAGACTATTCCAGTTACGACAACACGCTGTTCCTTATCCCTCAACTACTTTTCTATGCAGTCACAAAGGTTATCTCCTAGACCTGATTTACTTATTTTATAGGCCAGCCTCCTGTGTGGCGCTGTATCAAATGCCTTTTCAAAATCTGGATATACTTCATCTTCTGTTTTACCATTATCTAGGTTGCTACTTTCTTCTTCCTAGAAACTTAATGGATTTGTTTGTCAAGATTTATTCCTCATAAAACCATATTTTCCACTGTGTAATATTGAATATGACCCCTTAAAGCAATTTCTCCATGGCTGAGGTCAAACCCATGTCTATATTTCCCAGGTTCTGTTTAAGTTCCACTCTTGACCCAATGAGTGCCAGAGGTGTATCCAATACATCGGATAACCATCAGTTTTAAATGAAAGCAACATATTGGCTTTATGCCATTCTTGTAGCACTCAGCCATTTATTCCATCCAGATCAGGTGCTTTCTCAGTAATTATTTTGTCCAGTCTTCCCTTGATCTCTTCTTGTGCTGTCCCTGTAACTGATCATGGTATGGTTGTACTTGTATTTGTTCAGACTCTTGTACCATTGCTTGTTCCCTGGTATATATACTGATGAACTGATTAAAAAAAATCGTTCAGGACATTAAAGCTGAACTAACACCGCTAACAAACGTTGTCTGTAATAATTTCCTATCTGGCGACTAGCTGCATAGTAGCGCTAGTCGCCAGAGTTATTACCTCTTCATGGAGAACTTTGAAGTGATCCTCGGCTGACAGGCAGGACGGACTGCAGACATCTTGCCCTAGTGACGTCCGTGCACCTGCGCTGTCAGTCCCAGAAGTCTGTAGGAGGCGTTGCTAGGAGCCATTCGGCAATAGAAGTGGCCTGACAGAGCAGTCATGCGGACGTCACTAGGGCAAAATATCCGCACTCCGTCCTGCCTGTCAGCCGTGGATCACTTCAAAGTTCTCCATGAAGAGGTAATAATTCTGACGACTAGCGCTGCTAAGCAGCTAGTCGCCAGATAGGAAATTATTACAGACGACGTTTGTTAGCGGTGTTAGTTCCGCTTTAAGCTTTTCTGTATCAGAACTAGTCAATTTAGTCATCTAATTTTTTAAAGCTTCAGTGCATCCCTCTTAAGTTTTGTTTTGCTGTTTATGTATTTGAAAAGCTTTTTTGGATTAGTCTTGCTCTCCTTTTTCACTTTTTCTCTTTTTGCTAACCTAATTGCCTTTTTACAGTCTTATTTTTCCACATGTATTTTGCACCTGTATCTTAACAAATAATTATCTGTTCCTTCTAATTTAAATAATCTAAATGCCATTTTCCCTGACATTGATTTTTATGCATTTGCATTTAACAACATTGGTTGTGATCTCATTTGTTATATTTGTTCCCTAAGTGTATACACTGTTGAATATATTTCTGCAACCTAAATTTAAATTCTGACCATTTTTCCCCTCAGTATATTTTCCTTTTAATAATTTATCCCCATCTATGTATTGTATTAATGCTGTTAACATTTTTAAATTATAGGTTGAACCTATAAAGTTTTGATTCTTCAAACTGACTGAAATGTACCATGTTGTGAGAGTGGTTTCCCAAATGTTCCCCTGCTTTAATACTGGACACTATGGAGGTTATGCACTGATATCACTTCTCCAATTCCTATGGTATTTTATAGAGCCCATGCTCTAAGATCTAAGAGATGGTCTAATAACCACCATATGTAACACGCATGCTCACTAACCTGTTTCCCTTAGCAGTCAGACAGATTTCATTACTCCATGTTATATTTGGATAAATTAAAATCTCCAATAATTTCAACATGCCCAAGATGTGCAGCTTTTTTCATTTGCAATAATAGCTGATTTGCTACTGCACTGCCCTTTAAGTCCAAGGCAGTGTGGGTATATACAAAACAGATTATGGTGACAATTTTATGCAGCAACATTAATGCTTAAGAGACAAATGATGATACTTCCAAATAGTATATAAAAATTATTCTTTCCAAAGGGACACATCCTTTACCTTCAAGTATCACTATAAAGAATTTATACACTATACCACTGTGCCATTTACCTCCCACAAACAAATAATGGCCAACTCTGATGTTTTCTTTCCAGCTTTGTGTGGTGTCCTTGGCACTGTTCCGAACACTTATTGGTTTACACTGTGAGGATGTGATGTTACAACTCATTTTAAGGTAAATGGCTCCAGTTATCATTTGGTGATTTACAGGGACATGCTTATGTCTTTTGAATGATTATTAATCTACAGTGTTCTCTTCTAAATATACAGTATGATTGTTTGTTTGTCTCTGTTCAATCCATGTAACAATCCATTGTTTGTCATGGAGTCATTAATATTATTGATTGTCTTGTCTGCAACGCTGCTTCTGGTTAGCCACATTATAATGAGGGAGAAAGTTCTCTCATTACCAGCAGAAGAAGGGCAATATAAAATGCCACCAAAGTGTAATTTATTTCAGAAGGTGCTGTAAAACAACAGATTAATGCTTCAGTCATTTTAAATATTCATTAACCCTTTGAGTGACAGTGTGGTACGAAACTCATTGCTTTGCAATGCGTTGCGTACCACTCTGGCACTCAAAGGGTTAAGTGGTAAAGTCTGATTGTAATATAACTGCAAATACATTGTTGATTTTGTCTGCTGCTTGAGGCTTTTTGTAACATACTGAGGCTGATGTGCTATGGTGAAATGAAGGGTTCTGGAGCAAACCAGCTGCACCACGGGGGACAAATAAACATTTTCATTGATTTAAACAGAGCTTTTAAACTCTTGAATGCTAAAGAGGTCTCCAGTGCATTGTGTGTATTACAATTAATTTTGGTCCATTAGGCCTTATGTGTAAACACTTAGGCCAGGTTTCATCAAACTGAGGGAAAAAGCAGCATATACTCTGCTTTTCACCAGCATTTCTCTGAAATCATTGATGGATACCGTCATCAATAATTTGTAGTGTTTCCCTGCTTTGCACATGAAAAGCAGGAAAAATCTTGGAAATAGGCCCAACAGGCGATAAACAATCCGGCAGTTGCTGAATGGGTGAATGGTTCATAAGCAAAGAAATCCTCTGATTTTTCTAGAGAATTAAGCCATTCTCACCTTGAGCAGTTCTGGAGCAAACCAGTTTTACCATCAGGGACAAATAAAGATTCTAAAAACTGATCATTGCTTTAAGTGGAGCTTTTAACCCTTTGAGTGCAAGAGGGATAGGCAATGCCTTACTTTGCAACCCATTGCATACTCCTGGCACTCAAAGGGTTAAACACTTGAATGCTAAAGAGGTCTCCATTGCACTGGGAAGCAGGCATTGGCAATCTTCCTAGCATTCAAGAGGTTAAAAGCCACTTTTAAATCAATGGGAATTTTTACAATGTTATCACTTATGGTGTAGTTGGATTGTTCCAGTGCCAAGAAACAGTACAATCAGCTGTGCCATAGGACACATGAAAGTCTCCCAAGTTCTCATTTGATTTGAAGGTCTCCAAAGCATTGCAAAAGTAATGTGTTGGTGACATCTCTAGCCTTCAGTGGGTTGAAAGGCCCATTTAAATAAATAGTAATTGTCATTTGTCTTCTATGGTGTAAAATGTTTACCCCAGAATTGCTCCAGGTATTCTAATTCCATCAGCCTCACTGTACCCATAGCTGGGTACCGGGTCTCCGAGGCAGGGGCTGGTTCTCCGGATGTGGGGACTTTCTATTGAAACTCTGCCCACTTCTGCTCGGTTCACTTTTAAATGGTTGCATGTAAAAGAGTGTGCGACCACATATCGCATTCACCATGTCGCCATGATACAAATGGTGACCTGAGAATCTCGCATTGCATGAAAGAGCGAGATTCTCAGGTCACGCTATGTAACGTTGCAGCGTAGCTCAAAAGGATACTATAATTATACTCTACCGGCTAATGAATCTCCACCTCTGCTCCGATTCTGCTTCCGATGCAGGCTGGGTCTCTACTGGCTGCCCATTATGTGGAGAGTTGTCACACTGAGAAATGTTTGTCTCTGGAGGTGTAGCACGTGGTGATCATTACATTCTGATACTTTTCATACAGCTCTCCACATAATGGGCAGTCAGTAGAGACCCAGCCTGCATCGGAAGCAGAATCGGAGCAGAGGTGGAGTTTCATTAGTTAGATTTTCTTGGAGCAACCCTGTGACTCTCCTGATCCAACCTGTTGCCCTATTTAATATGGTATACTTTTAAAAGGTCAGTAATCTTAAGAGGATAAATTCAGTTGGCCACTGAGCTTACATTGCAATGTTACATAGCACGACCAGATAATCTCTTGTTTTCATGCAGTGCAAGATTCTTAGGTTGCTGTTTTTATCATGGCGACATGGTGAATGCGATATGTAGTCGCACGCTTTTTTGCATGTGACCTTTTAAAAGGATACCCTTCTGCTCCTGCCCTGTCTGTTTCTCCCATTTCCCTCATACTTCTCTTCCTATTATACCTATTTTTTACGAATTTCTTAAGCCCCACTCCCACTTACAATTAAGCCCTGCCCCTTTTGACGTAAATTGCGTCATTTGTGATCATGCCTAACTGTCAGAAGGAAGTCAGAAACATAGTGCCTTTCCTGACCATATGAGTAGGCCTATGAGAGGGCCTACTGCTGTATGAAAAAAAAACTGCTGTATGAAAAATAATGAAATATAAATTGGGTATGGGTAGGTGGGTGTAAGCAACCTGTCTGAAACTCCCAAGCGTGTGCTGATGTGTATGGGTGAGAATATATGTCCGTGGCTGGTCCTCCAACAATTCCAGGCTATCCAATAGCCTTATATTTGTGGTCATGCCTAACTGTCAGAAGGAAGTTAGAAACATAGTGCCTTTCCTGACCGTATGAGTAGGCCTATAAGAAGGCAAAAAAGGACCAGATGCTCCAAGACAAAAACTTTATTTATGTTACAACTGACAATTTAACCTGACAATACTTTGAAAGCCTGTCCCATTTCTAGCACTGGTTTAGGTATGTACCTATCATAACAGGATGACTTCCATCTGCCCATCTTCTTAATTATATGTACCAGGATCTGGTGTCTGTAAGCAGCCATGGCTGCCCCTATGCAAAAAGAGTGACTCGAAAAACTAGTTGGATTCACTACTAGTCTGGTGATCAGAGATCTGATGTAGTACATGAAAACTTGTGTAGACAGTGGAACGTTGTTACACTTGAGTAATGGGCTATTTTTTGGTCTATCTTGGATGAAAATTAAGTAACCATCCAATACTGTTACGGGGCAATATTTATTGAACATTGGGTTGAAACTGATAACAGTAGCTGGACCTACTTGATTAGTCTTGGATCTTGTCAATACTAAATTATAATGGTCATTCTTTTTTACTAAATCTGAAATTAATAACACTCTGCTTTGACATGAAGTGACTGAGAATTCCCCCGGTCTGAGGAAGCCAAAAAAGGACAAATCCATAGCTGCCTTTATGGTGAGGTTTACGTTTGTGTCGATTGCACAATTAGCTGAATAGCATCATCAACTGTAACATATGATAGAGAAAACTCTTCGGATGGGATGAGAGAATTAAGGCTCGGAATGAAGGATGAATGTGGAGCGGACAAATCATAAATTAATCTCTCTTTATTAGAAAATTTCCCTGTAGCCAATCCAACAAGGTTAATCCTCCATTTAGCAAACGGTAGGGATGCAAATGGGCCAATGATGAACCCTTTCTCCAATTGTCTGGCCAATAATAACTCTACTGCCTGTGAGTCTCGAATGGCTGATTGAAGATTCCCACATTCCAAGGAGTCTGTAGTGATTGCTACCAACCCACTCTGGAAACCTTCCTTGAAACCTGTAACTAGGAATTCTACTAGATCTTGGAACGGATGCGTTTGGAGACAACCACGTAGTGTAGGCACGTTAATCACACCTAGTCATGGTCTGCGGGCATATAGTTTTTGGATGGGATCCAAAACCTGTTATGCAGATGTGCAAGAGGCAGCATCCATTGAAAGTACAACCTGTATAGTTGTAATTATTACATAATGCCGATTTGCCTACATAAACTATAGGTCTGCGGAATGGTGTTCCGCTGATTGACATACTATCATGGTGCCCGTGCTTTGTGCAACACCTTTTGTCGCCGCCCAGTGATGGCCTTTATATACCCTGTCATTTCCTCGGTATGGTGCCCTTTCGTGGTGTATTTGTTCCTGCGTTCTGATCCGTTATTGATTTCTGTGTATGACCTGGCCTGCCTGACGACGTTCCTGATTCTGCTTCTTTAGACTTTTCTGTTGCTGACTGTGTCTGGCTGAGGACCCGTTCCCGTTACCGACTGGATCCGGCTGAGAACCCACTCCGCTGCTGACCTGGCCTGGCTGTGAACCCGCTTCCGTTACTGACTATATCCGGCGGAGAACCTGCTCCGTTGCTGACCTGGCCTGGCTGTGAACCTGCTTCCGTTACCGACTGTATCTGGCTGAGAACCCGCTCAGTTGCTGACCTGGTCTGGCTGACAACCCGCTTCCATTACCGACTGTATCTGGCTGAGAACCCACTTCCGTTTACTGTGTGTTGGTCTGTGTACCGGCTCTGTATCTCACCCTTCTGGCTGCCGGTTGCTCTATGGGCTGCCTTGTCTCGAGTACCATGCATCTCCAGCACACCACTGTAGCCTCACTGTTGCCTTTGTTTCACTTAGTGGTTGCTTTAAGTTAGCCGGTTGCGCCGCGGGGCGCTGTATCTTGTCGACCGTTAGCTAGGCTTCGTGCCAAGCTTCTCTCCATATTGCCGCTGGCGGAGTGTACATGTGAAGTACTGGTACAGTGTTCTATCACTGACTGTGTTACTCTGATCTCTCTGTGTCCACCTCTCATACCTCGCTGGGCTCACTCCCTCTGGGAGTTGCAGTATTCTGGGCGTTCCCGATTGACCTCTTGTGTACCTGGACGTTCCAGGTAGAGTGTTGCTATCTCCATTTGCAGGAGCCTCCGGCTCAAGAGCCAGCATTACGTTGCACCGTCCTGATAGAGGGGACACTGGTTTTCTGCACCACTATACTTGCTGTGCTGAGATCCACCCCTAGTGTTCTAGGGTTACTTCTGCGAGAGTTATCTCAGTCTGTTGCCATCCGGTGCCAGGGTCAGTGATGCCTTGATCTTTGGGTTCTGTACCGCCCAGGTGTCTGGGTTGTGCCAGTAGTGTTGCCTCACTCCTTGGGTTCAGTGCCTCCCAGGCATCTGGGTTGTGCCAGCAGAGTTGCCTTGCTCCTCTGGGTTGAGCCAGTCACCTTCCTCTGGACCATCTACCATCTAGGTCCTGTGGTCAGCCTGCTGCCTACTGATCCTGCCAGCTGTCCTGATCTTAGCCAGGACCTCTACTGTCTAGAGATTGTCATTATCCTTACATGTAACTCCAATACTGGCCTGATACTGTTGTATTTACTTGCCTGTATATCTACTCTGTTGTATGGGCCATAGGCCTACCTATGTCTTTGAACTTTTCTCTAATAAAGTTATTTTAACCCTATATATATAATATACATAGTATAATATGATATAATTTAGTTGAGCTTCAGCCGCTGCCTCCTTGGCAGAAAAAGATTGGTGGTAATTATAGAAAGCATACCCTCCATATTTGTGGCCCAATTCTACGACTCTAAACATATATAGATCTAGCTCTTCCCTTCTGTGAGGGTGTACTGAACAGATGATGTCTCTAAAAAGACTAAAAGCAATAACAAATTCTGCTATATTTATCTTCCTCCCCCACCTAGGGTCCCTGGTTTTGAGGACTATTGACACTTGTTCACATGAAAAGGCTCTTGCTTCTATACCATCCTGTGATGAAATGAATAAAGATACCAGATTAATATCCTTATCCTCTAAAATATCCTTCTTGAGGTGTGCTGGTACGAAATGTGCTGGAGAAATGATAGGATGTAATTTCTCAGTGTGGGGGGAGTAAGCTATGGTCTTGCTCCAAGTTCCTAACCTGCTGTACTGGTGGTCTGGCTTGAAAAGCTTTGATCGCATCTAGCCTAGAATGTACCAACTCTAATGAAGAGGCTAATTCTGCCAGTGAGGTCTATAGATCTATTCCCCCTGTCTTGGGCAGGGCAGGCTGCTTCCAAGGTTACTGTGGCTTCTTGGATCAAGGCTACTATATGACAGACGTATGAACCCCTGGCTCCACTAACCTATGAGAGACCCAGAGGAGACTGTCTACATGGCCTACTCTGGAGCTAATACTTCAGAGGAGCCCAAATCCATGTCTGAATGGGCTAATGATTTATAGGATGTTGATTGACATGAAAATTAAGTGAGGGTAGGATGTTTATTTCACAAACATTCCGCTAAGTGAAAGTTAATTGACCAATTAGGCAAGTCATTTTACTTGGTCTCAATCTGTCTAGTGTGGGGGACAATTCTGTATTAATGTCTCTCATAATCAGGAAGGTCTCCGGAAGGAAGACCCAAAAGGAACCATAGAGGAGATACATCAAAGGGTGGAGCAAGATATATGTTGACAATAATGATATTAGTATTCAGGAATGGCCATGAAGAAGAATGAAGGGATTCACTGGATCAACTGACAGACTGTAGAGCATGTAAGAAATGTTATTTTTGAATTAAACTATCAATCCCTCTGACAAAATTGGAATAGCAGTGTTAGCTCCATTCCACCCATGGTCCTTTTAAAAAGAGAATTTTGCTGCAAGAAAATGGGTCTCTTGGAGGAAACTATTGCAGGAGAATATATTTTGAGATTAAGTTAAAGACCAAATCTCACAGAGATGATCGAGCGGAACAGATAATCTAAAGAGGAGCACAAGGCTATGGCCAGGGACACCAGGGCACAACACCTCAACACCAGAGGCCTACAATAAACCCTCCCCAGGGAGCAAGCAAATATGACAGATACTAAACTTGAAAAATAAATCAATACATTAAACAAATAAATAAATATACTTTTATAAAGTATCAGTCACTGGTCAGTAAAAATGGGAAAAACACAAAGGAGGAAAGTGTCTGGGGTCTAACCAGTCACAGATTTTGCTTATGGATCCAAATTTTGCTGAGAACATCATCAAATATGAAAAGTTTCCAAAACAATCATTTTTTTCACCTCTAAAAAGCCTTGCCTTGGTCTCTGGACCTCCTTCACTATGTTTGTGCGAGGAGGTGCAAAGGTGGTGGCGGTCTCCATGAAATTTGATGTGCATGTTCAACAAAGAAGTAAGTTCAGAAAACTGCATCATATCCCAAATAGGTTTTATGGCATTCTTCTTTGAATTGTGTAGGATTAGCCCCCTCTAATTTCTCTGGTAGCCTCACCATACAAATATTTTTTTTTGGAGGTGTTTTCCCAAGTTGTCCGACTTACCCCTTAATAGAGCAACCTGAGATTTGAACTGAGCTAAGTTTAACAGTAAGAATTGTCTGACAGCCAGTTGTGGTATTAAAAAACTTCTTGAAATCTGATGTCCAGGGCAGAAGCAACTGGTTCAACGGGACCTGTGATGGATGAGGAGCCAGACTGGCTAAATCTAACAGATGTTACTGTTAGGAGGAGGAACTGCTAATTTCTGTCCCATCCTAGAGGGTGAAGGGTGAAGTATGTACAAGATTTGGGAACAGTGTGCTCCACCACAATGCCAACCAAACACCTTCTTGCACAACCAGAGCAGCATCCACATGTATACTAAATGAATTATTTCTGTAGTATGGTATCTGTACTCTTGTCCGCAGGTATATTCTGCTATGAAGAGACAAGGTCTGGTCTCCAGCAAGACACTTGGTGCCCACCAAGTAAGATGATGTGCAGCACTGTATGCTTTGGAGTGGTTTAGGCCAGTACAAATCTACTGGTGGGTGTCAGACACATTTGACTCCTGGGAGGGAATGTCACAGCCAACCATCATGTCTAGAGTGGAGAAAAAAAATGAGGCCATGGCTTTGTAGCCTAGCCGGTGATTGGGCAGAGGATGAGTTCTGGAAGGCTTAAAAAGCAATATGTTGGTGATCTCTGGCAGCCAAGAGGTTAACCGCTTTTTTGATGCCTGTATGTTAAATGCTGAGAATATTTTCTCTACCCAGCAGCAGTGAATAGGGCTATGGGTGGGATCTAATGAGTAGTGGGATTGTGCCCATAGGTGGTGCTAAGGGCATCTTGGGTGTCTTTGCCTATGGTTACCTCAGATGAGAATTCAGCTCTGAGTGGACATTTTTTATGATTTCCATAGTACTGGTATTATTTCCATGGCAGACTTCCACAAGTACTGGGCACTTTCCTGAGCTCCTCACACACATATTTCTGTATCAGTTTGAAGAGCCTGCAACATCAAATATCTCTGTGGTGTAAAGTTATTTGTATTCTTTAGTAGCAGAGCAGCATTTAACATAATCAAAGGGTGCTTTGTTCAGTGCTTTGGTCATATCCTTCCTCTGCAGGGGTTAACTAGAGCTTTATGCACTTTTATGTGCACTGCCACATTGACTTCCTACTGTGAATAAAGCCTGTGTTTTATTAATCAAATCCTTCTAATGTCGAACACAAACTGGAGATAAAATATGCAGAGTTGTACATTGTGAATATAATCCTCCAGTCACTAAACAGGTACCAGCCAATGTTGAACAGAACATGGAAAACAGATATCAGGGAAAGAGGGGTGGATGTACAAATCTGGTTGCTGCTGAATTCTGTAGATTGGCTTCATTCAGCTCTTTAAATGGATAGTAATGTTTCAAAATAAAAGAAGCTGTAATTAATCTTCATAGTATTTGGGCCATGGAGAGTGTTATTTCAGTACTGTCAGAGTTGTAGTTCCAGAGTAATTGAATGATAAAGTATCCCCCTCCCACCCTTCTACTAATGTAACACTGCTCACCTCAGAGGAGCAAGACTGTCCGTATAGATCGCAGAGGGAGTATTTTCAGTGAGCATAAGGACAAACCTGAAAAACCTGTCAAGGGGGGCAGGGTTTTCCTTATGTTCACAGTAAGAAGATTGTCCCTTGCTGTGACCTGTCTGGTCTGTGGACCAGATTCCACATCTAAGGGGAGGCGGCTTACACTAGGTAAAAGGGGCGGGAGGGGGACACTTTATCATTTGATTACTCTTGAACTACAACTCTGACAGTATTTAAATAACACTCTTAACGGCCCAAATACTATGAAGATTAATTGGAGCTGCTTTTATTTTGAAACATTACTATCCCTTTAAGTACCAGAAGAGTGTCCAGAAAAGCTATGTGCTAGACAACTCTATGGCATGCAGGGGGTTACATTTATTGCAAAATAATGGTTTGCACACCCATCTAGTCCTCAAGAAGTTAAAAATAAATGCAAGCATTTTTGAATGACCTTTTATTGATAATACTGGTATTTCACCAGCAGGGTGTGCTAGGGAGTCCATTTTGTGAACCTCCTTAGCACAAAAACATTATCCCTCCCGCCCCTCCCCCCCCCCAAAAAAAAATCAATAAATACAGAAATATAATCCATTGTAGGCTAGTAACAGAACAACTCCATGCTTTGCAATACATTGAAGACATCTTAAGCATCCAAGGGTATGCATGCTTTTGAGCAAATGATGAGCATAATCCATGAAAATATATAGCAGTACATTAATATAATGCAAAGTAAATGTAGTGCGAGACTATTCCTGAATCTATAATCCAGTGGCAGGTCTACAGTACCAAATGCTCTGTTATTCATAAAGAGGACGCTGGACATCCAGGCTACATAAATTAATTGCAATCTTAATTTTCTGTTCAGAGATAAATATCCTCATATTTCTCATTGGGTTGATCTCAATATATTCTCAAAATGAAATATTTGTTGGCTGTTACTATAGGATACACTAGCAATGGGAACTATCCTGCCTCACTGATCAAGAAAAATATAGTGGTCCTACACATTCCAGCATTCCTTGTTCCAAATCTGATACAACAGTCTTTTGCAATGGAGCAGAATGGAGTATACATTAGTAGAAATAGGTGGAAACAATGTTTTGGTGGGATGTATCTCCCTTCATCAGGTGAATACTAATTGTTTGTGTTCAATTGCAGAAGACTATTATAGGAGATTTCACTATTAGAACCCGATTTGATATGGTAACACAGGGCCTTATTCATGAAGTTAAAGAGAATCAATTCTGGGACAAACCAACTGTACCATAGGGGAAAAATGGAAATGCCACACTTTTTCAGTTATTTAATTGGGGCTTTTAACCCGCTGAATTCTAGCTTTTATTGAGTTGGAATCCTATTTAAATCATTGAAAATGTTCACTGTCCCTTAAGGTGCAGTTGGTTTGCTCCAGAATATTTCCACTTTAGCACCCTGATTAAGGTCCTTAATGTGTTAATGCAACAAATGTGTTTTAGGATTTGCTGAATACTAAATAGATTTGAATCTATACTGTCTTAAAAAAACTTTAAGCAAACTGCCTAAGTGTTTTCAGCAATTTGTTTAAGGGTCCAGAGGCTCTAGTAGAGGGTGACTGGGCACAAACCTAGCTAGAGCCAAATTGTACAAACCCAGTATCTGAGAGTTGCCTACTCAGAATGACAACAACATTGCTGTACTACTGTGGTGGTCAATGCCAGGCCCTCCAGCTGCTTCCAGACTACAACTCCCATCATTCCCCTTCAACCTTGGCTGAAGGGAATGAGGGTAGTTGTAGTCTGGCAGCAGCTAGAAGGCATCAGGTTGTATATCCCTTCTCTACTACAAATGAGGCATTCTCCAGAGCTAGTTTTAAGAGTCTGTGACCCTGTACTTTTTATCATTAACTGTACTCATTGGCACTGGTCCACAAAGAATCAGATGACCTGGTACATTTCTTTTTAGAAAATCATGCCTGGTCTTGTCTCTGTAATTACCACTTTAGAAGGCTATGTGGTAGAGTTCCAAATATATCCAGCACTGTAAAACATTTTGGTCAAGTTATCCTCAACCCATTATCTCTGTAAAGACTGTGTTCAGAAAGCCAAAGAGGAAGAATTCTGGGAAAAAACCAACTGCACACAGTGGATCTGTTGCATACACAGCTTTCAGTCACTATAATCCATTCTAATATGTAGTAGTTGGGGAATCTCAGCGGAACTTTGTTCTATGACTTGATGATAAAGCCTGCATAATTAATTATGTGTAGAAAATCTCCTCTCTTCACCTTCTGAGGCTGCAAGAAACAAATTCCACCAGAGGGTTGGTATAAATAAATGAGGAGGAATAATCATGCAGTTCCTTTCAAGATGGATGCTCCTACTGAGGGCAGGTTTTGGAAAGGTGACATATTTTCTTTAAAAATCCCCTAAATTCCAGTTTAATTAAATGGGCTTTTAAACTCTTCCATATTAAAAAGTGCTTAAAGGTTTTTTAAGTAATGTCTTGGTCTCTCTAGCATTCAAGGGGTTTAAAGCCCCATTTAAATTACTGTGAATATTTATTTGTTCCCTATGGTGCAGTTGGTTTGCTTCAGAATTCCTTATGTTAAACTTCCTGAATATAGCTCAATAATCTTTAAAGGGGAACTACCACCCCACAAAAACTTTACATTAATTAAGTCTTCATCTGGCGACTAGCTGCTTAGTAGCGCTTGCCGGCCGGCTCCAAAAGGGACTGACAGCGCAGGTGCACGGACGTCACTATGACAAGATGTCCGTGCTTCCTGCTACTGTCAGCCTCCGAAAAACTCGAAAATCTTTGAAACCAGGTAATATTTCTGGCGACTAGTGCTACTAAGCAGCTAGTCGCCAGATGAAGACTTAATTAATGTAAAGTTTTTGCGGGGTGGTAGTTCCCCTTTAATGGTTTTGCTTTGGTAAATATGAAACGACAGAACCCTGCATAAAACAATCTTTTTGTTTTTCCAGATATTTGATCCCCTGTAGTCACATGATGCTCAGTCAACGATGGGCCATCAAAGAACAGGACTGTTATTCCGTTTCTGCAGCTAGATTTTTGGCCTTAACCCCGGAGTGCTGTAGCAGTGTTACCACCATCAATACTGCCTACTCAGAGGGAACAAATATCCTGTGGACAAAGTTCAAGCAAAGAACAGGTAAAGAGTAATTTGGCTGGAATGTGTTATAAATGTATATATTTTTCACATGCAGACACATGGGGCTAGATCAGGCTTAGGCAACCTGTGTCTCTTCAGCTGTTGTTGAACTACAACTGCCATTACCCCAGCCAAAAACAAACAAAAAAACAAAGCAAAAGAGGGGAGCGCCTAGGGTAATGTATTTTGATAATACAGACCAGGAACTCAAGGCTGTCCCCACTTGGTCACTCCTGAAATGGAACATGGATACCGCTTCCCAGCCAATAGTCAAGGAGTTCTCCAAAATCCATGACAAAAAAGATAAAAGAACAACCAGAAGGGGAGCAAAGCCACTATGAATATACAATGGAAATTGCAGGTAATAGAGCTTATCATATATAATAATTTGCTAAGGATGTTTGTCAGAAGCCATCATGCACAGTAGAGATGGCTGCATGCGCTGCAGTCATGCTCAGTAGAAACTGCACGTGTCGCTGCTGATACGGAGCAGGGCACTCTGAATTCAGATCAAAAATCCTCTCTGCGTATCTTCTGGGAGCGCTTTGTCCCAGACAGGTGCGCAGAGAGGACTACGGTCTGAATTCGGATCGCCCTGCTCCGTATCAGCCGTGGCGCTGGCAGTCTGTACTGCGCATGACTGCAACACGGCCAGTGACAAGACAAGATCCGTCCGGTTGCTGTGTGGCACTGTGGCCTGTTTAAATGGGCTTTTCAACTGGTACTCAATATTCTACTATAACAGCGTGTGATAGGCGAAACTACCAGTATAGAAAGCAGGGAATCAACAATCCGCCCTGCTTCAGATATACACTTCCCAGGATAAAATAACAAATTCTGAAACACTAAATAAATTGTAAAAACAGATCAGATTTCTTAGAATCAAAATGTATAAAAAGTTGTGACCGTTTAGCGTATAAAGCCCAAAACGCTCAACGCGTTTTGAAGACATATCTTCTTCCTCAGGAACAGAATGGGCAGTAGTCACTAATAAAATGTTAATATTATATCAATAATAATAACAGCAATAATATCATCCATATTATTGCTGTTATTATTATTGTTATAATATATACATTTTATTAGTGACTATTGCCCATTTTGTTCCTGAGGAAGAAGCTGTCGCTTTGAAGCGTGTTGAGCATTTTGTGCTTTATACGCTAAATGGTCACAACTTTTTTTCATTTTTATTGTAATAAATGTGATCTATTTTTGCAACTTATATACAGTTCCAGATTAGGGTGCAACTTATTTTCTATAAAGACTTTGACAAAATTGTGAATACTGAGTTTTAATTGTCTGTTGATGGACTTGTTATGCACTATATGTTTGTTTTTGTTATTTTGCTTGAGAGACCTAAAATAAGTATATAGTTATGTATTTACACCCATCATTGCTCCTTCACAATTGATCTAGAAGATGTTAGTGGTACCCCACAGATTCCAGTCTGCCTGTTAGGGTTGTGTTAGTCAAAAAATACTGAGACCACTGATACAGAGAGATGCTGAAAATATGCATGTTGGTACATAATTACTAATTAAAAACATTTCTATGCACACACCTGGATTCTGCAGAATAGTGTAGAAACAAATGTGCATTTTCCTCTCCATAAATCAAGATAATAGGTCACAGTTCATTGTCCTGCATTACATGAACTGCCACAACTGCCTCGGTAATTACAGAATACCAAAAAGAACAAAAATTGCTTCTGAGTGAACTCAGCCTAGCATCTGAATTTACACTCCACTCTAGCATTTAAGGTATTAAACATCCCATAAAAATCAATGGAAATTTTTATTTTATTATATTTTATTTCTTCCCTATGGTCCTTTGTTTGCCCCAGAATCGTTACACTTTTGTCTTTATACATATGTACTATGTGTGACATTAGGAAAGAGAAAAAGAGCCTTCCCATCATAAAAGGTCAGACGTGATCTGATCTGTGTGATCTGCTATTGCTGTCCTGTGCACTATGTAAGAATACTGGAGTGTGCCTTCCATTCTAATATGCTTTTAGTATCCAGAATGCACTGCAAAGTCCTGGTAGTCATGTGTTCTGTAACAAAACTAGTTCATATAAGGTCCTTGTTCTTGAGAACGAAATAATAACTATAATTTGTCTGCCTGAATCATAAAGCAGTCGCACATCTCTCTCCAAATGCTAGAGAAAAAAATCGACACAATAAGTGACTTTAACATCTATTCTGCAGTGTAGGGTAATGAAAAGTGAAGGAACTCTTTTCCTCGGAAATGTATTGTAACTAAATTCATAAAGGCAAACAATATTGCCCTGAAATGTTTCCTTTCAATAGTACAAATTAAATGGCTGGCTTATTTGTCATCTGTAATGTCAGTGCCCTCTCCGTATAACTTTCATATAAGGTTAAGAGGACCAAAATTCAGAACAGCTGCAATAATAACATCTCCTTTAACAATCAGCTGTGTGTCAGAGGAGCATCTACCTTAGCAGAAGAGATTCAGACTACCAGAAACCATATCTGCACTAACAAGACTATGACATAAAATGTATTATGGACTTTAGAAATATATCTGAAAGCTTGACTCATGTCCTGTTGAATGTCAGTTGGACACCGCAGCTGGCAATCAAATGGTTAATAGTCCAGCTTTGTGCTTTCAAACCAGAGTTTCTGGCCTCTTATTCATTAGGGTAAAGAGGTGCAATTCTGGAGCATAGAGTTTAAATGAAAACTCTCCAAATACACATTGATATTTGAATGTTAAGGAGATCCCAGTTCATTTTGAAGCAATGTGTTGGAGGCCTCTTCAACATATAGGGCTTTAAATGAGTGGGAGGTAAATCTGTCCTCTGAAATTGCTTTTCATTAGCTTGATGATTATGGCCTGTGTTTGCAAATAATAAATGCAGGCCTTTTGGTGTTTAGTGACAGACATTTTTCCACAAATATTTTACTATTTAAGTGCTGCTACACTGGGGTTTAGCTGTATTGTAAATGGGCTTTCCTCAGTGTACATGTCCACCCACAGTCTATAACAACCCCACCTCCACAGACTTCTTAATGTAAAAGAGAGCTGGGAGGAAGTATAGTAAATGAGAACCAGTATCTGGCAACATACAAAGGGCAATTATCATGTTTTGCCAAGTCTGCTGCTACAGGAGCTTGCTTAGGAAAAATGTCCAATTACTCCCATTACACTCCTATGGTGCTCCTCTCTTTCTGCAACAGCTTTGACTGCCACATATAGTTTACAATTCTTATGTCTGCATAAAAAGGACTCCCTCTAGTGGCCATATACAGGGAGGAAACAAAAGCGTGCTATAGGGGAAAATTAGAACTCTAATTAAAGAGTAAAAGATAGCCCTGCAGAGCTAGCACACCTTAATCTCTCAAACCCAGTTTAGAACAACACCGGATCAGGCTCTTTACTTACTGTATAAAAAGGACACAGAGCTTCAGGATGTTCCTGGGTAACATAGTTCAGTGGTGCTACACCTGTGCCCTCAAGACCTACTAACAGACCAGGTGTTCAGAATTTCCCTGTTTGAGCACAGGTGTGTCAGTCAGAAGCTCAGTAATTTTGATTAACGCACGTGTGCTTAAGATAGGAGATCCACATGTTCTGGCTTGTTAATGGGCCCTGAGGGCATGAGTTAAGAACCACTGACCAAAGACATACGTTCATCAAGTTCAGCCTTTGCCATATCACCTGTGTTTTTGTCAGGGCTGGAGTTACATCCCGGACACTCCTAGGCAAGGTACTCTAGGTGCCCTTAGCTTCATCCATGACCACACCCCCACTCCTTACTTTCACCCATCGATTATTTCCTGGCACAGAAAATACTCTTGGTCTATAACAAGCAGAGCAGGGACACTGACCACACCCACAATTCAGAATTTGGTTGTGGTCAACACAGCTGAGGCACCCCTCAAAATTTGGAGTTCTAGTCAGTTGCCTATTGGGAAGTTCAGCCCTGATTTCTTTGTTATAGAGGAAAGAAGACAACCCCCCCCTCAAAAAAAAAACAAAAAAAAACAACACTGCACTCAATTTCATTAATGACCCAAGTGGATTAAAAAATTCCTTCCTGACTCCAGATGGCAGACACATACAGTATCTCACATAAGTTAGTACACCCCTCATCTTTCATGTGACAGCACTGAAGAAATGACACTCTGCTACAAGTAGTGAGTGTACAGCCTGTATAACAGTGTAAATTTGCTGTCCCCCTCAAAATAACTCAACACACAGCCATTAAAGGGGAACTTTCAGCTCAGATATTTTTTTTACCAACTCATTAAACGGTTAAGCAGTGCTGGGAAAGGTGCTTCTTTTTTTTAATTCTACATACTTAGTAAGATATTTTATGTTCTAGCCGCACACTTCCGCATTGCACAGTTCCCAGCACTAGTTCATTCTCCTCCCACCTCCCTCCCAGCTGCCCCGGCGAGCGCGTTCACACTTCACTTCGGTGTGCTGTGAACGGCTCCTAACGTTACAACAAGAAGAGATTCGCATTATACTGACGTTGCAACCTCAGTATGATGCAAATCACTTCTTGTTGTAATGTTGGGAGCCGTTCACAGCACACCGAAGTGAAGAGTGAACGCGCTCGCCGGGGCACCTGGGAGGGAGGTGGGAGGAGAATTAACTAGTGCTGGGAGCTGTGCAATGCGGAAGTGTGCGGCTACAACATAAAATATCTTACTAAGTATGTAGAAATAAAAAAAAGAAGCACCTTTATCAACACTGCTTAACTGCTTAATGAGTTGGTAAAAAAATGTTCTTAGGTGAAAGTTCCCCTTTAATGTCTAAACCATGGCAACAAAAGTGAGTACACCCCTAAGTGGAAATGTCCAAATTGGGCCCAATTAGCCATTTTCCCTCCTCTGTGTCATGTGGCTCGTTAGTGTTACAAGGTCTCAGGTGTGAATGGGGAGCAGGTGTGTTAAATTTGGTGTTATCGCTCTCACACTCTCTCATGCTGGTCACTGGAAGTTCAACATGGCACCTCATGGCAAAGAACTCTCTGAGGATCTGAAAAAAAGAATTGTTGCTCTACATAAAGATGGCCTAGGCTATAAGAAGATTGCCAGACCCTGAAACTGAGCTGCAGCACGGTGGGCAAGTCCATACAGCAGTTTCACAGGACAGGTTCCACTCAGAACAGGCCTCGCCATGGTCGACCAAAGAAGTTGAGTGCACGTGCTCAGCGTCATATCCAGAGGTTGTCTTTGGGAAATAGACATATAAGTGCTGCCAGCATTGCTGCAGAGGTTGAAGGGGTGGGGGGTCAGCCTGTCAGTGCTCAGACCATACGCCGCACACTGCATCAAATTGGTCTGCATGAAGGAAGCCTCTTCTAAAGATGATGCACAAGAAAGCCCGCAAACAGTTTGCTGAAGACAAGCAGACTAAGGACATGGATTACTGGAACCATGTCCTGTGGTCCGAGGAGACCAAGATAAAGTTATTTGGTTCAGATGGTGTCAAGCGTGTGTGTCGGCCACCAGGTGAGGAGTACAAAGACAAGTGTGTCTTGCCTACAGTCAAGCATGGTGGTGGGAGTGTCATGGTCTGGGCCTGCATGAGTGCTGCCGGCACTGGGGAGCTACAGTTCATTGAGGGGACAATGAATGCCAACATGTACTGTGACATACTGAAGCAGAGCAGGATCCCCTCCCTTCGGAGGAGTATTCCAACATGATAACGACCCCAAAACACACCTCCAAGACGACCACTGCCTTGCTAAAGAAGCTGAGGGTAAAGGTGATGGACTGGCCAAGCATGTCTCCAGACCTAAACTCTATTGATCATCTGTGGGGCATCCTCAAACGGAAGGTGGGGGAGTGCAAGGTCTCTAACATCCACCAGCTCCGTGATGTTGTCATGGAGGAGTGGAAGAGGACTCCAGTGGCAACCTGTGAAGCTCTGGTGAACTCCATGCCCAAGAGGGTTAAGGCAGTGCTGGAAAATAATGGTGGCCACACAAAATACTGGCACTTTGGGCCCAATTTGGACATTTCCACTTAGGGGTGTACTCACTTTTGTTGCCAAGGTTTAGACATTAATGGCTGTGTGTTGAGTTATTTTGAGGGGGACAGCAAATTTACACTGTTATACAGACTGTACACTCACTACTTTACATTGTAGCAGAGTGTCATTTCTTCAGGGTTGTCACATGAAAGATGCAATAAAAATATTTACAAAAATGTGAGGGCTGTACTCAGGTATGTGAGATACTGTATCTCTCAGGATTAAGATCCTATCAGCATTAAAACCAACTGTCATAATTCTAAATATCTTTATATTATCTTTAGTTATTCAATACTTTTCATGAATGTATCTATATAGTATCTACCAGCACAGCCTTCTGAGGCAAGCAATTGCACAGTGCCTTTCCTCTAGTCTTAAACTATGCCAGCTTGCTTTTTGTTCAGATCTTTCAGTAAAGAGTTCCTAGAGTTCCCAGAGACTGACTTCAATAGATATGTAAATAGCACTCATTTCCCACATTAGAGGCCTCTTTTCACATGTAAACAAACCCACTCAGGCATTTGCAAGGTACTTTTTTTATTTTAGCATGGCCATCATTTGTCTAATATCTGTTTGCAAAGCACTTGAGCTGCTTTTTATGTACTTTTTGGACTCTTATTTTATGCATGTTGCTGAGGCTGGAAGGGGAATTACACCACAACATAGAAAAACATGATAACTCAGAAGGTTAATGTGCTTTCATTGAAATCCATTGCACACTTCAGTTTGTTAGTGCAGCAAAGCACAAAATGTTCTTCAAGTTGCACTGGCCTGTGTAGTGCACACTGATTAATGCTAGTTGGAAGAGTCTTATAACATCCAGTGAATCTATTTGATGTGGTTTTTGATGCATTAACCCCTAGAGTGCCAGCTACTTACGGCGTACAAGCTTGGACAGCTGTACCTGCTGTGCCAAGCACGTACGCTGTACAGCTTAAATGCAGTCACTGCATAAGCCGGTATAACCGGCATGAAGTGGCCGCATTTAAAAAAAAAAAATTGCCTGGCACTCTTGGGGAGGCATGAGGATCACTCCTCATGCCTCCCCAGTTATTGATCTCCCAGCCGATCGTGCTGGGAGAGCAATAAATACAAAAGAAAAACAGAGTTTCTCCTTTCCCCTCTCTCCAACCCGAACTTCCGGGTAGGAGTGGATGGGACCGGGGGAAGTCTCCCAAAGTCATCAGTGAAATGGTCTCCAATGACGTTAGGGAAGTTTCCCCGGTCCCGTTCACTCCTACCGGTGGTAGGAGAGAAGGGCAGGAGAGCTTTTGCTCTCCTGAGGTTGCCTTACTGATCTCCCAGCTGATCGGCTGGGAGATCAATAACTGAGGGGACACCAGGAGGGGTCCTGATGTCCCCCACGAGGTCTGAAAAAAAAAAAAAATTAAAAATAAAAAAATAAATGGCTAAGTAACCCTGTGACTCTGCAATGTGCTAGAGATCCCTCACAGGGTCACTTCTTTTGGGGGGATTTTTCTTTTGGAAAGACCTCATTGGGGGGGGGTCCTGATGCCCCTCAATGAGGTCTATAATTAAAAAAAATAAACAGGGGGGTCCAATGCACCCCCCCCTCCTGTGGCACACACAGGGCTTTTATCATTACTTTGTTACCAGAGATTGTTGGGGGGCCATCAGGATTGGTCCTGATGGCCCCCAACAAGCTCTGATTATAAAGTAATGATAAAAAAACCCCTCTCAGTGCCACAAGGGCCCAATGCATTGCTTTGAAGTGCACTGGAGACCCCTGTGGCACTCACAGGGACACTTAAAGACCTCATTGGGGGGATCGGGGGGGTCCTGATACCCCTAAATGAAGTCTATAATAAAAGAAGTAAATGAAAAAAAATTAACCCTGTGTGTGCCACGGGGGGGGGGTCCAATGCAGCCCCCCCACTCCTGTGGCACACACAGGGCTTTTATCATTACTTTATCAGAGATTGTTGGGGGGGCCATCAGAGTTCGTCCCGATGGCCCCCCAACAAGCTCTGATTACAAAGTAATGATGGAAAAAAATTAACCCTCTGAGTGCCACAAGGATCCAATGCATTGCTTTGCAATGCGCTGGAGACCCCTGTGGCACTCACATGGTCACTTCTTTTGTGGACATGTATTTTTTTTTTTTACTAAGACCTCATTGGGGGGATCAGGGGGGTCCTGATGCCCCTCAATGAGGTCTATAAGAAAAATAAATAAAAAAAATGTAACCCTGCGTGTGCCACTGGGAGGGGGGTTTCAATGCAGCCCCCCCCCCTCCTGTGGCACACACAGGACTTTTTATCATTACTTTGTGATCAGAGCTTGTTTGGTGGCCATCTGAATACAAAATAACAATTAAAAAAAATTAACCCTTTGTGTGCCACAGGGGCCCAATGCATTGCTCTGCAATCCACTGGACACTCCCGTGGCACACATAGGATTATTATTTTTTTTCCCCTTTTATTTTTTATTCAGACCTCATTGTTTGGGTTCTGATGCCCCCAACGAGGTCTACACAAAAATATTGGGGGGAAAAGCCCCAAAAAATGCACGTGCCACAGGGAGGGTCCAATGCAGTGCTTTGCAATGCGTTGGACCCCTTGTGACACACACACACACATGCTTTTTTTTTCATTATTCTGTTTTTAGACCTTGATGGGGGACACCAGGAATGTTCCTGATACCTCCCCAACGAGGTATGAATACAAAATAATAATTAAAAAAAAACCTCTTTGTGTGCAACAGGGGGTCCAACGCATTGCTTTGCAGTGCATTGGGCACCCCTGTGGCATGCACACTAAATGCCTCCAACCCCCCTCCCCACATACTGTATCCCCCTGCCTTGTTCCACAGCCAACTGGCAGTCCCATTCCCTAGCTTGACCCCCAGCCTGTTTCCACTGCCTACTGGTAGAGTCAAAGTACCAGTATGCACTAGATTCAGGCTGGGAATCAAACTTTGTATGAGGGGGACATACAGTGCACACTGGTAGTCACAGATCCCCCATATACACTATCAAACACTGCGCTACCATCACCACCATCTTTGCTCCTCTTCTCATACTCGCACACCACCTAATCCGTCACCCTCCCACACACTTTTTTACACTGGTAGTCACAGGTCCACACATACACCGACTGACTCCCTAGCTTCTTTCATCTGTTAGCCATAAAATCACACATGCACTGTTTGCTTTCCCATCCCTGTTTCACTGGTAGCTACGCTCCTGTCACCCAAATTGGTATGTCAACCCACAGCAGTGGGGTACCATTTTTCTTAGGCTGGCAAGAAGTCCTCCTAGGAAATCCCACTCCATTGAACCATTTTAGTATCTTTGAAGTGACTGATGTGTAAAAAAAAAGTTTTTTTTTTTTTCCTGTAGCACCAAATTCTGGAAATAGTTGTGCACAGTTGTGCTTGGGGTAAAAAGGCAAGTGACCCCTCATTCGATGCAGCAGGTTATCTTCTTTCCAAAATGGTATTGTTTATCTACCTTTTCTTCACTTCTGAAGGTGTTATAGCCATTTTCGTACAGGCAAGTCACGTTTTAGAAAATGTTAGAAGCATCAGAGGTTGTAGTAGGTGTAGTTTTCTGCTTCTAGCACCCCCTAAGGTAGGTCATCTCATACCATTGGGTTGTTGTTTCACTCCTAAGAGCACTAGCTAATGAATGCAGTTGAAAATTCCATGGTTTTCACAGAGCTCCATACATTTGAAGGGGCAGAAATGTAAAAAAATGAAATTTTTTTCCTATATCGCCTCCTTCTGGAAACATTTATGCACACCAGTATTGGGGTAAGAAGGCAAGCGACCCCTCATTAGATGCAACAGGTTGTCTTCTTTCCAAGATGGTATGGTTTGTGTAGCTTTTCTTCACTTCTGTAGTTGTTATAACCATTTTTGTATAGACAGGTAATGTTTGAGAAAATGTAAGAAAAATTAGAGGTTGCAATAGGTGTAGTTTGGTACTTGTAGCGCCCCCTAAGGTAGGTGAACTCATGCCAATGAGGTGTAATTTTTCTCCTAAGAGCACTAGCTAATGAATACAGTTGGAAATTCCTTGGTTTTCACAGATTTCCATACAGATGAAGCGGCAGAAATGTAAGAAAATGATTTTTTTTTTTTTACTATAGTGCCAACTCCTAGAAGCATTTGGGCACAACAGGCTTGGGGTAAGAAGGCAATTCACCCCTCATTAGATCCATCAGGTTGTCTTCTTTCCAAAATGGTATGGTTTGTGTAGCTTTTTTTCACTTCTGTAGTTGTTATAACCATTTTTGTATAGACAAGTAATGTTTGAGAAAATATAAGAAAAATTAGAGGTTGTAGTAGGTGTAGTTTTGTACTTGTAGCGCCCTCTAAGGTAGGTGAACTCATAACAATGAGGTGTAATTTTTCTCCTAAGAGCACTAGCTAATGAATACAGTTGGAAATTCCATGGTTTTCACAGATTTCCGTACAGATTAAGGGGCAGAAATGTAAGAAAATGCCATTGTTGCAATAGGTGTAGTTTGGTATTTATAGTTCCCCCTAAGGTAGGTGAACTCATACCATTGAGGTGTCATTTTTCTCCTAAGGGCACTAGCTAATATATAGTTGGAAATGCCATGGCTTTCACAGATATCAGTACAGTTGAAGGGGCAGAAATGTAAGACAATGCCATTTTTTTCCTATAGTGCCACATTCTGGAAGCATTTGGGCACAACAGGCTTGGGGCAAGAAGGCAAATTACCCCTCATTAGATGCGGCAGGTTGTCTACTTTTCAGAAATGAGACCTCGTATAGAGTATGCAGTATAGTTTTGGGCACAAGTTCTTCAAAAGTCATTATTGTGCTGGAAAAAGTACAAACAGATGAAAAAAGACCGGTTTTGTTTACACTGTTTGTATCAGAGAAGAAGCGTCAATTGATAGGACATGTTTACTATTCACAAATCTAGTCAAGGCAAAAATAACTCAATCTCTGGGGAACTCTTTACCCAAAGAGCTGGGCAAAAAAACAAGGGGTTATCCATTAAGACTAGAGGAGAGTCATTTTCAACTAAAAAAGGCAGGGCTTTTTTACATTAAGGTGGTAAGGTTGAGGAGTACTTTGCTTTGAGATGATGAGTTTGCAGATGCTGTAGCTGCTTTTATAAAAGTAATGGATTCCTTTCTAGTTAAGAGAAAAAACTGAGAACTAAGACAGTTTGTTTCACGAAGATAGGATAGGAATATCTGACTGTCTTTTGGAATGTTTGTACCCACTTGGGTCTTAACCGGAAATGGCTTAATTAATGATTTTTGTGAGATTGCAATGTTCTGGGATATCTTATAACTGCTTAGATCATAACTGGTGGTATAACAGATTCAATAGTTTGATTCAATGACTTGAAATTTCAGTCAAACATTGGAACTTTTATATTATAGATCATGATGATTCTAAGAAATCACCTTCCAAAACAGATTCCACATTTGACGAACACGCGGAAACAGCGGATAACAGCTATCTTGAATACTTGTGGGAAGCTCAAGAAAACATTCTTAGATGTTTAGAAGACTGTAAGGTGTGGTCAGCCCCATATGATGGGGAAAATCCAGATCCAGATTCCTCTCTTCAAGCTCTAATGGAGGACAGTTTAAGAAGAGGAGAATTTCCTACATTCAGACGTTCAAATAGACCTCAAATGGGATCAATTTCATCTGAGGCCCCCTCTCTGAGTGGAAGGACTCAGTTAGAGCTTGAATGGGATGATAGTTATGATACCGGGATATCACCAGACTCAGGAAATTGTTCTCCGCAGCCATCTGTGGATTCTGTTTTACCTCCCGAACCTCCAAAACACATTCAAGAGATGAAAAAGAATGCAATAATGTTCATCAAAGGCTCATACATTGAAGAATCAGATTTTCAGGATGATGTGATGGTTTACAGGTTATGTGCTATAAAGGATGCTCAAGACACAAAATTGGAAGCTAATAAAGACATATTAGAAAATAAACAAATATCAAAACAAGATACTGGAACAAATAACCAACATTTACAACCTCAAGAAGGGATTAAAATTGATGTGAACAACAGGAAAAACTCAAATAGAAACCAAGATACTCTAGAGAACACAATGAAGCCCAATCCTAATCAGAAGGATTTGCCCAAACTGGAGATTCAGCTCTCTACGGGTGGTGATTATAACTCTAATATAAAGACTTTGAGCCCAGACAGTGAGGATTTTATAGCCAGGTGTGATGAGATTATAAATGGACTGAACCCCACAACTCTGGAAGAGTGCAGCTCTCCACCACTCAACAGAGTGTCCACAGTGGAAGAGGATGAGGATGAATTTGAAAAATATTCACTGGAAACACCACCAGTAGAACGTATGCCATCACCATTTGGGCAGAAAGATGCCACAATCTTTTCTAATTACTCTTCCAGGTCCCAGGCAGCGCCATTTACAGGTAAGAAATGCATGTGATAAGTAGGCTTGTCATTCTAAAATACATTTAAGTTGTTTTAAATATAATTAAAATCTGTCTAAATATTATAACAGTCTTTTTTTGCGTAACAAATCATTTTCAAGAAATTAACATTTATATATTTCTGGCACAGTGTGGCAGTTTATGCTAATCATCTGAATGGTATGCTAATTATGTTGTAGTCCAAACGTACCACTCTGTGCTATTAAATGTTACCATAGAGTATGGGCTCTGCCTGTATTCATTCATAGTACGGTGTGGGGTAAAATTGTCCCAGCACAGAAACTAATTAGCATACAGTGCCACAATGTGCCACCAACATTTTTTTTTTTTTTTTTTCAAAAAATATTTAAACTGCAAGCACATGGTTAGCACAATATATAAATAGTTTTTATGCAAAGTTAACTAAAGTTATCTTAGGGTGATCAATAGTTGCATAAAAGTAGTAACTAGTGATGCATTCTGCCCAATAAGATTGCATCAAATAAATAAAAAATAGTAACAAATATTTCTAACACCTACCAGGACAATTTTAATGATCTATCTTTTTATACACAAATAACTCACACGTTTCATTACCAGACTCAAAATATTGAAGACAGTCCTACACCTATTTAAAAGGAAGTTTACAGTAGTAACAGGTTGGGTTAAAATAGACCTGCTTCCTTAAAATAACTTGTGTTAATATTGAAGAGGACTACAAACTGCTTGTATGCTGTATTAGCTATTTCTTTATAACTAATTCTAATTAGATACTGTGCATGCAAACCTAACATCAAACTGTGCAATTAGACACCTCCCCCCAGTGTGTAGGCTCAGCAAAAATAAATTCATAGCACAGTTGCCGGGCAGAGAAATTAATTAGCACAGTGTTGTACACTAACATAATGTGCCACACTGTGCCACCAAACTATTTATATTATAAAGTCGCTAGTATATGTAGGCAATTCTTAATATTAGTTAATAAACCTGTCTGATGATGTGATTTGCTGCATTTTGATACAGAATTATTATTATTATTACTGTTATTAATTTTTCCTACAGGACCATTCATCAGTGTTGTGCTGTCAAAACTAGAGAACATGCTTGAAAATTCCTTACATGTTAATCTGCTTTTGATTGGGATAATAACTCAGCTTGCTACATACCCCCAACCTCTCATTCGATCTTTTCTGCTTAACACCAACATGGTTTTCCAGCCCAGTGTACGGTCTCTCTATCAGGTATTGTATATCTATGTGCTTCATGCTCGCATATCTAGCAAACGTCACTGTTGTTTGTACATGGAGAAAATAAATTATTAATATTTAACCCACTTGAAGTTAGAGAGGTTTCCCAGTGCACTATGAAGTAATATGTTAAAGACCTATATAGTCTTCTTGGATTCTGCCAAGATATCCTACCACTGGCATAGATAAATGAGTGAGAGAGGTCTAGGCACTAATACTAAAATATGCATTGTTCTTTTAAGAGAGAGCATGTGATAATAGTCACAGATTTATTTGTTAAAGTTTACATATCTTTATACAATATATGATATTCCATTGGCTGTTTTTCAGCAGGCTGAGATATACAGTTTTCTTTTAAAATCTTCACTTCCTGCTGTGTCTTACATTAACAAAATAAGCTGATGATTGAGGAGTCAAATTAAAAAGAAATTGCTTTTTTAAATGTTGAATGCCATAGAGGTGCCAGATGCATTGCAATTTGTTGGATACCTCTGTGGAATTCAAAGGGACACACAGCAAAAGAGAATATGTGCCAACAGTAACCGTTTGTGTGCCAGAGGGGCATCCAGTGCATTGGCTACTGATTTGGCACTCCAAGGGTTAAAGTACAGACTGTGTGTTTCAAGACAGACAGAAGCGATTTGTTTTTCATTTATTACATACTGCTTGTCTGAGCTTCCTAGAGCTGGGAAGCTGAATTTCCCCACCTCATTTAAAGTGCCAACATGGAGGTTGACTCAAGTGAGGGTATAGCTCCTGTACTTTCAATGGTGTAGTGTCATCATGAAGTGGCCCCATGATGCCACAAACAATGCTCATACCAATCAACTCTCTATGATCTAAAATATCCTGTGTGCTCCAGTCTAAAAAAAAAACATAAAACAATGTCTTAGATCTCAAATGGGACGGAGCCAGAGCAGAAGTGTTCTGTAGCTCCTCTCTGCCTTCTAAACCTTACCGCATCCACTGTTTGTAATGTAGCCAAACCCACCAATGGTCTAGGTAATAAAAATGTAAAAAGTAAATTACACAGTTTGACATAAAGAGCTCATATCATGTTCTTTAAACACTTGGCTATTAAGGACATTATGGGCAGTTTCTTTAGAAGACCCTACAAAACTGCTAAGGACATTGCCCATAGCATGCTCAGCAGTAGACTTGTGCACGACAAAAATTTTCGGTAAAATTCGATGTCGGGCGAATTTTTTTTTTTTCATTCGTCGACTACGCAATTCTGATCCGACCTGTTCGACTTGGACAAAAGTCGGCGACAGTCCGAATTATTCTGCGACTTTAAAATACCTTTAAAAATACAATAAAAAATTATAATTAAATGAATGGAACCATTTCCAGGGTCTAAATTAAGATGGTGGAACAGGGTAAGGTGGGCATTTAGCCTTATGGTACTATGGATGAAGTAGATGAAGTATAGATGTAGCTGAATTTGAAGGAAGAAGGAAGACTGAGGATGACTGGTGCAGGGTGACTCAGGATGACTGGAACACTGGCGATGTAGCCAGCAGCAAACTGCAGAACACTGGATCAGGCATGACTCAGTAGAGACACCGCAGGCTTTTTTACAAGAGACTACAAAACTGGGGATGACTTGTGCAAGACGGACTCAGGATGACAGCAACACTGGAGACGTAGTCAGCAGCAAACTGCAGAACACCGGAGAAGCCAGGACTCAGTACAGATACAGCAACTGAGGATGACTGGTGCGAGGCAGACTCAGGATGACAGCAACACTGGAGAAGTAGCCAGCTGCAAACTGCAGAACACTGGATCAGCCAGCACTCAGTAGATAGATACCGCTGACTTTGTTACAAGAGATAAAAAACAATAGAGCCAGACTGAACAACCTGTATAGTGGGACAACATTGTAGACTTTAAATCCCCCCCTGTGTCCTTCCAAGTCAGGGGAGTGTTGTCTGCCCAACCTACCACAGTTCTAGAGCTGGGTAAGGTGGAGCGCTCAGCATATTATGGTACTATGGTATGTTTTTTCTTCTAATCTGCATAAAAACTGAGAGCAGGGTAACCCAGCTTTGGTAGGTTGACTTTTAAAAAAGTAATTTGCTCCATGAGCTGGTGGGCCAATTGAGAGCGCTGGGGGCTAAGTATATTTCCGGTTACGGAAAATACCCGCTCACTCTGGACAATGGTTGGGGGGCAAGAAAGCATCTCCTGGGCCACCAGGGATAAAGTAGGCCACACAGCCCTCTTGTTATCCCAGAAAGTCAAATGATCTGTACTTGGAGGCAAAGAAGGTTCCGCAAGGTAAGCCTTAACCTCAAACTCAGCACTTTTTCTATTGATGGGGAGCTGTTTGTTTTGGCTGAAGCATATAATCTGTCCATTGCCTCACCATAAAAAGCAGCAGCTGCTTCACCGTAAGAAGATGAAGTGCTACTGGTGCTGCTGCTGATGGGTCCCGGAAGACCACCACACTCCTCCAGCTCATTTGCAGAATCTTCTCCCGCATCCTATGACTGCATCCTGTTTTTTCTTTGCCTCTCATGCACCCTTGCTATCAATTGTTCCCTCCAGGCAGTAAGTGAATTGGAACTAAGTGCCACCTTGCCTTTGATTCGAGGATCTCAAACTGTGGCAAGCATTAACTCGGGACAGTCGTCCATGCTGTCTTCCATGTGCCGAGTCAGTTCCTTCTTCAGCCTTGTTAGAAGGGCAGCAACATTGGGAAGCATATTAACCTCAGCACCAGGCAAACATTCCCTATGGGCAAGGAAATTGTCAATTTTTAAGGATAGGTGTGTGTGAAGAGAGGAATGTCTTCTGCCAGGCTAGCATTTTCTTTGCTTAAAATTTCTGTCAAAGCACAGAAAGGCATGAGGACTGTCACTACCTGTTCCATCAGGGGCAAGTAATCCCTGCCCAGTGTTTTGTTACTACCAATGAAATGGTGATATGACTTTGCGTGAATTGCATTTTTCTGCTCCAGGATACGCTCTAGCATATCTAAAGTGGAGTTCCACCTGGCCCAAACATCTTGTTTCAGGCGGTGCTCTGGGAGGTCTGCCTTTTTCTGTTCCTCCCTGAGGAGCTGACTATCTTTGATGCTCCTATGGAAGCGGCCAGCAATTTGTCGGCATGACTCCAGAAGTGCTGGCAACCTTCCAGTGTTACTGCCATCCTGGAGAGCAGCCTTCACTACCAGATGCAGGACATGTGCTGAGCAGTGCACACCCACAAATCTGCCATCCCGGAGAGCTTTTATCATGTTAGCTGCACCGTCAGTGACCACAAACCCCATTTGTGCCTGTGTGCCTGCCTGTTCCCCTAGCCATTGCGCACCATGTTCTGCAGTGCTTTGCGAATGTTATCTGAGGTGTGCTGCTGATCCATTACCTCAGCATGGAGGTGGAAAGAGCGGGGCCCTGCCTGCTTAGCTACTGCATCTAAACTTGTTGTTGGTAATGATGTGTCTTGCAACACACTGGGCTGCTGTTAAGGACAGGAAGCCATGCTGGCCACTCAGAGCACTCCATAAGTCAATGGTAAAGTGCATTGACTGGCCGCCAACCTTTCCTAGCAGGTCCTTCAAAAGCCCAACGCATGACCAGTACAGTGAGGGCACTATAGTTCTACTAAATGTGGTGAAGGATGGAATTTTATATTGGGGTGCAACAGCCTCCATAAGTTTAAAAGCAGCACACCCAACAGCTATGAGCTGTGCAATGAGGAGTGTGATTTTTGGGACTGTTGTCTGCACATCCCCTTTGAATGAAATCCACCAAAATCTTCCAGTGTGGCCTGTACTGATTTTGGGATGGGCTGTGACTGTCCGTTTCAAACGTATGAACTGCTCCACAGGGATGCCCCTTATTGTATGCCTCGGGTGGCAACTATCCGCTCTTAATAAACTGTTCCCTGCTATTGGTTTCCTGTATATTTCTGTATATATTATTTCTGTAACTGGATCACCAGTTAATAATAAATCCAGAAACAATATGGGTCCTACTAGATTCAAAGGTAAATTCCAAGTTTAACGTCACATCATTAAGCTATGACACAAAGGCTGACACCGCCTTTCCAAATAAATAAGAGGTCATCAATGTACCTGCCAAACATCACAATACTCTCCCTATGTGGGTTATTTGCCCCAAAGATGCTGGACTCCTCCCACCACCCCATAAAGGGGTTAGCGTAGGAGGGCGCAAATTTTGCGCCCATAGAAGTCCCGTGTCTCTGGAGGTAAAACCCACCATCAAATAGAAAGTAATTGTGTGTCAACAGGTACTCCGTGGCCTCCAAAATAAAGTTTTTAAGTTCTATGGTATAATCACTAGGTCTGTCTAGGTGATATCTCAGAGACAGCAGTCCATATTCATGAGGGACAGAAGAATACAGTGCTTTGACATCACTGGTAACCCATGAAAATTCAGGACACCAATTTATATCTTTCACAGCAGTCAAAACATTTGTTGTGTCCTTCAAACAACTGTAAAGTCTGGCTACCAGTGGTTGTAAATGTATATCAATCCACTCACCAAGAGACTTGTTAAGCGATCCTATCCCTAGGACACACTAGGTGTCCCCAGGTTTACAGAACTGGCTGTAGCAGAGGTGGTGACTAAACTGGCGTTGGCACTAGTCATTGTGCAGGTGGTTCTGGGGAGATCATCACCAAAGAGCTGCTTCGTGGTGTCAGAGGAGGACCTGGACCTTTCTACCCTGCTAGTAGAGGTAGAACGACCTGCAGTTCCCTTCTTCTTTCTAGTTTTTGGTTTGAAGTGCTGTTACTGAGTCTGACTAGTACTATTCAAAGTACTCTTCTTTGCCCACCTGCTGCTGCTAGCTCTGCTTGAAAGCAACATCACTGTGGTGGTGTTGGTGGTTGCTGGGTCACTGCAGCTGGTACCAGGACGAGGAACATTAGGTTGTTCACTAGGACTCAAATCCATGACAGATAGGTAAGTAGTGAACTATAATAGTTTTAAAATTTAAAAACCTTGCCACACAACAACTGTGAGACTGGCTGTGTCACTCTGAAAATTATTCAAACAAAGCCCTAATATTACTTTTAGTATTTTACACACGAACAAAGGTGACTTTCCCTTGCGGACGCAATAAGGTACTAGGCCTGCCTATAGAATTGTGTGATTGGCTGAAGTGTCACTCTGAAAATTATTCAAACAAATCCCTAATATTAATTTGAATATTTAACACAGAAACAAAGGTGACTTTCCTTTGCAGTGGTAATAAGGTACTAGGCCTGCCTATAGAATTGTGTGATTGGCTGATGTGTCACTCTGAAAATTATTCAAACAAATCCCTGATATTAATTTGAATATTAAACACAGAAACAAAGGTGACTTTCCCTTGCAGTGGTAATAAGGTACTAGGCCTGCCTGCAGAACTATGAGACTGGCTGAAGTGTCACTCTGAAAATTATTCACACAAATTCCTAATATTTTTAATTTTTTGCACAAGAACAAAGATGACTCTCCCTTGCAGTGGCAATAAGACACTAATGCTGGCTGCCTGCCTATGCCTAATGCTAACTGCCTGCCTACACAACAACTGGACACTCTCTATCTCCTCCTTCTCTCTCTGAGCTCCAACAACACAATGAGGAAATGCAGGCTGTCTGCCTGGGTGTCTGTGTCATTAGTCCAACCCCCATCATGAAACGTAGATGCCAATTGGAATAGAGACAAAGCGGTAAAGTAGCGCATGAAACAGAGAAGTTAACTGAACTAGAGACATTGAGGGAAAGTATGGAGGGAAAGTAATCGAGCGTGCGTAGTAGTCACCAAATTTCCTAAAGTTTCGACGACATTTGGACCAGGGCTAGTCGGATTTGAATTTTTTTTGGCAAACAACCCTTGACTGTCGGAAGGTCTGAATGTCGCCGAATTACCCCATTTTCGTCGGATTCCGAATGTCTCCGACTCGAATCTCACAGGTCTACTCAGCAGTAAGAGATGCCTGTGTGTGTGAGTGTGGAGGGGGTAGGGGTACATAATCTACTTGCCAGGTCCTCTGTGTGGTGTCCCGCTCGCCTAGTACCTTTACCCTGGGCGTTGTTGCGGTTCTGGGTTGCCTTCCCGGTCCCCGCGCGGCTTCCACTGTTCTTCGCCGCATCCGGAGGCGCCGCGCATGCGCATGTCGGCGGACCATAGAGTAGATGGGATGGAAGGTCCACCGACACTCTAGCCACCCTCTCCAGGCTCCTTCCGGTTAGGGGAGCTACATCTTCCTCCTCTAGCTCTATGTGGACGCGTTTGTATAGCGTCCAATAGAGCTTCCAGTGCCTGGGTACTCTCTTAGTCTGTTCCTGGAGCTACCCTCTGCCTGATCCAGCCTGTGCCTCTGTGTATGACCCTGACCTGCCTTGACCAAGCCTCTGCCTGATCCTGCCTGTGCCTCTGTGTATGACCCTGACCTGCCTTGACCAAGCCTCTGCCTGATCCAGCCTGTGCCTCTGTGTATGACCCTGACCTGCCTTGACCAAGCCTCTGCCTGATCCTGCATGTGCCTCTGTGTATGACCCTGACCTGCCTTGACCAAGCCTCTGCCAGATCCAGCCTGTGCCTCTGTGTATAACTCTGACCTGCCTTGACCAAGCCTCTGCCTGATCCAGCCTGTGCCTCTGTGTATGACCCTGACCTGCCTTGACCAAGCCTCTGCCTGATCCAGCCTGTGCCTCTGTGTATGACCCTGACCTGCCTTGACCAAGCCTCTGCCTGATCCAGCCTGTGCCTCTGTGTATGACCCTGACATGCCTTGACCAAGCCTCTGCCTGATCCAGCCTGTGCCTCTGTGTATGACCCTGACCTGCCTTGACCAAGCCTCTGCCTGATCCAGCCTGTACCTCTGTGTATGACCCTGACCTGCCTTGACCAAGCCTCTGCCTGATCCTGCCTGCGTCTCTGTGTATGACCCGGACCAGCTTTGACCAAGCCAGGGGAGACCTGAGTGAGTACCTTTCTTTTGGAGATTCATTTCCTCCCTGGGGACCTCTGAGTATAGTTTGTCTAGGTTAGGGTTATCCGGGGTTACCCAGCGGTTCCTCTGCTGGGGCCACTACATCTGGCTTCGCAGCCAGCACCTTTAGGCGGCTCAGCCGCAGCACAACCCTGGCCTAGGCAACCTACGCTCCCTGCTCCGCTCCCTAGTGTCACCCCCTAGCAGCTTGCTCAGCGGCCTCTTGTTGGAGGAGCATCCGTGTCCTGCTCACAGGTACTCAGATTTCTTCCTGTCCCCGCCTTTGGGTCTGACACTCTGGTTGGGAATATCTTCAGCCCAAACAGAGGATTTGCCAAGGCCCACTGACATTGTTTAGGGTATGTGGCATTATGTCATTCAAAATTCGGAAGATCACTGTACCACCAAGAAACACATGGGTGTCCATGTTAGAAAGGACAGAGTTTCCCTTTCCAACCAGGGAAGTGATGAAGGGGCCGATGTCAGGTGATCTTAGCATTATCTAAAAGTTGCTTTGACAGTCTTGATCCACTGTCCACTGGTGATCACAGAATCACATACACTGCTTCTCCAGCCTTTATTCAATGTCCACTGGTAATCAAAGAACCACATACACTGCTTTCCCAGCCTTGTGTTTGGGTGAGGACTTACAAATTTTCCTGCTGAACATAAAAAAAACACAATCATAGCTTTGAATAGAAGTTAAAAGGGTTCCCTTGCATCCTGAACACGGTGATGTCATTGCTTCAGTTGACCCTGCAAAAGTTAGAATGGAGCACTGGTAATGAAAGGAGGCGGTTTAGGATGTGGGGGACTTCTAGCCTCTGTTCTGTGAGATTAATGTGTATTTTTTTTTTTTTTAGCAGGGAGGATGTGCCCATATATCCACACACAACTCCTAAAATAGCAGGGGTACCCTTATAAGAAAGGGCATGAAGGGGTGAATACCAGGTGATAATATGATTGCATGGTCTTAATGTATACATACAGTTTATATTAGGAGCTGGGTGAACCTCTCTTTTAAAGTCGCTATCTCAGCCCCTTAACTTCGATCATGTCAGGAGTACTCTTACTGGAAAGTGCAGAGTCTCTCTTTTCAAAAATTGTAGGCATAAAATTGTTAATATCAGGTGATCCCATTATATACATATATGTTAGGAGCTGGGGATAGGGTTCTATTTGAACCTATGCCACCCCCCCACACACACACACACACACCTCCTAAAATGAGTAGCCTTGCTGGAAAATGGAAGAGTCTTCCCTTTCCAACAAGCTTAGTTATAAAGGGGTTAATACCAGATGATATGATCACCTGTTTAAATATAAACATATTTAATGTGTTTTTGCAATCTGAGTGGGTATTTCTATTATCCTGTATTTCTCAGCTTTCATGTCTCCTGGCCACACATCAAAGTGCATTCATTGGAAAGGTGAAAGTTTGCCCTTTTCAATAAGGGTATGTATTATGGTCTGCATTCCAGGTGATCTTATATTTAAAAAAAATGTTTGGAGAGAGAGTGAGGCTGTTAAAGATCCCTTTTCTCCCTCCCCTGCCTCTTTGGGTACAAATGTACCCTCATTTGAAAGTAACCAATGTGATAATAAAAAAATGTATGTGTTCGTGTGTGTGTGTGTGTGTGTATATATATATATATATATATATATATATATATATATATATGCGCCCAGGTGCCCGATCTCCAACTTGGATAGCGTAACAGAAATAAAGAGGGCAGCACTAGTGGGACTTTATTAGGTCAACGTTTCGATCCTTACAGGGATCTTTCTCAACACAACTTGTGAGACATACACCCAGATGTTAAGTAGTCTACAGATGCCAAGGGGTTGCCTAAAAAACACTGATGACGTCATATTTCAGCACTCGATTTACTGACTGCAAGGAAAAATGTCACCACTGTGTGTATGCATATGAAAGGGAGTATACAATGGAAATGGATCAAAAGGTCATGTAGTTCACATAAATGTAGAAGTGCATCATACAAAAGAAACAGATTTCTAAGATGAACAAATGGAAAGAGCCTCAAAAATAGCTATAAATTGACCTTAAGTCACAGCTAAAATATATACGGTGGGGGCCAACTGATTCACAGGTCAGACGGCACTCCTTCCTTTCTCAAGACAATCAAGATATTAGAAGTGCCTTCTGAAATGCGTTATCCCTTATGCAAGTGGAAAATTGGATTTACCCTGGATCAATAAAGGGAGAATAATTATTTTTAAGAAGAGCTGTTTGGAAAAGAAAAATCGGAATCCAAGCATCTCTTCAACAGCAAGTTTTATTGAATAAGACAGCAATATACTCATAAGTCCAAATGAAGATGGCAGTGGTAAGTGATATTTGTGTCTGCAGAGGATTGCTTGTTTGATCTGGTAGAAAATACATAACAGCAACCGGAGAGTATTCCATATACATATTGTACCTGCGGAGAACTGTATGTTTGATCCGGTAGTAGGGCGACCACATGTCCCTGGTTGTCCAGGACAGTCCCTGATTTTAAAGGTGTGTCCCATGTCCCTGGCAGCCCCCTTCAGCGACTATACAAAGTACCAGAATGAAGACTCCAGAGCACAGCACAGGACTGGCTATTGCCTACTGTGACAGAAAGTGAGGCCTCTGCTGGGCAACAAGAAAATGGCCTTCAGACAGAGATCTAAACACTAGAGGCAGACCCAGGCCTTGTACCTGACATCAAGTTGTGCCATTGTGCTGCAGCGTAATGCTAGTCTAAGGCTTTGGGTATAATGTACATTTTCTTATAGCCTAAAACTAGCATCAGATACTATCACAGCAGTGTTTAGACCTCCACTATAGTCGCCCTAAAGCTGAGGACACGTGATTCTGCTGCTCTTATCTGGACAGTGTCCCTGAATGGCATAATGGAAATGTGGTCACCCTATCCGGTAGAAAACAGTTAACCAAAACCGGAAAATACTACATTTGTTCCACCACACCTGCCCTTTAGTCTTGGCAGAGTGGTTCAAGTTAGAACTTTTCTTGCTGTGAGTTTATTAACAACGACACCTATACTTGGGATTAACCATTTTCCCTTAAAAATTGTATTACATCAGTAGAAGAAATATCCAACAAGATGTGCACCAACGTTGTTTAACATATGTGGGACTAATATAGCTATACAATCATAAACCATCATTTGGGGATTTTCAATAAATAATTGATTTTGTATGTTTGATACACAGAAAAGATTCTGACTGATTCTTGTGGTAAAAATGTTTTTATGTTTTTTTACTTTAGTGGATTAGATTTGGTTCCTAGGAATATATAAACGTAATCCTTGGAGTACCTAGTCCATTCCGGTTCGCTTTAAAGCACATTATATTTTTAAACAGACATCCTGTAGAGGTACCTCTCAATAGCGAAATATTGCTGTGTGTTTTCCTTTAACTGTGCTGGCGCAGACTGCAGCTTATGCTGAGATTGTTTTCATAATTGTTTATAGAGGTGCCGATAGCTGTGTATTTCCCTTTTACCGGGTTTGTGCGACCTGCAGGTTCTCTTTTCCTGTTGGGATGGCCACTTGAAGGGATCTACACAGTGAGTTGAAACAAATTTTTTGGGCAGAGTGATTAATGTTACAATATTTATATATGTGAAGGGTTGATACCCGATAATACTGGTATTTTTCCTACTTTTTTTGCCTAACTGTGTTTTTTTCAATAAGGTTTATAGTTTAGGTATAGTATTCTTTTATACAGTGGAGGGTGTGGACACCTTGGATTGCATTTTTCAGATCCTCCAGATATTTAATTAATTGGTGGATCTTATGTATTAGCATTCAGGGTTTTTTCTGGCCTCATATATATATATATATATATATATATATATATATATATATATATATATATATATATATATATATATATATATATAGTGTGCTACGTAGTATTTAACAGGAATATATATTGTAAAGGCATTTTGATAGTAGATGTGATATAAGGACATATATCTATGTAAGGTTTTGACTCCAACTCTTTTGCTGATGCTTTGTGTTGAAACATAATAGACTTTATCTGTTTAATGCATTTTTTAACTCAGAGCAGGCTATTGCTTTATTTTTTTGTGCATGTGCAAACTCAGACGGCACTATAGATAGGAGTCTATTTACATGGAATATTTGTAGAAGCCATATGACTCAGTTTCCATATTAACGTCCTTAATTGGATATTATATTTTATTTACTTATTTTGCGGCGCAGAAATAAGTTTGGTTTTTATAATGTTTAAAGTGGTGGTGTTAGTCATTTATTTCATTGCTGCCCTAGGGTAGTCATTTTGAAGTAGTTATATTTTCTATAAGGGTGATATATTTTCTTACACACATTTGGTGTATGCGCATTTAACTCTATTTGCAACAATTTTGTTTTTGTGCCTGATATGCAAAATGGGAAAAAAAGAAAAGTTAACTTTTTATTTCCAGTTGATAATGTTTAAGGGTGTTGGTGTGTTAATACTAAACTTAAAAGAATGACGTTTTGCTAGTGGAACATAGAAAAAATACATTCCCATTGTGATTCATTGGAATTCCAATGAAAAAAAGGAAAAAAAAAAACATTATTTCGCATTCTGAGTAAAATATATAGGTAATGTTGGGGATATCCACAAACCAATGGTATCTTTTGAAAGTTTGTGTTCTGCTGAAAAAAGTATATGACATTTGGGTTCACTGAAAATCACCTGATTTTCACCCGGGGGGTGGGTGGCGTGACATGGCTTGGCAGCAAAGTGGTTAATATTATGTACATTTTTTTGGGTATCTCCCTTTAAGCTTGCTGAAGAACAAGTTATATAGTATAACATATTTCATGTTCTATTAAAGTATGGAAGCTTTTACATAAAGATCTCAAAATGTTACATCAAGCTACTTTATATAAGTTGCATTACTATTTGTGTTCCTTTAACTTTTTGAGTGCCAGTGCGATATGCAACACATTGCAAAGCAATGAGTTGTATATTCATTCAGTATTGAAAGGGTTAACATGAAGGGCCATATTCAGAAAGCTAAAGAAGTGCAATTCTAGGGCAAACCAGCTTCATCGTAGGGAACAAAAACAAATTCTCAAAATGTCCCTTGTTTTCAAGGGACAGTAATGCCCCCCCCCCAAAAAAAAGTCCCGTTTTGTAGAATTTAAAATAGTAATCAATATGCTCCAAACCCTATTTCTCAGACAGCTATGGTTGTAAAGATATAGAGATTCAAAGCCCCCCCCCCCACCTTCTCCTGATGTCAGCATCTAGCTGACAGCAGGAGATCCTGGTCCGGGGACCAGCAGGCGGCTCTGCAGCAGGGCCGGAATCGCATTACTGAAAAAGAATTCATTGATTGGAAAGGTCTACAAAGTGTGCTTGCAAACCAGGCACACTTTTTAGACCTTTCCAATTAATGAATTCTTTAGAAATAATGCAATTCTGGCTCTGCTGCAGAGCCTCCTCAAGTGGTATGACTTGATTCTCCTGCTGTCAGCTTTACAGCTGATATCAGGAGAAGGGGAGGGACTTTTAATCCCTATATCTCTCAAACCATAGCAATTTGAGAGATGGGGCTTGGAGCATATTGATTAATATTTTAAAGTCTGCAAAACTTTTTTTGGGGGGCATTACTGTACCTTTAAATAGGGCTGTAAACACCATAAATATCAGATAGGTCTTTAACATTCAATGGGTTAAATCCTCCAACATAAATCAATGGGAAATGTAATTGTTTCCCTTTAGTGTAGTTGGTTTGCTTTATAATTGTTCATCTTTAGTTTCCTGAATATAGCCCCAAGATTCATATAAGTATTAATACTGAGGTTTGATTCACTTTATCTTAAGTTTATCCATGAAACCAGTTTACCTGTCTCATGTTCAAAATAATGAAGAGATAAGCAGAATCTCAAGGTAAGAGAGTACTGTTGACACCAAGCTGAACTTGTAGAATAGATAGAGTCCCTGCTCCCCTTGACAACAAAATGCATCTTTCTATTTTTAATGGACACTGTGTTATGAATGCGGCACAAAGCAACCCACCTTTAAAGAGCACTATACAGATGGATGGTAAACACTTGAGATGGCAGCTATTCATAAGCTACTTCAAGGTACTGAAGCAATAATAAGTTTAAAGTTTTGTATTATAAAGTTTATAGTGCAATTCACTTTTCAAAATGGGAAGATGCACAAACCACACACTAAGTTATTTTATGATGTATTATACAAAGGGGTCCACTGAGAGAAAGAAATTACTAACAGACTGCTAACAATAGAGTATTGCAGAAGACCTTTCTCATCCATTTCATACAATTATACTCTTTTCATAGAGGATGATCATAAATAAAATGTATTTTTGTTGGCCTTTAAAAGTTGTGTGGTGTTAAAAATGTATATTTTTTCTACATTTTACTTAATATGGTATGTTTTTAACAACCTCGAATATGCACATGAACAAATACACATACTTTTTTTTTTTTTTAAAGAGGTACTAAACACTAAGTCCTCTTTCATATGGGTGAAACCAATGCATCATAATGTTGCCCATTGTTAAAGGTCCTGTGCAGGGCTATAGTGCCTGTTAGATGTGCAACTATAGCCTTGTGTGAATGCACCAAAGTCCAGCGTACTACATCTTTACTCTGTTCATGCAAGAATTGTTTCAAGTTGTAGCAAGGGAGGTCTGCACTGTGGATTATGGGTCCACCTGCAGATGCAGTGTTGGAGGTTAATTTTCTAAGCTCAACCTAAAAAAAATTAACCGACCTACTTGGCCAACATCCATATACATATGGGCCTGGAATCAGACATGACTCTCCTGTATCCAAACCAGTGGTTGAATGGAGAAGAAAGGAGAGTTCACAACACGAGCGACTTAACTGTAGTATTATGATTGGCACTGTACATTGAACATATAGGAATGAGTGTCATGTAATTTTGTAAATCTTCTGTTTCATTCCTAAGTGCAAAATAAACAACAACAAATCTTAAGGAATACATCTTGTAGCATATTAGCTTTAAATTTTGAAACTTCCTTGTACCTGGGCTATTGTGTCCTAAGCAAGTCTTATGATTAGTTCCATTAGTAGAGAAAGTGCCTTCCAGTCCCAATGATCATTCAGCTCCAGACTTGAGAATGTCAAGTGAGCTGCTAGCTATATTAGAGGCTTCATCATAACACTGACACTTGTTCTCTTGCAACTAGTATGGGTTCAGTCTCACTGGGGACTTCATGGCTCTTTGTTGCAAAATCACTCATTCAACATCTTGTGAAATAAACTCAAACTAATTTCTAAAACTGGAGGATAAAAGTAATTTCGGCAAGAAAAGGCACAAATGACATATTTTTCCCTCTGTATTTATAGGTGTTGGCCTCTGTCAAACATAAAATTGAGCAATTTGCTACAACAGAGCCGCATTTCTCCATGTTCCTGGAAGAAGCACAGCAGTACCTGATTTCTCGTATGGACATGCCTTCTGAACTCTTAGACACATTAATCAAAGGTACGCTTTATTCTTTACGTATGCACATTTGGGAAGTTAGTGAACATGTATAAAATGAGTCTCTTTTGTGCTAGATGATGGTATTATATATCTCTAGACTTAGGTATTATATGTATGAACACAGTCATAGCATATATTTCCAATACTCCTTATTACAATGTATTAACCTGTTCCCCTGGTTGTCTTTTCTTCAAACTGCCTTGTAACTTACTAATTCTAATTGAGGTTATTAAACGCTGAAGAAATGGAGCAATTCTAGAACAAACCAACTGCGCCACAGGGGACAAATAAACATTCTCCAGATTTCAATTGTTTGAAATAGGACTTTTAACCTCTTGAATGCTAGAGAGGACTTGGAAACCTATCTAGCATTCAAGGGTCTAAAATCATTATTTAAATCCATGAGGATTTATATTTGATCCTTATGGTGAAGTTGGTTGCTGCTGAATTGATCCAATTCTTCATCAGCCTTTTTGTAGCTTATATCCTGTTTGCTTCATTATAATGATAAACTGAAACTATGGTTATCCTATATTATAATTCGCTAAGGATGTTTGTCAGAAGCCGTCATGCGCAGTAGAGATGGCTGCACGCGTTGCAGTAATGCGCAGTACAGACTGCCCGCTCCGCGGCTGATATGGAGTTGATTTACCCTGGAATAACTCCACAATGTAGAGCCATTCATTTGTATAATTATTTGGATGCTTTGCAGTGCATTGGAGGTGTCGCTAGACTCCAAAGGCTTAACAAAAGGACCAATTGTTTTTTCATTGAAGGTTTACTGTAGACTAAAACATTGGAGAAGATTCACTAACAGATGATAAAGAAGAGATGACGTCTCCAGTTTATCACTTCTTAATATCCTATGTTATTCTATGGAGCATACGCACTAATATTTCTTCAACTTTGGAAATCTTAGTGCATAAGCTCTGTAGAATAATATAGGACCTGGAGAAGTGATAAACTGGAGAAGTCATCTCCACTTTATCTCCTCTTTATCACTTGTTAGTGAATCTCCTCGATCCCCTTCTTGCATTGCTACACAGAATAAAGACTGAAACTGGAAAGTTACTTTATCTATAGGTTCCGCATTCAGAGTGTTTATGACTGTTTTCTATAGGGACTCTGGAGTCATGAACTAAATGCAGAAATTAAACAAAGATCTGTAAATAAATTCAACTGCAGATACAATGCAAATATTTTAAAAAATATAAAAATGATTGCTGTATGAAGGACTTAAACTTAAAGGGATAGTAATACTTCATTTTATCTTTATTTTATTTTGTAGGCATTAAAAAAAACATGAAGAATGATATAAGTCTCATCTCTCAAACCTTTATGGTTTGAGAGAGATTCACAAGCAAAGTTTCCCCTCCCGCCCCTTTTACCTAGTGTAAGCCATCTCTTCTCAGATGTGGAATCTGGTTGTAAGACCAGACAGATAACAGAAGGGGACAATCTTCTTGCCATGAGAACTATGAAGGCCCTGCCCCCCTTAACAAGTTTTTCAGGTTTTTCCCTTTTCTTAACTGGAGATTGTCCCTCTCTGCAGTGTACCTGGGCACCTCCCTTCTGATCTGGCTGAACAGTGTTACATCAGTAAAAGAGGTGGGAGGGGTATACTTTGTCATTGAATTACTCTTGAACTACAACTCTGTCAGAACTGAAATAAGAGAAGAGAGTTGGTACCGTGTTAGCCGTATAAATACAGGAGGCAAATATAGTTTTTGATACCTTTTATTGGCTAACTAAGCAGATTTAAATGCAAGCTTTCAAGACCTTAGGTCTCTTCCTCAGGCATGTTAACACTCTCCAAAGTCCAAATACTATGATGATTCATTAGAGCTGCTTTTATTATGAAACATTACTATCCCTTTAAGTGCAGTTCCTCCAAACAAATGAATATCCACCTATATGTTTATGTATCTGAAAAGATTTAAGTAAAGGACTATTTATTTTTCATTAAAGGGTCAGTATATGGTCCTTAAAACCCTTTTAAATTTTTGGCTGTTTCTGAAGAACTTTGTGACTGAAGTTCCCATTGCCCAGATCTCCTCAGATTACCTCCCATTTCTTGTAGTTTACTGTGAGCCTAATTTGGCACTCATGGAAGATTCCGCTCCTCTCTGTAGAAACACATTGGTGATGAATTTGCCTGCATTGGGCAACTGTAGAACTGAAATTGGTGGAGTTTTGGGGAATTTTACAATGCTTTGGAGATCTCTCTAGCATTCAAGGAGTTAAATCACTAATTAAATCAAAGGACATTTCTAATGTCTGCTACAGTACAGTTGATTATACCATAATAATTCCATTTTGTCCTTATACATGTTATAAATCACGTACTGGAATCATTTTTGTTTGTTTGCTAACATTTCTGGAGTGATTTGGTTAACTTTTAAAACAGTTGTTTGGAAAATGAATGATTGGCATCGTAATACTGGAGATCCTCCCTGTCTATAAACAGGTTCATGAGAACAAACAAGTAAACACATTTGCATGCACAGACAGGGAATGCTGTATTCCAAACTCATTCTTATTCCAGGCATCGCTGTGCCATTGTTATTGCCATTATTATTTTTATTATGTCTTTCTGCTTTAAGCTGATTACCTTCTGCAATATCTTTCCTTCCCTGACTAGCTCCATATCTTTGACAAATGTCTGGTTCCCAGGTTACAGCTGTCTGTCAAGTGCAGTATAAACTTTGTTATAATTGGTGACGACTGGGAGTTCTCAGGAAGTGACTCCAGTAGACGTGTTAATACATGAATGCACATGTGAGAAAGCATGTACAGTATCTCACATAAGTGAGTACACCCCTCACATTTTTGTAAATATTTTTATTTTATCTTTTATGTGACAACACTGAAGAAATGACACTCTGCTACAATGTAAATGAGTGAGTGTACAGCCTGTATAACAGTGTAAATTTGCTGTCCCCCTCAAAATAACTCAACACACAGCCATTAATGTCTAAACCTTGGCAACAAAAGTGAGTACACCCCTAAGTGGAAATGTCCAAATTGGGCCCAAAGTGTCAATATTTTGTGTGACCACCATTATTTTTCAGCACTGCCTTAACCCTCTTGGGCATGGAGTTCACTAGAGCTTCACAGGTTGCCACTGGAGTCCTCTTCCACTCCTCCATGACAACATCACGGAGCTGGTGGATGTTAGAGACCTTGCACTCCCCCACCTTCCGTTTGAGGATGCCCCACAGATGATCAATAGGGTTCAGGTCTGGAGACATGTAAAATTACTTGGGGAATCCTCATTAGAGATACATCTTGAAGTACTGATAGACTTCATAGAAGTGTTCAGTGTCACTCAGCTACTGCAAGTGCAAATAGGGTAAAATCCTGCAAAGAAAAGGGTATAGATGCACGGGATTGGAATATAATTCAACTTTTATAAATCCTTGTGAAGGCCTTGTCTAGAATATGCAGAACAGTTTTGTGCACCAGTTCTTAAAAAAATACATTATTGAACTGGAAAAAGTGCAGAGACGTGCATCAAAACTCATAAAGGAATGGAGGATCTGAGTTTTAAATAGAAACTAGCCATACATGCTTATTTACATTAGAGGAGACATCCAAGGGTGATATGATTATTATTTAAAAATATATCAAATCATGTTCCAAAGTCATATTTACATTTAGAAAATGTAATCTCCAGTCTTTCCTAAATGATCTAAGAAATTGCTGGAGGCACCAAATAAGAAAGTTCCATTGATTTAAACTGGACTTTAACCTCTTGAATGCCAGACAGTTTGCTTTGATATAATTCTGTAGATCACTGATTACATCTCTTAACCCCTTCGCGTCCGATGACAAACCCGGACCGTCAAGCTGGTCTGGCACTTAAGGAACATTGACGGTCCTGGTACGTCACGTACTTTTACTCACCGCGCTTCTGCAGGAGAGCGGTGAGTAATACTGGGGACTGAAGTTGATCGATCCAAGACTGGAGCGATCTCTTTCACTCCCTCATTCGGCATGCTGGCACACGTGATCAGTCACGTGGGGCGGCAAGTCGAACTTCCTTATCTGGTCATTAAAGGACCACACGCCCCAGGACCGCTGGTCCTTAAGGGGTTAAAGTGTCTGTTCTGTATCACAAGTAGTGTACTTGGAGTGTATTGTAATGTTTACATTATTGCCATTATTTTGCAAACTAAATATGATAATTACCTGATAAGTCTGTAAAATTAATGATTGTAAGATGTATTATAACATTAACTTGATTTTCTTTAACCCCCTGAATACCAGAGGAGTATGCAAAACATTGCTTAGCAATGCATTGGCCACCTCTCTGGCACTCAAAGGGTTAACCCTTTGAGTGCCAGAGAGGAAGGCAATGCATTGCTTTGCAAAGGACCAGTAAAGTTTAATTATGTAAAAGTAAAACAAACACACATACAGTCACTCACTCAAATACACACACTCACATACACTCACTCTCTCACTCACATAAAGTAACACACACACATATAGTAACTCGCATGTACACATACAGTCACTCACTCACTCACATAGACACATACATACAGTAACTCACATGCACACATACAGTCACTCACTCACATACACACATATACACACACTCACATACACACGCACACTCACTCGTCTTTTAAATGAAATATGTCCCACCCATGGGAGTAACCCTTTTGTAGCCATCAGGAAAAACCCTTTAACATGCTTTATTCATTTATTCAGTATTTACTGCCACTTCTAGGGGAAAGTAAATATATCACTGGGGTTTTTTGCTGAGTACAAGTGTACTTATACTGCTGGGAGGTGGCACTGTTGGTGTTATTGTTGTCTCTGAAGAGAGCTGAGTTTTGCAGACAAAAGCTTTCCACAGATGGCTGCAGCAACAGCACCATCTGACAGCAAAACATCTTTGAACTCAAGCTATCAGAAAAATACATGTTAGCTCAAGCTCTCCAGGACATACTTGAAAATGAGAGAAATCTCAATATATTCTTCCTGGTAAATCACTCTTTAAATAAATAAATACATAAGTAGACTTTTGAAAGATGCATGTTCCAGCATTTGGACTGCTATTATTTTACTTAACAGGAAAAGGTCTACAAACTATATATTTTCAAAATTAGGGCTTACTGTCCTTTAAAACTGTTTTATTTTTTACAATGTCTGTAGTCTACTGGTCTTTGCATCAGTGAGTACCAGGAATACATCATATCTGTTTGCTATTTCAGATAATACAGGAACAGACCTGAATACAGAGAAAGAACCTAATACTTCAGAGTCTTCCAAAGCCGTGGAGCAGAAAAATAAGGATCAAAGATCAAAGACTTCACTACCTCTTTCAAGGGCCCCTCGACATACCAGGGATGCTGTTCTTGCTGCTGTCCTTTTCCCAGAATTCTTAAAGGAACTTGCAGCTTTGGCTCAAGAACATTCAGTTTTATATGATACACTTGGTGATTCTTTTCATCACTAGTTTTTTAGTCATTTTTAGAACTGCGTTTCCATTGTACTTTGTTTTTATTTGAATTCAGAGCTTGTTTTCTATGAGATAAACTTGACTCCATTTTATTGGGGATACATTGCAGCAAAACACCAAACAACACATTAACACCTCTTACTAAGCTGAAATGGTTGTGTAGAATTTAGGTTACAGTCAGCCTCTTTTTCGCCTTTACAGATGCATAGAAACTGCACTATCAGTATGATATATATTCACAGCTGCGGGGGCGGGATTATTTGGCAGCCAGATTGGACATGACAAAAGAGAAGCGGAAGAATGTGTTTAAATTGATGCACACTATATATAAAAAGTAACTTTTATTATGTTACTTTAATTATTTAGAACTATTTATAGAACACTCAACACTATTATGAAAGCTTCTTAGATGAAATGTAAACATTTGCCTTTTATTCATCAAAAGCCTTATTGTGAGCATAGTGGCTAAAAGGGGTCTGAATGGACATAATCTGGTCTTCTTTTAATGGAATTAATTACCTTATGATTCACTTATCACAGTGGCAAATTTATGTATGGGCCGGTATCACACCGCAACAAAATGGAGACAATAAAAGAAACTGTTATGTCACCCCACCAAATACAATTTTAAATATATACCAGAAAGATACTGTCAGGTATTACAGATGAACAAATTATCCCATACTGCTGTGGTGAACCATGCTGATTAGTGTTTGAACATTCAAATACATCAAATTAAACTTGGTGAAAGGAATTTACAAAGAGATAATTAGAGAGCACTTTTTAAAAATTAAAAAGGCATTATCCTAATTATTATGTATTGAAATAACTTAAGAACATGTTGCTAACAAATGTATTGTTGTCTATGATTTACAAAGTAAATGAAAGAAATGCAGCAGCAAAAAGGTGGGAAAAGTAAATTGTAATCATTTTATTTGTGCCATTACAATTTGGCATACATTATACCACTATGAAGAGCAGATAGTATCATGGTTGCCCAGATTTATCTGAAATTAAAACCAAAGATCACTGGTGAGGGAAAATTATTTAATTCCCCTGAACTGAAAAAGAAAATGCCAGTCAGTGAACCCCCACATACCAGATACTTACACTGGGTGATCCCACCACAAAAATTGAGACGTGAGATACCCCAGTTAATACCTTCTTCACAGGTGTAGCAAGAGGGGCCAAGTCCAAGTTTATACCAGATGAGCGCACCCCCTGACAGTTAGTACTGTGTTCAAAGGTCCTAAGTTACTGCAGGTATGCTCAGCAAATACAAGTATATTGAATCTCAATCACTAGATAAATATCAATTGTTCAACACACTAATATTTTTGCTGTACTAGTATAATGCAGTTTCAATATGTATTATTTTTAAGATATCCCTTTAAAAGGTCGTACACGAAAGAGTGTGCGACCAAATTACAGAGTTACCATGTTGCCTGGATAAAAATGTCAGCATGAGAATCTTGCACTGCATGACAGCGCAAGATTCTTGTGTTGCATCCTAAGAGGTCGCAAACAACATTTCTATTGACTCTTAATGCTCTCCTTCCAACCGCTTACCTATTGCATAGTTCTTATAATTATAAGTTTAGTTATAATTTTTATTTCTTCTCAGTGCTTCATTTTTATCCTTCTCTTTTCAGATACCTCCTCTACTTGTCTGCACTATCCACAAACAACATTTCTATTGCCTCTTAATGCTCTCCTTCCAACCGTTTACCTGCTGCATAGTTCTCTTATAATTATAAAAGTTCCTTTCTCCACTGACAGAAATCAGAGTATCTGTACAAACTCCCACGCAACAGCTTAGTGTCAGGGTTAATATTCCATGCCAGGCCTCTTGATGTCAACCATAGCACTACCACAGACCGATGCTATGGTGTCTTCTACTCCTGCTGCCAGCACACCACAGTAAAGGAGCAATTTTCATGCGGCCATTTAGTAAGCGACATGGCAATCTCGTGCTGTCATGTAGTGCAAGATTCTCATGTCAACATTTTCATCCAGACGATGTGGTAACGCAATCATTTATAAAAATATATTAAAACTTATATCCATTCATTCCTAATGGTTGTACAATATTTAGTAGAAATATCCGACAGCATGATTTTTGTAGGAGAGCTTTTTCCAAATGACCACCTCTGTTGCCCATATGTACGCTCTCTAAGTCCAAACATGTCATTGTAGATGCATCATATATATATGTTTTTCTAAACAAATGTCAGGATACAGGAACTTCTTCTCTCAGAGACCTAAGTAGTTTGTATATGAAAAACATGGGTTATATATACAGATTCAGAAGGAGAAAGGGAGCTTTGAAACAACCAGTTCTACAGAAAACTGTTAATTTTTTACAACAGATGGAAAGGTCACACTATGAGATGAGGAGGTAGCTCCCGCAAGTATTCCAGTAACAAAAAACACATTCCCAACAAGGGGCAGGAAAAAAAACCACCTCCACATCACAAACAGCCAAACATTCATACCCCACAACATCTAGACCATGTTGGTACTATTAAAGAAATACATGTTTTCTGACGTAAACGTCTTAACAAAATGTATTGCAGCAGATCAGGATTGTAATCATGTGGAACACACTGTAATAGAAGATCATACAAATGATCCAAATGTATGGAGAAAACAGGTGGCACCCAAGCCCACCTCTATTCTATCATTTAATATCTCCTCACATATAGAGATACATTCAGAATTACTTTGTAGAGACATATTGAAAATCATAACCAATTAAGAAGAAAAGTAATATAAGCTAAGAAGAATATTAAATTCTGAAAGAAATTCAATCTGTCAGATATTGTAATCAAATAATCCAACAAGTAAAGGAATATTGTTCTGTGGCCTAAGGAACTATATGAACAAGAAGCATTAAAACAATTTGAATTATGTATGTTACAAAAATCTTTTAGGTAATCCAACTGAAAACTTGTTGGAATTATATATTGTCGTACTCCATAGAGCAAAAGAACAAAGCATCACTACTGAGAGTGAATATAGAGGTGACTAATCCTAAAGTTCACACTTTCTACATGTTACTAAAGGTACAAAGAAATTAGAATGAGCTACTGGGCATCCAATTTTCTCAGGAAATCAGTATTTGACCGAAAAAGCTGGTATATATATATGTAAACCTCAAATTAAGGACATTTGTGGAATCTCTTCCATTATATATTTGAGAAACAATGGATTGTCTATTGAAATGACATGATACCAAAGTAACAAGCAATACTATACTAGTAACAATTGATTTAGAATCTCTTTATTTGAGTATCATTCCTGAATTAGACCTTGGTTCTGTTTTTTGTCTAAGGAAGGATCACAATATATGAAATAACAATTTTATTGTATTCGAATATATCTTTAAGTTCAATTATTTTACCTAGCAAAAATGCACTCTGTGTCCAAATTCAGGGGACTACTATGGAATCAGCATGCAACCCCACCTACCCTAGTATATTTTGGGGTTGGTAGGAAGCTGAGCATGCCTTTATTGAATAGAAAGCCTCTTATACTAAACATTAATATTTAGCTTAGATTTATAGAGGATATCTTCTTTTTATTGGAATCCTGTAGTGTGTTACTTGAGGAATGTATTTCCTCATTAAATAGCAAAACATTAAATTTGCATTTTACTTAACACACAAGCAAAACATTGCTACCATTTTTGGATGTTAGGTTTTTTAAGGAAAACAACAACACTTCATCCACATATCTTTTTTTGGCCATTAACAATATATTGGAAGCGAGTAGTGCACATCCTCCTTCCACTATTAAAGCTCTACAAAATCATTTTGGAGAAAGACTTTGAAAAAAATTTTGGTGAACTATCGTACAGATTACTAGACAAAGGTTATAATAAACACCAGATTTAACAGACTAACCACAGAGATAAAATGATAACTACTTATTTCTAAACACAAATCTAATAAAAATTATTATTTAGAGTTGGTACAGTTTCAGTACCTGCTGTGAGGATGCTGACAAAATAATTTATGTTATCAACAAACACTGGCACTTTCTGATGGAAGGCAATGATTTGAGGAGAGTCTTGGGTCCCAAGGTATCCAAAGGATTTAGGAGGAACCAAAATGTTAGAGATGGCATAGTATCTAGCCATTATCTTATAAATGGCAAAAAAGGGAAATAATTAGGGACTCATATCATTGTGGAACATGTAGACTCTGTCCCCACATGGGACACAAAATTGGACCTTTTTGTGAATTTATGTGGTATATCAAAGTTTATAAATTGCAACATGTATTGTTTATAGTGTCCATGTCCTAGGAGATTTGATGGAATGGCTACAAGACCACTCAAGAAGAGGGTCTACCTAGAACATATCAGTAAACTACGAAAGGCCCCTCTTAATGCAATTACAGAGAAGAATAGCACCATTGTGACAATCTATTTGACATCAGTATCTAGACGTTTTTTAGAAAAACATAAATGTGATGTATCTACAATGACATGTTGGGGCTTAGAGTGTGTACATATGGGCATTAGACATGGTAATTTGGAAAAAGCTCTCATTCAAAAATAATGCAGTGGGATTTTTCAACACTACACTGTACAACCATCACGGATTAATGAATATATTAGTTTGAATATGTTTTTATAAATATTACATATTGATACAGCATTATACTAGTCATAGCATGAATATTAGTATGTTGAGATGCTGATGATTGATACATGATGACTGAGATTCAATATACTTGTATTTGCTGAGCATAACTGTTGGAACTTAAACCTGAGAACATGGTACTCCTTCTCAGGGGGTGTGTTCCCCTGGAATAAACACCTGTGAACTTGGCCCCCTTGCTACACCTGTGAAGCAGTCATTAAAATGCTAAAATGCATTAGGTGGCAACTAGGGTAGCGCACTTTATCGTTTTTGTGGTAGGATCCCCAGTGTGAGTATCTGGTATGTTTGGCAACTCTGTCTGTCATTTTATTTTTAATTCAGGGGAATTATATTATTTTTTTCCACCATCGGTAGCTAATCTACTTTGTTTTTAATTTCAGATAAGTCTATGAATATCCATGGTACTATCTGCTTCTGTTCTTCATAGGGGTATAAACGTTTGAGTTAGATTGATTCTAACTCTAGCTCTAACTAAAATACAGAATTAGCACATTCCCTTTGGTTTATCTACATCCAACTTACTACATAGAGTGGTGCACAATCTCCTATATGTAGAACCGTTTGAGTGCCAGAGGGGTGGCAACACATTGCAAACTCTCTGGCATTTAAAGATATCAAGTATGCCTCATTGTAATGGCATAAATAAAATTATTAGGATTTAGTTCTACATTTCTGCTGCGACATTTCTGTAATTTTCTTTGTAAATCACTGACAGCAATACATTTGCTAGTAATGTGCTGTTGGATTATATCAGTGCATACTTATTTGGATAACTGTCTTTTAATGTCCAACACAGAGTCATTAAGTAACTATTTGTAAAACACTTAAATTTGCAGTGATCTCATGGTTTACCTCCACACTCGCATTGTTGCTTAATAAATACATTCCTCCAATTTAATCTGATGTGTTTATATGTTTAGACAGCAATTAACTTGGGTTGAATATGCTGGGATCATCACAGTAATACATTAGAATTTGTTCATCTATAATACCTGACAGTATCTTTGTGGAATATACTTAACATTTCATTTGGAGCTGTGACATAATACAGGGCAGTCCAAGTTCAGTCCTCAAAGGCCACCAACAGTACAAGATTTAAGGATTTCCCTGCTTAAGCACAGATCAGTCAATCAAAATGAATGAGCTACTGATTATGTCACCTGTGCTTAAGCAGGGAAATCCTTAAATCCTGGCCTTTTGGTGGTGCTTCAGGACTGAACTTGGACAGCCCTGACATAACAGGTATTTTCATTTCTCCAGTTCGTTGTGATCTGGGGACTCTTTGGTCAGTCCACATTGTGATTTGGTACCGAACCACACATAAAATATACATCTCTAAATCAGCACAGTGATGATTGTATCATCAAGTAATTACTTCCATTAAAAGATCTGATTTGCTCCATTCAGACCCATTTAGTTTCTGTGCATAATAAGGACTGGGACTCCAATCTGTAGCTCCCAGCCCTATGTTGCTGCCACTGTAAATTTAAGTGTCACGGAAGAAATAAAATGCCGGTATGACTGAAAAGTTATAATTAGTGTTGAGTGCTTTCTAAATCTGTTAAAGTAATATAATCAAAGTTACATTTTATAGTGTGCACCTATTTCAACACACTCTTTCTTTACTCTTTCTTATTGATCAGTGCATAGTATGTAACCTCAAATATTTTGTCCCCGTCATTAAGCTCTCTGGATCTCGAGCTTTCAGTCAGGAACTGTGCAAGCAGATATATTTATAAAAGTCTGCAATTGTCCTGCCTCTCTGAGTACTCTGTATGCTATAGAGGCAGAGAGTTTCCTGTATCAGGGTTTCCTGTTTTTTTTTTTTTGTTTTGTTTTTTTCACATTGTTGCACTCTCTCTATCACAGTCCTTCACAAAAAGCTTTCTGACAGCAACATAAATGTGTATCAGGTACATTAAAGTAAAAAAAAACAACATACACCAGAGAAGATAGAAAATAAATAAATAAAAAATAAATAAAATCTACGTAATGTAAAATAAATGGGTAACACAGCATAAATGTGTACAATATGCACAAAAATACTCATCCATGCTGGGTCTGCAATGCAAAACTCCCATTTCCTTTAAACTTTTAAACACAATTCATTGTAAATCTGGCGCTATGTAGGTATGCTTAATCCTACTGGTAAATAAAAATGGGTAGGAGCAAAAAAACATTGCCCCATGGAAAAAAGTAGTCTTTAATGGCAATAATCTGTATATGTACATCCTGTAATACTTAGCAGTCAGTCCCATTTTAATGTGGTGATTATAATATGGATTAGTGTATGTGGGTATTATATTCCTAAACTTTTTACATGTGCAACAATTGCACTTTGCACCTGAATCCTGAGTGCTTTTTTGATGTATTTAGTATATTTTATGTTTTACAACTGATGGACAATCAGTGTCAGATTATGTAATTGACACAGATTTGTGTACTTGTATGTCCTCATAGAGCTGAAGAGCTTTGTTTACAGGCAGTATTTATGACACTTCAGAATATAACCTAAGCCACAGGGGTGATTTTCTAAAAAGAAAATTACTTGGTCACCTTTTCTGTAATGGTGCATTGCTCTGCTGGTTGTATGTAATACTACATAAAAAGATTTTGGGTCATTGAACTGGCATAACCTCAGTGAATATCTCCCCTGCTAAGCTGGCATGAAAGGCTTCTTACGATTGCTATGATATGCAGTTTTTCTGACTCGTTTTAATGATAGATACAAATTCATATGGGTCATCTAACCCCTATGTATGCTAGAGATGTCTGCAGTGCATTGAAAAGCAACATGAGGAAAACAAAATTAAAAAGAGACCTGTAACCCAACAACAAATCTGGCTGAGCTTTGGGGCAATATAACTATTAATGTTTGTTACTGGTGACATTAGCTCATTAATGAAAATGCTGTGCAGCACACACATATAACATATTGTGCATAAAGCAGATGATTACCACCTCATTAGAATGCAGTATTTTGCAATATGCTTCAACTTCTCTGCCTACTGGCTGAAAACAGGGAAGGTTTAGCAAGAATGGTGTACAGGGCAGAGTGTGGACCTCTGTGCAGATCATTCACACTTGATATTGGGGGTTGCAATATATAATATTAGTTATGTTTAAGTAATGGTCAGTATGCATATTTAGCTAGAAAGACCTACAAACAACATATTACTATAAAGCAGATAGATATGTTATCCTGTGAGGATTCTTGCTTCCCCACAATTCCTTGACAAAGATTAAATGGAACACATTCTCCTCCCTTTTCTCACTGAATATCACTGAATATCTCCCCTGCAAAGCTGGCATTATGATGAAAGGCTTCTTTCGATTTCTATGAGGTGCAGTCTTTCTGAGCAGTTTTCATTATAGATACAAATTGATATGGTCCTCTAACCTCTTGGACTTTAGAGATGTCTCCTGTGCATTGAAAAGCAATGCATGGAAATGTCTTTTGCATTCTATGGGTTAGAAAATTTTAAAACACAGAAAAAAAAAAATAATAATTTAATACCAGTCTCTTAGCCCGTAAAAAAAAAAAATCTGTTTGGCAGGTCTTTGGGGAATATTTCTACTAAGGCAGGTTACTGGTAACATTAACTGATAAAATGCTGTGCGAATAGCACACTCATATAGCATATTGTGTATAACTCAGGCAACTACCACCTCATTAGATTAAAGTCTTTTGCTTTATGCAGCAACCTCTCTGCATTCTGAGCTTAAGAGAGGGAAGATTTAACATGAATGATGTGCATGACAGTGTGTGGGCTATTGTGCAAATCATTCCCATAACATATTGGACATTGTAAAATAATATAATATTAGTAATGTTTGAGGAGTGGGCAATATGTAGGTCTAGCTAGGTAGAGCAACAAACCAACAAACAGCATATCACAAGAAAGTAGATAGATGTGTTATACTCCTAGGATTCTTGCTTTCTCAAGATTCCCTTCAAAATCTTGTCAAAGATTAAATGGAACAAATTTTTCTCCCTTATCGATGTAAGATCATTTTCCAAAATACCTTTTTATTTATATACACATATAATCCGGCTCTTCCTCTAGTAAATTTATAGAATAGAATAAGTATTTCAAAATATGTTGTTGAAATCCAAATTATAGCTTTTATTTCAACCGTTCTTTCACATTATATACCCATATTTCTAAATAATCACCACAGCAGTAAAATTCTAAATAATGTTTAAATTCTAAAAATGTTGGAATTCACAGTGACTCCATCCAGTACTCTATAAGCAGTGGTGGAGTTCACTTATCCAGTATATAATTTATATTGTAATCCTCGATTGCCAAAGAAATAAACTAGCTACACATATATGTACATGTCAAAAAATATACTTAAAAATTGATAAAAGATCTAAAATTAGATCTCCTATTTATGCAATCATTAACTGGGGAGTTACCACAGTATATGCCAGCAACAAATCACTAGACCACCATAAAAAATGAAATAGAAAAATAAAAAAGGATTGATCATAAAAATATAAAAATTAAAAAAAATGCAAGAAATAGCAGATAAGTTCCAATGTTCTTTTTTTATGACTAAACATTGGGTTACATTTGACGTTAAATATTCTACAACTTCTATAGTGTGTATGTTGTAACACAATTTGTCCTTTATATCTTATTCATATCTCTTCTATGTGATCTATACCAGTTTCTTTCTTGTCACAAACTCACGGTTTTGTTGTCAGTTTGGCTGACTATTTCTTGCATTTTTTTGAACTTTTATATTTTTATGATCGATCAATTTTTATTCTTCTGTTTCATTTTTTATGGTGGTCTAGTGATTTAGATGGTTTATTACGAGGTGCGCGCCCCTTGGGGGAAACCTAATTCATTTGTATTTCTGCTAATGGACGCTCACATCGGATAAAGGCAATGTTGTATTTTTTATTTTTTCTGTTGTGGGTTTTGTTTCTTTTTTTCTGTTTTTGCTGCATTGCTCGGGAGAAAGTGAAACCGTTTAGGTTATTGTTTGCAGCATTGTATTGTTTGTGTACAGCTATCTGTGAGGAGAGTCAAAGATTAATTCTGATTAAAGGCAAAGTACCGAATTATGACCCGGATGTTGTTATAACGGGCCGTTTTTCTTGGCACAGCCAGAAATCAGTAAGTGGCCTCTGCCGATTCAACCACACAGAGATCTGAACTGATTTGTTGCTGGCATATACTGTATACTGTGGTAACTCCCCAGTTAATGATTGCATAAATAGGAAATATAATTTTAGATCTTTTTTCAATTTTATGTATATTTTTTGATATGTACATATATGTGTAGCTAGTTTATTTCTTTGGCAATCGAGGATTACAATATAAATTATATACTAGATAAGTGAACTCCACCACTGCTTATAGAATACTGGATGGAGTCGCTGTGAATTCCAACATTTATAGAATTTAAACATTATATAGAATTTTACTGCTGTGGTGATGATTTAGAATTATGAGTATATAATGTGAAAGAACGGTTGAAATAAATCTATAATTTGGATTTCAACAACATATTTGGAAATATTTATTCTCTTCTATATATTCACTAGAGGAAGAGCCGGATTATATGTGTATATTGTTACTTCATTTTTTAGTTCCAGTAGCAGTGAACTTGTTCCAGGCAGCAACCTATTAAGTGGAGATCCGCATTGTTCCCATATAGAGCCACAATGTGTGTATTACCTATATATTTTTGACGACCACTGATTTTCAAAATTTGTTCTCCGGATACACAATAGGCCTAATATTGAATATATATCTATGATACCAGCTTCACTGCATGTAGGGAATGATTAGCTATTGCTTAAAGGGAAACTGTCATTTTATAACTTTTTTTTGTTTTGTTTTACATATCCTAAGAAATCATGAAACAACTAAATATTTTTTAGAATACTTCCTTACAAATAATCTTATGTACAAAGTTTTATTTGATTTTGAACAGTGTCACTTTCATCATTTGTTGCCATGAATGATACCACCCATATTGCTAGAATCTTTAGTTATTGCATTCAGTATTCATCCTCCTTTGTTTTAAAAAAAAAAAAAAAAAAAAGCAGTGTGCGTAATGTCTCACTCTATGTACAGAAATAACCATATAGTAACATAGTAAACTAGGTTGAAAAAAGACACAAGTCCATCAAGTTCAACCTTCGCCTCATACCTCAGAACTGAGAATTTTATAGCTTTCCTGCTACCAATAAAATTAGTCTTTATCAGACCTTCCTGATCAGCCTACTGATAAACAGTATAACTCTGTATGTTCCCTTTTGAAAGAAATGTATCTAATCTTCTCTTAAATGTATCCATTGTATCTGCCATAACTACCTCCCTGGGCAATGAATTCCACAATTTAACAGACCTTACCGTAAAAACAACCCTTCCTCTGCTGAAGTTTAAACCTCCTTTCCCCTAATCTCAAGGGGTGTCCCCTGGTCACCTGATCAGGCCTTGGAATAAATAACTCACCGCAGAGATCCTTGTATTGACCTCTCATATACTTGTACAATGTGTCAAGGTCTCCTCTTAGTCGTCTTTTCTCTAGAGTAAACAAACCAAGTTTGTTTAGTCTTTCCTCATATGTCAAGTCCTCCATTCCCTTAATTAATTTTGTTGCTCTCCGCTGTACCCTCTCTAGTTCTAGTATATCCTTTTTCAGAACCGGTGCCCAAAATTGCACTGCATACTCAAGGTGAGGTCTTACCAATGATTTGTATAATGGCAAAATAATGTTATCCACTCTTGCTTCGATAACTCTTTTTATGTAAGACAGGACTTTGTTTGCCTTTGCTACTGCTGTTTGACACTGGTCACTGTTTCCAAGTCTGTAGTTGATAAGGATACCCAGGTCTTTTTCTAGCAATGAGTCACCTAAAATTATTCCATTAAGTTTATAAGTAGCCTTGGGATTGTTTCCTCCCAAATGCATAACTTTACACTTCCCCACATTAAACTTCATATTCCACGTTTGCCCAATCTGACACTTTATGTAAGTCCCTCTGTAGAGAGAGAATATCCTGTTCTGAATTAATGACTTTGCATAATTTAGTATCATCTGCAAATATTGATATTTTGCTTTCTATATCTATTTCCAGGTCATTTATAAACATGTTAAAAAGCAGCGGACCTAATACTGAACCCTGAGGTACTCCACTCTCCACTTTAACTGTACTGGAGAATTTTCCATTTACAACCACACACTGTTCCCTATCCTTCAACCAGTTTTGTATCCAATTACAAAGGTTATCTCCTAGCCCCAATTTCCTTATTGTATACACCAGCCTTCTGTGTGGCACTGTATCAAATGCATTTGCAAAGTCTAGATATACTACATCTACTGCCTTGCCATTGTCAAGGTTGCTGCTTACCTCCTCATAGAAGCTGAAAAGATTTGTTTGGCATGATCTATTCTTCATAAAACCATGTTGATTTGTTCTAATGATTTTATTTTTTGTGTCGTAATCCTGAATATAGTCCCTTATTATCCCTTCTAACAGTTTTCCCACTACAGAGGTCAAACTCACTGGTCTATAATTCCCAGGTTCTGTTTTAGTTCCCTTCTTAAATAGAGGCACTATATTAGCTCTTCGCCAATCCTGTGGCACTGAGCCTGTGGTAATAGAATCTTTAAATAGTAAATATAGGGGTTTTGCTAACACTGCACTAAGTTCCTGAAGAACCCTTGGATGTATACCATCAGGACCCGGTGCTTTGTCGGTCTTAATTTTGTTCAGTCTTCCCATGACATCTTCTTGAGTTAACCCAATATCTATTAATTGTATTGTTTTATTTGTTACTTGCGGAGGCTCTTCTACAGAATTCTGTTATTAACTAAAAGATGTAAGAGATTCTATGTGACTATTGGTATGTAGGAAATCTAATGGAGAACACCGAATGAACAGAGTAATATGAGGACAAAAAGTAGTTTATCACATTCATTGCCTCTTTGAAGTCATATTGTAAATAGCCCTCACCCCCATTAATTATGTATGTCATCATAAGTGAGAAGCACCCAAAAGAAATAAACTTACATGTTGAATAGACTACTGTAGATCAAAGCAGTAGCATATATGCATATGGAGGATATGATTCTCAGATTCACGAAAAAATGAAGGGAGCAAGCAAGCCACCATTGTTCTGATATTATTTTGTGGTTATGTTATCCGTACAGGGGAGGTTGATATTCCCTTAATGCTATTACCTGGTTTGTTGACAACACATTCCGGTAGAATACACATGTGAGTAGCGATACCAGCTTATATTGTAAGTTTTATTTACTTCAGTCACAGCTCCCCTACGTATTTCTAGTTTTTCCCTCCCTGGATGACATTCTATGTTCATGTACTTCGGATTTTAGCATTACATATATGTTTGTGCAAAGAAGAACCTAGACCTTTCATAAAGGTTTCTGCTGCTCTTGCCAATATTACTTATTTCAGTAGTAAATTCCAAAAATGTTTTATTGCTCTTACAGTAAAAAATAATTCCCTTTTACAGTTCTTTTTTAAGCTGGGATAGCCTCAAAACATGACCTGCTGGAACCTGACCCAAAGCTTGGAGTTAAGAATCATTAATGCAGACATTGGTATTCGGAAGCTACCAGTGAGGCATGTTTTCATGATATCCCTGCTTCGTTATAGGTGGATGACTTAAATTGACTGAGCCTGGGTGAGTCATCTACACTGAAGAAGAGAGATCCTGGACACATGCCCTGTTGGTAGCTGGTTATTTCTTATGTAGACACTCTTATAATAAGCTTGATACACAAAACAATGTTCATTGTATATGTGTGCAATACCTTCATTATTACCATGTTGTAATGCTTTAACTGCTGATTGCAGTTCAGTTTAACTCCTTGCATGCTAGAGAGTCCTTCACTGCATTGCAAAGTAATGCATTGGTGCTTGCTCTAGCATCAAAGAGGTTAATACAAGGTTAATGCAATAAGCTGTGAGCAAACTGTATTGACTGATTCACTGCGGCAGGTAAGCCCTGCGCTGTGTGAATATAATGCCTTACATTTTTATGTGCCTGTGCACCTTGATTAACCTTTTAAAGACCAGTAGGGTGTGTGCTTTGCACAGCCCATCTAGTCCTTAATGGTATAAGAGGAAGTCAAGCCACGTCTGTACGCACTTGTAAGTTTACTGTGGACATGTGAAGTGGTACTTCCTAACACCGCAGATTGGCCTTATTTAATGCATTTTGCACAAAATACACTGTAAAACGAGGGTGACCATAATAAATTCCTGCCTTTCAGGTACATAGCCAAGACTATCAAAGAACTTCTCAGCTCTGGCATGGCTGCTCTTTCTCTGAAGCACCACAGAATTCTAAACGCTAAAGGTAGAACTTTACATTGACTGCTATCCTGGGCTACAAGAAAATGAGCCCTAAATCCTAATGCCAAGCCAGAGCTGCAGCTCCATTTTCCTCTACCACAAGGCTACAGTAAATCTTGGTGGTCATTTTCTTGTTGCTCAGCACATATGGGTAGGTTGGACACTCCTTCTGTGTCCAACCTAGCTTCTTCTAGACTGTAAGTTCTCATGAGCAGGGCCCTCTGACCCTTTTGTTTTTCCATATTCGATTTGTACTGTTTAATATCTTTGTATGTCCATTCCCTATTGTACAGTGCTGCTGAATAAGTTGGCGCTATATAAATGAATAATAATATATCATAACAGTCTAAGGGCAGTTCTCTCCCTTGTGTTTAGAATTCTATACTCTTGAATCTTCCTTCTGTGACAATGTATTGTCCTGAAAGGATTGGCCAGACATGGGACACACACTTAACACTTTGATTGCCAGAAGGGTACGCAACACACAGCTTTTGCAATGCATTGTGTATCCCTCTGGCACTCAAAGGGTTAAACTATCGGACTGTCTTGGGCAATCTGAGACGTGGTTACCCTATGTAAAACATTCCTAATCAAGTGTTTGTTTAACACTGAGTGCCAAAGGTGTGTACAACGCATTTCATAGCCATGCACTGGACACCCCTCTGGAACTCAAAGAGCTTAACCCTTTGAGTATCAGAGGGGTATACAAGGCACTGCAAAACAATGCATTGCACAGCCCTCTGGCATTCAGTGGATAAAAATGTATATGTGTTTCTGCATGTGGAAAAGCAATAGACTTAGTCTTAACCCTTTAAGTTTCAGAGGGTTGGGCAAGGTTCTATGCACTACCCTTTCACTCAAATAGTTGAGACATATGTAAAAAAAAAATAAAAAAAAAAATAAAAAAAAAGAATAAAATAAAAACTATATATAATAGCTGTTTCAGATACTGGTCTGGGGTAAATTGTTATTTTAACAGAATAGATATTTATTGATATGTTCTTGTACTGCATTATACTTTGATATCACACTTTTTAAACTGTGCTGCATAATATATGTTGGAAAATATATATATATATCTATATGAAAAAGTGTAAATGTGTTTTTTTTAATAAATGCATTAGAGTACTGACTTTTGAATAAGAAATGGCACTGAGACGGTTAGATATCTCTTACTCTTAGCTTGCAACCACAAATACATTTTGTCTTACAGGCATATGTTTTAACCATTTGAGCACCAGCAGGTTATTGTTGAGCAATGCACTGGGCACCCTTCTGCCACTCAAAGGGTTCCCTTTTTTTTCTGCAGAGAAATCATTAAGGGTAAAGTTTCATTAACATAGTATTACTATCAAATATATTTACAATCTTGTCAAAGGAGCAGTAAACTTTTTATCAGAAATAGATGTTGTATGGATTTTCCTTCTGGGTAAAACACTGATACTCCCAAAGATGGAACATTTGTCATTCAAAAGTTATTTTAGCTCAAATCTATTTGTTTAATTAAAAAACAAACAGTGGTTTTATATTCTGGTCACCAGGAGTCGTCGTTTTCGCAATTCACTATGGAGAGCCATAGTCAGTGACTGGAGCTCTCTCATAGAGCGCATTGTAAAAGCAAAGTTGCCTTTTGGACCATAGTTGGAGCTGTTGCTAACAGTTTGATTAGGGAAAAAACGTTTGAGGTAAAATGACTGGAATTCATATTAATCTACTTTTTTTGAAACCTAGCTAGAATTTTTTGTGGCCCTTGGGCTGAATCAAGTTGCCTGTTATTACAATTTTGTTTTTATTTGATTTTGTTACTTCATGATTTTATCTTAATCTGTACGCACCTTCTTCTCTCAAACAATTAGCTGAGGAGAGCACACTAAGTAACAACAGATAATCCTCTTTATGAAAACTTAAATGAGAATTAATACCATACCTGGGAACTTTTTCTTCTGAACTCCCTGGTGGGGGAGTCCTCAAGTACCCTTGGGGAAGATAACTGATGCTATTCACTTCAAAAGGGGGCAGGGTCTAAGAAACTAGTGCAGGATAGTCTGGGGAAGGAGGAGAGGAGGCCGAGGAGTGGAAGGAACAGACAGGGAAGGAGCGGAAGTGGCAAAGTTTAATTAGAAACTACGGGGAATCAGTTTCTGCCCCGGAGACCCATAGTCAAAACTGGAGTCTCCAGGGCAGATCTAGATATTCCCAGCTATGATTAATACCTCGTAATAATATCACTCCACTACCTTCCTATGCCCGGAGATAAAATCTTCAATCAGTCCTGGATGTCATGTCCATGGAGGCGGATATGATAGTTGCTAGTAGTTGTTTCTCTTTTAACTTGAAGCAGATGGAGTGAAGGAGTTTATTAACCCTTAACCGGTTGCATACCCCTCTGTTCTTTAAAGTGTACCATTTGCAAGGAAGTCATGTGATCCTGTTAGCAGCTGTCATATCCACCTCCATTGACTGACATCCAGGACTGATTAAACTAAAGCACAGAACAAATTAATTGGGGCCGTTAGGTTTTATTGGACATAGTAAGGTAAGTGGGTGGCTTATTATAAGGGGTTGTAAGTTCTCCTTTTGGGGTGCAAAGATTCAGCCCTAAACATGAGTACCATTAGCAAGAAACCTGACACAAAGGATTTATGCAAACATGTGTATGACACCAAATATTTTACTAATTCCTCTTGACATAGATCTTGGCTCAAAACATTGGGGATGATCTTTCCCAAACGTTGCTGTATGCACCATAGACAAAAATGCAAAAGTGGAGAAATTCTGGAGCATCATAGAGAGCAAATACAAATTCTGAAGGATTTAAACTAACGGGAATATGTGTTTATTTCCTATGGTGCATTTATACTTTGTGCATATAGCCCTATATACAATGTAGCAGTCTGCACTCTTTTGAGGGAAAATATGTACTTCTACTCTGCAAATACTGAATGGTGCATTGCAGGAAATGCCATGGTAAGCGGACATCATCAGCATGCACGTGCACTGAGGTGTAACACTTCTGAAACATAGTTGTTGAGACATTAGGTAACCTATGTGCCTCTTTCTCTACACCTAGTTCAGACAGATGCTATGGGAGGGTTAACCCTTCACATTACGATGCCTGAACCCTGGAACATACATACATCCCCCCCCCATTCACAAACACCCTGGTCTGGGTAATTGCCCAGGCAAGATTGGAAGGGTTTTTATTACTCTTTTTTTTTTTTTTTTTTTTTTTTTAAAAGCAACAACTGGTTTTATCTCTTTTATTCATTCATTCTTGCACTTAAAAATTTGTATGGGGTACTGGATTCACCATATTTTTTTTCACAATTTGCACCCTGATCTTATCAGAATGCAGAGTTGGGGAGATAGCAGCCTCCATTTTCTTTACAAGTGTAATTTTACCCCATTGCAAGTGTGGGGTGATGGGTGGCGTGTGTCTGTGTCTTTTTTACATGATGTTTAACTCCTCGTGTGTGGATGTGGTGGTTTGGGCTGTCGGGGTTCTTTAGGTTATTAAACCCTCATGTGATTCTTAAACAGAGGGGCAACAATATGTGGAGGATGGTCAGGGACATGGGGGATCAGACAGGGGACCTCATGAGCTGTTAGCTCCATGGTTTCCCCCTCCTAATCCACCTAAATGGAGGAGGTCAATATCTAACACCTTCACATGAACTTCGTGAACCTTGAAAGAAAAAAAAGTGTGTGTGTGTGTGTGTGTGGAGGGGCTATTGGGATGGGACTGTGTACACTATGCATTGAATTCAGACCACCACCATAAATCTGGTAAATTGGTACTACAAAAATATAGGCTGGACAGTTACAGTTACTAGTATTCTAGGTTTCCCCCATCATCAGTATAGGCTGCACTTCAACATACACATTCTCTCAGGACAGAATGGACTTGTAGAAACAGTGAAAAAGCAAGAAGGTGCCCAATGGTGCAATATCTGACACAATTCAATATGTATTGAATTGAATAAATAGATGTATTGGTAGTCAGAGGGGAAATACTTCCATGACACTGACAAACAAGCTCACAGAGAAATAAAATTCTATGTTTGGGATAACTGGATTCTCACAGGCACCATGACACACTCCACAGTGTAATAAATTATATAAATGAATATTAGAATATTAAAACAATAAAACTTCTTGCATTTCACAGCTCTAATGCTTCTTCCACAAAAGAACATCGACCTTATTGAGCCTTGCTTAGGAGTCATTTTGGAACATTTTTCATTGCTACAAATAGTTACAAAGGGGACTAATATTTTTCAGTGATCCAAACAATTCCATTTCAGCACTCCACACCTCCTATAACCTATGCTCCACCAGTTCTCTTCCTATTCCACACCACAAGATAGAAGTGGCCTGCCCTCTCCTACATAGATCTATAAGCCTGGAATAACATATCCAAATAAATAAAATCTTCTGCCAGTTTAACCCCTTAAGGGCAGGCCAGCACTTAAGGTCCACAGAGCATTTTTAATTTTTTTGTCTAACCAATTAAGGGTTCCCAGAACGGCTTGCAGCCATGAGCAGAGCCCTGAAATCCATTACATGCCAGGACTGTTATGGGTTATTATTGCACATTGGACCCATGACGGTCCTCGCACGTCATGGGTCCTTAAGGGGTTAATATCCCTAAATGTCTTTGTTCTTTGTATTTAAAAACAACATGCAACTGTATTTAAATGTATATTTTTTTTCTTGCTTTTTATTCATGTATAAATGAGTCAATGCTTTCCACGACGTACTTGAAAACCAAAGAAATCTCAGTATATTCTTTTGGGTAAAGCACTTCCTAAATAAATAAAGATAAAATATATATAATTTCTTAGAATTTCAGTCGTTTTTTTGTCTATGGAGAGCTCTAACCAAGTGACTAAAATTAATCTCTGCAGTTGAAACAGCAGCCCCATAAAATGTAATGGCTACAAAAAACGTTAAAGGGTTAGTAAACCCACAAAAAAACTGTTGGCGAATTGATAGGACTAATAAAAAAAAAAAACATGTAATGTCCTTATTCCCATCTCTCAAACTGTTATGGTTTGAGAGATGTAAGAAAATAAAGTCCTCCGTTCCCTCCCCTTTCTGCCTGACGAGCTGTAAAGCTGTCAGAGGCAGAATCCGGTCGACCGACTTTAGGCAGCTCTTCAGGAGTGCTGACATTGGGATATCTAACTATAATTTCTTCATCTGTATGGTCTACAAAGTGTACCTGGCTTGCAAGCACACGTTGTAGACCATTCTGATGAAGTAATCATAGTTAGATATCTCGATGACAGCGCTCCTGAAGAGCCGCCGTCTGGTCCTGGAAGCAGGATCTCATGACGTCCGCTATACAGCAGACACATGAGAAGGGGGTGGGAGCGGAGGTCTTTATTTTCTTACATCTTTCAAACCATAACGGTTTGAGTGATGGGAATAAGGGCAATACATGTTTTTTTTTATTAGTCCTATCAATTCGCCAACAGTTTTTTGGGGGGTTTACTATCCCTATAAAGGCAACTGTCATGTTAAAAATTTAAGTTTACCAAGTAATAACTTCTGAATGTAATGTTTAAATCCAGATGGATTACAGATATATTTAGAAAGTGGAGAAGCACAGGGCCTCAGATACAGCCAGGCGAAGAACGAAGTGATGATCCGCTGAATTGTAGTTCAATTAATATTTAGTTTTGACCATGCCAACACAGCACATCAGTGCTAAGCAGCATTCATGCAGATACAAGAAGAAATATGTGCTCTCAACAACACTATGTGCACCATCAATATCCTGAAGTAGCTGTACTGTGACTTCACGGAGGAGGAGAAGTCTACCACATGGGAAAGGCCACTAATGATTGTCAACTTCAACTCCAGGAAAGATATGCTGAAGAGGTCCAGGGCACACAAAGTTGTTACCGGATTGACACAAGGGTTCAACACTGCTTATGCCAAGAGCAGCAGGCTGATGGCAAGAAATGATCATGTAAGTTGTCAAAATTGTCCCATGTTCTTCAACTCCTTGAGGATCAAGCAAAGTGTTGCATACCCTTTTGGTCCTCAAAAAGGTGAAATGTGTATCCCTGCCCCAGTTTTCTAAGTAACCATGCCCAATTGTTAGTTTAAACCTCCCCCTAACCCTATGAATGCCACAGTAATAACCAATGAATTTGTAAAACAAGGGTTTGGACACTACAAGTGCCCTATGTTCACAAAAATATTCCCTAGTTTTAGCCCAACCATGCTTCAGGCAAACCGACTGCTCCACATCGGTAAAATTCCAGTAAAAAAAAATCCATGTCTAAACCTGGGTGGACAAAGTGAGGTCCTTCAGGTGCTGCCAGACTACAACTCACATCATCTCCTACCAGCCAAAGGTCAGCAGGGGATGATGGGATTTGTAGTCTACCTGCACCTGCAGGGTCTCACAATGCCGATACCGGATCTAAGAAGAAAAATCAGAGAATGGGAGGAGAGGAGGCATTCCCAGAGGTGCTGGTATTCTCTTCTGTCTTCAGTTTTGCCTCTTTCATACAGTCTTCTCCCAGTGTTCCACATCTACCTCACCTCCAGTGATACTAAACTTTAAGGAGGTAGAATACTTGAAAGTGCAGAAACCAGTTGTCCCCATTTTCTCCCCAAGGTGCAAAATACCTTAATAAATCCCACAGAATGAACTATAGTATCTGGCATTGGGTTGCTGAGGGAGTCTTTGTCAGAATATCTGAATTGTATTCTATAGCCCCTAGGGCTACAGCTACCATCCTACATCAAGGATATCCCAAATGTCTTGTGCTCCTTGATACTATACAATGGAAAGAAATGTATGCACCGCTTACTGTTGATGTTTAGAGCTGGGAGACAGATTCTCTTGAAGCATGCACAGTGACAATGATTTTGGGAACAAGTTATGTTAATGTTCATTGATCATCGACATAATTCAATCTGAGTGGTGGGGACACTCTCCTGTTTGTTCTCTGTTTAAAGGGATAGTATTACTTCAAAATTACTATCCCTCATATTGTAGCCCTTAATAAACCGAGTTAAATGACACCAGCGGCATCTCTCAAACCTTTATGGTTTAAGAGATAGGCGCTTTCAAAGTTTCCTCTCCCCTGCTGTCAGCTTTCTGCTGCCAGTAAGAGAATCCAGTCTCTGAATCAAGTGGAGGCTCTTCAGCAGAGCTGATATCTTGTTATGGAAGGAAAAATGATTAACTGAAACAGTCTTCTATGTGTGCTTGGTAACCAAGCACACGTAGAAGACTGTTTCAATGAATCATTTTTCCTTCCATAACGCGATATCAGCTCTGCTGAAGAGCCTCCGCCTGTCCCGGGACCGGATTCCCCTGCTGGCAGCAGAACGCTGACAGCAGGGGAGAGGAAACTTTGAAAGTGCCTATCTCTTAAACCATAAAGGTTAGAGAGATGCCGCTGGTGTCATTTAACTCAGTTTATTAAGGGCTACAATATGAGGGATAGTAATTTTGAAGTAATACTATCCCTTTAAAGGGATAGTAATACATACTTTTTAAAAATATTCATTTTGCAGATATTAAAAATTTAAACTAAATGCCCAAAGTCCCATCTCTCAAACCTTTATGGTTTGAGATATATTCACTGCTAAAGTTCCCTCCCCTTTCCCTGAAGTCAGCACTCTAGCTGACTGCAGGGGAATACGTTCCTGGGACCAGCCGACGGCTCTGCAGCCAAGCCGAGATTGCTTTATTGAAACAGAAATCTTTAACTGGAATGGTCTACAAAGTGTGCTTGGTTTGCAAGCACACTTAGAAGACCATTCCAGTGAAGGATTTCTGTTTCAATAATGCAGTCTTGGCTCTGCTGAAGAGCCTTGGTTCGGTCCTGGGACCAGTTCCCCTGCAGTCAGCTAGAGCTCAGACATCAGGGAAAGAGGAGGGAGGGGGGAACTTTGACAGTGAATATCTCTCAAACCATAAAGGTGTTTAAAGTTTGATTTCTCCTACTGACAGCTGTAAAGCTGTCAGCAGGAGATTCGTGTCGGTCGACACGGTGGCGCTTGAGAAGTGCCGAGATCTGGTTACTTACACGGAATCCCTTCATTGGAATGGTCTAAAACGTGTGCCTAGTGTTCAGGCACACGTTTTGGACCATTCCAATGAAGGGATTTCGTGTAAGTAACCAGATCTCTGCACTTTTCAAGCGCCTCCGTGTCGACCGACACAAATCTCCTGCTGACAGCTTTACAGCTGTCAGTAGGAGAAATCAAACTTTAAACGCCCGTATCTCTTAAACCATAGCAGTTTGAGAGATACGTTTTTTTGCATTCAGATCAGCTTTTTAAGCTCTTTTAAATGCAAAAAAGTTTTTTTTAGACATTACTAACACTTTAAATACAACAGGAAAGGGTTAGATTTATTTCATTGAAAGGGGAGGGGTGTTATGTTGTGTTGTGTTTGATAACCACTGTCTTAGTGCATAACCTCCCATGTGTGCCAATGAAGTCAACTGATCCACTTATTACCACGTGCGTACAAGAAGGGTGTCAAACTACACTGCTAAAGGGCAAAGGTGGTACAGGTTTTTACAATATCCCTAATTCTGCCAGATAAAATAATCATTAGCACCTGTGAAAAATCATGCATACTGTAAAAACCTACACTGTCTCAGCCGTTTAGGAATGTAGTTTGACATTCCAGGCTTAAAGGAGCAGTAAACTTTTTTTTTTATGAAAACTTATATATGTTATAGAGGTTTTCCTGCCAAGTAAAACAAGGTCACTCCCACCACTGTCAGTAGTTTTATTCACACTTTATCACAGTTCAAATAACCAGGAAGCGAATTTACTGTGTTTACTTCTTGATAGTTCTGACAGGAAGTGACTCAGCAGTTTCTGTCACATTCTATGGAGAACTGTAAGTCACTGTCTTCTCCGTTAGAATATAACAGAATATTTATTGGAATTTGACCATTAGAGGGCACTGCTAGTGAAAAACAAAAAAAAAAAACAGGTTTAAACAGGAATAACTCTGGAAATATGCACTTTTATGACACGTGACCTTAGTGCAGGGGTGGGTAACTTGAGGATCTCCAGCTGGTGCAGACTATAATGGATACTATAGTCTACAGCAGCTGGAGGACCTCAGGTTGTCCACCTCTGCCTTAGTAAATAGCCCCTCTGTTATGTGGTGTAAGACTGTATAGCAGCTATGTTGGTGTAGAAGTAGAACCCCATCCATACTATACATTCATTGTAGTCTGCAGGTGTTCTGTGTAGGAAGTGCTGTAAAGAAATGTCATTTAAATTGACAGGTTTATACTTTCTAAAGGATGTAGGGAATTTCACTTATTTGAAAAAACTAAAATGTCAGTTAGAAAGGGAACAAACATTCCAGTATTAATCTCTCACCAGGGGAGTGAACACGAACAACACAGAAACATTGTCACTGTAAATACATTATAATATTGATGGTGGCAAGGAGCATTTGGGAAATGCAGTGCGGAGATGCATTAATTACTATGGCAAACAAATTGTGTTCATGTAAAATACCTTTTTGTAAACTAAAATCTGTAAGATGCTGCAGGTGTAATTGTTTTCATTGCAGAGAGTGATAGCGTTTACTAATTCCCTTAGCTTTCTTCATTTCTTTTTTTTATTCTTACCTGTTCCAGATCCACTGCCGTTTCTAATCCATGATTTAGAATTGCAACCCTGAACTATCCTTCAATCAATCAATCAATTAGGATTTGAGCAGAATATACTCTTGTTCTTAATAGGGTGATCACATTTCCAGTCTGCTGTTTAGGGACACAATTGAGATGAGAGCAACAGAGTACTTGTCCTCTGCTCTAGTGCAGCTTTGCCAAAGGGGGCATTATCCATCAATGGACATCAATGCACAACCTGCTATTTCTACGGCACACCAGAGCGCACTAAACACTAGAGGGAGAACTGCCCATTGACTGCTGTGACAGAAAGCAATGACTGTGGTGCACTACAAGAAAATGTACCATGCTCACAGCCTTAGTTTAGTGTTACACTACAACATTAGTGTCTACAGTGTTGTCTAGAAGCCATTTTCTAGTAGCTCAGCAGACGCATAGCTTTCGATCACAGTAGGCAATGGCCACTTCTCCTTCTAGTGTTTAGAACTCTGAGCTCTGGAGTGTTCAGTCAGGGACTTTCTATTGTCCCAGGGGTGCCCAAATGTTTGCATTCAACTTATGTACTTCTCAGAATCCATTTTTTCCACACTCTTTCTTATGGACGACTAGAAAACCAGTATTAAAGTGGAACTATCATCAAACTTAAATTACCCCCCAAATCCTTATTACCACAGCGATATGCATATACATAGTTTTATTTTGATGAATAAATCAGGCATTAGGGAAAAATAGAACTTGTTCTGCTGGCAGCAGCAGGCAACAGCACAGACATCTTGAAGAAAAGGCATCTCTGAGTCTGCACCTCATTCACCTCCAGGATTGGTGAGTGGAGTTCCTTGGTACCTTAAGGCACAGTAAGAGACTGAAAGTGCATGCGCAGAGAGCGCCTACAGCAAGATCCCTGCTGCTGCCGCCTGCAGAAAGAGTTCTATTTCTCACTAATACCGGACTTATTCAGCAGAATAAAAGTATGCATATGCATATCTCTATGGTAATAAGGATTTGGGGGGCAATTTAATTTTCATGACTGTTCTTCTTTAAACTGAGGCTGCCAGTAGTGTGAGAGAACCATAAAACTACACTGGCTCATACTTATATATCAGAACTGCTGTCCTTACAATTTTATGTTAAAGTAGTTGAAGAGCCCGTTACACGGGCCACAGTACCACTGCCAGCCGGTTGCGGGGCAGTCATGCACAGTAGAGACTGCCCATGCCTGGCTGATACAGTGCCAGCCGGTCGCGGTGGTCATGCTCAGTAGAGACTGCCTGCGCTGCTGCAGATACAGAGCTGCACGCTCCTTTGGAGCACCTCCTTGCTCTGTATCAGCCTCGTTACGGGCAGTCTCTACTGCGCATGACTGCGTCTTTACAAACTTTCTAGTGAATTATTATATAGGATAATCACATCTCACACACACATTATGTTTTTAATGCATTACTTTTAGTTTAAGTTGAATTCTAACATTAAAAGGATATCTTTTTTTTAAATAGACAGTGCGCCCTTTTGCACCATAGGGCGAAATAAAAATTTCCTTTTTTTTTTTTAAATTCTTTGAATACTAGTGAGACCTCTAATACATTACGATAAAGCTTTTATCCCTTTGCCTACTGTGGTGACTTCTATAACATTCAAAGTTCTAAATACCACATGGCAACGTTTTGCCCCCTACAGTGCAATTGGATTTCCCCACTTTTGTCTTTACGCATATGGCCCAATATTTTAGACTTTTGGGACTTCCGATTGGTGCTCCAATGAGTGGATCAAACAGACACTGATGGAATTTGCACCTTTGTTGTCTTTACAATCTAATAAGAAAACCATAGGACAAAGAGTACCAAAACAGTCAAGTACTTACTGATCAGGCTAAAATAAGGTAAAATGCACTAATATATTAAAGGGAAACTTTCACATCTAAAGCACTTTTTAGTAGGTGCTTAAGTTATTAAAGTTTTATTAAAATATATAATAATTTTTTTTTTTTTTTACTTACATACTTCCTAAGCTTGAAAGCGCAGTATAATGATAAACGGAGCTTGCTGTAAAGATAGAAGTGATACACACCACCATGAAGGAAAGCATGAACACGCTCCTTGGGACAGCTGGGAGGGAGGCAGGAGGAGAATTGAAGGAATGGGAAGTCCTGCACCACTGTGCCGACGATACAGTGTGCTGCAGAATGCGGAAGTGCCCAGAATAAAGTCTACATATCTAAGGAAGTAAGTGAATAAAAAAAAAACCACATGAATCCTAATACACCTTCAATAAGTTAAGCACGTGCCAGGACCATCACCAATGTTTGTTCCTTAAGGTTTGGTGATGGTCCAGGCACATCATGGATTAAGTGATCGCAGCATGTGTTCATTCTGGGGAGGCTGAAACTGACTAGTCCAGGACCAGAGAAGTTAGTTTCAGGTTTGTCCCAGTTTGCTGGTACATGTGATCTCTGCTACAGCAATTGTATGTTCGGGCTGAGTCAATGACAAAAGGCAATGTATTCTGTACATTGCATTTGTCACTGTTCTCTGCCTCTCTCTTCCTTACTGTGATAGTAAGGAAGAGAGAAGCAAAGAAAACATTTAAGATACAAGAAAACTGGCCAAGTATAGGGGTGTTAACCATTACCTTGCTGTTGCTGGGGGCAGGATGAAGTATAGGTCACTTTATGATGTTTTTTCTCTTAGGATCAATTGGGCGCAAAGGGTTAAATTTTTATGGAGACTGCATGAAAGGTATGACTAGTCAGTCATACCTACAAAATGCGCAATTTAAAGTGACCACTGTCCCCCCTGGGTGAAAATCCCCATGTCCCTTTTTCCCACCCTATTATCCCACTTTTTTGTTCATTACATTTGGCGGTGTGTGTAAGTGTATTACATGACTCCACAACAATCACACTTCCAATTTTGTTTCTTGAGATGTTTTTTTTGTTTTTTTTAAATAAAATATTTTATTTGTAAAAAAAAAAGTGTGTTGTTTTTATTGAAAAAAAAAAAAAAAAGTATATTTAGCAGGTCAGAAATTGACCTGCATCTAGCCATCCTCCTGCACCAGCAGTGAAGGGGTTAACACCCCCAGCTGCTGTATTTTTTATTTCCACTAGGTGTCTCCTCCCTGCTTCTCTGTCCCTTACTTTGATGTAAGGGACGCATTGGCAGAGAGGAGACACTAGAGGCAGTAAGTAGCACTGCCTCATTCATTGTTTTAGAATGCCGGTACATGTGATCGCTGGCACAACCGACGGAGGCTGAGACTGAACAGTCCGGTACTGGACCGCTCAGTCTCAGCCTGGATTGAATGGTAGCAGCGTGTACGGCGGCGCGCTGCTACCATTTAACACTTGACGTACCAGGACCGTCACTGGTCCTTAAAGCAAATTTACCCTTGACGGTCCTGGTACGTCAAGGGTCGTTAAGGGGTTAATGTGAGTTTTATTGTAATGTAATATACATACACCACAAAGTCTGATCTCCCCAAAAAAGGGAAAGGAAAGACAGACATGGGGATCTTTGCCCCAGAGGGAGAGTACACCCCCCCAAAAAAATGGACATTTCGCAGGTATGAATGACCGTTCATACCTTTCTCTATAAAAAGTAACCAATTAACCCCTTAAGAACTAGTGACATGGCAGGACCATCACGCTGGTCCAGCACTTAAAGACCAGTGACGGTCCTGGCACGTCACATACTTTTACTCACCACAATCCTGTAGGAGTGCGGTGAGTAATACCGGGGACTGAAGTTGATCGCTCCAAGACCGGAGCGATCTCTTTCAGTGCCTCCGTTCGGTGTGCCGCCCCATGTGATCAGTCACGTGGGATGGCATGTCAAAGTTTCCTATGTGGTCCTAAAGGGACAGCACACCCCGGGACCGCTGGTCCTTAAGGGGTTAAGCACAATTGACCACAGGTGAACCGATAAAAAGTTGTGTTTTATATTGTTTTCTTTATTTTTAACAAATAAATAGTGTTTATATAAATGTGGTATCAAAAGAAAACACTACTTGTGTATAAACAGTATATGATTTGCTTGGGTGTACAACAAGAATTAGATGAAAAATATGGTTCAAAAAAGACATATTCAAAAAGGTCAAAATTGCCTTGGTCTTTAAGTGCAAACTACCCCGAGTTTCCCAGTCCTTAAGGGGTTAAGCCAGGAGTGGGTCTGTTGCAGAAAGAGTAAGACTATGCTGGTCACACCAAGAACTCACAATATGGGTGTAGCCAGCACAGCTGAGGCCCCCCTCTAAATATGACACTCCAGCCTTCCCCTTATTCTACCTAAAGGTAAACCCGACCCTGTCCAGGCAAATGCCCAGATTTAAGACATTGGCTGAGGATGAGGAGTTGCAGTCCATCAACAGCTGGATAGCCACAAGTTACCCATACTTATAATACAGGGATTGGACCATATAAACAAATGAAAAGTAGTGCAATTCTGGGGCAGTCCAACTGAACTCTTATGGCAAATAAAATGGAAACTTATTTTAATGGAGTTTTTATCAGACATGAATTTGTTGGTGAGCATTCTAGCAAGTAAGGGGTTAAAAGCCCAATTTGAATCAATGGGAATTTGAGAGGATTTCTTTTCCCTATTGTTAAGTTTGTTTATCCCAGAAGTGTTCAATGTTTCTTTGTGGTTCCCTCTAACAAGGTCATTTGTGGCCCTCCAGCAGTTGCAATACTGCAACGCCCATCACCCTCAGATGGCCAATAACGTGCTGCGGATGATGGAAACTGTACTATATAACTGCTTGAGAGACACAAGTTGCCCATTTGTATTCTATCAAGCGCTTCCAATTTTCTTCTTGACCCACTTTTCATTTGTGCAAATAGCTCAGTAAATTGATGTGATTAGAGTGGGAGTTGTAAGTACATCTAATGAGGGAGCTCCTAGGATGCCTCCCTTAACCCTTTTAGTGCCAGGGGGTATCCAAAACATTGCACTCAATGCATTGGATACCTCTCTAGCACTCAAAGGGTTAAGTGATTTCTGTATAAAAAGAAAGTAGCACTGACAGGTACTAAGTAACTAAAACAAACACACTGTCCATCTTGTTTATTATAAGTTTTTTTTATCCATTGTTTTCTTCTCTCGCTGACTTGTGTATGAAAACAAGGGATTTCATCACTTACAGTGACTGTATCTGGGGAAACTGTGAGAGAATCAGAATATGCCATTTTAATTTAGGAACATGTTTACAGATTGATGCTGGGACACTATCCAAAATCTGTACTCTTCTTTATACAATAGTGCAGTTTAGTACTGTACTGGCAGCTCCTGCAGCTAAGTAATTACTCACTATTCTGATGACTGTCAGGATCGCCAAGCACAGTATGCTGGAAGCTTAGAGATGTTCTGGTACAAAGCAAATGCATTTTTAGGGGACAAGTAAGAGTCTTTGCAAAGCCATGGTTAAGCCTGGGGCCTGTATTTGGGAAGCCACTGAAAATTCACAGTGACTTTGCAATGTGTTAAAGACCTATCTAGCATTCAGGTCATTTAACCCTTAGAATGGCATAGAAGTATAAACCATTGCAGCACAATGAATTGGATATCTTTCTGGCACTGAAAGGGTTGTCATTTTGAAGCATCCAAGGAGTTGAGGAACACAAATGCTAAACACACATTTTATATATGTGGTTAAAACATGTAGTCATATATGTAAAGGTTCCCATACCGATAACTGCGTCAAAGTGGGTGGGATTTGGAGGCAGGGAGAATAGGATGAACGAGGCAGAGAGTGGAACAGGCAGTGAAGTGGGCAGTTACAAGGGACCTCAATGAGCTCTGAATATCATCCTCTGTCCCCAGAGATCCAGTAAACAAGTATACAAACGGGAGCCTCTGGGTCAGATCCGGAGATTTTCCAGGTATGCCATGCCTTACTATAGGAGCGTCCAGGTTTTTTTTCAATCCTGGGCCATGTAATTAAAAAGTGTCAGGAATGTTTTTTCTTTTTCATAACAATGGTGAATTACAGCCTGTCAGCTATTCAAAAAGTATGAATTTATTTATTGATCAATAATGATATTTAAGAGACATCATTCTTAATCTATAAGGTATAGGCAAGCACTGTATTATGTCTGACTGGCCTATTAGTGTGCTAGTTAATTCATTACACAAATATATATATTTTTTTAATTCTTAGGTGGGCCACACCTGGGTGTTAGGCAGGCTGCACGCTGGATGCCCCTGCCTTAATATATTAATATTTCACATGCTGTTTTTCCAGCAGATTGTGCTATGGATTTTTTTTTTTTTTTAACACCCTTCACTTCCTTCAGCCGTATGCTAAATGGCAACTCTTGAAATCTTGTGATCCACATTATTATTATTATTATTCTTTAATTATATAGCATCAACTTATGGAGCAGTACTGTACAATAGGAAATAGACATACAGAGATATTAAATAGTACAAATGGAACAAGGAAAATGAAAGGATCAGAGCGCCCTGCTCATGATAACTTACATGAAACAGCACCCCCCCAGGTCATGAATTTTAAGTATATGAGCTTTATTAGATAACAGCTCTTTATCTATAAAACTAGTTTAAAAGCCAGTGTACACGGCACACAGTGCCTCCCAGCAGCCTCGGCTGGTGCCCAGAGCCTCTCTGCTCAATGCCCGCGCTGCAGTCATGCACAGTACAGAGTGCCCAAATGTGCAGCGGCTGATACGGAGCTGCGTGCTCCGAATTCGGACCATAGTCCTCTCTGCGCACCTTCCTGGGACCAAGCAGTCCCAGAAGGTGCGCAGAGAGGACTCCGGTCCGAATTCGGAGCTCCTCGCTCCATATCAGCTGTGGCGCACTTGGGCACTCTGTACTGTGCATGACTACAGTGCGCGCAGTCTCTACTGTGCATGACTGCAACACGTGCAGTCTCTACTGTGCATGACTGCTTGTGACAAACATCCTAGCGAATTATTATAAAGGATAGGATGTTGTCCTTTACCCAAGCACAACACCCTTCACACATCCTCATGTACTATAGAAACCCCCATATTGGCATACAGCCTTTGAGGTATAAGGAGGAATCAAAATGTTTGTCAAGCCCATTCTTTTTTTTTTTCCAAATTATCATAAACATAGTAACTCCTCATATATTGTACTGGCTGGCCACAAGTGTTCAGTTCCAGTATGAGGGAGAAGGACTTCTGCAAGCTTGTAATCCGTACATTTGGACTATTGTGTAGTGTAAGAATCACCTACCTTACTTCAAATACTTGTTCACTAGGAATGGGAATGAGTGTGATTCTCCTCAAGTAGAGAGCTCTATGAGCAAAGGCAATTATCAGGGTGTGGTGGCAATCCAAGGTAGAACAAAAAGCACCCATTTACTGGATCCATAGAGTTGTGTACATGTGGTGGGACTCCATGCACCTATAACCCCAGTAGTTACTCCATGTGGTGCCCTTGCGTGAAGTGGCACCCTGATAAATCACTCAGCCTAAAGGCTGGCCCATATCAAGAGTCTGAACATTACTGTGAGAAAAACACATGAAGTGGGGACTCGGAATCCAAAGGAAAGCACTTCCCAAGTCTATTGAAATAAGCCGTACAGGCACTTATGTATAAAAGCAGAGTGGTGCAATTCTGATGCAAAAGCAATGACACCATAGGGAATTAATGAATATGTTTATTTATATAGCTCCACAAGTGTACGCAGTGCTGTACTATTTGGGCAATAAGGGTTACAAGTCCTTATAGTGGAACTTTCACCTTTGAACACTGCATTAAAAAGAGCCTATATGTCATGTTAGCCAAAAGATTAGCAATTTGTACAGTTAAAGAGATATTCACACTTGTTAATATGCTTGTGGTACCAGTGCTGTTTCCCATGCTAATGACGTCTTTTCAGTGATGCGTCATGTTTAAGTGAAGCTTTGTGCAGTAACAGGAAATGTTTACTTTCACTTTGCCCAGAAATAGAATTGTGAATATCTCCTATACATCTGCTGGACCTTCGGTTAACATCACATATAGGCAGTTTTAAATGCAGTTTTCAAATATGCAAACTTGAGTTAAGGTGAAAGTTTCACTTTAAAGGGATAGTAATGTTTAAAAAAAAAAAAAAAAAAAAAAAAAGCAATAAAAGCTCCAATTAATCTTCATGATATTTGGGCCATGGAGAGTGTTATTTCAATACTGTCAAAGTTGTAGTTCAAGAGTAATTGCACGATAAAGTATACCCCTCCCGCCTCTTTTACCTAGTGTAAACCACCTCCCCTCAAATGTGGAATCTGGTCCACAGACCAGACAGCTCACAGCAAGGGACAATCTTCTTACTGTGAGTATAAGGAAAGCCCTGCCCCCCTTGACAGGTTTCTCTGCTTTTTTTTTCCTTATGCTCACTGAAGATTGTCCTTATCTACGATCCATCCGGACAGTCTTGCTTCTCTTAAGTGAGCAGTGTTACATCAGTAAAAGGAACTGGAGAGGGATACTTTATCATTCAATTACTCTTGAACTACAACTCTGACAGTATTGAAATAACACTTTCCATGGCCCAAATACTATGAAGATTAATTGGAGCTGCTTTTATTTTGAAACATTACTATCCCTTTAACAAAGTGAAACACTGGTAGTGGGGTCCCTGCTCAAAATCTTACACTCAGGTAGTGTAATCTTGAAGACTGCAAGACAAGTACAGTGGAGCAAGATGGGAGGTAAAGCATTCTGCAGATCAGGTGCAATGAGAAAGAGAAGGGATTAATACATGAGAGAGATGTAGACATAAAAGGAACTGAGAGAAGAATGTCGTAAGTAGTGAGATGGGTTATAGAGGGAGACCAGAGTGGAACTGTAGGAAGAGCTACCGGGGAAAAAAGGGTTTGAATGAGAGAAAGGAGAAAATAAAAATTCACAAATGTATCATTCCTTTAAAATGAGCTTTCCAATACCTTGGAAGACACAGATCTCAAAGGCATTGCCTTAGTATTCAAGGTGTTAAAAGCTCCATTTAAATCAAAGGAAGGTTTTTATTTGTGTCATCATTAGTTTGCTCCAGAACTGCAGACTTTCCTAGACAGGTGTTTTTAATTTAGTTTTGGCACACTCTGTGGCTTTTATGATTTTTTTTATGGATTATCTAATTCAGACTGTTGATACCTATTGCAACCAAATAATAGGTACTATGCAAAATTCAAACAAAAGTATGTATGAGCTGTAGGATGTATCTAGGTAATTAATTGGGGCATATACAGTACGCATCTGTATCATAATAAACAATCTCCAAATCAACTTAGCACAGATTTAAAATGAGCATCTAACACTGTAAACACTAAGCAGACCTTTCAAGCATTAACCCTTTGAGTGCCACAGGGGTACACAATGCATTGCAAAACAATGTGTTGCGTACCCCTCTGGCACTCAAAGGGTTAAGCTGGTTAAAATCCCCATTTAAAAACAACAGGAATTTTATTTGCACTCTTTGATAAAGCACATACGACCGACCCTAAACTCCACTTAAAGATATACTTATAGTTTTCCTTTTAGGTCCATCAAGGTGTGGAAACCACTGTAAATGTTCAGGTATGCAAGTTCCTGTAATGGGAAGCATTAGTGTTATATTGTAATTAATTTCAGTATAATCTAGTGAATTAACTTTTCTGCATCCAAATGGCTAGACATAGAGGAGCTAAGAGTAAAGTGATATATTGTTGTGTGGCCAGTGGCGTTAATAGATTACACCTCATAACTTGTTTTCCTTTTGTACAAAGGAGCAGTAAAATACAAATAAAATGTGATAATCACAAGCTTGGCTAATTGGATACACGAGCGAATGTTTTGGCTGTCAGGAACAAAAGCAGCTCACTTTGGCCTGTTCTACTCTATGGTTTAGTAATTGTGACATATTAGACTTTTTTGTACATTTGTGAAACAACAGGTCAGAAAGGACATATACCTTTTCAACACCTTAATAACCTGAGAAATGTGCAACTCATTGCTTTGCAATGTGCTGTGCACTGCCATTTAAGGGTTTAAATTTATAGCGATACCAGGAATACACAATAGTAAAAAAAAAAAACCCAAACAATTCAAAAATGATTTGCAAGTCACTGAGGACATATCTAGCACTGAAGAGATTAAAAGGACACATAACTTGTGCAAACATTAAAGCACACACTTTGTGCTTTAATTCTATCCATGTCTGACAGCAAATAATCTTTCTTTATGGAAATATGTTATAGGGCTTTTCCTGCTGGGTAAAAACATGGGTAATTCAACGTCTTTTTTTCTCTTAAAAGATATTGGAGCTCAAACTTATTTTATGCAAATCTACAATTTTCCAGTTTGGTCCCTTACTTTGACAAGTTCTCATATAGAGAATACTACAAAATGTGCACACCTACTGTTTCCTTTATAAGTGTTTAAAAAATATAACAACTTTTGAATAAAAAGCCTCCCAGCAGTGGCAGTGACTTTGTTTTACTTAGTAGGAAAAGACCATAACACGTATTGGTTCATAAAAAAGTTTATTGCTTAACCCTTTGAGTGCCACTGTAGACACTAACCTGTGTAAGGAAATACATACAGAGCAGAAAGTGGATAAAATAAGTGAATGGGTAGAAAAGCGTCAGATACATAGATAGTGATGCATTTTGGTTTGCTGAAAAACACCTGCTTCAAGCAGAACTTTCATCAGATGAATACAGAGCCTTAAATCATAATTACATTAGGGATATGCATAGACATAGTTGCTGCATTCAAGAAAAATAGAACTTTTTAGGCAGAAAGGCACCGGCAGGGATGTTGCAGTAGGTGCTCTCTGAGCCTCTGATGTCAGTCCTTTCCAGTGCCATAGCCCTTTGAGTGCTTTGCAATGCATTGCGTACCACTCTGGCACTCAAAGGGTTAAAGGAATAGTAATACTTCGTTTTATCTTTATTTTATAGGCATTAAAAAAACATGAAGAATGATATGTCTTATCTCTCAAACCTTTATGGTTTAAGAGATATTCACAAGCAAAGTTCCCCTCCCGCCCCTTTTACCTAGTGTAAGCCATCTCTTCTCAGATGTGGAATGCAGTCCATAGACCAGGCAGATAACAGAAGGGGACAATCTTCTTCCTATGAGAACAATGAAAGCCCTGCCCCCCTGACAAGTTTTTCAGGTTTTTCCCTTATCTTAATTGAAGATTGTCCCTCTCTGCAGTCTACCTGGGCACCTCCTTCTGATCTGGCTGAACAGTGTTACATCAGTAAAAGGGGGGGAGGGGGATACTTTATCATTGAATTACTCTGGAACTACAACTCTGACAGAATTGAACTAACACTCGCCAAAGTCCAAATACTATGATGATTGATTAGAGCTGCTTTTATTATGAAACATTACTAACCCTTTAAGGCACAATGGCATTCAACTCACCAGTCGTGGAGCTGAAGGTGATGGACAGCACAGACTCAGAGATGCCAACTCTGCAAGATGTCTGCACTGTTCCCTACTGCTGCCTGCTAAAATCTTCTATGTTTCTTTAATGCAGCAATTATTATTGAAAAGACAACTATGTCTATGCCTATCGCTAATGTAAGTATGATTTAAGGCTCTATATTCATCTGATGAACGTTCCGCTTTCATATATATTAAATGGAAAACTACTTGGAGAATTCCTGTTAGTAAAAGATTTAGACAACAGGCTTCATAATGAGTGCAATCACTCAACTACTTGCTAAGCCATGTGTTGGATACCCCTCTGGCACTCAAAGGGTTAAGTAATCACAAATAATTAGAAATGGCACATTAACATGACTGCACATATGTCACAACCCATTTGTTCTTCTTTCATTGTTCTTTCCCTTTTATACTTGCAGTCCCAGTCAGGCAGTCTTGGTAAAGGCATTAGCATTGAAAAATAAACTAACTTGAAACTGTATTTGATCTTTTTTTTTTTTTTTTTTTTTTTTTTTTTTTGGTGTGAACACTTTTGGAGTTATTAATAAAGGAGAATTTTCATGGTAATGAACACGAACAATGTGACATTGTTATATTCATGGTCTTTTTTAACCACAAACTCTAATGAACATCTTCTTAAAAGCAATAATAGTTTATTAATTTGCCAAACATATGAGTACCCTTTGTATTTGTTATACTGTTTTTATTTCAAATAGCAATTACAATTTTTATACAACCTTTCAAGATATCATCTCCCTTGTTCAGATTAAGGTACTATTCACAAAGTTTACTTACAACAATAAAGGATACCCCCCCACACACACACAAAAACCAAAACACTCTAGGATATAATATTATGCGCTAGTCAGAGGTAAGAAAGTCAAAACCAGCTATCCCCCCACCCAATGTTTTTCTCTGTGTTTAAACAATCATTATTTATTGCACTGGTTTTCACCTCCTTATCAGGTCCAACTAATGGACTCAGGTGTTCCAAACATGTATTTGAAGGGTCCCCACATGTTATTTTCAGAAAGCTAGAAAATGATACATTCTTCTTGAGTTTCTTAAATGATGAATAATTCAGCATAAACATCCAGAAGGATTATTTCCAAACAAGTTTGAATGTGTCACATCCTCTCTTTAGTGATGGCAGGCAATTCTTATGAAACAGAGTTGTAAATTGATGCCCAATCTATAAGAAATGTTTTTCAACAGACTTAGTGGATTTATGCTTTCTAAAGGCCATATTAATGGCAGATATGTGTCCCCATAGCCTGTCTTGTAAAGTCAAATATGCCTTGTTGACGTATACAAGGCCACAAGGGTATGTGATCATATACATAACATAGTTGGTTTGACTGGTATTGTGATGCTGAATAATAAATTCTTTCTTGTATGAGGGTTAAAAGAGTGATGATGCTAGTGACATTATGTTGCAAACTCCCCACTGCATTTAAAATAGCTTTTTGGTTGGCACCAAGTTTTTTTCCCCCTTTCTTAACCCCTTAAGGACCCATGATGGTCCCATGACATGCCAGGACCATCATGGGTAAACTTACCTTAAGGGCCAGTGACAGTCATGGCACATCAAGGGTTAAATGATAGCAATGCTCCTCAGTGCGTGCTGCTATCATGCTGGGGAGGCTGAAACTGAGAGCTCCAGTACAGGAGCACTCAGTTTCAATCATTTCCAGTTTGGCCTTTACATGTGATCGCTCCTACAGCGGTCACGTGTACAGACTCTTTCACTGTGATAGTAAGGGAGAACGAAGCAGAGAATAGAGTGAAAATCCAATAAAAAACAGCCAGAGATGGGGCATTAACATGTGCTTTGCTGGTGCTATGGCAATATTAAGTGTAGGTTACTGTATGACCTACTGACACCTCATTTTATTAATAAATGAATGTGTGGGAGCAAAATCAAAGTTTTTAATTTAACAAATGTATTAAAAAATACAAATACTGAAGTTATAGTAAAGTTTAATGTGAGTTTTAGTAATGTGTAGCACAGTAATACACTTATATACACACCACACAGTCGTGCAAAAAATGAAACATCTAGGAGGAAAAGTGGGACATGGGGATTTCCCCCAGAAGGATAGTGCCCCTCTAAAGCCAGACAATTTGTAGGTATGAATGATCGTTCATACCGATCATGCAGTCTCCATACAAAAATTAACCCATTGAGCACAAATTATCACAAGAGAACCAATAAATAAATAAATAAATAAATGGGGGGTTATCCATATAATTGTGGTATCATAAGAAAGCCCTAATTGTGTGTAAAAAAAAAAATAAAAAAAAATGGTATATTATTTGTGTGGGTGGAATAAAAGACTCAGGGGTAGATTTAAAGGCAGCCGTTAGTGAAAAAAAACACTAACAGGTCTTTTAACGTAAGCCATTTAAATGTCTGTCTTAAGAAAAGTTAACGGCAGTTCACAAATCCTTACAGCCGATAGACTGACGTGCATTGAGACGCATAGAACAAGATTCCTCAGAGCCATTTAAAGGAGTGCGGCTGAAAAAAAGATACACTTAACGGCTAAAACGTAAAACCCAGTTTTGTTAGCCGTTAGACACATAACTGTCAAAAAGAAACCACCGTTAAAGACAATCCGCATACCACACAAGCATGTAAATGGCAAAATTAACCCGTGCAATGCCAAAATAACACAAAAACATGGACAGACATCACAAATCACTGTCACACACAACAACAAGCAACACCACAGGGACATGGACCTCCAAAAAAACACCAATACAACATGGCACAGAACCATGGGGGTTATCACACAACAAGGACACCTGCAAATACAAAACAAGCTCACCTGTGCAACATCACCACACGATCCAGATGCAACCTGCACCCCACAACTTCACACCTGCAACTGACACAGCAATCAGAACACACCACTTCTTAAAACACAGACACGCCTGCAAACACTTACGTGGACAACAAACATCTTCCCATCGGTCATCACTCCCCTCATCACCACACCTAGACAATGCCCCTACCACATACTTAAAGGGACAGCTCACCACACTCACTTGTGGCTTGTTTTCCACTCAGGGAGAGAGATATAGATAGAGAGAGAGAGAGCTAGAACAATAAGTATGTTGGGATTAGGGTTGCCACCTTTTCCTCAAAAAAATACCGACCATAGTTTTGGTTCGGTGAAGGCGGAGCCACAAAAGGGAGGAGACACAAAGGGGAGGGGTCACAAAGGGGAGGAGCCACACACGTTGCATGACCCTACAAAATTGAGCTTCAGGCTCCTTGTTACAGGTACCGGGTGGTCAGATCAACTGCTGGTTGATGCACTCTGATGCCACAACTCAGTGTAATCCAGAGACATCAGTTACCCAGAGAGAGAGAGCCTGTCACATAGATTTCATTATACATAAAATAAACTTTTGGACACTAACTGGCACTGTAATGCCTTTTGAATAAAACATCAGTGGATGTACCCTTGTTTTACTCAAAAGGAAGAGCCCTGAAACATAAAACATAATAATAAACATAACAAAAGTTTACTTTTTCTTAATGACATGCAATTTAGTGAAAGTGGCTAGAGCTGTCAGCTGTAGGAGGGGCTAAAGTCCCAGGTCTCATGCTTAAGCCCCTGTCTTGTTGCCAACTTTTTCTATGAAGTGGTTCTACTTCCCCTGCTAGCAACACTGGGTTATACGGTACACTAATAATGCATAAAGTTGGAAAAGTCTCAGTTCTCCTGAGAATCTACCATCTCCCCTGGTAACAGGTCCTCTCCCATTACTGCCACTTACTCAGGACGAGTCTCAGTCACAACGGGTGTGCATCTGGAGGACTCTGTCTGTCACTGGAGGCACTCGGCTCGCACCGCACGGCGTCACCCACACGCAGGCACCTCAGGACTGCACGCTACACGCACGACTGGACAGAAGGCAGCAGGACGGTGGAGTAGATACACACCTGCGCGCGTGAGCATAAAGCCTGCGCAAATCCGCGACACACATGCGCAGTTAAGTTCTAGGGCATCTCGCCACCACTCAAGACACTGCTGAGTGAGGGAGGGCTTAGTGAGTGGTGACAGTGAGTGACATAATCATTAAAGGCTGCCGAAGTGCCTGGGCATAGTCAAAAGCTGCTCAAGCGGGGCAAAGGAGTTAATGCACAGTAATACCGGCTTTTCTATTGCCGGTATAGAGGTTATACCAGCACTGGCTCAGCAGTGCTAATTACCGGCTGTGCCGGTAAAATACCGGCCAGGTCGCAACCCTAGTTGGGATACTTAATGATGAGAAGACTGCGGAGAAGGCATGCAAGGGCGAGAGCTAGGGAACACCAGCAAGCCCCAGGCACACCTGATCAGCAGCCTTCACCTGCTGCAAGTGAGGAGGCTCTGGCTCAACAGCCACACAGGAGCCCATCCCCACCTGGAGGGCAGCATCTGCCTAAAGATGCCCAGCTGCAGCAACAGGATGCTCCACAACAACAGGATGCTCCCAGAGGAGGATGTCTAGATGACCACCGAGACCCAGGGTATACCGCCCAAGGGTCAGCATCTTTGGAATGACCGATGACGAGGTTATTGATCACTACAGGTTGAGGCCACACAGCATCATTGCCTTGTATGAGGTCATCAAGGATTAGGTGGATCCCATCTACATCCACAACCATGCCCTATCTGGCCTGCAAAAACTCCTCTGTGCCATACACTTCATGGCAAGTGGCGCCTTCCAGTCCACTGAGGTTTACGCATCTGGTATGTCACAGGCCACATTCTCCAGAGAATTCTCCAGCCCTCAAAAGCAAGGCCAGTACCTACATACATTTCCCCACCACCGACATGGAGTGGATACATCTCAAGCAGGGCTTTTACACAAGGGGAGGCATTCCCAGGGTCATGGGTGCTATAGATTGCACCCATGTCTGTATCAAAGCCCCAGCACGTGACGCACATCTATTCATCAACAGGAAGAACTTCCACTTCATGAACATGCAGATGGTGTGTGACAGCACCATGAGGATTATGAATGTTTGTGCAAAATATCCCGGCAGCTCTCATGATTCGTACATTCTCCAAAAGTCCTCAGTACACAGAGACTTTGAGAATGTAACTTATACAAGAGAATGGCTTCTGGGTGAGTTCACAATACTACATCACCCCACATCCACAGGGGTACACACAACACTGCTCACCATGCTCCTGACCCACAGCTAGTATGTCCACCACACAAAACATCATTCACACAACATGTGCTTCCTGTCTCACCATGTCACATTCCACAGGTGATGCTGGCTATGGAAGCAAATCCTGGCTACTGACTCCGGTCGCCAATCCCCAAACAGATTCCCAGGAAAGATACAACCAGGCTCATGGCAGAACTCGGAATGCCATTGAGTGGACCTTTGGCCTCCTGAAATCTTGATTCCGATGTCTGGACCACTCGGGTGGAGCACTGCAGTATGAAGCTGGAAAAGTGTGTGACACCATAATGGCGTGTGCAATACTGCACAACATCGCAGTGGACAACAGGCTGGTGGATGATATCCAGGCCTCCCCCATACCTGAAGTGCCCACGGACATCGGCCACGTTGAGGAGACCCTGAGAGGGGCACAGATCAGAGACAGGCTCATCATGGACCTCTTTAGCTGTGAGTATAACATAGGCATCCAGACAATCCATGCAGGTCCTCCATCAGTCCTGTGAATTGGTGCCAACACACTAACCACACCACATGATAATAATCCTTTAATAATAATCTGTTCCACCCCACAGGATCATTGACACAGCACTGCACTGGCAGCAGTATGGCCCCAAACATCATGCATACCATGGCCGTGGTATATTGTGTGTGGGGATTCCAAAACCATCTTCCATTCCCTTGTTCACGTTGACATTGATACCTAAAGGATATCAAGCACATCCCCAGGAGAAACAAGGTACAACACATAACCCATGTTCAGCATCTGACAGGGCTTGATTGACCGCAACTAACGTGATTTGCCATTATCATAGCCAGAGCAACCATGGTAGCCATTAGAGTCAACATGAGACCTGTAGTTTGCAAGAGCTGAGAAGAGCAGCAGAGGGATGGATCTACAGTGGAATTGTTACACAACATAGATGTCATGAAATGTGGATCAGATCTCCAGGGAACAATTTGCTGAACTGTGAGTGTGTAGTGAAATGTGGCCCTGACATAAGTACACACATCAACAAATATGTCATAATAGTTCCATGAAACAAATAAAATTAGGCTGCTACTGTCACTCTCACAGTGGCAGATTTGTTTCATGGAGCTCTCAGAACATACTTGTTGATGTGTGTATTCATGTCAGGGGCACATATCCCTAGAGCTGCTTCATATTTCCTTAGTTCTCTACATAATGGGTTAAAGACGAGTACACAACACATTACAAAACAATGGTTTGTGTACTCACCTGTAAAGAAAAAGACTGAGGGGATTTGGAAGTTGAAGTTGTTGCATGATGATCAGTTCGAGGGTGCTGCTCCAAATCCTGTCCTCTTGTCCCACAGGCATCCATCGCATGATCCATTCTTGGACAGAAGATCTTCCATGTAACTGGACTGATGTCTTGACAATACTTCTATGAAGCTCACCCCTTGGTGTTTCAAGTGTTTGTGTTGGTGATGCAATGTTTGACCTGATGTTCACAGCAACCTCTACTGGAACATTCTCATACAGACACAGAAAACCCAAATTCATGTGTGTACTAACATCCAGGTATCAAACCTGTATAGTTAGAATGCTCATCTACAGAGTTGTCAAACCTTGTGGACAACACATGAGCAGGACAGTAGTGTTTCAAAAGTATTAAGATTTAGTTTCAAAGTACATTTAGTGTGCTCATACAAGTGTTTAATGCATATAGACAATATACCCAGAAAACACATGTACGTTCTAATGTACTCTGAGACACAATAAAGAAGAACCATCACTATTCAATCTATGTCTGTATGAAGAAATGTTGTATTACATGTGTCAATGCATAACCAAACTCCAGGCTAGAATATCCCCCATATGTGGGAAGGCATGACCCACATCAAAGGAGTACACTACTTGTTTGCCAGTGAGTGGGCTTGTGATGTATTCATGCAAACAGATGATGGCAGAGATACACTAATGTGTGTTGGGAGTGATAAAGAGGTGATCCAGAGGACATACTTCCACAGTGATTTCATGTCCACGATTTTCTGTGTTGCTCAATATAATGAATGTTCTGAGATAGCTTTAGTTTGACATATCTCAGTATATGGCCTACATCAACAAACAACCAGACTAAGTGGACAAGTGTTATCACTCGTGAAGTCTGTTACAACCTTAGTAAAACAACAACTCAACGTACTGGCGAACCCAATGCTCACCCCTGGATTTCAATGTGTGTGCTACAAATTGAAATCCTATGGTGAACATTGGGTTCCCCCGTAAGTCAGTTTCACAATAACAGTGTGAATCAAAGACTATTTCCCTGTATGTTCCATCTGTCCTGCTTGTTAGTTCTCTGCTAAGTCAAATAGCTGTTTGTTTGGATAACCCCTTAAACACAACAATTGATGCTGACGGATGTTCAGTGTTGCACCAGTTGTTGTGCTAAGAGGTATGTATTGTTCAAATTCAACCCACAACATTGCCATATAACACTGTCATGTTATATGGCTCCAGGGATGGATTGCCAGTTGAATTTGTACAACAGTGTGTGAACCCATGTTGTAATATCCCATAGACACGTTACCTAGGCAGAAGTTGTGTTCACTGCATTGCTTGGCAATGCATTGGAGACAACTCTGCCACCCAAGCTATCACCAAACACAAAGCATATCAGACAGGATTCAGAAGCAAAATGTTTTGTACATTGAGGGGGAACATGATAAGTTGGGCAGTTTATTTTTTTTTTTCTTGGGGAGGACCTTAGACTGGGTGCCAGAGGTGGATGCCCTGGCTGATTGCCTGGTCACCCTTTGACTCCTAGGTGTGGCTTCAGGTGTCACACTGGAGGGAGTGGTGGGTGCAGTTGATCTCTCTCTACACGCAGGTTCTCCCTGTGGTTGTGGTCTCTCAACTCTACCAGCACCTGCCCCAGCATGTCCATCATCCATGTGTGGTGCTGATGGAGTTGTATGTTCAGTCTTGTGTGCTCCAACTCCAGGGCATGTATCCCTGCCTGGGTTCTTGATGTGTTCCTCCTGGATTCCCTTCTGCTTCTTGTGACATTTTTGTTGCTCCTGTGGCATGCCCGGAGTAGCTTCCTCTGTAGGGACATGCACTCTGCCTCCATCCCCATGGGTTGTGCAATGCTGGAGGTGGATGTGCCCGGTGCTGGTGGGGTTCCTGCTGCTGCTGTGTCCTCAGGTGCTGTGTTTGCTGTGGCTGCTGCTGCTGTGGCAGCTATTGTAGTGGCTGATGCAGATGATGGACATATGCCCACCACATCAAGTGACTCACTGCTGCCCAATGATGTCTGTCCTGGTGGTGGAGTGAATATTTCCCTCGGTAGAGGGTGCTGGAGCTCTCCAAGCAGGCCCAGGGGTTAGTAGTCGAGTGGCCAAGGGTCATATCTTGGCCTCTGGTATGTGCTTGGCCCCCACCTGGGATCATACCTGGGGCCATGCCGGGGAGCCATCCAGGAGGGTAGGTCCATCTGTGTGGAATAAGGCACATATTGGGTGGTGGACACAGTCCCTGGCAGCCACTGCCTCCCTGGTGGTGGTGGTGGTGCTGCTGGAAGGTAGTAGCTCCTGGAGGTGGTGGGATGCATCCACCTCTCCTCCTGTTGCATCCAGCTGCTGTACTAGGGTAGAGCAGCCAGTTGGGGATCAGCTAGTTGGGTCAGAGCCGGTGGAGGTGCAGCCAGTTGGATCGCAGCCGGTGAAGGTGCAGCCAGTTGGATCGCAGCCGGTGAAGGTGCAGCCAGTTGGGTCGCAGCCGGTGGAGGTGCAGCCAGTTGGGTCGCAGCCGGTGGAGGTGCAGCCAGTTGGGTTGCAGCCTGTGGAGGTGCAGCCAGTTGGGTCGCAGCCGGTGGAGGTGCAGCCAGTTGGGTCGCAGCCAATGGAGATGCAGCCAATTGGGTCGCAGCTGGTGGAGATGCAGCCAGTTGGGTAGAAGACAGCTGTGGAGGAGGTGTGGGTGGTGAGTATGGCGGCCAGCGGCTGGTCTCTTCTCCTCTGTATACTCCTCACTGGGTGGTGAGGTAGCCTCCTCCACGGGCTCCTGCTGTTGTGGAGGCCAGTAAGCTGTGTGTAGAAATGAGATTGTGTGATTAGGAAATGTAGCCATGATAGGATGAAAGTGATATCAATACTTAAAATGTGAAAAGAAAAATATTTGTTGTAGGGTTTATCCCCCTGAGTAAAACAAGGGTACTCACACTGCTGAAGGGTGTTTCATTCAAAACGTACCACAGCTCCAAGCTGAATTCCTTTGGTGCAATATCCCAGTGGCCTGAAATTGTACATTGGTGCTGTTCATACATCATCCTATGGAGATTCATGGTACCGGGACCAGAGTTGTCCATAGGATGGTGTAGCAACAGCGCCACTGTACAATTTCAGGCCACTGGGATATTGCTCCTGAAATATTCAAGTTTGAGCTGTGAGACTTTTGCAGTACAACACCTTTCAGCAGTGGGGATAACGTTGTTTTAGTCGGGGGGAGAAACCTTACAACGTATATTTTTCCTTTCACATTTTGAGTATTACTATCCCTTTAATGGGATGGCAATGGTTAATTTCACCTTGATGTAATATTGTAGGCATTGTAAAAAGATGTGGATCCATGTTAGTCTTATCACTCCTACCCTCATGGTTAGACAGATATTGCTGTATGTGACAGGAGATATCTGTCCTTTGACCACACAGAGGCTCTTCAGCAGAGCCACAATTGCCCCATTTGGAGATGAATACTTCATTGGAATGGTCCACACAGTGTGCTTGCAAACCAGGCACACTTTGTAGACCATTCCAAAGACTTATTCATCTCCAAATGGGGCAATTTTGGCTCTGCTGAAGAGCCTCAGTGTGGTCAAATGACAGATATCTCCAGCTGTCACATACAGCAATATCTGTCTAATCATGAGGGTAGGAGGGGTAGGAGGGATAGGACTAACATGGATCCACATCTTTTTACAATGCCTACAATATTACATCAAGGTGAAATTAACCATTTCCATCCCGTGCAAGGTACACAGAAAGGAATATGGTCTGATATGTATGTGGATATGTAACTTTCATATGGGTACAAACATATCCTTACTAGATATGAACCCAGAGATCCGTTCAGTACATATCATTGTCTTACTGCCTATATATGTGCACCCATCACAAACTAACTTATACTGATATCATGAATACAAACATACCTCGTATACCCATCTAAGTAAGGTGGAATATACTAGGTATTTGTATTCTGATGGTATCAATAAGAGTTAGTTTGTGATGGATGCACATTTATGGGCAGTAAGGCAATCACACATACTGAACTGATCTCTGGGTTCACATCTTTTTGGGACATTTTTGTACCCATTTGAAAGGTACATATCCACATACATATCTGACCGTTTTTCTTTGTGTACATATCTTTTTTGAACAGATCTGCAGTGGGACTCAAGTGGTATTCATCCCGATGTTGTCAGTTAATCGCATACAATGCAAGATTTTGTATTATTTTACATGTCACTCTCTGCTTGTCATGATGGTATCCTATGCATTGCATTGTGATGCATGGGATACCACCCTGGCAATCAAAGATTGATGTACTTGACAGGATCCTGTCCATGAGGTCTGTTCCGGTTGAATCCTGAAGGCCAACAATCAAGCCAGTATTGAAGGATATCTTTGATTGAGGCCTGTTTTTTTCTGGATGAGGCCATCCACCCTTCTGAGAAAGGCAGCCATACTCAATCATAGATATCCATAATTCATGGTCTATTGTTGACCATACTACAATGGTTCATATTTGGTTCACATATGTATCCTGCAAATAGTGGCTGGTGTACCATCCATCCATGGCATTAGCACTCCTGAGGATCTATGTGTGAATCAAATGTGAGATATATAATTTCAAGTTAGAGTGAATGATTGCAAGCATAACATCAAGGCCTACTTTTTCACCTTTAATGCTGTGGAGTTGTTTTAGGGCTGTGCGTTGCACATACAACCAGTTACTCTTAGTGGTACTCTGATTTGTGACCTGCTCCATCCTTTTTGTGATTCAGTAAGCGGTGAAGTAGACCTGGTGAACTGAACATGATGCTGACTTCTCCAGTGATCTCACTTCCCCATTTGCACTGTTTTCTATGGAGTATATCCAATGTCACCATAGCAACTTGATTCATGTTACTGACTATTCTCCATAGACTAACATTGGGATTGGTGAAGTGAGGGTATGTAAGTGTTCATTACTCTCCATCATCTCTTTTTCACTGCTTACTGAATGTCTCCTGTGTAGCATGCAATTGTTAGCCTATCGACGTGTGTTTTTTTTCTGGTTAACCCTTTGGGTACCAGAGGGGTTGCCAATGCATTGTTGAGCGAAGCATTGATAATCCCTCTAGCACTCAAGGGGTTATATGTTCTGGTTTCCCTGTGGTTACATGGGTGACATTGTGTTGGAGCAGTTCTGATGTTTAACATACAACACTTTTATGAGAATAGTTTGTGTGCATTTTTTGTGATCAGCACAGCAACATGAGGGTTAACCAGTGAGTTGGACAGGTTTGGACCTTGTTGAACCTTGACATTTGTCCTTGTCTTACGTCCTGTTTTAACCTTTAGGGTGTGTGTTGGTGCAGTTGTGTGGATGAATGATGGGAATATGTTGGGATGTGACTGTGTTTGATGGTTGTGTGGTTTGATGTGGTGTGTAGTTATGGGATGATGCACTTACCAGTAGTGTGGAGGCTCCTCTCATCCCCAGTGTCAGATCCTCATGGACCCCCTCAATCAGCGTAGACGGCAAGGTCTGCCGCAGTCTCTCCTCCCATCCTCTGAAGGTGATAGGGACAGGGGGACCACCTCTGGTGCCTCAGGCGTGCAGGGCAGCATCCCCCATCTTCTTCTTGACCTGCCTTTTGCAGTTGCCCCATCTCTTTCTCACTGAGTACACATCCCGCGCCTGCAGGTGGCCACCACATTGACCCGGCTGCAGATTTGGTTCCAGGCAGCCTTCCTTCTTGCAGCCAGGCCAGGGACCCTCTCCCTCAGGAACAGGATGGTCTCCCTCTCCAGCACAGCCTCCACGAGGGCCCTGTTCTCCTCCTCACCTCCGGCCTGCAAGGAGTCTAAACCAGACTGCCCTGCCTGCGCTGCCCTGCCTGTGTATGGTTACCCCCACCATGTACCCCTTGTGCCACTGCAGGTTCTGTCCCTGTCCTTTGTGGTCCTGCTCATCTGGGCCGGCTCCCCCTCCGCCCTGCGGATCTCCCTCTCCCACCCCTACTCTCAACAGGGATGTCCTGCTTTCCTTCCTTCTCCTCCACTACTCTCCCCATCCCTCTCTCCTGCCCTTCTCTCCTAGCCATCATTCACCCACTCACACCCAGGCACTCACACAGGCCCTCACAGACACACTCGATCCCACTCACTCTCTGTCACACTCTTTCACTCATAGATTCACACTGAGAAAATAAAGTTTAAAAAATGTGTTAAGGGTTAGATGCAACTCCAATTCTCTCTCCGCTCCAAAAAACGCCTTCTACCTTCAATGACAGGTCCTCTCTCCCTTGCTCTTGTCACTATCCTCTACTCCTGTGATCTAGCTCGCCAAAACTCGAAACACAGCGTGTGACTGTTATTTTGGGGTATATATAGGTGTATTTGAACATTTTTGCTACTTTGGGGCCTTGGGATTGGCTGTAGGTTTGAATTTTGTTTGTGCTTCTATCAGTGTTGCTAGATAACACCAGCCGTAATGTTACATTTTGACTTAAGCTGTGTTTTAACGGTGTCTGGGACGCACGGTGATGCGAAAACAGGTGTGACGCAGGTTTTTGTGTTAGGTGTTTTTGTTGTGTCTACCCTTGATATTCTTGTACTCATACCTTTAAATCCGCCGTATGTCATGTGTTATTTGCGGCCGATGTGCCTTTTTTTACTTATCGTCTGACATAACGCGAACCTTTAAATTTAGCCCTTAGAGGGAAAACACTGTTGAACAAAGGCATAGTCAAAAAGGTCAAAATTGCTCCAGTCCTTAAGTGCAAACCACCAGAGATTTTAATGGTGCTTAAGGGATTAACTAACTGGATCTGTTTTGAAGACATGGGCCTACATAGACTAAAATTCGAAGAGGGCTAAAAATGTCAATGTCCTGTCAGAGCAGAGTGGTAGGCACATCGACAGTACTCACTAACGTGTCTACGACATTAAATCACCAGCACTCTGACAAAAAGATTCCCACATTGAGATAAATCCGACAGATTTATGAATTTTCATTCATCACATTGACAATGGCCTATTTCCATATGGAAATGAGGCATAATGAGACACATTCGTATGCAAAGTGGGTGTGTTGATATGTTAATGTGACACTTCGATACATTCACTAAACTCTGATAGCAGCCACTGCTGCCGAAGTTCACAGTCTCAACTTCACCTACCTGAGGTTGGCATTGTTGGGATCTCCCTGTACTTTCCTACGAAGTAACAACCCTCAATCAATTTGTAGCATGTCCAAGTGCTGGAAATGTGAAAGCATTTGGCCTTGGACTCACATATCACTAGCAATAAGACAACCTTACTAAATGAAAAAGAAAAAAAAAAAAAGAAAAAAAATTGAAGGAATAAAAACTCAAGAATATGAAAAATGATAAAAATTAATTGTGAGAAATGAATATCATCATAAAAAATTGCAAAATGTTAGGGAAATATCTGGGTCTCCAGTGCATTGCAAAGCACTGGAGTATGATAATATAGAACAAAGAATATTATTATAGAGCAAAACAAAATGCTTGAAACTCAAAATTAAATGAATGGTAAAGTGCTTCAGTGTGCTGCATTCTAAATAGTAATTCATGCTGCTACGTTTCGGTACATGTTCTCATTTTGCAGTTTGGTTTCTTTTTGCGATATTTACATTTTCCCTTACATTTTGCGAATTTTTATGATATTATTCGTTTCTGACAATTTTTTTTTTTTTTAATCATTTGCATTTTCTTCAGTTTTTATTCCTTCAATTTTCCACAGGGCATTAAGGGTTAGGCAAGGTATGTAGCTTCATACCTTGCCTGTATATGTGTATTTCATGTTATGATGCTTTTTATTAAAAATATATAGTTCAGACCTCAAGTGGGGCATCGGGACCCCTCCTGATACCCCCTAGTATTGATCATCTATTTAGTAGGATAGGTGATCAATGTGGGCGACAATGCCGACATTTTCAATAAAGCGCATATAACATATGTGTAACATATATTATATGGGCTTTCTTAATATATTTATTATAATATTTATTAAACCTATAAAGTTCAGACCTCGAAGGTGTCATCAGGACCCCTCCTGATATCCCCCCTTGCATGGATCACCTATCCAGTAGGTGATCCATGGCGTGACAAGGAAGGCATTTGCTACCTTCCTTTACTATCTGCTGGAGACACTATTAAGCTGGCTCCAGTAGAAGTGCTTGTAGTAAACCCTGTCACCGGGTTCATTAATAAGAAGTGCAGCTCTGTGCATTTATGAATGAATTAATCAATCACCCAGTCATTCAAAAACCGGGTGATTGATTAATTCATGAAAGCGAAGCAATGCGCATCTCATGCATGAACCGGTGACAGGGTTCTTTACAAGCACTTCTGCTGGAGCCGGCTTATACATCGGCTCCAGTAGATAGCAAAGGAAGGCAGCAAATGTTTTTCTTGTCACTCTATGGATCACCTATCCTACTGGATAGGTGATCCATGCTAGGGGGGATATCAGGAGGGGTCCTGATTCCCCCTCAAGGTATGAACTCTATATATTTAATAGAGGTTAAAATCATTATATTAAGAAAGCTCATATAAACATGTTAAACATATGTTATAAGAGGATTTTAGTCTTACCTGTTAAAGCCTTTGCTCTTAGTCCATATAGGTTACTGGTAACTCAGGTTACTGGTAACTCTGGGTAGGTGATTCGCCCCTTTAATTGTAGGTAGGAACAATTCTAGAATTGTATGCAGGGGGTGGAGTCTACCTTTCCTCCTTGGCTGCAGCTAGCCAACCAGCTCCAGAAAGATTTGAGACACTAACTATTGACTAGATAGTAGAAGGGAAAGAACACTCCTGTGAGCATGACCCTGAAGGACACCCACAGTCTGCCACAGGAGATACAAGCATGGTCCTATCACGGTGCCCGTGATTTGCTGCAGTTACTTGTCTGTCACCAGTAGGGGGCTTCTATTGGCTGTCTGCAGATAGCCCGCCTCTTATTGACTATTTAAACCTGGATTGGGCACCCTTTGAGTGCCCTTTCGTGTTGTTTCTGACCTTCTTGCTATCACTATGCTAGTGATAGCTGGGCCTCTGTTCCAGTGTTCCTGAGTTCCTGATCTCATGTGTTCCTGAGTTCCTGATCTCTACTGTTCCAGTGTTTCCTGCATGCTGAAGTACTTCCAGTCCTGGTTCCGGCCTAGTCTCTGGTGTTGCAGTTCCTGCTGAACTTCTCTGCTGTTTTCTGACCTGACTGATCGTTGCTGGTTCCTGTCATCTTCACCTGTCTTCAGTATCCTGGCGACCTTCTGCCTCGTCGCGTTGGTGACATTGCTACAATTCCGTGTTGGTCCCAGCGTGCGGACGCTGGTTTGCTCCTAAGCCTTGCGGCTATACAAACTCGCTTGTTACACCAGTGTGCGGTCACTGGTTTGCTCCAAAGCCTTTCAGCTATACAAATCTGTGTTGGTCCCAGCGTGCGGACGCTGGTTTGCTCCTAAGCCTTGCGGCTATACAAACTCGCTTGTTACACCAGTGTGCGGTCACTGGTTTGCTCCAAAGCCTATCAGCTATACAAATCTGTGTTGGTCCCAGCGTGCGGACGCTGGTTTGCTCCTAGCCTTGCGGCTATACAAACTCACTTGTTACACCAGTGTGCGGTCACTGGTTTGCTCCAAAGCCTTTCAGCTATACAAATCTGTGTTGGTCCCAGCGTGCGGACGCTGGTTTGCTCCTAAGCCTTGCGGCTATACAAACTCGCTTGTTACACCAGTGTGCGGTCACTGGTTTGCTCCAAAGCCTATCAGCTATACAAATCTGTGTTGGTCCCAGCGTGCGGACGCTGGTTTGCTCCTAAGCCTTGCGGCTATACTACTCGCTTGTTACTCCAGTGTGCGGTCACTGGTTTGCTCGCTAAGCCTAACGGCTATACTATTCAGTGTTGTTTCCAGCGTGCGGACGTTGGTTTGCTCCAAAGCCTTGCTGCTTAACGATTCTGCTAATTTGCCAGTTCCTTCTGACTGCTGCTATTATCTCTGGGCTGCCCTGCCCGGTATTGGTAAGGCCGGTAGAACCTTTTGCCACATTCCATCTGAGGTTGCCTTACCCGGTATTGGCAGGGCCGGTAGAGCCTACATTGTGTATCTATTGAGGCTGCCTTGCCCGGTAATTTGGTAAGGCCGGTAAAACCGTTATGCTATTCCATCTGCAGGTTGCCTTACCCGGTATTGGCAAGGCCGGTAGAGCCTAAAGACTGTCCTGTCCGGTATATTGACAGGACCGGTAGAGTCTGCCTTCTGTCTGTGCTATATTCTGTATATATATATATATGTATGTTATTGCCATCCTAAGTTATCATTTATTATTTCAATAAAATTGATTTTTTTTACCTAAAACTTGTGTCTGAGAGTCATAATAAACCGTGACAGTACGAAAGGGCCATGACCTCAGACAGCAAGGGTGAAGGTAACGCACAGAATATCCATTGGAGGATGGATGTGCTCGAGCAACGTTTGGATCAGTTGGCAGTTGCAATTCAAACGATCCTTGAACGCACGGTACCTGCTGCCCAATCTAGCTCTAGCCCGGTGGTCTCGCCAAGTCAGACACCGGAAAGTGATACCAGACCCCTAGGGGGTACTGTTAAAGGGTTAACGGCTTCTGCACCCTTGCCGCTAAGATATGATGGTGACCCTAGTCTCTGCAGAGGGTTCATCAATCAACTCGAAATCTTTATGGAATTGACGGCACACGCATTTCCCAATGATCGTAGTAAAGTGGGGTTCACGATATCACTGCTCACTGGCAGAGCATTGGCTTGGGCTAACCCCTTGTGGGAGAATGCTAAACCTTGTACTAAGAACTTTAGTGAATTTGTGCGTTCCTTTCGAAGAGTGTTTGAGCCTCCTGGTAGAACCACCTCTGCTGCCAAACGCCTTATGGAGATACAACAGGGCAGGCGTACAGTGGGCGACTATGCCATCGAATTCCGCACATTGGCAGCAGAGGTAGGTTGGAATAACGAGGCATTATTGGCAGCCTTCTCTCAAGGCCTGAATGACCACATTAAAGACGAAATCGCTGCTAAAGATCTACCTATTGATCTAGATGATTACATTGAGTATGTTATGATAATTGACTCCAGAATACGTGAGAGATCAATTGCCAGAGATCGTAAGTTACGGTCAAAAAATAATGAGCCTAGTAGCATGTTTTGCCCACCCATCCCTCCCTTGGCATTGAAGTCTAGTGAACCAGTACGGGAAACAAGTGAACCTATGGAAATAGGCTTCACTAGACTATCCAAGGCAGAGAGACTATATCGCAAAAAACAAGGGTTATGTTTATACTGCGGTAAAAAAGGGCACTTGCTAAATTCCTGTCCGGTACGTCCGGGAAACGCACACACCTAGGGTATCTTGGGGGACAGGCCCTAGGTGGTGTACAATCGTCCCCAGTGTCGGGCATAATGAAACCCACCATACAGGTGGTATTGTCTTGGGCACAACGCTCTGTGGAGGTTTTGGCCTTGGTTGACTCCGGTGCAGCAGGGTATTTTATGGATAATACCTTTGCTGAATTGCACGGAGTTCCACGCATTGAAAGAGAAAACCCCTTGACTATTGAAGCGATTGATGGTAGACCCTTAGAACCGCCTCAGGTTATATTTGAAACTATGCCATTGTCTATGACTATTGGGGCACTTCACAGAGAAGAGCAGCAGTTTCAACTGATTAATTCCCCGCACCATGCGGTGATATTGGGATTTCCGTGGTTACAGTTACATAACCCACAATTCGATTGGAAAAAGTGTGAAATTGCTGCTTGGTCCCAGTTTTGTATGGACAAGTGCGTCATCCAGCCTATTAAGGTCATGTGCACCTCCTCTGCTATGCCGGATGTGTACCAACAGTTTGGCGATGTTTTTAGCAAAGGAGAGGCTAGTATGCTACCCCAGCATAGACCTTATGATTGTTGCATTGAATTGCAGCCTGGTGCAGTACCTCCGAAAGGACGCCCTTATCCATTATCTTGTGATGAAAATAAGGCTATGGAGGATTACATTTCTGATGCCCTTGCTAGAGGGATCATACGTAAATCTACCTCTCCAGCTGGGGCTGGGTTCTTTTTTGTAAAAAAGAAAAATGGCGAATTAAGACCATGCATTGACTACCGGGGCTTGAATAAACTAATGGCAAAAAACGCATACCCAATACCACTCATCACCGAGCTTTTTGACAGGCTTAAGGGCGCTTCGATATTTACCAAGTTGGACCTACGGGCCGCTTACAATCTGGTTCGCATTCGAGCAGGTGATGAGTGGAAAACTGCCTTTAATACTCGAGCTGGGCACTACGAGTATCTAGTAATGCCTTTTGGGCTGTGTAATGCACCCGCAGTTTTCCAGGAACTGATAAATGATGTTCTGAGAGATATGTTACAGACATGTGTTGTGGTGTACCTCGACGATATACTGATTTACTCCCAAAACATGGCACAGCACATCAAAGATGTATCCGCAGTATTGCTACGACTCCGTGAGAACAAATTATTTTGTAAAATGGAAAAATGTGAGTTTCATAGAACCAGTGTGCCATTCTTGGGGTTCATAATTGGCAATGATGGCATTGCCATGGACAAAGAAAAGTTGTCAGCTGTCCTACAATGGCCAAAACCCAAGGGTCTTAAAGCCATACAGCGTTTCCTGGGTTTCGCTAATTATTATAGGAGGTTTATTAAGAACTTTTCTTCCATTGTCAAACCTCTGTCCGATCTTACGCACAAGGGTGCTAATCCTTCTTGTTGGCCGGTATCTGCTGAGAAAGCCTTTGAGAATTTGAAGCTGGCATTTGCTGCGGCTCCTGTGTTATCCCACCCCAATCCTTTACTTCCATTTACGTTAGAGGTTGATGCCTCAGATATTGGGGTCGGGGCAGTACTTTCGCAGCGACACGAGAAAGGTGGAACTCTCAGACCTTGTGGGTTTTTCTCTAAAAAGTTGACTGTCACTCAAAGCCACTATGAGATAGGTGACAGAGAATTATTGGCCATTATCCTTGCTCTTAAGGAATGGCGTCATTTGCTTGAAGGTACTAAGAATCCTGTCTTAATCCTAACAGATCATAAGAATCTGACCTATCTCTCGGAGGCCAAGAGATTGTCCTCTCGTCAGGCCAGGTGGGCACTGTTCCTGTCTCGATTTAATTTCATTGTATCATATTTACCAGGGTCAAAAAATATCAGGGCTGATGCACTGTCAAGACAATTTGAGGCCGACAGTGACAGAGTGGAAGCACCAGCTCCTATCATCCAACCTGATAGAATACTGGCTACTATACGCACGAGTATCACTTCTCCTCTAGGGGAGGAGATCCTGGCCTCTCAGGGGTCCGCTCCCCATGAAACCCCAGTGGGCAAATGTTTTGTCGCTGAATCATTTCGTACTAGGCTGCTCGAAACCTACCATTCCTCTAAGGCTGCGGGACATATTGGTAGAGACCAATTGTTATGGTCCCTTTCTCAGTTATTTTGGTGGCCTTCCATGAGAAACGATTGTGCCGAATTTACGAATGCCTGTGCCACCTGCGCCCGCGCTAAGACCCCGAGACATCTCCCTGTGGGCTTGCTTCAACCGGTGCCTAATGGCGAACGCCCCTGGTCTCATGTTTCCATTGATTTTATGGGAGAGTTGCCTATGTCGAAGGGGCACTCCTTTATATTCATGGTGGTGGACAGGTTTTCTAAAATGGCTCATTTCGTGCCCCTCCGTGGTCTTCCTTCAGCGAAGGAATTGGCAATGGTGTTCGCCAGAGAAGTATTCCGGTTGCATGGAGTGCCTAGGGTACTGGTGTCTGACAGGGGGAGCCAGTTTGTGTCTAGATTTTGGAGGGCATTTTGCCAACAGATGGGCATACAGCTGTCCTTCTCCTCTGCCTACCATCCCCAGACCAATGGAGCCGCTGAACGAGCTAATCAGGGCTTGGAACAATTTCTCCGTTGTTTCGTTACTGACCATCATGATAATTGGTCCGACTTGTTGCCTTGGGCAGAGTTCGCCAGGAACTGTGCGGTCAATTCTTCTTCTGGGAGCTCTCCGTTTTTGATTAATTATGGGTTCCAGCCCTGTTTGCTTCCAGACTCATTTCAGACGGAACAGATTCCAGCTCTGGATGAGCATATCGAGCAACTCCGTTCCACATGGGCACAAGTTCAGAGGGCACTTGGTCAGTCATTTCAGCGTCATCAGCGCCATGCTAATCGCAGAAGGCTTCCAGCGGTTTCCTTTCAGGTTGGGGATAGAGTATGGCTTTCCTCCAGAAATCTCAAGCTGCAGGTTCCGTCTAATAAGTTGGCTCCTCGGTTTATTGGTCCATACAGAGTTATTCGCAAAATTAACCCTGTCTCCTATGCACTAGACCTACCTGCATCCATGCGTATCCATAATGTGTTCCATGTGTCCCTTCTTAAGCCTCTGGTTTGCAATCGCTATACTACCACACCTGTGGTGCCAGGACCTGTTGAGGTCGAGGGCCAGGAGGAGTACGAGGTTCAGAGCATTATTGATTCCCGTAGGCTTAGAGGAAGGGTACAGTACCTGGTACATTGGAAAGGGTATGGTCCTGAGGATCGATCATGGGTGGATAGTACGGACCTTCATGCACCTAGGTTAACTAGGGCCTTTCATGCCAATTACCCGCAGAAACCTAAACCCTATTCTAGGAGAGGGGGTCTTTGAAAGGGGGGTACTATCACGGTGCCCGTGATTTGCTGCAGTTACTTGTCTGTCACCAGTAGGGGGCTTCTATTGGCTGTCTGCAGATAGCCCGCCTCTTATTGACTATTTAAACCTGGATTGGGCACCCTTTGAGTGCCCTTTCGTGTTGTTTCTGACCTTCTTGCTATCACTATGCTAGTGATAGCTGGGCCTCTGTTCCAGTGTTCCTGAGTTCCTGATCTCATGTGTTCCTGAGTTCCTGATCTCTACTGTTCCAGTGTTTCCTGCATGCTGAAGTACTTCCAGTCCTGGTTCCGGCCTAGTCTCTGGTGTTGCAGTTCCTGCTGAACTTCTCTGCTGTTTTCTGACCTGACTGATCGTTGCTGGTTCCTGTCATCTTCACCTGTCTTCAGTATCCTGGCGACCTTCTGCCTGGTCGCGTTGGTGACATTGCTACAATTCCGTGTTGGTCCCAGCGTGCGGACGCTGGTTTGCTCCTAAGCCTTGCGGCTATACAAACTCGCTTGTTACACCAGTGTGCGGTCACTGGTTTGCTCCAAAGCCTATCAGCTATACAAATCTGTGTTGGTCCCAGCGTGCGGACGCTGGTTTGCTCCTAAGCCTTGCGGCTATACAAACTCACTTGTTACACCAGTGTGCGGTCACTGGTTTGCTCCAAAGCCTTTCAGCTATACAAATCTGTGTTGGTCCCAGCGTGCGGACGCTGGTTTGCTCCTAAGCCTTGCGGCTATACAAACTCGCTTGTTACACCAGTGTGCGGTCACTGGTTTGCTCCAAAGCCTATCAGCTATACAAATCTGTGTTGGTCCCAGCGTGCGGACGCTGGTTTGCTCCTAGCCTTGCGGCTATACAAACTCACTTGTTACACCAGTGTGCGGTCACTGGTTTGCTCCAAAGCCTTTCAGCTATACAAATCTGTGTTGGTCCCAGCGTGCGGACGCTGGTTTGCTCCTAAGCCTTGCGGCTATACAAACTCGCTTGTTACACCAGTGTGCGGTCACTGGTTTGCTCCAAAGCCTATCAGCTATACAAATCTGTGTTGGTCCCAGCGTGCGGACGCTGGTTTGCTCCTAAGCCTTGCGGCTATACTACTCGCTTGTTACTCCAGTGTGCGGTCACTGGTTTGCTCGCTAAGCCTAACGGCTATACTATTCAGTGTTGTTTCCAGCGTGCGGACGCTGGTTTGCTCCAAAGCCTTGCTGCTTAACGATTCTGCTAATTTGCCAGTTCCTTCTGACTGCTGCTATTATCTCTGGGCTGCCCTGCCCGGTATTGGTAAGGCCGGTAGAACCTTTTGCCACATTCCATCTGAGGTTGCCTTACCCGGTATTGGCAGGGCCGGTAGAGCCTACATTGTGTATCTATTGAGGCTGCCTTGCCCGGTAATTTGGTAAGGCCGGTAAAACCGTTATGCTATTCCATCTGCAGGTTGCCTTACCCGGTATTGGCAAGGCCGGTAGAGCCTAAAGACTGTCCTGTCCGGTATATTGACAGGACCGGTAGAGTCTGCCTTCTGTCTGTGCTATATTCTGTATATATATATATATATGTATGTTATTGCCATCCTAAGTTATCATTTATTATTTCAATAAAATTGATTTTTTTTACCTAAAACTTGTGTCTGAGAGTCATAATAAACCGTGACAGGTCCCTTGACAGGGTGGGAGACCAATAACCTGTATGGACTAAGAGAAAAGGATTTAACAGGTAAGACTAAAATCCTCTTTTCTCTGTCGTCCAATACAGGTTACTGGTAACTATGGGATGTCCAAACATTGAGTTTCTCAGAGGCGGGAAGTGAGGCAAGGACCAGGTGCAAGGCCCCCAAAGTCACCAGAGCAGATCATATCAAATACAGCTCAACAACTAATGAAGTGTCAGCGGACATTGAACAGGGGTAACTACACCCCAAATGTTACACGGCACACAGAACTAGAGCCAACGGGGCTCAAAAATGAAGGAAGCACCAAGAACCAAAGAAAATCCTAGACAGGCAAGACTGCCTCGAGGATTTTCGTCCCAAAGCTGGCATCAGCCGATACTAGCACATCAACACGGTAGTGCTCCGAAAAGGTGTGCACAGACGACCAAGTGGCCGCCTTGAACAACTGATCAGCGGAGGCCTGATTCTTGTAAGCCCAAGAGGCCCCAAATCTCGTAGAATGAGCCGTGACCCGAAAAGGAACAGGATTCTTCGTCAGCTCGTAAACCTTACGAATGGTGGATTTGATCCAGGATGCAATAGTCACTTTGGATGCAGGTCTTACGGAGGTAGGGCCAGGGCAGAAAGAAGGCACCACAATCTCCTGATTCATGTGGAACTCCGAAACCACCTTCGGTTGAAACTCCTGAGAAGTGCGAAGCACCGCCTTGTCCTTGTGAAACACCAAATAGGGTGGCTTAAAGGACAGAGCATTTAACTCCGCGCCTCGGCGAACAGACACAATCACCAGGAGAAAAGCCATTTTCCACGTCAACAAGTGTAGAGGATTAGTAGCCAAAGATTCAAATGGAGGGCGCTGAATAATGCCCAAAACCAAGTTAAGATCCCACGGAGGAGCAGGATTCTTGAAGGTAGGATGAGCATGAGCAACTCCTTGGAAGAAAACCTTGACATCAGGAAGGATGGCAATGCGCCTCTGAAAGAAAACAGAGAGAGCAGAAGTCTGAACCTTAAGGGAACTCAAACTGAGGCCCTTATCCACACCATCTTGCAAAAAGGCCAGGACCATAGGCAGATCAAATTCCTGAGACAGGTCTTTGTCAGCACGACCAGACACGATGGTAGATCTTGGAAGAAACAGGTTTGCGGGCACTGAGCATAGTAGCCACCACCCCAAAAGAAAAACCTTTCTTCAATATTGAGGATTCAATTTCCAAGCCATCAAAGATAGCCGATGAACATCCTCCTTCCACAGGTAACCCTGTAGAAGAAGATCTGGACGGCAAGGGAGAAAGAATGGCTCCGCCACTGACAGATCCAGGAGCTCCGGGAACCAAGCTTGGCGAGGCCAGTACGGAGCAATCAGAATGAATGGACAGCGTTCCAGTCGCAATTTCTGTAACACCCTGTGCAACATTGGGAGGGGAGGAAAGATGTAGGCAAGAGGAAATAACCAAGGAATGGACATTGCCAGAGTTAGAGGGTCTCTCCACCGAAAGCAGAACCTCGGCACCTTCTTGTTGTGTCTTGTCGCCATCAGGTCGATGTAAGGAAGACCCCGCCTTCTGAACACCTCTGGGTACAGCTCCCACTCTCCACTGTCCACTGTGTGTTGAGTGAGGAAGTCTGCCATGACCTTGTCTACACCAGGAATGTGCACTGCGGATGTGGCAGGAACGTGTTCTTCTGCCCAGGACAAAATAGCCTTGACCTCTAACCAAGCGGTGAGACTTTTTGTTCCGCCTTGCTTGTTGATGTAAGCCACAGCCGTGACGTTGTCGGATTGTACCCAGACTGGACAGTCTTCCAGCTGAGATGTCCAATGATGAAGGGCATGAAATATTGCCTGAAGCTCCAACACGTTGATGGGAAGGAGAGATTCCTCCGGAGACCACTGACCCTGAGCACTGAGGCAACCCAGGACCGCTCCCCAGCTGGAGAGGCTGGCATCCGTCGTCACCGTGGTCCACAAGGATACCAGGAAGGACTTGCCTTTCAGCAGATTGGAGAGGTTGAGCCACCATGACAAACCCAGTTCCATATGAAGAGGGAGGGACACTGACATTCTTAGAAGAACCGGCTGACCCCTGCACACCTGGATGACGAACCGCTGGCGTTCCCTGGCGTGCACCATGGCAAATGGGACTGCTTCTATGGTGGAGATGAATTTCCCCACTAGAGAGGACAGCTTCTTGGCTGGAACTGGATCCTGAGCCAGAAACGCAGAAACCCTGTGGGCGATCTGGTGAGATACCATGAGAAACAACATGCTCTTCTGAGTGTGGAAGAGAAGGACCAGGAAGACCAGACGCTGGGATGGGACAAGATCTGACTTGTCCATGTTGATGATCCACCTGTGATGGGTGAGAGCGTGAATGCATTGCTGAACCTGCTGATGAAGAAGTTCTGCAAAGGGGGCCTTCAGAAGCAGGTTGTCCATGTATGGAGTAACTCTGATGCCGTCTCGATGGAGAACAGACACTAAGGCTATGTAGTCAGACCAAATGGAAAATCTGAAAACTGAAAATGCCCTCGGTCGCAAGATAATCTCAGATACTGTTGGCGCTCTGAATGAATGGCAGTGTGTAAATACGCGTCCTGAAGATCCAGTGATGCAAGGAATTCCCCCGGGTACATAGCAGCAATCACCGTCCCTAGAGACTCTTGGTGATATTGATTCCGGATCACAAAGAAATTGAGATCCTTCAAATCCAAAATGGGGCAACAACCACCGTCCTTTTTGGAGACCACAAAGAGGTTTGAGTAAAAACCCATACCTCTGTCCTGAACTGGAAATGGCTCTAGAACATCCTTGTCCAGAAGAGCCTGAATAGCGCCGTTGAACAGCCGGCGTTTCTCCACCCCCTGAGGCGTATGAGATGGAAAGAAGCGAAAGGAAGGAAGAGAGACGAAAGGGATCCTGGACCCTTTTGTCACCACCTGTAAAACCCACAGGTCCGCCACTGAATCCTCCCAGCTGCTGTGGTAGTGACGCAGACGACCACCCACAGCAGAGTGGGGACCTGGGTTTGGCGAGTCATGCTGAAGAAGGCTTGGAAGCCTTGGGCTTCCATTGCTGTTTGGGCTTGGAGGAGGCACGTGGAGCTGAGGGAACCGTCTGGTTCGCCGGACGTGTCTCATTCTGAAAGGAACGAAAATACCGATTACGCTTAAGCGGCGTTTTCTTCCTGGGAACCAAAGGTAGAAGGGTACTCTTACCCCCTGTGGCCTCACTGATCAGATCTTTAAGATCTGGCCCAAACAAAGAAGTACCGTGAAAAGGTAAGGAGAGCAATGCTTTATTGGAAGACGTGTCAGCAGACCAGATCTTGAGCCAAAGAGCACGTCTGGCAACCACAGACATGGTGGAAACCCTAGCCACCAAAAGGATGGCATCAAATAAGGCATCAGAAACATAGTGCTGTGTCTCAGAAATGTTGGCAAGACGGCGCAACATATCCGAAGTAGGAGCACCCTGATGGACAGCCAGGGTGAGCTGTTCAGTCAAGACCGCAATGGCAAGATTTACCCATGCTGCAGTGAATGCTGGGCGCATGGCAGAACCAGCAGTTGCAAAAATGGACTTGAGGGAGACCTAAAGTTTCTTGTCAGTCCAGTCCTTCAGAGCGGACGCATCAGAAACTGGTAAGGCAGTATAGTTAGATAGCCAAACTGTACAGTCCCATAGGAGTGAATGGAGCAATCGCACCTATGTGGTAAAGCGCGCCTTTAATTTTACAAAATTACAACAGTAAAATAAAAATGCATGAAACATCACTAAAACATGTTAGGATAACCAAAAAACACTGAACCAGTAGGAAAAAGTGTCAGAACCCCCCCCCCCAAAAGATGCAAAACCAGCAGCTAAAGGGTTGAAGTACCACATAACCCTGCTTCAAACACCCAACAGACATACAGATATACCCAGTGAGTGCAGGAGTGTGCAACAGGAACTCCTGTGCAGAGGGGCACTGTGGGACATGTGGACCTGCAGCACTCAAAGGTAGTCTTCAGACCATGTAATAAGAAGAAGCCTCGGTGGGCAACTCCTGAGGAAAGAACTTGTAGCCAAGATTTTCCCCCCAGGGCTTAAGGTCCACAAAAAGCACCTGGTTACTGAGCTAGCCACATCTAAGGGCATTGTCAGTTATGGTAATCCGCCGAATGGTGGTATTCCATTTCTAACAGAAAAATAAAAAAGTTTCTAAAACTATAGCAGAACTGTTCTCTTGCCTTGTGTCTTCAACAAGGAAAAAATCTTTCTGCAGTTGTTGGCTAGCTGCAGCCAAGGAGGGAAGGCAGGCTCCACCCCCTGCATACAATTTTAGAATTGTTCCTGCCTACAATTAAAGGGGCAGATCGCCTACCCATAGTTACCACCAACCTGAGTTACCAGTAACCTGTACTGGACGACAGAGAAATGCTCTTTATTGAAAATGCCAGCATTGTTGGCAGTGTTGATTACCTATCCTACTGGATAGGTGATCAATGCTAGGAGTATCAGGAGGGGTCCCGATGCCCCCCCTTGAGGTCTGAACTATATATTTTTAATAACAGAATAATAACATGAAATACACATATACAGGCAAGGTATGCTCCCGCATACCTTGTCTATTAACCATCTGAGTGCCACAGAGGTGCAATGCACATCGCTATGGTACTCAATGCTGTCCATGGTACTGAAATGGTTCTCTCCACTCCCCTATTAAGTAGGGAAGCAGAGACAGAATGTTATACAACTTCAGAATTTTCATAGTGTTGGAGATGTGTGAAGGGAGGACATCGGCATCGATTCCACATCGACAGCACTTCAAAAATCCTCTATGCTAATAGGGACCTTCTCCAACCCTCCCCTTGCATCCGACAATTTTAGTGAATATGTCTGTGTGTGTGCAGATCGAAATATCAAAGTGTTTTGAACACATCAACAAGATCATATCGACACAGCATCGACCTTTAGTATATCTAGGCTATTGTGTTGCAGATTCTTGTTGCATTTATTCTCAATGATGACTGGGTTTCCATGACAGCAGAAATGGTACATCACTGGAAAGGATGTTCTAATGTGTTTTGATACATATACTGTGGTATAATGAATAACGGTAGCTATATATATGAAGAATATAATAACATTTAATAATAACAAAAATCGCAAAGTTTCGATCCTCTGCAGGATCTTTGTCAAGCAAACATATTTACACAGCACCAAACAGGCTTATAAGTACTAAGAGGGAAAACTCACCAGGTGAGTTGATACCATTTGGAAATCTGTGAGTGCACAGCTTTCTTCCTATATGCTTAACCTCTGGAGCACCCGGTAATATATCAAGTTTTCAGCGAGAGTGCATATCTACACATTGCTCTCTCTCTCTCTCTCTCTCTCTCTCTATATATATATATATATATATATATATATATATATATATATATATATATATATATATATACACACACACACACACATGAGAAGCATGCAGGTGTTTTCTGCTGCTATCTCTTAATAGGTAGGTAGTTCAAATTGGGAAGTTTATTTAATACTAGATTGCTAGTACAGGTTCAGAAACCTTGTTGAAGACTGCTTCATTTTAGTACTTGTTAGAATAGTCTGCAATATTTTGGGTCCTTCTGCAGATGATATTGAGAAAAGCATGCTGAACTCTCATCATTTTGCAACCAATGAAATACCATCAATGAAAACAACTAGCAATATGCCAGTTTAATTGTAGTGTGAAATCTTTTACAAGGTAAAAATGATTTACATACTACAATAGTACATGACAGTTTTCAAAATGAGTAGTTTGCAGTTCTTTTTTAGAAGAATTTAGCATGCTGGAATAGATTATATTTTTCAAATTACATCTCTGTAGGCACTCAAAAATTCATGTCAAAATAAGATTAATCACACAAGCTCACCAACATAACCTAGAAAATGTTAGATTCATTATACAGCATGACTGACTTGAGGCTGGATAACATTAGAGGTGATAATTGTTATCAGTGGTTTTTAGTTCACAGATTCCTATTAAAGTCTATAGAGAAAACTGGAGATACAACCAGTGATAAAGTTACTAACTGCAATGGAATTCAACCCTTGGTTAGAACACTCGGCCAGAATACAGATTTTTTTTTTCTAGGGAGTTCCCCAGTGTATTCTATCCTATGCTTTAGAAACCTCTCTAGCATTCATTTTCATTTAAATCAATGGGAATTTTGGGAATGTGTCCTCTATGGTCAGTTGGTTTGTTCCAGAAAAACTACTTTATTTATTAATTTTTTTAAACATAGGGCCCTAAGTAAACAATGCCATTAAATTGTTTTGTGGACATGCCTGTAGAGAGAGCAATAGAATTGCCTACTCTTTTTGTAGCATTTAGTTTATAAATAATGTATTCCTATTTGTGAGCACACTCATAGTCTAGTCCAGGGTTGCTGAACTTCTGTCATCAAGGACCACAAACAGGCCAGGATTTAGGGATATCCTTAATTAAGCACAGCTGAGCTATTCAGCGACTCATTTATTTTGATTCACCCACCAGTGCTCAAATTGGGAAATCTTTAAATCCGGGACTGTTTGCCTCTCTTGAGATGTTAATAAACTGGCCAAGACTACCCCATTACAAATGCTGAGAGATACACAGAGAATGTATAAATACACATGCTGAAGTAGTATGCATCTTCTTGTCCAAAGGAGACATCTGAGGTGGTGAGGTTGATGTTTGGGATAAGAGATAATCAGTGTTGATCCAAAAACCACCACCGGACTGACATCTGACACTGGCTGACTGGGGATGTGTGGAGTTATAGTCCACAAAAGTTGGAGGGCCTCCGGTTGCTCTTCTCTGTTTTAGTATTTTAACTCTTCATTGTACAACTATGATAGAACTTTCTCTTCCAGGATAATCTTGACAAGAACTGGATCTGCTCTTCCCTTTGTAGTCTTTTGGACTAATCCAATAAGTTTATTCATAATTTTAAGGTTTCCTTGTCTTATCTCAGCAACCTAAAAGAAAAAAAAATACCTACATTAAATATTCATATAGGTCAAAAGATAATGTGAATATTGTGAAATGCAACTGGTCACATAAAAAATGGTGAACTGGTTTTCAGGGTGCATGGTGTTCTCTAGAGTTTGCGTTGGTACAGCATCCTAGGAGTTCAAGTCGCATTGATATCGAAGGTACTTGGACATAGGTAGACCATGGTAATGTAATAGTAATTTATTAGGCTAAAATCAATAATTGCATTTTTTTTTTTGCTTTTGTTTTAGATAAGGCAAGGTTATTGCTTATTACAAGAGAATCTGACAATATCTGCCCCTAACCAGGTTTCCTTCTCATCCATTACACACATTTGTTTAGTGGAACACCTTGATCTTTAGGGCTCCTGGGGTTCCATGAAACCAAATCTGAAAAACACTGGAGTACCTGATTAGAAATCTAGCTGCCATATGCAGAAAGTAAAAGATATGCCAACTGCACAATGGGGGATATCCCCCCAAATCCCACTGATTTAAATAGGCCTTGCATGCTAAAAAGTTCTCTTAACAGATCACAAAGAATTGTGTTGGAGAGCTCATTTGAGATGTTAAAAGATCAATTTGAATAAATGTGTATATTTATCCACCCCCCAACATGCTGTTGGTTTTCTCTGTAATTATTCATCTGTTGTTGTGTGCATATGGCCCAGGTGGTATTAACAAAAGCAACCTAGCCCTTTTACATAAGTCAAGCAGCCGTTCCTCAGATCTGAAATCCAGCCACCAGACAGATCGCAAAGAGGGACAATCTTCTGTATATCAGTATAAGGAAAACCTTGCCCCCCATGAAGGAGGAGGGCAGGTATTTCCTCATACTGACAGAAGATTGTCCCTCGTTATCATCTGTCCGGACTAGCTTTCTGATTTGAAAACTTAAGACTGACATGTAAAAGGTGCGGGAGGTGGAAACTTTATAATAAAATTACACATGAACTAAACCTATTAGAACATTGTCATAATGCTTGTTTCAAAGTTAAGGAATGAAATGTTGAAGAGGTCTGTTAACAGGTCTAGAATTGATATAAGTTGTTTTAGGGACATCGTATGTTGATCAGTTGCCATAATATTTCTACATATTCTTAAGGAAAGAAAGTTTGTCCTAGGATGGCATCCAAGATGAGATTAGCCACCATGCAGATTGACATTGAAGCCACTTGTTGAAGATGTTTAAGAATCAGCTGTTGAATAGTTGTCCAGATAAGGCATTACAGTACATGTACAACTGGATGTGTTGCTACTTTCACAATATTGAAAAAAACTAAAGTCTTGCCCCTGCACAGCAACTCTAGGTATTGCTGACAACTCTGTGAACGGGAACATACAGAAAAGCCTCCTGCTAATCTATGGTCACCATCATATCGTCAAGAAGTTTTCTAACTTTATAAATTTCATCTTTAAATGTACCGTATGCACAAATTTGATTCAGGAAGGTTAGAAACAGTTTGAAGCCCTGTTTGATTTGCAAAAAGAATACTGAGGCACAAGTTCTTTTTCCTCTGGAACAGTCATGGTACTGGAACTAGGACTTTAACATCCACAAACTCTTGAATGGCTTGCAGAAGAAATTTACGTTTCACACTGCAGAGGAGAACCTAAATGAGGAAATCTGTGCAGAGGAAAAGTAGCAAATAATAGTCTGTCATCGTTTGTTATACATAAGACCCAGGAATCTGTGTTTCATTATACATATGACGCAGGAATCTGTGGTAATGCTTTACTACATTGGAGGGGGAAATTGCAGCAGTCTCCCTCCCACAGGAATAGAAGATTTGTTGTCATAATCGGACGTAACCTGGCCATCTCGCGGGGTTGGAGTAAAATGCTTGTTTGTAAGCTTCTCAACTTTGAAGCTTTTCTTATATTTTCTTACTGTAGGGAAAAGATGGTGCCTTTCTCCTCTGATAGAATAATTATAAGAGTATCAAGCTCTTTACCAAAGCAGAAGGAACCTTCAAAACATTTGAGTAGCCATCTTCTGAATGTCTGAGCCATAGAGCTCTGCATCCCGTGGAAGGTGCATCATTTCTGTCAGCAATTCTGACATTGAAGCAACACAAATACATTCATAAGATGGTCTTTAACATATAAATTGAATTGACTGCATCTTCCTCCAAATGTACTAGCTGCAGATGTATGGTTTGAGATGCATGTATTTGCCTTATTAGGATGAAAGCCATAGATTAATATTATGTACCTAAAGCCATCTCTATTTCTTTATCCATGGAGTCTTTGAAACTTTAGCCATCCTCAATAGGTAATTTTAGAGTTTTTTTTTTTTCTTTAAATCTTGCACATGCACAGGGAATGTTCGCCTTGTGGGTCTTCATGTAACCCCACATAAATTTCATCCCATAGCTATAGTGACTCTGATGAAGCCAGCCATGCCCAGCGAAACACGCAGGGCAATGTGTTAGAGATGTTTCCCAATGTGTAACATTATCAGATGGATAATATTTCCCTGTAACTAACAATATATTGAAACAATAAAATCCGGTATATGGTATGGTGATCATAGTAATGTAATTAGATAGTTAGAACCATCTCTTAACTCCGTACCAATGTAGGAAGATTTTGAGCCCAAGTGATTTGAATAGAATTATTACAGTCTGTCTAGCGAAACACAGGGTTAAAGGGATAGTAATATTTCATAATAAAAGCAGCTCTAATTAATCATCATAGTATTTGGACTTTGGAGAGTGTTATTTCAATTCTGTCAGAGTTGTAGTTCCAGAGTAATTCAATGACAAAGTGTTCCCCTCCTGCCCCTTTTACTAATGTCACACTGTTCAGCCAGAGCAGAAGGGAGGTGCCCAGGTAGACTGCAGAGAGGGACAATCTTCAACTAAGATAAGGGAAAAAACTGAAAAGCTTGTTAAGGGGGGCAGGGATTTAATTGTTTTCATAGGAAAAAGAGTGTCCCCTTCTGTTATCAGTCTGGTCTATAGACTGCATTCCACATCTGAGAAGAAATTGCTTACACTAGGTAAAAGGGGCGGGAGAGGGAAACTTTGCTTGTTAATATCTCATAAACCATAAAGGTTTGAGAGATAAGACATATCATTCTTCATGTTTTTTTAATGCCTACAAAATAAAATAAAGTTAAAATGAAGTATTACTATCCCTTTAAGACTGTATGCTGTATGTTCCGGATGGAATTTGGTAACCATTTGTAAATATCTTTGTGGCTTTTACAATTCAGTCAATAGCTACCTATATACTGGTGCTTTTCTCTTAAGAAATGGCAAATTTTTTTGCTAATACCAGAGATTTGAACAACATATGGGTAAAGAGCAAAAAGTTGCATGTGAAATTAATTCTCTAGTCATGCTAGCAAAATAACAGAACTGAAGGGTATCGTATGTGAAATAATGGCTAAATCACAAGCCTTAAGAAATACATGGATAAGTGGTATTATAGTATAAATCTGTAAGCAGGGGTGGACTGATTGTCGGGCATTCGCCAACGGACAGAGGGCCCGCGACTAAAGGGGGCCCGCTGCCGCCACCAGGAATTAAAATGTTATGTGCCTTTTAAAGGGATAGTAACACTTAATATGTAAAAAAAAATATGTTGTAGGGTTTATCCCCCTGAGTTAAACAAGGTCACTCCCACTGCTGAAAGGTGTTTCATTCAAAAGTTATTAATTTTCAAAGTTGAATTTTTTAGGTGCAATATCACAGTGGCCTGAAATTGTACAGTGGCGCTGTTGCTACACGATCCTATGGACAGCTCTGGTCAGTTGACCATAAATCTCCATAGGATGGTGTAGCAACAGCGCCACTGTACAATTTCAGGCCACTGTGATATTGCACCTAAAAAATTCAACTTTGAAAATTAATAACTTTTGAATGAAACACCTTTCAGCAGTGGGAGTGCCCTTTTTTAACTCAGGGGGATAAACCCTACAACATATTTTTTTTTACATTTTAAGTATTACTATCCCTTTAATATATCCCTTCATTTGCCTGCCTGCCTGTAGGGGCCCACCGCCGGCTACGCCCCACCTATTAAATTATGTCGCCCACTGTGAGCACTGTTGCTCATCACTCTCTCCGGAGCTTGGTCTGACCGTGACTGAGCCAGCACTGGCTGACTGTCACTGTTCATTTAATTATGCCCATTATCATAATCATGCTGCCACCAGCCCACCACATAATAATCATGCCAGGCAGCAATGCCACCGACCCAGTCCCGTCCCACACAATATGAAGAAGATCAGATCCATCCAGATCCACCGCTCCGCTCACTCACTCGGGCTGGCAGCAAGCATGCTGCAGACTGTGCCTCTTCCTCTGTTCTGCCGCTCTGCGCATGTCTTCTCGACTTGGTCTGTGCAGGATGCAGCTTGATGTAATCATGGCCCGCAGTGGCTCGTGATGATAGGGGGGCAGAGTGGAGTCATCAGGTGACCGACAACCTGGCGTCCACCAAGGAGGACACAAGACCAGCAGAGGATGTGTCAGGAGTCTCAGGACTACTGGAGCTGGGTCGACTCTCAGAGCTGAAGACTCACCAGGAGGACCCAGAGAAATGCACAGGCAGCAGCAACAGTGACAGTCTGAAGACCCACCACAGTCCACAGCACAGGTAAGCTGTAGTGGATGGCTTGGCAGTATACTGGGTGGCTTGGGGCTGAGGGGTGCTGGGTGGCTTGAGGCTGGGGGGAGCGGTACTGGATGGTTTAAGGCTGATGCTGGAGGAGGGCTGAGGGGGCTACTGGATTGCCTGGGAGGTACTGGATGGCCTGGAGGGGGTTGATGGGAGGCCTGGGTGGGTAATGGATGTCATGAGGGGGTAATGTATGGCCTGGACAGGAGTACTGGATGGCCTGGGGGTAATGGTTGGCCTGAGACTTGTAATGGATGGCCTAGGGGGTACTGGATGGCCTGGGGTGGTAATGGATGGCCTAGGGGGTACTGGATGACCTGAGGGGGTACTGGATGGCCTGGGGGGGTTATTGGATGGCCTGCGGGAGTACTGCATGGCCTGGGGAGGGTACTGGATGGCCTGGGGGAGTACTGGATGGGCTGAGGGGTACTGGATGGGCTGAGGGGTACTGGATGGCCTGAGAGGGTACTGGTTGGCCTGAGAGGGTACTGGTTGGCCTGAGAGGGTACTGGTTGGCCTGAGAGGGTACTGGTTGGCCTAGGGGGGAACTGGAAGTCCTGAGGGGGTAATGGATGGCTTTGGGGGTTATTGGGTGGCCTGGGGTTATTGGATTGCCTGAGGGGGTACTGGATTGTCTGAGGGGGTACTGGATGGCCTGGCAGGTTATTGGATGGCTTTGGGGGTTGTTTGATGGCCTGGCAGGTTATTGGATGGCTTTGGGGGTTATTTGATGGCCTGGAGTACTGGATGTCCTGAGGGGGTAATGGATAGCCTTTGGGGTTATTGGATGGCTTGGGGGGTTATTGGATGGCCTGGGGGGGTTACTGGATGGCCTGGCAGGTTATTGGAAGGCTTTGGGGGTTATTTGATGGCCTGGAGTACTGGATGTCCTGAGGGGGTAATGGATAGCCTTTGGGGTTATTGGATGGCTTGGGGGGTTATTGGGTGGCCTGGGGGGTACTGGATGGCCTGGCGGGTTATCGGATGGCTTTGGGGGTTATTGCATGGCTTGGGGGGTGATTGGATGGCCTGGGGGAGTAATGGATAGCCTGGCAAGTTATTGGATGGACTTGGGGGTAATTGGATGGCCTGGGGGTTATTGGATGGCCTGGGGTACTGGCCAGTTCAGTACCTCCCAGGCTATTCAGTATCCCCCAGGACATCCAGTACCACAGGCCACCACACTTTTGCAAATCAATATATCTATATATATATATATATATATATATATATATATATATATATCTATATATCCTATATAATAATTCGCTAAACTGTGTGTAACGCAGCAACATGTGCACCGCAACCGGGTGGCAGTGGCACTGTGGCCCGTGTAACGGGCTGTTCAACTAGTATATATATAAAAAAGAATAAGCCTCACTGCATAATTTATGGTTCCTCACACACAGAACATAATTTATGTCTCCTCAGAAAACACACACACATTGCACAGAATGCCTCATTACATAATTTATGTCTCATTAGGAGACACAACTCCCATTGGGTGATTCAATGGGGACATTACTTCTCCCATTGGGTGATTCAATGGGGGCATGTTTATCATACAGGGAGTTGGCCCGCCCCCTCCAGACCGCTCACCACTATCAAACTGACAAAAAAAATATAGCTGCCACTCACTCCTGAAGTAGGGATATCAATAACTTCTCCTGGTCCACACACACACACGCTCACTCAGGATCATGACCCCACAAACACACTGTTTCACCTCCCACAGATAATTGTAACCCTCCATGCACTCTGTTTCAGTACGAGGGTGTAATGTTTCCATAAAATACAAACACTCAGGGATAAACTTAATAGCAACTCTTTTATTTAACTCTTCATCTCTTCAGTCAACCTCACTAACTGTCTGTTGTCAACTGTCACTCCTCCACTTCTTGCTTCCCACCCTTTCTCCTTAAAGGGAGAGAGATGCTTTGCTGTATGTTACAGAGGGCAAGCCTCAACCACCACTTTCTATTTGTTTCCTCAGCATATTACTATGTTGCCTCAACTGAAGAGCCACCGTGTGTTATATTGTTATGTTACCTCAGATTAAGTAAGGAGGAGTTACTGCTCCCACTGGGTGATTCAATGGGGGAGTGATTTAAATCATGCAGGGAGTTGGCCTGCCCCCACTATCCAGCCCGTCCACCACTATCCAAGTGACTGAAAAAACAAAATGGCTGCCACTCGCTCCTACACCACAGACACAAACACATCAGACACAAACACAAACACTCAGTCACACACACTCTGTCTCACTCTCACTCACACACTCAAACACAATCACTCACACGCAATCACTCACTCTCGCAATCACATGCACTCACACTTACTCACTCACACTCACTCTCACTCACACCCCGGGAGCCAGCATGATCCACCTTCCACCATAGTCTCACTCACACCCCGGGAGCCAGCACGATCCACCTTCCACCATAGTATGTGCAATTACCACATGCATTTCAACTACATGAATGAATGCCACTCACACACACCCCGGGAGCCAGCACCATTCACCTTCCACCATAGTATGTGCAATTACCACATGCATTTCAACTACATGAATGAATACCACACACACACACACACACACACACACACACACACACACACACACACACACACACACACACACACACACACACACACACACACACACAAACACACACACACACACACACACACACAAACACACAAACACACAAACCGGGAGCCAGCACGATCCGCCTTCCACCACAGTATGTGCAATCACCACATGCATTTCAACTATATGAATGAATGCCACTCACACACTCACTCGCACCCCGGGAGCCAGCACGATCCACCTTCCACCATAGTATGTGCAATCACCACATGTATTTCGACTATATGAATGAATGCCACAGTGGAAGCATAAGTACAAACACAAACTCATTACAATGACATATAAGTCACTCCCTTATGACTCACTTCTGTGTGTGTGTGTGTGTGTGTCTCTGTGTGTTCCTTACTGTGTGTGTTACATGTCTGTATCACACTCTATGTGTCTGTATGTTGTGCATTGCATGTATATGTGTATGACTGTGTCGCTCTTCATGCATCTCAGTGCATGTGTGTGCATTTGCATGTGTGTGTGTGTGTTTTGCATCGGTGTGTGTGCATTAATTCCCTATATAGCCTGACAGGATGCGCCGTCCCACATTGCTAGTTATATATGAAACATTGTACTCGCTACAGGCACAGCCACCAGGCCAGACATCCAATCAAGCACACCCTCAAGCTATCCAGCCAGTTGCCAAGAATCCTCCAGCCAACCGGCAAGAAGCTAGCCAGCAGTGTAAGGTTAGTTTTATTTTTTTTATATATTTATATCTGGTTTAACCCTTTGAGAGCCAGAGCAGTACGCAACTCACTGCAAAGCAATGTGTTACGTACTTCTCTGACACTCAAAGGGTTAATACTCACTTCTGCAAATTATGGGGAGGGGCTTGTGTTGTCATGGGGAGGGGCCAATGATGTCATTGGATATGGGACCCAGACCTCTTTTTGGACCAGGGGCCCTGGGTCCTGTCAGTCCGCCCCTGTCTGTAAGCCAACAATTACAATACTTGGTGATATCACTATTCAAACACCACCTATCTGCAAATATCAGTTAGGAGATTAAACAAATTGCTACATTGTCTGTTGGCATCAGTTGTATAATTTAATGTTATGAAGCAACAAGACTGCCAGTCAAATTTACTCTTGAGTTACCAAATAAAAATGAGTATGTAACTAATGGTACCCCAATCTGGAATAGAGAATTAATTAAAGTACTTTGATAACAAAGCAACAAGACTGCCTGTCAAATTAACCCTTGAGTTATCAAAAAAAGTTCAGCACTTAAATGGATAGTAATACTTCGTTTTAACTTTATTTTATTTTGTAGGCATTAAAAAAACATGAAGAATGATATAAGTCTTATCTCTCAAACCTTTATGGTTTATGAGATATTCACAAGCAAAGTTTCCCCCTCCAGCCCCTTTTACCTACTGTAAACAATCTCTTCTCAGATGTGGAATGCAGTCCATAGACCAGACAGATAACAGAAGGGGACACTCTTATTCCTATGAAAACAATGAAATCTCTGCCCCCCTTGACAAGCTTTTCAGGTTTTTCCCTTATCTTAATTGAAGATTGTCCCTCTCTGCAGTCTACCTGGCCACCCCCCCTTCTGCTCAGGCTGAAGAGTGTTACATCAGTAAAAGGGGCGGGTGGGGGAAACTTTGCTTGTGAATATCTCATAAACCATAAAGGTTTGAGATATAAGACTTATATCATCTTCATGTTTTTTTAATGCCTACAAAATAAAATAAAGTTAAAACGAAGTATTACTATCCCTTTAAAGGATACTCCAGTGGGGAATAGAGATTCAGCTAAAGTAATCTAATAACAATCCCTTTAAAGGGATAGTAATACTTAGTTTTATCTTTATTCTATTTTGTAGGCATTAAAAAAACATGAAGAACGATATGTCTCATCTCTCAAACTTTTATGGTTTGAGAGAGATTCACAAGAAAAGTTTCCCCTCCCGCCCCTTTTACCTAGTGTAAGCCATCTCTTCTCAGATGTGGAATGCAATCCATAGTCCAGACAGATAACAGCAGGGGACAATCTTCTTCCTATGAGAACAATGAAAGCCCTGCCCCCCTTGACAAGTTTTTCAGGTTTTTCCCTTATCTCAATTGAAGACTGTCACTCTCTGCAGTCTACCTGGGCACCTCCCTTCTGATCTGGCTGAACAGTGTTACATCAGTAAAAGGGGTGGGAGGGGGATATTTTGTCATTGAATTACTCTGGAACTACAACTCTGACAGAATTGAAATAACACTCTCTAAAGTCCAAATACTATGATGATTAATTAGAGCTGCTTTTATTATGAAACATTACTATCTCTTTAAGAGATCACAAGTTGTCCACAAGAGTAAAAAATACTATTTGCAAATGATTTAATTTCAACTAACATCATTTGATGTTAGAAATTGTACATTTGCCAAAGATATAGGTAGAAAGCAACTAATTTGACAAAATGAATTAACCCTTAAAGAGAAGGGTGAATAATATATGACTAAAAGGCGTTCTAACACTGAACAAAATATTGAGTACGCTCACGAATCCGGTCAGACTCAATCACGATCATACTTTTTATGAACATTTAAATTCCGGATTGTCATATGTATATTTGCTAACACTATAAATACATTTCTGAAAATAAGGAAAGAATATTGTTAATAAAAACTATAAAAAGCATCTAGAACTGGCTTGAATATACTACAATCTGATCTATCATTTTAGTAACGGTTAATAAAATTGACAATAAATATACGATACACATAACACATCCCAAGTACCTCTATAAGAGTGAGGTTTTTACAACGAATACATGGAAATCATGTTTAGTTAGTTAGATTTTAGTTTTGTATGGTTGTTTTTAATAGCAATACTAATAAAGTCTTGGTGTGTTATGAGTCTCTAAGAAAATAAGTGATCCGTCTTTAGTCTAGAATTAAACAGTATCAAACTGGTCTCTCTCTTGTGAGTATTTCATATCTTTTCTATCTCCTTTTATTTCTTTGAAGATGTTATATGATATAAACTAGATCTGTGATACGATCTAATACCTCCACAGCTCCTTAGTAGTACATTGTGGTATGCAAGGCCGAGCAATAGCCTTATACAAAGTATGTCAAAGTCTATTAGAACAGCTTTCATCTAAGGTATATTGCATAATATACAGACTAGATTTGGAATATCTTTTAATGGATCTTGCATCTGAACAAACCTGAAACTTTACAATAAAATTGTACAAACAAATCTTGTGAGCAGCAGGAAGCAGGATGGTGAGGCTGTAGCAGAGCTTGAGCTGCATGTCTAAACTAGTATTCTAGAATTCTTGGAAATGTCCAAAGGACTGCCCATGTCCTCTAGGGCATGGTCGCCAATGCAACTTTGTTGTGGTGGAATGCACACATGCACATTGCTTTGCCATGCTAACTCAGAGCAAATTTGGAAGTTCACCGCCCCAGGACGCCATAGCTTCCTATGTCAAAAGAAATTGAACCCAGAGGGAGCCTGGATAGGATTCATCATGGACTGTGAAGTTAGGACTAGCTGGGCCCTGTAAAAAAAAAATATGCCCTGACCAGGGAAGATGGGAAAAACACTGGGGATGGGGGAGGTGTGAGATCCTTTTAAAATGTTTCCAGTCATACTTAGGGAGATAATGCCATCTCAGCGAGTGCTACCAGGAGACCCTGACTGCAACACTACTTTTTTTTATTACATTCATTTTAAGAAACTTAACTTTGAGTGCTAAAGCACTACAAAATACATTTAAATATCATATGATCTAAGGTATCATCTTAAAAAAATATATTTCATTCCAGATTGATAACATTTAAACTTGCTTTTCTAATTAATGTGTAGAAAGCTTAAATACAGATCCGAACTTTCAATGTTAAATCACTAATATGTGCAGGATATAATCAGTGACAAGATCTAAGGCAGTTAATATAGACATTAGTAACCACCGTTTTCTATTAAATGCTTTTATCTTATCGCTGGCCAATTACATACAATAGTACACTACCATGTATGAGACTCCCATCAATGTTGCTATGATTTGGTCAGGAAGCCCTGGACAATGCATGAAAGTACCAAATATCGGTTATTTATTTTTAAAGATGTTGGCTTGGAACATAGTGTATGAAAGAACCATTTCATTTCGAGGTGTTCGTTTAACTCTTCTAGCTCCAGGAGTATCCAATTCAGGCACTCAAAGGGTTAACACAGTTACCTGGCATGACTAACAATAAGTAATATGAAAAATCCATAATACCTCCTTTTTGTGTCCTTCAAGGATTCCTTGGCAGATCTCCTCCAGTTGCACTCTGTCCTTCAGCAGTCCTAGATTCCTCTCACTAACAATCTCAGATGGAGTCTTTCCTCGTCCCTTGCAGAGCTCTTGGAATACCTAAATTCACCACAAGAAAAGAGGCCAAAGAAACTGCCTTTAAATTAAGCCATAACTATCTCTCTTGGGGTTTCTCTGACTGATGTTTATTTGATTAAAGTAAGATTACAAATTTTCCACTTTGCAGTATTTTAAATGCATGATCTAACAATTGCCCTTGTGCTAATGAGACTACTGAAGAGGTTTGATAAAGTAATTAAGTTTCCGATTAAATGGAAAAAAAAAATCTTAATTGCTTTTTAGTATCAACAAGATTTGGTTAGGAGATACACAAGAATAAATAAAGCAAAATGTACTTAAAAGGGGTCTTAATTTGTTTAACCCTTAGTTAAACAATTTAAGACTTAGTCAAATCTTTGGACCTCCAGCAATTGGAGACCACAAATCCCATGATCTCCAAGCAGCCAATGGTGGGGATGATAGAAGCTGTAATCCAAAGGCTAAAGGTCCACAGATTATTTACCCCTGGTTTAACCTTTTCAGGGCCAGGGGTGTGCCTAAAGCATTGCAGATCACTGTGCTGGACAAACCCTTGGCACTAAGTAAGACTTAATTTGCCAGGTGCCCTTCATATAGAAGTCAGGTATCTCTATTTACTTTCATAATTAGAACACTTTTATAGTTAATGACATTTATTTAGTAAAGTGTGAGTTGCCACTTTTCCTGTAACTTAGAGGTGTGCGCGCCAGTTGTATTCTTGCATTTCACCCTTCATACTATTTACTAATACACTATCACTCATATTCCTTGAAAAATTCATATTTTTTGCTTGCGTCTTTGTGAGAAGCAGATTCACAGTTGACCTATGCAACGTTTTTCAGTGTGTAGAGGCGTGTGCGTGATTTGGACATGTGAAAATGGAACTTATGGGTGTAATCACTGAAAGCAGGTTCTCTGTTAGAAACAATGGGCTGCATTCAATAGAGGTAACAAACTGTACAACCGGGGAGAAAAGAAAATCCACTTTGATTTAAATTGGCATTTAACCCATTGAATGCTAGTAAGATCTATAACACATTGTGAAGCAAAGTGTATGATCATCACAATAGTATTTAATGGGTAACAAGCACCATTTCAGTCAATGAGTGATTTTATCTGACCCCTATGGTTCAGATTGTATGTTCCAGATTTGCACCTCTTAAGTTTATTTCATCACACCTCTTGTGTGCAAGATATTGTTCATTTATATTTTAGCAAATACAACTGCATACAAAAAGTAGCAAAAATCTGTGCATGGTTATTCTTGAATTTTAGCAATTAACAATATATTCATAAAGGTATAGTTACTAAATTGGATATAACAGGAATAGTCTGCATGTAAACATAGCATGTAACCACAAAACAAAGGATGCATTACATTACATTGCTACGGTCATTTTCTATCCTTAGTAACATGATTATAGACATTCCTGGGATCTTTCCAAATGAGTTGACCCTTAGATCTTATGAATATTTACACTTAAAGTTTGCATAATATAGATTATCTGCAGTATGTCCCTGATCACTGTAAATTGAGAACTGTTCCAATCAGTCATCACTGAGCCATTAATATACAATAGCTTAAATAAGTCACTGCACAAACACACAACAAACGGGGCTTCTCCCTCTGCATTCCTGGTACAGGTGCACCAATTCTAAAGACTAAAGAAGAAATTTACTGGAGCAGAATATATAATAGATAGCACAGAACTCTCTCACCATGAGAATCTGATCCTTCATCCTGAGATTTGGGTGAAAACCCGAGTTCCCAGGTATGATTATAGAGGTCAGTTCAAAGAGCTGAATAATAGGAGTCAGCCACTACAACATCTTTGTGCAGCGTGCTTGAGATGATACACTACTTACAGGTCAGAGATTGTTATGGTTATGTTCAACTTTGAAACTCATGTTTATCTTATGTATTCATTTGCTTTTAAGTGCCAACAAAAAATGGTCATATCATTTAGCTTTGGAAATACAAAAATATACACATACACAGATAGATATATAAAAGGTTATTACTATGTAACCGAATCGTTGATCAGTACATTTTCTGATGGTATGGGACATTATGGGTTGCACATGCTCTGGACTTCTTTTGGCAGCATGACCTTCCTGCTCAAGTTAAGTCTGCACAGATTGATATAGCCCAAGTAGTGACTGACCATCTAATTGAGGATATGGCTCATCACCTAACCACCTGTATCTCTTCCCATGGGGTGAATTCTCACTACTGATTAAAATGTCCTGTTTTGCACTTTATTGTCTCAAACATTAATTGCAGTGTGTGTGTGCGCGTGCACGTATAATTCTGTATAAATAACCTGCGATTTAGTATGTTTAATTCTACTTAAATATATGAAACCATGTGCTACAGTTAATTTGTGAGATAATATCCCCTAAAACGTATTTCAATATATCTTTGTGCACCAGAAACATGGGTAAATGTTACAAAAATGTGCAGTTTATTACAGTGTTCTTGCATTGCGTCCTAGAAAATGTATTCATATATTAGGGATATTAATGCATTCATGTGCTTTTATATATTTTATAAATGCATAATTTATAAACAAAGTGATAATGCATTCTAATAAAGTGCATTGAAATGATTTATACAAACTACATGCATTATACATATAAACTGCGGGATACAAAAAATGGGCTTTGCTATTTTCAACTAGGCTATAAAAGCTAGACATTAATTATTCTCATTATTTGTGTTATTTGATATGTCTGACCTTTATGGGGGAAAAAATAAATAGATTGCTGTAATAGATCATGTGTTATTGTCACTGGGTATTGCCATGGTGAACTCGGATAAAATTAACTAAAGTTTTAAGCGTCAAATAATTTTTCTTAACCCTTAGTGAATCCATCCCAAATTCTGTTACAGCTGCATTTATCCATTTGGGCAGAAGTTATAGGGCTCTATGCAAAAAGAAATTGGGAGCAATTGTGGATCAAACCTACTAACACCATAGGGGAAAATCAAATATTTTTCATATGATGGGTTTTTAACCCCTTAAATGCTAGAGAGGTCTCCAAGGTATTTGAGTTGTAGACCTATATAGCATTCAGTGGGTTAAAAAAATCCCATTTAAAATGATCCCTATGGTGAGCTGGTTTACCCCATAAGTGTTCCAATTTACTTCTGTGCATATAGCCCAAAGATTATGAATCATGGCTTTAAATTCCTTTAAATTAAGCTACAAGATGTGCAGATTCTACAGTAAGAGTATGGCTTACTGTGACTCTTAAAACACTCATCATGGATAACGGATGTTGTAGTGCAATATAGAGATGCAATAGAGATAGAGAGCCACAGGTTGCCACCTTGCTCTGTAAACCTCAACATAGGGGTGTTCAAGATTTTAGTCTGAGCCAACCTTTTTATTGTGTAAAAAAAAAAAAAAAATAATAATAATAATGTACAGAGGCCCCCCCCCCCCACATAGTTTTACAATCCATGCACCATACACTTGCTGTTAAAGGGATAGTAAAGTTTCAAAATAAAAGCAGCTCTAATTAATCTTCAATGTATTTGGGCCATAGAGAGTGCTATTTCAATACTGTCGTAGTTGAGAGTCATTGAATGATAAAGTTTCCCCCTCCTGCCCATTTTACCTAGTGTAAGCCACCTCCCCTCAGATGTGGAATCTGGTCCATAGATCAGACAGCTCACAGCAAGGGACAATCATCTTACTGTGAGAACAATGAAAACCCTGTCCCCATGGACAGGTTTTTCCCTTATCTTAATTGAAGATTGTCCCTCTCTGCAAGCTGTCTGGACACAGTCTTTCTGTTCTGAGGTGAGAAGTGTTATATTAATAAAAGGGGCCGGAGGGGGATAATTTATCATTCAATAACTCTTGAACAACAACTCTGGCAGTATTGAAATAACACTCTCCATGGCCCAAATACCTTGCAGATTAATTGGAGCTGCTTTCATTTTGAAACATTACTATCCCTTTAAGGGTAGGGTGCAGGATATACCAGATTTCAAGCTGTCCCCCCAAAAACAGTTCTTTGCACCGCAATTTACCACCCAGTGCTCTAAGCTATTTTTACTTCTCTGTACAAACACTGGAACCTCTCCCAGAAATTCCACTGAATATACTCTAGGTTTAACAAAGGATTATTGCCATAAGAGATTTGAATTCTTTATTTAGCCCTTCAATGGTAGGTCCATTAATGCTGTAAGTCCACAAAGCTTAATATGTCTGCTTACTTGTACTGTACTGACTGAAGCGGTATTTTTCATGCAATGTAATTTATCAGAGTCCAAACTGGTGAAAATAATTCCTCCTAAAGTCTGTCAAAGATGAATGAAGGGGGGTGGGGTGGAGGAGCTCCTATAACTATTATAATTTTATTCAGACCACAATAGTCTATACATGTCCTTAAAGAAATGTTCTTCTTTTGGACCACCGAGGGAGGAAGAGGGTCTGAAAATGCCTGGTGTCAGGTCATCTTGAATATATTCTTCCATGGCTTTTGTTTAAGGTATGAAAAGGGGTAATATGCTCTTTAGGAGGAGTGGTACTTGGCAAGGGATCAACGTAGCAGTCATATAGCCTGTTAGAAGGTAGAGTCACTAACTTTTTTTTTTTTTTTACATATCTGTGTAGTCCATGTATGACTCAGGCACTTGTGGCCAGACTATAGCAGCTATGAAAGCAAAGGCAATGGAGCCAGTACATTTTACAGGAAAATCTCCAGGTCTAAATTCACCATTGATGTAAAGAACCCACTAGATGTTTGGTAGATTGAGAAACCAGTCAAGTTCCCAGAGGAGTGCCATCTACGGTTGTGATATGAACTTGAGACTAGGTATTAAGATATTTGATGAAGGATGTCAAGTGATTCATAGATAAAAAGGCTCCAGAGTCCATAAAAGCTTGGGGTGTAACTGTCTTTTCAGGACCATAATCCTTGGTTGTCAATGACCATCATGTCCACTGAGTAGGCCAGGGGATCCTGAGACCTGAAGCAAAACTGAGGAAACCTGAGGCTCATCTGAAAAGCCTTGAGGTCCATGACTGACAGACCCCACTTCTGAACTATGAAGTCAAGAATGGACTATTTAATTAGTACTCCTTGTGTTCCAGGCATTGACTACTGAGATAGTCTAGCACCACGTTGCCTACCCTCAGAATATGACTGGCAGAGAGGGCTGAAACATGAGCTTTGAACCGGGAGAGAATCATATGAACCTCCGACCACATTACCTTGCTTCTGGTCCCCCCTCTGGTGGCTGACAAAGGTCACCACCATTGTATTGTTGGACTGAATTTGAACTAGGAGGCAGCAAATTGGCTGGAGCCAATGCTGATGATCCAGATGAATCACTGAAGATGACCCCCACCTAACACACTGGTGTTCATTGTAACCATGCACTAGTTCACTACGACAAATCGGCAACCCAGTGTCAGGTGGCTTTTTCTGAAACACCTAGTGTAGAGCCATCCTTGTTTGGGACAAGAAGAATATGACGACACTGCTGTCTGGAACAATTTCTTAGAATATCCAGGCATATGTGTTAACTTGGCATATGCACTGCCCCTAGGTTTGTAACTAGCAATCACAACACTCTCATGAAGTCCAGCACCAGTGCCAATGGGAGAAACAATGTCTAAGACACAACATCTGAATCTTGCCCACTGGAAGGAAGACCTGCCCCTGGCAGAAGTCAGATGACAAGGGTTGCCTTTATTAAAAGACATACATGTCTACAAAGGCTTGAGCCACCTCTCAGAGTTGAATCTTGAGGAAATCTTAACAGGGAGAGGAGGTCCTCAACATATATGCGATAGTGTCAAAAAGAAAATCACAAAGTCTGAGAGTCTTCACAAACTGCACAAATCCTGAAGTCATCCAACAGTTTTCTGAGGTGGTTTGGGACTCCATGAGTCATGCTGAAGAATAATTAACAGTGGAGGACTTCTGTGTAGGCTTCTTAACCAACAAAGCCTGCATGGGTTATGGATATAAAAAGAGACTGAATCTTAGGTGAGAACTGGGGGAAAACTGGGAACTCTAGTCTCAAGTAGTAAGGCTAATGCCCCTATCCAATTCAGAGTCAAAGAGCTGATTGTCCACGACTGGAAGAATCTGATCAAGAGATGGGATGTAAAGAAGGTCCCTTCACCTGAGTGAATGCCCCCTTGAGGGTCTCAGAGATCTGAAGTCCAGCTGATACCACCCATATCAAGCTCCTGCTGGGCTCCGGGGTCCTCTTCAAGGGATCCCAAAAGCAGAAGGAATAATCACTCGAGTCTCCTTCCACTGACTTGAGTGAGGGATGCTCTCCAGAAGGCATAGTTATCACTCTCCATCATGCAAGCTCTTTATCATACACGCCAGAAAAATAAAGAAAAAAAAACTTACCTGCATGACTAAAGGGGCTACTCCTCTTCAAGGAGAAAAAGCTTGCTGAAGACGTCTGGTGTACTGCACAAAGGGCTCTTCATATATTTGTGTTTATCATATGAAGGATAGTGTGCTTCAGGTCTAGACTTTTATAGAGATTCCGAGAGAAAAGAGGAAGGGAAAGAAATTAAAGTAGAAGAAACACCCTCCCATCTCTAGGAAGGGATGAGGAGCAATGCAGGGCAAGGAGCAATGAAGGTGCAATGCCGATATGATACTTTGTGTTTTACTCTACAAGCTAATTAATAGAAAAGATTCACATTCAAGGTGAAGTAACACATAAGATTTACAAACACACATACCTTACTATGCACAGTAAATCCTTTTGGCCCTGTTACTTTTGCCCTTGGGGCTTTGTTCAAAATATAACATCTGCAATCACTTCTAGGTGTCATCTGAATGGAGAAGGACATGACAGTTCCTGGCAGGACACAATGCCTAGCCACTATTAAAGAGGCCCATACACTATGCAAGCTTCAATAAAAAAAAAACTTCTCATGTCTGCTTCCATTGACATAACATACAGGACTGATACAAAATGAACAGGAACGATTAAGAATTTCTGGCTATAGTATGGTATGTAATTTGGAGGTTATTATTATAAGTGTTACTTCTCCGTTAATGTTTACTTCTTGTTCAATGTGGGGTGTTTGTAGGGCAAAAAGTGGAAAGGAGTGTACCTAGCAGTCAATTATTATATTAACCACTTGGATGCTAGAGACAGTGCCGACACATACAACAAAACACTGGAGAGGTCTCTAACATTCAAGTGTTTTAAGAGAGGTAAGAGATACATATATCTTCAGTGGTAGGAAGTATACAAGAAAAGGCACATGCAATGCGAAATCACGAAGAGATACAAACACACACACTTGGAATTCAAACTCTGCATACTATTTTCCCATTGTCCCCACCCCTCTTTTGCTTTCACCAGCCTCCGCTGCATTCCACCTACATTAAAACATTTTAACCACTTGAATCTTAGAGAGTTCGCCAATGCCCAGGAAAGCAATGCTCTGGAGACCTGTCTACCATTCAATGGGTTAAGCTTTGTAGTTAGACAACATTAATGGACTGACCCCTGGATGCCTCTGTACAGAATTTAAATCGATCATCATTATAATCCTTTGTTGTGACCAGAGTATATTTAGTGGTATTACAAGGAAAGGTGCCAACATTTTCTGTGGTTAAAAGTATCACTGTGTGGAGCACAGATGGATGAGGAGGCATTTGCCCTCGATCTGAGGATGGATCCTGGAATGCAATGGAAATATTTACGACAGTATTTTTATGGTTAGTATTAATAAACCATCATATATTATGTTCTGCTCACCATTATTCCATCTGCTCAACATTGTCTTAAGCAGTTGATGATATTCCACACTCCACATTAGTTACAGATATGCTTTACATTCAATATTTACTAATAACAGAAAAGACTCAGCATCCTTTGATGCTACTCAAGCTTCATTTATTGGTGAGCTTTTTCAGTCTGTTAGTTTCCCTTCTCTAAAGAGGAGCATAGCTAAAATATATTAATAACAATAAAATAAAGAGGTTATTTATTCATAGCTGAATACAGTGGTCATCAATCTTTTTTTTTTTTTTTTTTTTTTTTTTTTTTTTTGCTCAAGGCACTCCTAACACCGTCTTAAATTTTTGTGGCAATTCTGACATTTTATATGTAATATTTCTAGTGCACATTGAAGGGGAAATATATAAAATAAGGTTATTCTTGGGTCTTAAAAGAAGAATTAGAAAATCAAACACATTGTGGTTATGCATTTCCATAAATATTCATCTGGAATACATACACATTTTTCTCAAAGTCTCTACTGAAAACAAGGGGAACCCTAAGTGGATGTCTGTAGCACTGCTCCCTAGCTGAAAATCACTAGTTTACGCAGTTTAACACTTTGAGTGCAAGAGGGGTATCCAATGCATTGCGAGGCAATGCCCTGGATAACCCTCTGGCACTCAAAGGGTTAAGTAAAGGTTTCTGATAAATACAGTAAAGCATTAAACCATATGAAAAGATATTTGTAGCTATTTTTTGCCCCTTAAAATCTGGATCAGAGGAGGGTGCAATGCAATGCATCATGTGTTGCAGACCCTCTAGTGATTAAAAGGTTAAAAAGAGCTACTTAAATAGGAGTATTACAGTAGGGAAAATATTGTACTAATAAGTGTAACAGAAGGACTTACCTAGGCAGGTGTCCTTCATAAAGCAGTCAGTGAGGATTTCTATTAAGAAGAATCTGGAGGAGGCAGATGGGAGGGAGGGTGAAGTGTCAGATGAGAGGGAGGGTGTTTTGTCAGGCGAGGTGTGGCAATTGGGAGGGAAGGCTGTAAAGTGTAACATCAGGGAAGGTGGGTTGTACGGTGCGCCGATTGGGAGGGAGGGCAATCCAACGTTCATTGGGAGGGAGGGCTGTAAGGTGCGGCAGTTGGGATTGAAGGAGGTCTGTGAGAGCAACATTTAAATTAACAGGTATTTGTATTTGGCCCCTATGGTGCAGTTGATTTACCCCAGAATTACTTCAGTGTGGTGTGAAGATTGGAAGGGAGGGCCGACTGTGTGGTGTGAAGATTGGGAGGGAGGGCCGTCTGTGTGGTGTGAAGATTGGGAGTGAGGGTCGTCTGTGTGGTGTGAAGATTGGGAGGGAGGGCTGTCTGTGTGGTGTGAAGATTGGGAGGGAGGGCTGTCTGTGTGGTGTGAAGATTGGGAGGGAGGGTGGCTGTGTGGTGTGATGATTTTTTGTGTGGTGTGATGATTGGGAGGGAGTGTGGGCTGTGTGGTGTGATGATTTTTTGTGTGGTGTGATGATTGTGAGGGAAGGCGGGCTGTGTGATGTGATGATTGTGAGGGAGGGCGGGCTGTGTGGTGTGATGATTTTTTGTGTGGTGTGGTGATTGGGAGGGAGGGTGGGCTATGTGGTGTGATGATTTTTTTGTGTGGTGTGATGATTGGGAGGGAGGGTGGACTGTGTGGTGTGATGCCTGGGAGGAAGGATGGGCTGTGTGGCGTGACTATTGGTCGGTTTGTCAGGTGAGGCGGATGGGGGTGAGGGCTGACTGTTTGTCAGAAGGGTCAGATGGAAAGGTGGGCTGGAGGTTTGTCAGGTGAAGGGGTTGGGAGGGAGGGCTGGCGGTTTGTCAGGTGAGGTGGATGGGAGGGAAGGCAGGCTGTAAGGAGTGGCGATTGGGAGGGAGGGCTGTATGGTCTGGCGATTGGGATCGCCGATTTTTGTGGGAGTGAGTGCGGGCTGTAAAGCACAACGATTGGGAGGGAGGGAGGTCAGGCTGTAAGGAGTGGCAATTGGGAGGGAGGACGGTCACGGTGATTGGGAGGGCAGTCTGTAAGGTGTGCCGATTTTTTTGTATGGGAGAGGGAGTGTGATTGGGAGGTAGGGTGGACTATATGGTGCAGCGATTGGGAAGTAAGGCAAGCTGCAAGGTGTGGCGACTTCGTAAGGAGTGGCGATTTATGTAAGTGTTGGCGATTATTGTAAGGAGCGGCAATTGTTAGCCCTCCTTATCCTTCCTGTCAAAATCCCACTCCAAGCTACGCTTGGAGAGGCAGTATAGAAGATCTTAAAAAGGAAGCCAGAAAGACACACAGGAATACAAGAATGTTTTTAACAGACCATGAGAAAGAGACTGGGTGCAAGAGACAGAAAGCAAAAGAGCACTAGAGAGTCTGAAAAAGAAACGGACTGAAACAGCGAGAGATAGTAAATGAGAGATGGTAAGATAGAGAAGTCAGCAGAGTGAGATACACAATAAGACCAACACTACGGCTTGTCTGTGTACCAGCTTGTCTACTCTTACACCCTGGGCAATGCCAGGACATTTCTTCTAGGTTATTAAATAGTTACAATACTTAGTTGTTCATATTATGCAATCATTTAGTCACATACCTGTTTGGCAGCAGAAGAGGAAATAGACCCATTCTCTAAAAGTGTCAGAAGTTCAGCTAATGAAGTTGCACTGACAGGACTGGGAATAGAGAATATGTTGTTAGAGACATCAACAGTTCCTACTCAGTAGTGAAAAGTCCCCCCCCTTCCTTTGAGAGGAGGTTTGTCTCTGTTCATACTCCATATTATCTCTTTAAAGACCTTGCCCACCCCGTTGGTACTTAAAGGGTTAACAGTTGCCAATCAAGCTGGAAGGAGAGAAAAGCTTCTCCCGACCCTGCAGGAATTGTCATGATTGGGTGAGAGACTAATGGCTGTATGCAAAAAAGTGGAACATTAGCTTTTTTAAAACCCATATATTTAGGTGCTATTTGTGATTGCTCAGTTTTGAATGCATACTAATGCCTTAATGCTGAGTAGCACATGATCCCAAATTACCCACAAAGCACATGATCATAAACATCAAAGTCTGCCAGACATATGAAATTGTGTGCTAACTGCATTTCTGAATTAGGAGCAATCATTAATCCACTCATAAAATGACTGACATTTTACCCACATCACACTCTTTGAAATGCATTTGCTAAATAAAGTGCCACCTTCGCTAATAAAAAAAAAAAAAAACAAGCGCAATGCAGTAAGATTTTGGAGCTCATAGTAAGTAGTGATTATGCATGTTTCTTGTATTACGCCCTAAGTATTCTGAACAACAATACTACAATCCAGTGCTCAGGGCAACATGCCCTTTCAATTAAGCCATTTTACTTCAACTTTAATTTGGTCCACTAAATACTATTGCAAACTACAAAACACCTTATTTTCTCCAGGACCATTATAATCTTTATTTGGTACTTCATCAATTTAATTTCATATTCTTCTTTAATGTTTGGTTTTATGAATACAATAGTGCAGTAGTCCTCAGCCCTATCCTCATAGGGTGCATAAAAGGCCTTGACTTTAGGATTTCCCTGCTTGTGACCAAGTGAACTCCCAATTAACTCACCAGTGGAATCCTAAAGTTCATCCTAGTAAGTGCTTTTGAGGATAGGGTTGTGAATGCTATCGTACTAATTAGTACAATGCAGTGTTAAAAATAACATCCCTCCTACCTTCCCTTTGCCAAGAGTTTGTTATAAGTTGGTACCTTAAAAATATTAAGTATAATCCAATGTGTAAAGCAATATTGTATTACCTGTATATAAACTGATGTGAATTTATAGTTTTACTTTGACCTACAGGGAAATGCAACTGCAACAGTCTAAAATAAAGTCTCCAATTTAAGCAAGTTTGCTTAACGGGACAGTAAAGGGAATATAGCAAATGGTCTTCTAACTAACGAAGTTTGCTATTGGAAAGATCCATCAACACAGCACTTCCATGGAGAGGATTGCGAAGTTGCTACCTCTCCAACTCTTGTTTAAGATTCTGACACCCAGCCATGCAGATAAGAGGCCAGTGAGAAAGGGAGGATCTCAGGCTATGGGAACTCTTTTCTCATAGTTGGTAGACACCTGCTTTTAGTTGAAAGGTCAGTTCATAATTACTCGTAAAGTATTAAATTTAGTGTCAAAAGTTTAAACAAAAACTACATAATTGTACTGCACATATAAATAGTTTAGCGCTTTATTGATGAAGTTTGAATTCATAAATATAATAGTAAGTAATGCTCCACATTTTAACTACATGTTTATTAGGAACATCTCTGAAAAGTGCTAAGCCTCTGTTGGCAGAGACATTTTATAATCGTACAATTTAGAAAAGAGAATAAAACTCACCTTTGCTCTATAGTGAGATTCTTCTGTCTTAGGTGGCCTAGTAAATCATTAATCAGCCATCCAATTATCCTTTTAGGGTCAGCTTTGGTCATTTCCACTACAGTCTGAAAGTATTCTTGCAATCCATCCTCATTCTAGCAGAAACAAAAGAAGTATATTCACAACATATCTTATCAGAAAGTACATTACTACAAATACATTATTAGGGGCGCAAGTTTCATAAGGGTTTTTTTTTGTGCAATTACTGATAAATTATTTTCTCTTAGTTCATGTGGAACACAGGAATCATGCGGTTATGTAGCAATCACTAGGAGGTAGGGTACTTGTTAACCAAAGCTCTCTGGAGGAGGCAACTACCACCCAGCAGCAGACTCCATTTTATAAATAGCATAGATGCAAGGAAAAAACAAGTAGGGCAAAGAGGCAGTCACCATGCCCGAGAACCCAAAGGACACCTATGGTTGGAACACAAACACTGGTCTTTCAGTGGGAGGGATGTCCAGTATTTGACAGGTATTTATCTGTAATTACAAAAATCCGCTTTTTTCTTTCATCCACTGTGGCACACTGGAACCATGGTGATATACCAGAGCTATCCCAAACAGAATTCCAGGGAGGGGAAGAAAAACTCCCAACAAATCATCCAGTCTCAAAGGAGACAAACCAAGTACAACCAGGAAACCTCCCGTGTCAACAGAAAACACAACACAGAACTATGTAACAGAAGACAAGTGTATAGGAGGGACAAATAAAAATAAAGACACCAATTATTAATATTCTTTATTTATATAGTGCCAACTTATTCCGCAGAGCTGTAAAATAGGGAATACACATACAGAGATATTAAACAGTTAAATATGGAGAACAAAAGAATTAGGGGTTGGACACAGAAGGTCTAAGTACTATTGGGTGTAAGTGCCTCCCGCCACATGAACTGCCAGTCAGTGGGTGGGAGAGAGAAGTGCTATTGAGTGCAGTGGTCCAGGGGGGAATGGGTGGTAGTTGGTGATAAAGTTATGGAGGTATTTCATAGGATTCCCAGAAGAGGTGAGTTTTCAGGGAGTGTCTGAAGATCTGCTTACAGGTTCACTACTGCCTGGAGGACTTTTCTTCCAAAACAGGTTTCAGCTGAGGACACCACTTTGACTTTATAATTCTTAGTGAAGTGTAGAGCGACCAGCACATTGATGCCTTTCACAGCTCTCTACACAGGCCTGATTCTCACAAGCCCTGGAAAAACTCACCTTTCTGATGGAATGGGCCAGCCTCTTCTTAAAGGGGATGTTTACCCCTTTCACAACTTTGGCTAAATCGTTTCAGTACCAATAATAACCAATGGAAAGTGTTTTTTTTTTTTTTTTCTCTGTACCATAGTCTCAGCTTCTATCTAGCCTCCTCCGATGAAGGAGGCTGTCTGTCTCTAAGCTGGAGGACTTTCATTGGCCAGAAATCGATCTCTGCCAATGAAAGTCCTACAGCTTAGGGACAGACAGCCTCAGTCATTGGAGGAGGCTGGATAGAAGCTGAGACTACGGTACAGATCTGGTCAGCACTGTCTGCCAGTAGTAGGAACAGAGGTACACTTAAACTTAGAATTTCTTCAAACGGGCAGATTTTTTTAAAAAAAGAACACACATTCCATTGGTTATTATTGGTACTGAAACGATTTAGCCAAAGTTGTGAAGGGGGTAAACATCCCCTTTAATGACATAGTCCTGGTGAATGGTCGCCTTCATTCAAGGGGCCACTGTTACCTTTTACACTGCCAGGTCAGCAGGTGGGCTCACAGGAATAATAGAAAGCACATCCAGTTTGCCAAAAGGTCTGGAGCAATGAATGTAATATTTGAGAAAACTAACTATACCCAGACAGTGAAGTCCTGTTCTCACTTATTAAATGGGCCAGAACAAAGAAGAAAGCACAATCCCCCCATTAATATGCAGACCATCTTGGATAGAAAGCTAAATCAAGTACAAACAACCACCTTATCTGCCTGAAAAAAAATCAGAAAGGAGGTTCTACAGGACACAGACTGTAGGTAAGCCACTCATCAAACAGACACAATCACTAGAAGAAATGTAGTCTTCAGGGCCAAGAAATGAAGCAACACAGAAGCCAATCATTCAAAGGGATCTTTCAAAAGCACTCAGAGGACCAGATTTATATCCCATAGAGGTGTGGGATACATAAAGATGGGGTAGGCAAGTGCCATCCTTGCACAAAAGTCTGAATATCTAGAAACAGAGAAATAGGTTTGTTAAAAAAGAACCAAAATGGCCAAGATTTAGACCTTGAAAGAATTAAAGGGATAGTAATGTTTCACAAAAACAGCAGCTCCAATTAATCTTCATAGTATTTGAGCTATAGAAACTGTTATTTCGGTACTGCCAGAGTTGTAGTTCAAGAGTAATGGAATGATAAAGTATCCCCCTCCTGCCCCTTTTACCTAGTGTAAGCCACATCCCCTCAGATGTGGAATCTGGTCCACAGATCAGACAGTTCATAGCAAGGGACAATCTTCTTACTGTGAGAACAATGAAAATCCTGCCCCCTTGACAGGTTTTTCCCTTATGGTAATTGAACATTGTCCCTCTCTGCAAGACATGTGGACACCACCCAGCTGCTCTGAGCTGAGCAGTGTTACATCAGTAAAAGAGGCGGGAGGGGGATACTTTATCATTCAATCACTTTTGAACTACAACTCAGTCAGTATTGAAATAACACTCTCCATGGCCCAAATACTATGAAGATTAATTGGAGTTGCTTTTATTGTGAAACATTACTATCCCTTTAAGACAAATCCCATTGTGGAGTCCATCCTGGATGAAGGCCAAAACAACTGAGACAAAACCATGTTCTTCACACCACTTGAAGAATAATGAGCAAACCTTATAGTAAGCCTTAGAAGAAACCAGCTTATGAACATTAAGCATGGTTGTGATGACTGTCTCAGAGAAACCCTTCCTTCTCGTTTTCACTCTGTCAAGGCCAGCCTATCTACGTCAGTATGTGCCCTGAGACAGGAGGTTTGAAAGAAGGGGGAGATGCCATGGCTGGTCTACTGACAAGTTGATCTGGTCTGATAACCAAGCTCTCTGAGATCAATAAGGAGCAATCAGGATTGTGTGTGCCCGGTTCATCTTGGCATTCCTCAACACCCTGTGAATCAGGAGAAGAGGAAGGAATATTTATGCCAGAGGAAAATGACCATCATTTCATCATGAACAAAACTGATGAACCATGTGTTTCATCTGAGAAGCCATGAGGTCCACAACAGGCAGCCCCCACAATTGAGTTATTGAGTCAAAAATGGACTTCTTTAGTTCCCATAATTTTTGGCGAAAACATACAGAGCAGAGGCCAGACCAAGGTGAAGGGCCATATATTGAAAATGCTGACCCTGAAAGGCAAAATGGAGGAGTTGCTGATGGAGCAAATCAATCGGTATATGAAGCTACACATCCTTTTGTCCTGAGGAGCCCAAAACTTCCCTGGACACATAGCGGAAATGACAAAATTCAAAGATACCACCTTGAATCTTGGCATATGAACTAACTGATTGAGATGTTTAGGTCTAAAACTAGACAACAACTGTTGGCTTTCTCAGGGATAGAATCCCAAAAGAGTCTGAAATAGAATTCCAGAAATCTTTCTTGAAAGAGAAACAGAAACAAGACCCACATGTTTGCCAGTGCTTGAATTACCTCCTGGAACTGAAGACCCTTCACTTGATCTTGAGGAAAGGGCAACATGAAGAACTGATGAGTAGGAGGCTCCTTGAAATATTTGTGAGAGAGCCCCCCCTGAAAGACCCCACAAAACCCAAGGTTCCACTAAGAAGAGGGCCAACACATCAAGTAAATGTTGCTGTCACCTACCAATTGCCAGAGGCAGTCTGGGACTTCACTAATCATGCTTAAAAGATTTATCGGTCAAGGGCTCATTGGTGGGCTTCTTGATAGAACAAGCTGGTTTAGGGTAGAAATGGGTTTGGCTTTATGAAAGTTGAGGAACCTTGGTCACTAAGAATAACTGGTGGGGAAAATAAACAAAGCAAGACTTCCATGGGAAAGACTGATGCTTAGGCATGAACTGGGGCAATAGGAAACTCTTGCCCCTAGTACCATGACTAATGAACATATACAGTTCAGGACCCTCCTATCTTGTGATTTCCATTTCTCAAAGATAATCTGATCAAGAGATTCATAATGGGGGAAGTGAATAGCATCCCTTCTATGCAGGTTTAAGAATGTCCGTTGTGGATGTCCTTGAGAAGTTCTCAGACCTGGAGAGTCTCTAATCCCACCAAAATCAAGCTTTCTACAGAACTCCTAGAGTCCTGCTCCAGGGAATCCCCAGGGCTGAGCGAACAACCATCCATGTCCTCATCCCCTGTCTCACCTTCCTGAAGTAAGGAATCCTTTCTAGGAGACACAGGATCAATCTCCAGAGGAGTTTGGACCCTCTACCTGGTGGTGAACAGAGGAATATGTGGGTTGACTGGTCAGGGCTTAAAAACCTGTAATAGAGGAGATAAGGGTCTTAACTTACCTAGGCTACTGATCAGAGGGATTGGGTCTTTGAGCACACTGTGTAGGGGCCACAACAGAAGAGAGTAATGGCATGACAGGACTGACAATTAACTACTGCAGAAGAAGCAGCAGTTTTGGTGGTCTTAGGGTTCCCCATATTCCCCCTTTGGACTCTGACATGGCACCCCCCCCCCAAAAAAAAAAAAAAAAAAAAAGACTGAGCCAGATGGACAGAGAAGGGGATAAACAAAATAAAAAAAACATATATGTAAAATTGAGGGGGACCAGAAGCCTCTAGGAGGTTAATCTGGCTACAAGTGAAGAGAGCTCGGTAAAGAGGTGCCTCCTGGGTGTGCTGTACAAAGGGTAAGAAAGGAGGAAACTCTCACACCCACCTCCTTGTCACAAAGCCTGGGAAACTGGCTGTAGCAGTGAAAAAAGAGGATTTTAGTCTTAACTGTCAAATCCTTTTCTCTTAGTCTATATAGCTTACAGGTATCTCTGAGAAGGGGACAGCGCCTTTAAGTAGGCAGGAACAATTCTAGGAAAGCATGCAGGGTGGAGCCTTCCTCTCCTACTTAGCTGGTGAATATCTAGTCCCGTCCCAGTTAGATTTGAGACACTAGCTAGGGAGCAAGAAGGAAAAGAGGGGAGACCTGTATGGACTATATGGATTAAGAGAAAGAAAAGGATTTAACAGATGAGACTAAAATCTCCTTTTCTCTGTCGTCCAATATAGTTTACAGGTAACTCTGGGATGTACCAACATTAAGTTCCCAGAGGTGTACCAAAATTAAGTTCCCAGTGGTGTAAAAGAAGGCAAGGACCAAGCGCCATCCCTATAATACCAGAGATGTCATAGATTAATCAGAACATGGAATAGCCCAAACAAAGTGTCAACGGACACAAAACTGTAACACAGCACACCAGTAACTGTAAATATAGCACACTGAACAACATCCAACAGGGCAAAAGAGTGAAAGACCTCTAGACACAGGAATGAAAGTCCTAGACAGGCAGAGTTGCCACCAGGACATGTCTGGCAAAACTGGCGTCAACCGAAGCTAGAATATCAACATGGTAGTGTTTGGCAAAAGTGTGCACGGAAGACCAAGTGGCGGCCATGCACAACGGATCAGGAGATGGCCGATTCCCATAGGCCCAGGAAGCCCCAGCAGACCTGGTAGAATGAGCTGACACAAAAAAAAGAGCAGGTTACCTCTTCAGTTCATAGGCCATGCGAATGGTAGACTTGATCCAAGATGCAATAACTACTTTGGATGCAGCCTTGCCAGTCCTGGGACCCTCAGGGATGACAAAAAGTGCATCAGTCTGACAGACAGAACCAGTGCGGTACACATAGAATCTAAAGCAGCGCATCCTATCCAACAAGTGGAGATCCCTCTCCTCGTCAAACTTCAGGTCAGGACAATAGGAAGACACAACAATCACTCGATTGATGTAGAACCCAAAGATCACCTTAGGAAGAAATTCCTGGGAGGTACGGAAAACAGCCTTATCCTTGTGAAACAGAAGGAACGGTGACTTGCAGGACACAGCCTGCAACTCAGCCACTCTGTGGACAGAGACTACAGCTGAAAGAAAAATCATTTTCCACGTCAAAAGATGCAAGGGAATGGTAGGCAAGGACTCAGAAGGAGGCCGCTGCAAGACTCCCAAAACCAGGTTAAGGTCTCACTGAAGAGTAAGAGCCTTATAAGCAAGGAAAGCATGAGCGACACACTGAAAGAGAAACAGACAAGGACAGAGAAGGCTGAGGTCTAAACCTTCAAGAAACTAAGGCTAAAGCCCTTGTTCACACCATCCTGCAAAAAAGACAGGATAGCTAGAAGAGCAAAGTCCTGACAGGACAAATCCCTGTCCACACAAGCATGGAAGATAGACCAAACCCTATGATAGGCCTTAGAAGAATCTGGTTTCCTAGCCTTAATCATAGTGGATCACACCTCTGGAGGGTAGCTTTCTTTGTCAAGATGGAGGCCTCAACAGCTATGCTGCCAAAGCCAGATGGTCAACATCTTCCTTCCACAGTTAACTCTGGCGAAGGAGATCTGGTCTGCATGGCAGTGGAAACAGTGCCTGGACAGATAGAGCCAGTAGGTCCGAAAAATCAAGGCTGTCAGGTCCAATATGGAGCAAAGAGGATGGTGGAAGTTCTGTCCATCGGAACTTTCCGCATCACCCAGGGTAGGAGAGGAAGAGGAGGAAGGATGTACGCTAGATGAAAAGCCCGTGGAATCGACAGAGTACCCACCGCAAACGCTAGGGGATCCCGCCAACGTGAGCAAAACATCTAAATCTTCCGGCTGTCCCTGGTAGCCTCCAGGTCTATCATGGGAAGCCCCCACATCTGCACCAGGAGATCGAACATTTCTGGATGAAGCTTCCATTCACCTGGATCTACAGTGTGTCGACTGAGGAAGTCTGCAATTACATTTTCTATGCCTGGAATGTGCACTGCCGAGATAGCAGGCACATGATCTTCTGCCCAGGTTAGAATATCCTTCACTTCTGACCAAGCAGTGGGACTTCCTGTGCCTCCTTGCTTGTTGGTGTAAGCCATGGCTGTGGTGTTGACTGACTGGAATCAAACTGGACACCCCATTAAATGGGAGTTCCAATAAGTCAGAGCATGGGAGATCGCCCTGAGCTCCAAGATATTAATGCAAAGAAGAGTGTCCTCCTTCGACCATTGTCCCTGAACACTCAGGTGACACAAGATTGCTCCCCAAGCGTGCAGGCTGGCATCCGAAGTCACCCTGGTCCAGTAAGGAATCACAAGGGGCCTCTCTTTCGCCAAATTGGAGATGTTCAACTACCAGTGAAGGCTCTGAGCCACCTCCAAAGGAAGAGAGACAGGCAGATTCAGAAGATCCGGATTCCCTTTGCAAACATGGATCACAAGCCTCTGAGGTTCTGTGGCATGAGTCATGGCAAACGGGACCACTTCAATTGTGGAAATAATCTTTCCCACCAGGGAGGAGAACATCCTCTCTAGAGCTGACGTCCTGGACAGGACTGAAGACACCTTGGAGGTGAGGTATTGAACCGAGTCCTCCATCAGGGAGACCATACTCTGCAGAGTGTTGAAGCAGGGCCTGAGCAAAAACTAGGTCCTGTGTGGGCGCCATGGCCGACATGTCCACAATCAGAATCCAACCATGGAGGAAGAGGATCCGTGCGCAGTCTTGGACATGGCTGTCCAGGAGGTCACTGGAAGGTGCCAAGAGGAAAAGGTCATGTATGTAAGGTGTCACCTGAATCCCCTTGATGTGCAGGAATGCAATCAATGTGCCCAGAACTCAATTGAACACCCAAGGAGCTGTAGTGAACCCAAAGGGGACAGCAATGAACTGGAAGCGAGCCAGTTTGTAGGCAAACCAGAGGTACTGTTGACTTTCTGGATGCACAGGGATGTGCAGACAGGCATCCTGAAAAGCCAAGTATGCCAGAAAGTCATCCGGACACATCAATGCGACGACTGAGCTCAAGGACTGCATCTTGTATTGGGTCTTGACCACAAGCATGTTGAGGGCCTTGAGGTCCAAAATCGGGAGGCAAGCAACACACTTGGAAAAGACAAAGAGGTTGGGGGACTGGTGCCAGAACTCCTTTGTCCAAGAGAGACTGGACCGCCCCATTGAAAAGCCTGAACTTTTCTAGCCCCTGAGGGGAGTGAAAAGGGAAGAACCTGAAGGAGGGGGCAGGAATGTGACGGGAATCCTGTAACCCTCTGACACCACCTGTAAAACCCACGGTTCCGCAACAAGGTCTGCACAAACACCGAAAAGGGTGCCGTAGACTACCACCCACAAGTGCATGCGGACCAAGGTTTGGCAAGGCATGCCAAAGAAGTATTGGTGAGATTGGGCTCGGTGGAGGATCTGGTTGGCTTCCGTTGCTGCATAGGAGTGGGGGTGAAACACGGTGTCTGTAATACTATCTGGTTCATCCCTTGATTAATTTTGGCAGACACGAAAAGGGCGATGCCTCTGAACCTGATGATTGTGCTTAGGGGCCAAGGGGAACCAGGTACACTGGCCCCCAGTAGTCTCTCCAATGAGGTCCTTCAATTCTGGGCAAAAAAAGAGATGTATCCTGAAAGGGAAGAGAAACCAGAGATTGCCTAAAAATCAAGTCAACAGACCAGATCTTAAGCCATAGGAAGCGCCTAGAAGCCACAGATAAGGCAGAGGCCTTGGCCTCGATTGTAACAGCACCAGATAAGGCATCGGTAAAATAGTGCTGAGCCACAGAGATATCAGCCAAAAGCTGCAAAATTTCAGTTTTAGGGGCACCCTTACGGACAGCGTCAGTCAGCTGTTCAGGTCAAACAGCAATGGCTCTATTAACCCATGCAGAAGCCAAGGTAGGTCGCAAGGATGTACCCATGGCAGTGTATGTAGCCTGTAAAACATCGTCAAGCTGTCTATCAGCTAAGTCAGTAAGAGCTGGAGCGTCCACTTCAGGTAATGCAGAGGATTGAGAAAGACTAGCAATACAGGCATCAGTCCTAGGAGGTGTAGCCCACTGAGCCAAGGCTGCTTCAGAAAATGGATACAGCTGAGATAATATCTTAGAGATAAAAGCAGAACAGGGGTCTTCCACTCAACTAATATGATCTGGTCTTGAGTGTGGAGAGATGGAAAAACAATGCAAGACTTCTTGCACCTTTGAAAGACGTCAGAAGTAGACTGTATTAATGTTTAGGGTGTTTAAAACTGCCGTAATGAGATCCTCAGCAGAGGGGTCAGGGTCAGCACCAAAGGAATCACTATAAAAGTAGGAAGAAGCCCCTTGTGCCCCTTAGGAATCAGACAAGTCAGGAATGCCAAGTGCTGTAGAGGCCACATACCTGAAGGAAGTGGGGGGCTTCTAAGACTGAAGAACCCCCTGAAGAAAAAGAGGAAACTGTGCCAAGGAGGACTTTAAGTCCTTGACCCAATGTGGCTCTTGTTTGTGGCTGGCGTAGACACAGGGGCCACAGCACATGAAGGGTATAAGTGTCCTAAATACTCTCTTTGGCATGAGGAACAATAATCAGTTGGGGTCAAAGATGCCCCAGAAACATTAGTCTTAGGCCCAGTCCCAGGTCCCAATGGGTCTGACATCCTGACAGGAGATAAGCGTCTAACAGTACAAGGAAGAACCCAATACTGTGTCCCAGATTAAAGAATTCACCACAGAAAGAGCTAAAATACACTTATCTGGCAAATGAAGGATTAATCTGAGGAGGAGAACAGAAGGATCCAAGCCCTGCATAGGATACTCGTGAGAGGAAGAAAAGAAAATGGCGACTGAACTGTACGCCAATCAGGAAATAGCCCATGAAACAGGCGTTTATGGGAAACATAGTTTCCCCTCAGAGTACTCCAAAACCAGCACCCGAATCCCCCTGAGCCCCCAAAGACACTGAGGATGTGCACCAGAGCGTAGGGCAAGGGCAGACAAAAAGAATGAGCCTTCTCTTAACTCGGTACGTGGAGCGGTTGCAGAAATATGTCCCAAGTGAAACTGTCCCATAGAGATCAATGGGGCATTGCGGCTATGTGGTAAAGGGGGCGGAATTCAAATAAACGAAAATTTTCAAATGTGTCCTTTAAGTTGTAAAACACATAGGGAAAACTTAACCCCTTAAGGACACACGCAGCCAGCACTTAAGGACCACGGACCATTTTTTTTTTTTTTTTGCGATCTGATTCAGGGCTCCCTGAACGGCGTGCACCCAGGAGGGGAGCCCTGAATTCCATAACGTACATGTACTTCCTTGGTCCTTTAGGGACATACACCCCATGACGTACTGGGTTAAACAACAGTAGAAAAACACTGTACCCCAAGGGAAATGAGTGAAAAAAGTCCCCCAAAGCACCTAACGTGGCAGGGAAGAGGTTAATGTACCACAAAGTGCCAAAAATGCTCCAAGGACTCTAAGCAGACACAAAGATAAGCCCAAATGAATGCAGGAGTGTATATGTATATATATATATATATATATATATATATATATATATATATATATATATATATATATATACACACAGGAACTCCAGAAGGAGACCCCTGTGAAGAGGGGAAACAGTGGAACAAGTAGACCAATGCACTTAAAGGGTTGCTCACCTTTTTTGCAGGTCTTCAGCCTTGATTACCACTGAGAAAGGGAGAAGCCTCAGTGGGCTTCTCTAAGGGAAAAGACATAGCACGCAAGGTTTTCCCCTAGGCCTGGAAGGTCCACAACAGTGCCTGTAAACTGAGCAATCCACCATTGGGAAGTCAGTAAAAGCAATCTGCCTAATGGGGGATTTCTACACCTCATATCTAATAAGAAAATAATAAAAGAAACTAAAACTAAGCAGAACTGTTCTCTGTTACTCTCTTCTACAAGAAACAAATCTAACTGTGAGGGGACTAGCTAGTCATCAGCTAAGGAGGAGAGGAAGGCTCCACCCTGCATTCTTTTCAAGAATTGTTCCTGCCTACTTAATGGGGCTGTCGCCTTCCCATAATTACCTGTAGGATATATTGGACAACAGAGAAATAGAATTGGCTTGGTGGCTCTTTGCCGTTGTGTCAGGGGACCCAAATAAGGGAGTCCCCTTCATGTAAGGGGAAGGCTACAGCTGCCCAAGCTATCCCCCCTGGTCAGGAGTTGCTCTAGGTTTTTGGGGGCCCTAAGCAAAATATTCACATGGAGTCCTCCTCTATTCCTACAGTGGTATTTCTAATAAGACACTGCCATCTGATTTTCGTTACATGTGGTGAAGGCACTGTATAAGCTCTGTGGGGTCCACTGACAAAGTGGGAGAAGTAATCAGAGCTTATTCTGCTTATATTGTAGCACCCCCACAGCCCCTGGTCCGGAGCCTGCCAAGAGCCATGGGGAATGAGTAAGAAAAAGCTGATGTTGCCTAAGCAAGATGGCAGCCACAAGCACTGAGTCTTAAAGGCAGCATGGCCCCATAATTCTTAAAAAGCCCTGAATCCCATAAAACTATCCCTGAAACTAAAGGAGTAAGAACAAATAAGGAAAGGTTAAATAAAAGTAAAATAAATGAATAGAAGCCATGAACTAGAAACTGATCTCAGCTTGTGGCCAGCAGGGCATACTCATGAAAACCTGGACCTTTTGCCTCCTTGGAGAATGGCTTCTCATGGTGGTGGCCATCAGCTTAAAAGGCACTGTAGAATACAGATCCAGTGAAATAGTCCATGTCTAGTTCTGCTCTGCATGCATGAGGAACCCCCGTCCCATAAGTGAACCAAATAAATGGAAAAATAAATGTAAAAGAAAATCTGAAGAGGAGAATCATCCCTCTGCTCTCCGGGAGGCAGAGAACTAAAACTAAAGCTGCTGCCTCTGGGCGGAGTTAAGTGGAGAGTTGAGTTCCCTCCTCCAGAAAGCTTTGGTTTTCAAGTACCTTATAGCCTAGAGGTAGCTACTTAACTCCATGGTTCCTGTTCTCCACAATGGATGAATGACAAATTTCATTAATTGATTATATACATTGTTACTTCAAATATAAATGACAAAATTATAAGTGGCTGACATTTTCTGAAACTGAGCAAAAGAGATGGTTGATACGCTCCAGCAGTATTTTTTTGTGCGCCAGTCATACCTAAGCCAGATCATAAAACATTACTATGTGTATTCTACAGTGCAGCTGGTTTGCCCCAGAATTGATTAAGTTCTTCTTAGTACTGCAGTCTCAGAGAATCACTTAGAGGAACTGTATTAAGGGGCCACCTTACAAGACAATGCAAACAAGGAGATTGGGAAAGAGAAAATGAAGTAGTGGGGTATGTAAAATTCAAGTGTAAAGGGAAAAATTTTTTTTTAGCAATATCAGTATTCAGTAACCTGCAGCCCTATGGCTTTTGGACTACACTCCCTTCCATCGATCTCAGATGCCCGAGGCAGGCCATAGATGAGGCCACCAAGAGTAGTCCACAAGCTGGAGGGACATAGTTTGATGGGGAAAGGGAAGGGGAATATCAGTGTAGCAGGTCTATTTACTGGCTGGGGGAACACCATGGAAAGAGATGCTACAAGCAGAGGGATTCAGTCAGCAGAGGTGAGACATGGGGGGGGGGGGGGACATGCATAGTTGACACACTGTTTCCTTTCATAAGTGGTGAGCAGGGAAGGCTTTCCATACCCATTACAGTGCTGAAAACACAGATCTCATTTCTCACTGAACAGCTTTGAAGATGAAGATTATTAAATATAATGCATTATTAATCTACCTAATATTTTTAATTGATATTCAAATCATTTCCCTAATTGTTGCAGGCCCAAATATTATTACTAAGGGCTATATTCGTTTAGGTGTAATATTGCTTTCAATATTTTTTTTTTATACCGATTGAAGCCCAGAGGGCAATGGTGTTGTGAATTCCAGTTGTCTTCAAGTGGTTAACAAAATGTAATTAGCCCTTTTGAAATTCGATCAAAGTAAAAAGAAAAAGTCTATTTCAAGTTGTTTTAAATTGCTGCCAAACTTTTTTTTAACCTATTGGCATAGGTGATTAATGATAGAATATACAATTCTTGTCTATAGGCATATTTTGTATAACCCATCCCTCTTACTCTCAAAGGATAACCAATGACATGCCAGTACCATCACAAGTTTCAGTCCTTTAAGGACCAGTGACGGTCATGGCACGTCATGAGTTAAATGAGGCATGCTGGGATCATGCCGGTAGGCTGAAACTGACCGCTCCAAGACAGAAAGAGTTAGTTTCAGCCTTTCCCTCAGCAAGCTGGGAAATGTGATCGCTCACATGCTGGCTCAGTGTGAACCCCCCATCCAAAAAACGCCCCTGGTCCTTAAGGGGTCCGAAGTGCTTTATTCTCAACCTGTTTGAGAAGTCCAAAGAAAGCATTTCTTCTTTGTGGAAAAAAATATCAGTTCTTAAAATCTGTCTATCCCTTCATTCAGTAAGAAGGTTAAAACATGCATTAACACTGAATCATGTTTCAGTGGATGCCTTCCTGTCATTCAGAGGGTTAAACCATATGGCACAGAAGGGGTAAGGCTTATGGACTAGAGAAAAAAAAATCCAAACTTTCAGCTGACTTGGAGACCTCTCATGCAGTTAAAGGGTTAAAACCAACTCTACTACATTGCTCTGTAATATACTGGACACGTCTCTAGCATTCAAGGGGATAAAAGCACCATTTATACCAACTGGAATTTTGAGTTGCCCCTTATGGTACTGTTGCTCCACATTAGTGCCACTTTTACACAGTACATAAACCTCAGTGATATATTTTCTATTCATCCATTTATTTTACTTTTATTTTATTTATTTTTTTTAATTGAAGGCTTTTGCAATGCATTGACACCTCTAAAATTCAAGTGGTTGAAAGTCCCATATAAATCAATAGGAATATTTACTTGTCCCCTAGAGTCTGGCCCTGAATTACTCTTAGTACATCAGCCTAATTGTGTACATTCTGCATTCCTAGCACTGTGACAGTTTATGTACATAACTTTAATGGAATTCTCTAAAACTTACACTGAACAGACAGATAAATACGGCAGCGAAGTTCTCATTCAGTGAACCTCGAAGTTGATAAATACTTTCCTTAGGTACTTATAAAGCTCAAAAAGACAGATAACAGAAGAAATAAGCAAACACGCAGCAGGAGGCAGTATTTGTACCTACCAAGCTGTACAACAAATCTAACAACATTTGCATTGCATCTCCTGCCAGTTTGTGTTTTGTTAGTTGACATCTTTTAGCTTGAGTCTGCCAGAATTGAAGCAGACTAATAACCAGAAAGAGAAAAGCAATTTAGAAGATCACAGGCGTGCCATTACAGATGAGAATCTGTTTATGACAACACGGTATACTGTACAAGACGGTGGTGGCACAAGCAGATGTACGTGATGTCTGTATTCTAGAATAAACATGCACACACATGCTCATCATTTCACCAGTGTATACTGGGAACAGATTATACTGCGGCATTCATCATCACAAGAGGTGTGTTTGGGAATGGATACAAAATAACAAACGTTCTGTTTTCCTCTTGCTGAGCGAGGGAATTAGCTCATTTGTCTCCCTGAACACATTTTACTAAGCACAGTGGATAATTAGATGAAAAGGACATTATTATTTTATAATTAAAAATAGGGATGAGCAAAATGATTTTGTATGTTCTTTATTTGTAAAAAAGGTGTCTTTTCGCAAGACAGTATTGCGAAAACTGTGTTTTGTTTCCTGCACTAACTAATCAGATAACAGATGTCTTTTTCAGTCTCATCAGCTATGTTGCTTACCCCTTTAAGTGCAAGAAGGGTGCGCAACGCATTGCAGTGTAATGCAGTGTACAAGCCGTCCTGCACTTAAAGGGATATGAACCAGAGGGGTATGCAATGCACATTTCTTTGGTACTAAAGAGGTTAAAAAGCAATCATGCGATGTCCATCAAAAATGCATATTCATTGCCTGGACAATTTAGAAGAACTTCTTCCCCTAAATCTCCCCATGCCATTCACTGCTGTCTCCTTGTGCCTGCATTCCCTTTATGCCACTGTCGTCCATCATGTGCCCTACAGTCATGTGAAAAAGAAAGCAAACCCTCTTTGACTCTATGGTTTTACATATCAAGACATAAAATCAATAATCTGTTCCTTAGCAGGTCTAAAAATTAGGTAAATACAACCTCAAAAATAAAGCCAAAATGGAGAAGCCATGTGTGAAAAAATACGTACACCCTTACTGCTTCCATAGGAATTAAGATGCTAAGTAGAAGTAGGTGCTACTAATCAAATGCCCTTGATTAACTGATAATCAGCAAGTGTGACCACCTCTATAAAAGCTGAAGTTTTAGCAGTTTGCTGTTCTGAAGCATTCAGGTGTGTGCTAACACAATGCCAAGGAGTAGAGACATCAAGCAATTATCTTAGAGAAGCAATTGTTGCTGCCCATCAATCTGGGATGGGTTATAAGGCCATTTCCAAACAATTTAAAGTCCATCATTCTACAGTGAGAAAGATTATTCAAAAGTAGAAAACACTCAAGACCGTTACTAATCTTCCCAGGAGTGGACATCCCAGCAAATTCACCCTGAGGTCAGACCATGCAAGGCTCAGAAAAATTGCAAAACAAAAAAAACAAAAAACAAGAGTTACATCTCAGACTTAGGCTTCATGTTAAATGTTAAAGTTCATGACAGTACAATTAGAAAAAAGACTGAACAAGTGCGGTTTGTTTAGAAGGGTTGTCAGGAGAAAGTCTTTTCTCTCTAAAAAGAACATGTCAACACAGCTTAGGTTTGCAAAGTTGCATCTGAACAAACCACAGGACTTCTGGAACAATGTCTTTTAGACAAACGAGACCAAAGTGGAGATATTTGGCCATAATGCACAGAGCCACGTTTGGCGAAAACAAAACACAGCATATCAACAGAACCACTTCAGACCAACTCTCAAGCGTGATGTTGGAGGGGTGATAATTTGGGCTTGTTTTGCAGCCACAGGACCTTGCAGTCATTGAGTCGACCATGAACTCCCCTGTATACTAAAGTATTCTAGAGTCAAATGTGAGGCCATCTGTCCAATAGCTAAAGATTGGCCGAAATTGGGTCATGCAACAGGACAACGACCCCAAACACACCAGCAAATCTACAACAGAAAGAAAAGAATCAAAGTGTTGCAATGGCCCAGTCAAAGTCCAGACCTCAACTCGATTGAAATGCTGTGAAGGGACCTTATGAGAGCTGTGCATAAACAAATGCCCACAAACCTCAATCAACTGAAGCAACATTGTAAAGAAGAGGGCCAAAATTCCTCCACAACGATGTGAGAGACTGATAAAGTCATACAGAAAATGATTACGGTCAAGTTATTGCTGCTAAAGGTGGGTCTACAAGCTACTGGATCATTAGGTGTACTTAGTTTTTCACCATGGCTTCTCCATTTTGGCTTTATTTTTGTTAAATAAATCATGACACAGTGTAATATGTCATGTGTTATTATTCATCTGAGGTTGTATTTATCTATTTTTTAGACTTAAGGAACAGATGATTGTTATTATGTCCTGATATGTAAAACCATAGAATTCAAAGACGGTATACTTTCTTTTCACAAGACTGTACGTTCTGCCCTCACCAACCACAGTGTGCTCCTGGATTTGTTTTCTCCTACAACTCTGTCCCTCTCTCCCCTTCTCACCTCTATGATCCATTTCAGATTGATTTGTACATATCAGGAATGTTCTATGTTTGAGACCTATCACTGAAGGTGTTAACAGCCCAATTTAAACCAAAGAGAATTTGGTGATACATTTTTGACCCAGAAGTAATCCATTTTCCTTATAACCATAGGACCCTTAGATCAGCTCATTTTTTAAAACATAGCTGATCAATCTAGAAGCATCAGAATGGTGAGAGATAGATGGGTACAGTGTGGTAATAAGTATCCCAATAATATTTGATCTACTACAATTAAAAATTTACACTTGAAGCATTGATAGTTTTTTCTTGCTTCGTACAGTCATTCACTTGACATGAACAATTTGTAGTGTGATAAAGAAGTGCATTGGGAGTACAGTTCATTGAGGCTAAATGGTTTTCTTATGGATTGATTCATCTAATTGAGCAGTTTCTGCAAGGGACACACAATTCACATAAAACATCTGTTCTAATACAGAAAGAAAAACACAGAAAGAAAAAATAAAAAAATGAAAAAGACTGGTATATTCAAAAGTACATCCAAATAGAAACAAATGCATGCCAATAGCATTTCTATTACCAGCTTACACACCAACATAATAAATAATTCTCAGCAACTACAGTGGACCAGTGCACTTTGCCTAGGCACACATATAAGAAAAAAATATTAACTTTTACTATGTTATATTCTTAAAAATGTTTCAGTTTAAATACAGACTTTTGTCAGGGACATGTGGCAAGTGGTGCTGCCACTACTGTTGCTACAGTGTGGGGAGTAGCCCAGTCGAGACCAAGGATGGTGGGTTTCATGAAATATTGGGAAGATAGTAGCAGTATCCACTATACATTCCTGAAGAAAGACTATTGAGACTGAAATGTTGGGCTGCTTATGTTAAGACTAACATAATAAATCATGTTTTATCAAAAAAGTGTCTAGTCAAAGTATTCTACATATTCACTATTGCCGTTATCCAAAATACCCTCCCCCATCAAAACAATCTCCCGAGTACCTCAAATGTCTCCAGTGAATAGCAGCAGATGCAGTAAGAGAAACTGGAGAAATTTTGGCCAAACCAAGTGCACCATGAGGATACCCATTTATTTGAATGATGATTTTAACTCAATGGATGCTAAATATGTCTCCTATGCATTTCTAAAGGCAAACTGGGTGAATTCTGGTGCAAACTAATTGCACTGTAGGTAAAAAAATAAATAAATAAATATATATATATATATATATATATATAAAAGCAAATTTCCATTGATTGTACTGTATGCTAGTGAGACCCCTAAAGTACTGCTAAAGGAGCAATTCTGGGTCAAAACAAATTCACCCTAGGAGAAAAATACTAAAATCCCTATCTATTTAATGGATGCTTTTAACCCTTAAAAGCCCAATTTAAATCAATGATAATTTTTCAGCCTCAGGGTGCAGTTGTTGTGTCCCAAAATTGTTCAAATTCCTCTTGGATTATCAACCTTAGGGTTGTCTTGGGAGAATTGGGAAAAGAACTGGTGACTTTTGCATTTTCCTTTGTTGTCATGCTTCATCACCAGTCTAGAAGGGATAGAACTGCCAGGGCCTAAACACCTAGTTGGGAGAAGTTTTGCTTTTGGTGTAGGGAGAATAATGTGTATCCTGTGTTACCCTCGATCCCATGCCGATGCAACTTTCTGGTAGACTGTTTTGCGAACGGATTCTGTCCCAGCACTATGAAAATTCAGACTTCTTCTTAGAAAGTATTCAGGGCCATCCATTTCCTAACTCTCATTGGTTCAGAGATTTCATACATCCATAAGAAGAGGCAGAATCCCACTCCCGCATCTTAAGTGGAATCTTCATTTGATTCTCAAAGCTATTCTGAAAGAACATTTTGAGCTTATGCGCAGCTGTACTTTCAAGATACTGTAATTGAAAATAGTTCTGTTACTGGCTTTGATTTAGACGTGCACAGTAATCAATCTTAAACTATGCCTGATGAAAGTGAATGAATAAATATTAAATAAAAGGTGTCTTCCCTCTTTCATAGAAATCAAGACAGGTCTCTTCCAGAATTATGCCAAAATCCTCAAAATGCCAAAGAGGCAGATATACAAAATGCAGATGTAAAACATTACCTTCTATGCTACCCTGCAGCATTTAGGGAGACTTCTCACCTGTCTGGGCCTTCAAAACTATTAAAAGCCTCCAAAGCAACTATTGTCAGATGGGTGTAATCAAATATCTTGGAAGCCTATTCAGATCAAGAAAAGACTCAACAAATGTTCTAACATCATGACCTACCAGACCCGCAGCTGCTTTTCGTGCCGAGTAAGTCTCCACTGATTAAATTTGTAGAGCCCGCTATATAGAAGTGTGTCCTAAGTTTCACTATGCACTACAGATGACCTTCAAGCTTCTGGAGTGATTTTGGTTGCAGCACTGCAGCAGTAACATTGGTTCCTGCTCTTTGGTATTCCATTCGTGCTACTTGGCGGCCCAGAAGGAAAGACAGAATTTCTTACCGGTCATTTCCTTTTCCTTTAAGACTCCTTTGGTAGCAAACAGACTTCTTGCCTGTGATTTTGTGGCCAAATAAATACTTTTTCTACATAAAAGTTGGTTGCCTGATTACTCTCTGTTCAAAAACTGGGGATTGTTGGGTGGGAGGTCCCCTTTGTTTCCTGTACTAAACAGGAGTGGGCTCTCTCAGGTCTGATGCCATAACTGAAGAAAAGGGAATTGACAGGTAAGAAATGCTGTCTTTGCTCTACATGCTGCAGTTGTTTTACCTCCAAATTGCTCCATTTCTCTTTATGCACAAGGCCCCATAAAGAGAGAGAGAGAAACTTCTATAGTGTTTGTGACAGAAGATGAGCACACCAAAGAGAGATTAACCCTTTTTAAGGACCAGGTGGTTTAGTATAAAGAAACTATTAGTCTAAGCAGCAAAAACACATGTTCAACTAATGATAGACTATACTATATCTGAGACTAATTTTCAAGAATAATCCCTTAAATATCAACTTCCTGGGAACATTTGGTATGGAAATGCTACCATCCATTCTGATTTCTAGGAAATTAAGTACATTAATAAGTAGATATTGTATCCTGGTAACCAGGACAGCTCAGATAAAAATAGTCACTGTATATTTCACTCTAGGCAACCTCTTGTAAAGATGGGGTGAATTGTAAAGAAATAAAATATTTTGAGCTGGATGTTTATTTATTTAACAAAGGTCGATCTGTGGCATGTAAATAATGCAGAAGACCTTTACTACACTTAAGTTAAAAAGCCTCTGAAATACATATTTACATTATAAGCCTCTATATATCTGGAAATGGAATATCTGAATTTCTGATCCTCTTAGTGCCAGAGAGGTGTAAGTGTATTGATATAATGTGTATATCTATGAACTCAATATATATTGGTAAACTAAGTATATTTATATCATATATGAGCATGTTGCAAGTTAATAAAAATACATTAGAAAGCCAAAAGATTTGTAGAAAAATAATGCACTGTCAGAATTGCTTTCATTCCATTGTGCATAAATGCTATATTAACCAGTTCAACACTACTAAGAATTGGCCCTAAATAGTACACTGGGTTAAAGTAACCTTTCCTAGTAATAACTGAATTGTCCAGAGATATACACAAGATTTAAACTGGTGATGTGTAAACTGCCTTGTTTAAACACAGCCGCCCGTTTAAAAACAAAAATATTAGTGTAAGGGTACAGCAAAGCAATGTGTTGTGTATCCCTTTGGCACTCAAATAGTTAAGGACCAGAGGGGTGTACAACTCAAACTTTTTGCAATGAGTTGCTCACCCCTATGGGCCTTAAAGTGTTAAATATCATGCTCTCAAGCTAGCATCTAAAATGTGTATGAATTATATTGGATCTCTAAAATCTAAACCTAAACTTACATTTCTATTGCATATGTGGACTTTCCTACACAGACGCCATTTGATTAATTTTGTCTGAGTAGTTCATTTATTGAAATTAAGTAGACATGTTACTTAAACTTAAAGTAGTATCTATGTTTTATATTATATACTGCTTTTCCTGCTAAGTAAAGCAAGGGCTCTCCAATGGAGATAATTCATTCAAAGGTTATAACAGCTCATTCTCATTTGATTCCTTGAGGGAGATGCATTAAGATAGGAAGCTGATAAAGTGGAGATGACTTCTCCAGTTCCTATGTTATTCTATGGAGCCAATGCACTACAATTTTTCCAGTTTTGGAGATCTTAGTATTAATAGGCTCTACAGAATAACATAGGAACTGGACAAGTATTCTCTACTTTATCACCTCTTTAGTGATCTTCCCACTTGTCTTATTTTTCTTTAGTCAAGAAAATTCTATATAAGTGACCACAAGGTGGTGCTGTTTCATCAACAGATGAAGATTCTGCCTCTGATTTGGTATATAGAGAGCTTTTACAGTTGATGACAGAAATGTGTATGTCACTGTATTCTGATCTTAACATGGTCTTCTAGGGCAATAAGGCACTGGAACACAGGTTTGTTTGTTTAATAACTACTAGTTTGCCGATTTATTAATAAGTAAAATCCCCCAAAAATCAAATCATAAAGCCTAGCTTCCACTGGAGCCCTATAAGGCCTATATGTGCTGGTCCTAGCTTACCAGCCTACAGCACACAATATTTAACTCACCCTGCCAGACTCAGATAAACTAGGCTCTGGAAAACCTCCCCTAGACAGCACAGCTTCCAGGCAGGTAATACCTTACAAGGCACAATGTAATGGACAGGGCCTGGTAGCATAGGGAATTGTCCACTTCCCCTCGGCAGTCTTTCTTGACTCTGCTACTGCAGACTGTTAAATCAGTGAATTCTATACACCTGTTGGTTGAATCCAGCCTCTGGACTACATTTTAAAAACACAGCCTGGATTACCAGGCACTTTCCCACATTGAGATGGGATGGAGTATTGGCTCAGACTTCTCTGTGAGTATTCCACTACAGGGACCCTTAAGCACACTGCATGTGTCATTCTGATATGTGGAAGCAACAAGACTTCTCCCTTTAGGCAGGCTATAAAGTAAGAATGCTTTCAAAAATACATATGTTGATAGTTTATATTTATCAATTAACAAAATGCACAGTGAGTGAACAGAAGAACAATCTAAATCAAATCAATATTTGGTGTGATCTTTGTCTTCAAAACAGCATCAGTTGTTCTAGATACACCTGCACAGTTTGTTAAGGAACTCAGCAGGGAGGTTGTTCCAAACATCTTGGAGAACTAACCACAGTTCTTCTGTGGAATTAAGCAACCTTAGTTGCTTCTTTCACTGCATGTAATCCTAGACAGACGTGATGATGTTGAGATCAGGGCTCTGTTGGGGTCATACCATCACCTTCAGGACTCCTTGCTCTTCTTTAAACTGAAGATAGTTCTTAATGACTTTGGCTGTATGTTTGGGGTTGTTGTCATGCTGCAGAATAAACTTGGGGACAATCAGATGCCTCTCTGATGGTACTGAATGATGGATAAGTATCTATCTACCTGTACGTCTCAGCAGGATACCATTAATTCTGACCACATCTCCAACTCCATTTGCAGAAATGCAGCCCCAAACTTGCAAGGAACCTCCACCTTCTTAACAGTTTCCTGCATACACTCATTCTTATACTGCTCTCCAGGCCTTCAGCGAACAAACTGCCTTCTGCTACAGTACAGAACATCTGCTGCCATTTTTCTGCTCCCCAGTTCCTGTGTTTTCATGTGTAGTTGAGTAGATTGGCCTTGTCTCCACATCGGAGGTATGGCTTTTTGGCTGCTAGTCTTTCATGAAGCCCACTTCTGACCAGACTTCTCCGCACAGTAGATGAGTGTACCAGGGTCCCACTGTTTTCTGCTAATTCTGAGATGATGGCACTGATGGACACCTTCCAGCTGGAAGGGAAGTAAGCATGATGTGTCTTTCATCTGCTGCACTAAGTTTCCTTGGACGACCACTGCTTCTACGGTCTGCAACATTGCCAGTTTATTTGTGCTTCTTCAAAAGAGTTTGGACAGCACATCTGGAAACCCCTGTCTGCCTGGGAGATACCTTACTGATGCAGTATAGTTACCTTGTATCTTGTTGCTGTGCTCATTCTTGCCAAGGTTCATGACTTTTGACATTAAACTGTCTTCAGCAACCTCACCTTGTTACCTGAGTTTGACTGTTCCTCACCCACATTTATTCCTCCTACACAACTGTTTCTGTTTATGATTGTGTTTCAATTTACATATTAAATTGATGATTATTAGGACCTGTTTGGTATAAATCATACACCTGACTATATGAGTACAAAAATCCCTGACTTTGTGCAAGTGTACCTAGAAGAATATATGTGGTTTTGAAGGCAAGAGGTGGTTACACCAAATATTGATTTGATTTAGATTTTTCTTCTGTTAACTCACTATGCATTTTGTTAATTGATAAATATAAACAATTAACATGTCTATTTTTAAAGCATTCTTACTTTACAGCATTTTTTCAAACCTGCCTAATGTGCCTGATTAGCTTTGATGAAGTCCTCACTTTCCACATTTTGCTTTTTCTATTTCCCCCTACAAACCTCTTGCCACAAAGTTTTCACCTCCCACCTTTCACTTCACACTCATCTCACCCTTCCATTCACCACCTTGCCCTCCTCATCAACTCCCTGTTACTCGACACATCTCTGTGTCCTTCTTCCGTATCACTGTCCCACTTCTGAAGCACTAAAACATACACTTACTGTACACTATTCCATACTTCCTGCCCCCTACCATCTGAGTTCTGAAGCCTTCAAACAAATGCACAAAGCCCTGTCATATACATAACCTCCAAAATACAGTGCATTATATAAGCTCTGGTTTTCAGCATGATCCATTTGCAAACATACAAAAAGTAAAGTACTGTTATAACACCTATCAACAACACTGTTCTCATATTACCTTTACTCCGTACTCACACCATACATTTTGCCACCCTCTCTCCCTTTTTGTGCTTCTATTTAACCCACCTCCCTTTCGCCTCCTCACTTCAGCCTTTCCACACTCCTTTGCGCCTGCACACTTTGCCTTTCTCTGCTTCACTGTGTCTGTGTGAGTGTTACTATGTGTGAGAGAGAGAGAGAGCGAGAGAAACAGAGTAAATGAGATTGTGGTACTGAACGTATGTGGCTGTGTATTTGATATTTAGGATTAGTGAGTGTGTCTTCAGTATAATCCAGGAAGATGGCTCAATTTGCATGCTTCCTTATGGCAAAACCAAACTACGGTTATAGTAGCATCATATCTTGAATATTATTTCACTGTATTGGATACAGCAGCATGTGCAGAATTGACAATTCTATTTATTCATCATGTGCATAAGAAACACTGTGGGTTTATTTTATGCATGAGCCATTTAACTTGATGAAGCTCTTGCAAAATACATGCGTATTTGGGCTCTGGTCATAATTGGTTTCAATGCTTTTTTTAAAAAGATTTTGTTCTACAAGTCTCATTATCCCCTGAGGAAGCTCTATTTGGTTTGGTTGGCGAGTCCTGCTGCTTCCCTTCATTCTCCATCTATGGCTTATTCTTAACTCCCGGGATACTAGAGATGGGCATTTTCTTACCTTTCTGGCGGTGATTCATATTTATTTTGCACCTTTTTATTATACATGGCTTTTTTGCACTAGTTTGTATTTCAATTGGATCTTATGGAGCGTATTTAGCACTTTTGCAATTTATAGATTCTTCTGTAGCCAATATGTGAGTCTAATCTTTGTTTGTTGTAGGATATTATTATGCACTATACTGTTTATTCTACACTTTTAGGCCTTTTGTATACTGTGTACAATTTTTGTCTAGGGGATCAGCAGCATCTCTCCTCATGTGTTATTTTAATTCTTTTCATTTGTAATTGATATACTCTTGATTTAGTTGAGTGCCACATTGTATATGTCTACTAGGTTTTTGGTTTAGCCCACCACCTCTTTTTTGGTGTTGTTTTTTTTGAGCCCCAAAAAAACTCTTTTCACAAACAAACTGGAGGAATCAAAAGCCTTCACTCACCCCTGCAAGATTTGGCCTGAGTCAATGACTAAGTACTAACTTTTGATCTAGCGCAAAAACATAGCGTTCGTCATACATCATGGACTTTCTATTGAGATACATTATATTTATTTTACTATTCCTTTAAGTAGCTCTACACAAGTAGAAGAAGATAATGTTTTACTCAATATTTTAAACTGAAAAATATAAAAAGGTATGGTGATGCAAATTTACAGAAATCAATATTTCAGTCCTTAGAAGAACTGTAATCAAGAGCTTCTGAGTCAGTGTATGGAGACAATACTAAAATAAATGTAATTAGCACTGTCTGACATTTTAATACTTTGTCTGCATATCCCGGAACACCCAATAAGTCATTCAGATGTGAGTGCACCTTTCGTAGACCTTGTATGGAATGCCTCAGTAGTTTCTCAAAGTCTTTTTTCTTTTTTTAAACAATGTGACAGCAGGTTGTCATGGAAACTGCTGAAGTACGTGGCTATGAGTGTCCTCCTTCAAACCACTGTAGTTTATTGAACTAGTGGAAGTAACGGGAATACTTATCAATGATTTTCAAGTTTATCTATCTTTAAAACAGTCTTTATCTTGAAATGAAGTTTTGGAATAGCATGAATAAAAAATCATGTTATGGTAAAGGACAGCACTTCTTCAATACAGCCCTTTCAACTTAGCACAATATTCTGTTTTAATCTATTAGTGTACTGCAACACCAGCATTCTGCAACCATAAAAGGAGCAACAGAGTAACCTGCAGCTCAACAGCAGTCATTGTCTTCTATGAGCATTCATATTCATAAAGGAGACAATTACACCTGTGCATATCATACATAAAAACAGGGCTGGGCAGCTGTTGTTGGGACTATAACCCCCATTATCCTCAGCCAGCCACTGGAAGTTGTAGTCCAACAACAGCTTTAAGGCCTCACATTGCTTACCTCCATGTAAAGTATCCTAAAAGATTTTTTCAATTGGATGGCTGTGGAAGCCACTCCAAGAGATCACATTTAGGATAGTATGTCCAAAATAGCTGAGTAATTCTGGGGAACAGCACCACAGACGTCTCTAGCATTCAAGGAGCTAAAACTCCCATTTAAATTAGTGGGGATTTGTGCAATTGGCTTGCCCAAAAATTATTTTTTTTCCGCACATATGATACTAAGTGATAATTATCCATGACATAGGTCCCCTTCAGTAGGTTGACTCCCACACCATGCTAAATTAGCCGGAGCTGCATTGTAGCCATGCTAAACTGATAGCTGATTTGGTGGTCAGATAACTGAACCTCACAACTGTTTTTGTATCTCTTCGTTACAAATGAACGCCTGAGGGTGGCGGGGGGGGGGGGGGGGGAATGAGGAAAAGGTAAGAAACTTTCCAGGAAAAGAGGCTATTTCCTATGTTATCATATGAAGCCTATGCACAACATAGGTATTAGAGAGTTTATCTCAATCGAGATTTTATTTCCCTGGGGTGCCAAATTGGTAACAACACATAACAGAAAAGAGGATTTTAGTCTTACCTGATAAATCCTTTTCTCTTAGTCCATACAGGTTACTGGTAACTTTGGGTAGGTGATCCACCCCTTTAATTGTAGGCAGGAACAATTCTAAAATTGTATGCAGGGGGTGGAGCCTACGTTCCCTCCTTGGCTTCAGCTAGCCAACCAGCTACAGAAAGATTTGAGACACTAACTATTGACTATATAGTGGAAGTGAAAGAAGACTCCTGTGAGCATGACCCTGAAGGACCCCCACAGGAGAGCCAAGCATGGTCCCTTGACAGGGTGGGAGACCAGTAACTGTATGGACTAAGAGAAAAGGATTTAAGACTAAAATCCTCTATTCTCTGTTGTCCAATACAAGTTACTGGTAACTTTGGGATGTCCAACTATTAAGTTTCCCAGAGGCGGGAAGTAAAACAAGGACAAGGGGCAAGGCCCCCAAAGTCACAACAGCAGATATGAACCATCAGATCAGAGATAGCCCAACAATACAAGGAAGTGTCAGCGGACACTGATCGGGGTAACAACACCCCAAACTGTTACACAGCACACTGAACTAGAGCCAACAGGGCTAAATAGTGAAAGAAGCACCAAGAACCGAAGAAGATCCTAGACAGGAAAGACTGCCTCCAGGATTTTCCTCCCAAATCTGGCCTCAGACGATGCCAGCATATCAACACGGTAGTGCTTCAAAAAGGTGTACACAGACAACCAAGTGGCAGCTTTGCGCAGTTGATCAGTGGAGGCATGATTCTTATAAGCCCAAGAAGCCCCAATAGATCTTGTAGAATGAGCCGTAACCTGCAAGGGGACAGGTTCTTCCTCAGCTCGTAAGCCTTACGAATAGTGGACTTGATCCAAGAAGCAATAGTCACTTTGAATGCAGGTCTTACTGCCCTGGGACCCTCAGGAATGATGAACAGTGCATCAGATTGCTTGATAGACTCAGTGCGATGTAGATAAAACTTGAGACAATGCACCACGTCTAACAAGTGGAGATCCCTCTCAATGTCAGAGGTGGGGTCAGGGCAAAAAGAAGGCACCACAATCTCCTGATTGATGTGGAACTCCAAAACCACCTTCAGAATAAACTCCTGAGAAGTGCGAAGTACCACCTTGTCCTTGTGAAACACCAAAAAGGGTGGTTTACAGGACAGAGCATGTAACTCCGCAACACAGCGAACGGACACGATCACCAGGAGAAAGGCCATTTTCCATGTCAACAGGTGTAGGGGAATAGTAGCCAAAGACTCAAATGGAGGGTGCTGAAGAACGCCCAAAACCGAGTTAAGATCCCACGGAGTAACGGGATTCTTGAAGGCAGGACGAGTATGAGCAACGCCCTGGAAGAAAAACTTGACATCAGGAAGGATGGCAATGCACCTCTGAAAGAAAACAGAGAGAGCAGAAGTCTGAACCTTAAGGGAACTCAAACTGAGGCCCTTATCCACACTTTCCTGTAAAAAGGCCAGGACCGTAGGCAGATCAGATTCCAGAGACAGGTCCTTGTCAGCACACCAAGAAAGAAAGGTTGACTAGACACGATGGTAGATCTTGGAAGAAACAGGTTTGCGGGCACCAAACATAGTAGCCACCACCCCAGAAGAAAAACCTTTCTTCTTCAGTATTGAGGATTCAATTTCCAAGCCGTCAAAGTTAGCCGATGAACATCGTCCTTCCACAGGTAACCCTGTAGAAGAAGATCCAGATGGAAAGGGAGCCGGAATGGCATAGCCACTGACAGATCCAGAAGCTCCGGAAACAAAGCTTGGCGAGGCCAGTACGGAGCAATAAGAATGACTGGACAGCGTTCCAGTCGCAATTTCCGTAACACCCTGTGCAACATAGGAAGGGGAGGAAAGATGTAGGCCAGAGGAAATAGCAAAGAAATGGACATTGCATCCACCGCAGGGCCAGAGGGTCCCTCCACCAAGAGCAGAACCTTGGAACTTTCCTGTTTCTTGTTGCCATCAGGTTGATGACCCCACTTCTGAACAATGAGGGTGAACACCTCTGGGTGCAGCTCCCACTCTCCGCTGTCTACTGTGTGTCGACTGAGGAAGTCCGCCATGACGTTGTCTACGCCAGGAATGTGCACTGCGGATATGGCAGGAGCGTGTTCTTCTGCCCAGGACAAAATAGCCTTGACCTCTAACCAAGCAGCGAGACTTTTTTGTTCCACCCTTCTTGTTGATGTAAGCCACGGCCGTGGCGTTGTCAGACTGTACCCAGACTGGACACTCTTTCAGCTGAGATGTCCAATGACGAAGGGCATGAAATATCGCCCGAAGCTCCAACACGTTGATGGGAAGGAGATATTCCTCCGGTGACCACCAACCCTGAGCACTCAGGAGACCCAGGACCACTCCCCAGCCAGAAAGGCTGGCATCCATCGTCACCGTGGTCCAGAAGGATACCAGTAAGGACTTGCCTTTCAGCAGATTGGAGAGGTCAAGCCACCATGACAAACTCAGTTCCACATGAAGATGGAGGGACACTGACATCTTCAGAAGGTCCAGCTGACCCCTGCACATCTGGTGTGCGCCATGGCAAACGGGACTGCTTCTATGGTGGAGATGAATTTCCCCACTAGACAGGACACCTTCTTGGCTGGAAATGGATCTTGACCCAGAACCGAGAAACCCTGTGGGCGATCTGGTGAGCTACCTTGTCCATGAGAAACACCATGCTCTTCTGAGTGTCGAAGAGAAGGCCCAGGAAGACCAGACGCTGGGATGGGACAAAATCTGACTTGTCCATGTTGATGATCCACCTGTGATGGGTGAGAGCATGAATGCATTGCTGAACCTGCTGATGAAGAAGTTCCGCAGAGGGGGCTTTCAGAAGCAGGTCGTCCATGTATGGAGTAACTCTGATGCCGTCCCGGTGGAGGACGGACGGACACTAAGGCTCCCAGGACACAGTTGAAAACTTCAGGAGCTGTAGTCAGACCAAAGGAAAGAGCTGAAAACTGAAAATGCCCTCGGTTTAAGGCAAATCTGGGATACTGCCGGCTCTCTGGATGAACGGCGATGTGTAAATATGCGTCCTGAAGATCCAGAGATGCAAGGAATTCCCCTGGGGACATAGCAGCAATCACCGTCCATAGAGACTCCTGGTGATAATAAGTTCGGATCACAAAGGAACTGAGATCCTTCAAATCCAAAATGGGGTGACAACCGCTGTCCTTTTTGGAGACCACAAAGAGGTTTGAGTAAAAACCCATACCTCTGTCCTGAACTGGAACTGGCTCTAGCACATCTTTGTCCAGAAGAGCCTGAATAGAGCCGTTAAACAGCCGGCGTTTCTCCGCACCTTGAGGCATATGAGAAAGAAGTGAAAGGGAGGAAGAGAGACACAAGGGATCCTGTACTCTTCCGTCACCAACTGTAAAACCCACAGGTTCACCACTGAGTCCTCCCAGATGCTGTGGTAGTGATGCAGATGACCACCCACAGCAGAGTGGTGACCTGGGTTCAGTGAGTCATGCCGAAGAAGGCTTGGAAGCCTTAGGCTTGGAGGAGATCTTGGGCTTCCATTGCTGTTTGGGCTTGGAGGAGGCACGCAGAGCTGAGGGAACCGTCTGGTTTGCCGGATGTGTCTCAGTCTGAAAGGAATGAAAATACATATTACACTTAAGGGGTGTTTTCTTCCTGGGGACCAAGAGTAGAATGGTACTCTTATCCCCTGTGGCCCCACTGATCAGATCTTTAAGATCTGGCCCAAACAAAGAAGTACCTTGGAAAGGTAAAGAGAGCAATGCTTTCTTGGAAGCAGTGTCAGCAGACCAGATCTTGAGCCAAAGAGCCAATCTGGCAACCAGAGACATGGTGGAAACCCTAGCCACTAAACGGATTGCATCAAATAAGGCAACAGAAACATAGTGCTGAGCCTCAGAAATGTTGGCAAGGAGGCCAGGATAGCTGAAGTAGAAATACCCTGACAGACAGCCAGGGTGAGCTGTTCAGTCCAGACCACAATGGCCCGGTTCACCCATGCTGCAGCGAATGCTGGATGCATGGCAGTACCAGCAGTGGCAAAAATGGACTTGAGAGAGACCTCAAGTTTCTTGTCAGTCCAGTCCTTCAGAGAGGACGCATCAGAAACTGGCAAGGCAGTAGACTTAGATAGCCTGGAGATAGGAGCATCCACTTTGGAAGGATGAACCCACTGAGCAAGCGCTGCTTCAGAGAAGGGATAAAGCTTGGCAAATTTCTTGGACACTGAAGGTTTCTTATCCGGAGATTTCCACTCTTCAGACACAAGGAGGTCAAGAGTGGGTTAGGTGGAAAGCAAGTAAGGGGCTTTTTAGGCTCCTGAAACACATCAGAGGGATCAGAAGGAACCTCTTGAAGCTGAGGGCTTAGGATCGGCCTCAAAGGGGTCCCCAAAAAACTGAAAGGAGCCCACAGCAGAACATTCCTCAACATCTGAATCCACCAGCAGTTCCTCCTCAGAAGAATCTGATACGTCAGGTGCTACCTGTGGTTTTGGCAGGGAAGACTTGACAGAAGAGGGAGTCTGCTAAGAATGGAAGACCCCCGTAACTGGGATGGAAAGAGTTGCAATGTAGACCTCAGGTCCCTAGTAGCAGCCTTGAACTCTTGCAACCAAACTCGCTCTAATGCTATAAATACTCAAACTATAACTTTTAAAGAGATGATATGTAGGTTATTCAACTTCTATGAATTTTAGAAATTTTTAGACATAAGTATTACTATCCCTTTAAAATGCCCCACCCCAAAAAAAAGAATACATTTCTTGAAAGTAGCTATACCCCTAGACTGGTGTGCATAAATATTTCTAGAAGTTGTAACTAAAACAACTGACATTTTGTTGCAGGAACAAAGGGATAACCTGAACACCAGACACACGTTTTAGACCATCCCAATGAAGGGATTCCTTGTAAGTAACGAGATCTCGGCACTTCTCAAGCGCCACCGTGTCGACCGACACGAATCTCCTGCTGACAGCTTTACAGCTGTCGGTAGGAGAGATCAAACTTCAAACACCTGTATCTCTTAAACCATAGCGGTTTGAGAGATACGTTTTTTCCATTTAGCTCAGCTTTTTAAGCTCTTCTAAATGAAAAAAACAACTTTTTTTTAGACATTACTAACACTTTAAGAATCCTTATTCCTAAGATAAATTTCCCCTTTAAAGAAGGTGATGAGTGAACCACTGAATGAAATTATAATGTGGGTTATCCCTTTGGGTGCCAGAGAGGTAAGGATTAGATACCTTTTTGGCACTCAAGGGGACAAAGTAGACCATTCACTTTAAAAACAGTTTCTGTATTCTTTTAAAGATAAATTATCACATTTATAGGTCCTCCCCTGTGGGAGCTTCCATCTTGAATGGATTTGAATGATTATGCATTACCAATTTATTCTACTCCTGACAGAAATGGATTTGGTTTTATCAAAATAGGAAGGCAGAGAGGAGTAATTCTCTGGACATATGAGTCATGATGCAGGCTTTATCTGACCAAGTCACAGAACAAAGATCTGCTGAGATCAGTTCCCCAAATACTAAATAAAAAACTCAAGTCCAACAATGCTTCTTTTGGCTGGAATTTGTCCTCTATGCTCAGCTGGTTTGCTCTAGAATTAATCCACTTTATTTTCATGCATATGACTTTGTCTTTAGCCAAGAATAAACCAGATTGGGAACTTTAAACTTCTGAGTGCCAGAGGGGTAGGCAACGCATTGCAAAGGAGAAACAGGACGTGCAGAAGATCTGTGCTGTGCACATAATGCGGAAGAGCACAGCACAGAAGATATAACTGCAAAAGGATTTACATTAAAAAAAAAAAAAACAGCTTCCCTAATACTACTTTATTAAATAAACCTATGGGCAAATTTTTTTTTAAGTGATACACCCCCAGCAATACCAGCTTCATGTACAATGAACCTACAAACACACAGCTGTTTGCACTTAATAAAAGAAGAGCAATTTGGAGCAAACCAACTACATCATAGAAGACAAATACATACAAATAATAATTTAGATTGGATTTTAACCCCATGAATGGAATTGAGGTCCCCAATGCATTATTTTGCAATGTTATGGAAACATCTCTACACTTGAAAGGGTTAAGAATCCCTTTTAACCACTGAGTGCCAGAGAGGTATGCAACACATCAGTGGAAGATTTGGAATGTTTTATTTGCTCCAGAATTATTCCTTTTATATGTTATAGTTTATTTTATAAGAGAATTATCTACTATCCCTGAGGTAAGACAGCACCATAGACATCTAATAACACTGGGGACAGACTGATTGTAGGACACAGCAGTCCCAGATTAATTTACTAACCCACAGATCCCAAATATAAAGTAATAATACAGAGGAAATGAAGCTGTGGTGAGAGCACGGGGAAAATAATCAGATATAAAAAGCATGATACCATATATTAGTGTCATAGTGATTACTACTACAAAACAAGGTTAGCTTCAGTGATTTATGGACAGAATTAAATTGTACAGACAAGAGGCATAAATGAACTGAATGGAAATGAAGGGTTAAAGATGAATCAGTCATTCACAGCACTAATTCTGTGCTACTGCCTTAGCACAGAAACAAAATAATAAATAGGGACCAAAGAGATACATTAGCCCAGGGAAAGTCAACCTTTGGCTCTCCAGCTATAGGAGATGTAGTCCCCAAACAACTGGAGAGCCAAAAGATGTCTACCCCAGCATTTAACTCAGCACAGATGTTAAAAGTAAAAGGGCTTTGAAAGTTAAAGCAGAACTAACTCCTCCCCAATAATAACCCCACTTACCTAAATATGGCCAAAGCCCCCTAATGATGACTATGAATTCTGCCTTGTGTATTTGTTTATGAGATAACATCTTCAATTGATCCCTGGATGTCATGTCTGTGGGGGAGGATATGAAGGGTCACAGAGCCTCAAAGACTGCTTGTGGCCAGGGCTGTTTCTAGGGCAGTGAGAAGAGTTCACCTACATTGGGTGCCAGACAGCAGGGGGTGCACTTCCCTAAAAAGAGCAGGTTGATGAAGATGGAAAGTATATCTCGGTTAACCATGCACAAACCTGCTCATACTTGGTACCATTAGAAAGGGGATATCTTCCATCTCCAAAAATACTAAGCATGTGAAGGTTTATGAAGAAGCCAAGATACAGTGGATATAACAAGTCTACACACCCCTGTTAAAGTGCCAGGTTCTTGTGATTTTAAAGAATGAGACAAAGATAAATCATGTCAGAACTTTTTCCACCTTTAATGTGACTTATAACGTGAACAATTCAATTGCAAAACAAACTGAAATTGTTGAGGGGGAAAATAAAAAACTCACAATAACCTGGTTGTATAGGTGTGCACACCCTTAAACTAATACTTTGTTGAAGCACCTTTTGATTTTATTACAGCAATCAGTCTTTTTGCATAGGAGTTTATTAGCATGGCACATCTTGACGTGGCAGTATTTGCCCACTCTTCTTTGCAAAAGCTCTCCAAATCTGTCAGATTGCGAGGACATCTCCTGTGCACAGCCCTCTTCAGATCACCCCACAGATTTTCAATTGGATTCAGGTCTGGGCTCTGGCTGAGCCATTCCAAAACGTTAATCTTCTTCTGGTGAAGCCATGCTTTTGTGGATTTGGATGTGTTCTTTAGGTCGTTGTCGTGCTGAAAGGTGAACTTCCTCATCATCTTCAGCTTTCTAACGGACGCCTGAAGGTTTTGTGACAAAATTGCCTGGTATTTGGAACTGTTCATAATTCCCTTCACCCTGACTAAGGCCCCAGTTCCAGCTGAGTAAAAACAACCCCAAAGCATGATGCTGCCACCACCATGCTTCACTGTGGGTATGGTGTTCTTTGGGTGATGTGCAGTGTTGTTTTTGCGCCAAACACACTTTTTGGAATTATGGCCAAAAAGTTCAACCTTGGTTTCATCAGACCATAACACATTTTCCCACGTGCTTTTGGGGGACTTAATGTTTGTTATTACAAACTTCATCCGGGCTTGGATGTTTTTCTTTGTAAGAAAAGGCTTCCGTCTTGCCATCCTACCCCATAGCCCATTCATATGAAGAATACGGGAGATTGTTGTCACATGTAGCACACAGCCAGTACTTGCCAGAAATTCCTGCAGTTCCTTTAATGTTGCAGTAGGCCTCTTGGAAGCCTCCCTGACCAGTTTTCTTCTCGTCTTCTCATCAATTTTGGAGGGACGTCCAGTTCTTGGTAATGTCTCTGTTGTGCCATATTTTCTCCACTTGATGATGATGACTGTCTTCACTGTGTTCCATGGTGTATCTAATGCTTTGGAAATTCTTTTGTACCCTTCTCCTGACTGATATCTTTCAACAATGAGATCCCTCTGATGCTTTGGAAGCTCTCTGCGGACCATGGCTTTTGCTCTGAGATGCAACTAAGCAAATGTCAGGAAAATCCTACTAGAATGGATGAACTTTATTTGTAATTAATCAGAGTCACTTTAAATGATGGCAGGTGTGTAATGACTTCTATGTAACACGAGTTTGAATGTGATTGGTTAATTGTGAACACAGCCACATCCCCAGTTACAAGAGGGTGTGCACACCTATGCAACCAGGTTATTGTGAGTTTTTTATTTTTCCCTCTCAACAATTTCAGTTTGTTTTGCAATTTAATTGTTATAGGTCGCATTAAAGGTGGACAAAGTTCTGACATGATTTACCTTTGTCTCATTTTTTAACATCACAAGAACCTGGCATTTTAACAGGGGTGTGTAGGCTTTTTATATCCACTGTATATGAACCAAAAAGCAGCACCCCCTGCCCCTATCAAATCCTGCTGATTAATCTTTAAAGAGCACTGACACCAGAATATGAACTAGGGTTATATACACTTAATCCATAGAGTGCCAGAGGGGTATGCACGCATTGCGAATCAATCAGTTGCATACCCCTCTGGCACTCAAAGGGTTAAAGGAATAGTAACACTTAATATGTAAAAAAAAAAAAAAAAATATATATATATATATATATATATATATATATTTATTGTAGGTTTTATCCCTCTGAGTAAAAGAAGGGTACTCCCACTGCTGAAAGGTGTTTTATTCAAAAGTTATTGCAGCTCAAACTAGAATTTTTAGGCGCAGTATCACAGTGGCCTGAAATTGTACAGTGGCGCTGTTGCTATACCATCCTAAGTTTGAGGTGCAATAACTTTTGAATACAACACCTTACAGCAGTGTGAGTATCTTTGTTCTACTCTGAGGGATAAACCCACAACATATTATTTTTTACACTTTAAGTGTTACTATCCCTTTAAATACCCTGTTCTTCATTCTAGCATGTGTTTGTTTTCTGAGGCATAAAATCTAGACTTACATACAGTATGCTCTGAGGCTGTAGACCTTCCTGCTTTTTCCAGGGCTCCTATTGATTGTATGGGATTATCTGGCCAGAGATAAGATAAAAGCCTTTCTGAATACAAGAGAAGTGGGCACTTATCACAGCCAGTTCACTGGCTTTAGAGATCATCTCTCTCTCCGTACAAACAGCACACAACACATTAAATAATTGCTCTCTGAACAGGTCAATTTACACATGCATTAAAAGGTTTAGGGATGTAACATCAACATTTTTTACATACACCATTTGTAAGTACATAATATTTAAAGCTGTATGAACCTATTTTTGGAGCTAGTGTTTCTTTCTTTATAAATGCCCAGAATACCAAAATCTAAGCAATGACATTAGATATCCAGAGAAAATTGTATTAGTACTACAAATACATATATAGTAACATAGATGATGAAGATGAAAAAAGACATGAGTTTATCAACTTAAACCCGTGCCAAATTACCCCTGTTGATCCAGAGGAAGGCAAAGAAACAAAAAACAAAATATTAAAGCCATTTCCAATTAAGCCCCAACTGGGTAAAATAAAATCCCTTCCTGACTCCAAATGGCAGTCAGATATTGCCCTGAATCAACATCCTATCTGCTTTGAAGCCAACTGTATAATTCTCAATAGGTATCCATTACTTTTTTGAAAGCCGTTACATTATCTGCAAGCACAGTATCCCGAGGCATAACATTTCATATCTTTACTGCCCTTACTGTAAAAATAAAACCCTGGTTTTGGTTTAGACAAAAGCATCTTTCCTCTAGTCTTAATGAATACCTCCTTCCTTGCTCTGTAAATAGTTCCTTGGAGAGTTCTCTGTATGACCTCAAATATATTTGTAAATAGTAATCATTTCACCCCTTAGACGTCTCTTCCCTAATGTAAACAAACCCAGTTTGGCTAGTCTCTCTTTATATCTCAGATCCGCCAATTCCTTTTTCAGTTTTGTTGCAAGTCTCTGCACTTTTCCAGTTCAATAATGTATGTTCTTAAGAACTGTTGACCAAAACTGTACTCCATATTCTAGATGAGGCCCTACCAAGTATTTATATAGAGTTAGCATTATATTTGCATCCTGTACAACTATACCTCTTTTTATGCAGGCTAGCACCCTATTTACACTTGCAGCAGCTGAGTGACTCTGCACACTGCTGTGAAGTCTATTGTCTATCAGTACTCCTAAATCTCTCTCTAATGAGGACTCCCCAAGTAGTTTCCTATTTAGTGGATATGTAGCATGTTTGTTTCTACAGCTCAAATGTATAACTTTTCATTTATCTACATTAAACCTTCTCTTCTACTCTTCTGCCAACTTGCTCAGTTTATGTAAATCCTTCTGCAGTGAAAATACATCCTGCTCTGTATACATTTCCTTACATAGCTTAGTGTCATCAGCAACGATTGAGACATTACTTTCAATTTCCACTTCTAGATCATCAATAAACTAGGCACAGGACTAAACCCGGTTGTATCCCTTACAACTTCAGACCAACTTGAAAAGGTTCCATTTATAACAACTCTCTGTCATCTATCATGTAACCAGTTATCTATCCATGCACAGATATTACCTCCCAAACAAAAGACTTTCAATTTATGCAGTAACCTGTTGTGAGGAGCAGAAACATAGCAATATAGTAAATTAGGTTGAAAAAAGACACAAGTCCATCCTTTGCCTCCTTTGAAACCTCCTTTTCTCTAATCTCAAGGGGCAGCCCCTGGTTGTTTGATCAGACCTTGGAACGAATAGCTCATAGAAAGATCCTTGTATTGACCTCTCATGTACTTGCACATTGCGATAAGATTTCCTCTTAGTCATCTTTTCTCTAGAGTAAGTAAACCAAGTCCTCCGTTCCCTTAATTCATTTTGTTGGTCTTCGCTGTACTCTCTCCAGTTCTAGAATATCCCTTTTCAGAACTGTTGCCCAAAACTGCACTGCATACTCGAGATGAGGTCTAACCAGAGATTTGTACAATGGCAAAATTATGTTATCCACTCTTGCTTCAATACCCCTTTTTATGCAAGACAGGACTTTGTTTGCTTTTGCTATTTGACACTGGTCACCGTTTCCAAGATTAGAGTTTACATGGATTCCAAGGTCTTTCACTAGCAACCAGTCCCCCAAAATGATTCCACTTTCATAAGTAGCATTGGGATTTTTTTCTTCCCATTGCATGACTTTACACTTTCCCACATTAAACTTCATAGTCCATTCGTTTACCCAATCTGCCATTTTATGTAAATCCCCCCATATACCCTGCTCTGAATGTATTACCCTGCATAATTTAGTGTCATCTGCAAATATTGATATTTTGCTTTCCATATCTATTTCCAGTATCAACAGCTATGTAGTGAGGGTTCAAAAATTGATGTTTAATTGTACTGGATATCTTAGATACAATTTATATGAAAGAGATAAGTGCCTATAGCAGACAATGGGGTAAGTAAAGGAAATAATGCAAATATGAAGCCTCCTGTCATGTGGTAAAATTAGTTTGCAAATGACAAGTAAATGCAACAGACAATTATTGTACACTCGATAAAAAACACTTAAAAGCAATACACATTAAGGCAGCCCAAGTCCGAAACAAATATATCATAATCCCCTCCAGCAAAAGTATACTCATTCACAATATATCAAAAATGTAAAAAATACAAAATTGTAACCTAGTGTTAGGGGGAAAATAACTTTCTAAAAGATATTAGTTCCTCAAGTATTAGACTCCCCTGTACTCTTCTGCAGCCTGCTGTTTCTCTGGTGGTCAAATGGCTTTCCCTTGCATTTGTGACATCACTGCAAGCATGCACAGTGATGTCACTACTTGGTACGGACAGACCAACTGTAGGGGATCATCATGGGACCAGTGGTGTACACTAAGGAATGTCCCTGGCGCCATGATTAACCAATTGACTGCCTCACGGCAGAGGATGTGAAAGGCCAGACTCCGCAGTTTTAGAGGGTAAGATGAGGACATGGCCCATCACATCCTTAGCAGCAAAAAGGTATAATTAAAAACTTAAAAATAGAATTCCACAAAGCTCCATAAAGATACAAACAGAAAACTATAGCCACAAAGAATATGAGGAGCAATTCTGGAGGAAAAAAACTGCAATATAGGGACAAATAAAAATTCCTAAACTCTAAACTGATTTGAATGCCAGAGAGGTCCCTAAACATTGTTAAGCAGTGTGTTGTTCCCTGAAGGTGATGATGACTATATATAAAAACCTACCTCTTAACTGACTCCCAGAGTTCTGGTGTATAATGGGTTAGGCAGGGAAAATACCACATCATCTTGGGCTGTATGATCAATAGAAAAGTGCATTGCAGTGCATTTCAAATAAGCACAACTGGTATTTTGTTTAACAAGAGGCAGCATGTTTCTTCTCCAGTTCTGTGTTCACAAGGACAACTTGAATAGAAGGAAATGTGCAATAGTTCTGATAAAATCATCTGTTAGACTACTCAATTTCTTCTGCATACATCTGGTGGTCTCATTCCTGAAAAGACGCAGCAGATGTCCAGTCCATATCTGAGCCCACCAACTCTATGACTGAGATGTGGGACAACCACTGCCCATATTAAACTGGATGGGTCTTCCAGTTTTTTGAGGTTGTGATGAGGACTGTAACCTCTAATAACACTGCAATGTGGCCTATAAATAACTGGCTTATGACCACGTGTTTCTTGCAATTTTTGGAGGTTGTGATGAGAACTGTAACATCCTATGCTGTTTATGTGAATGATCTGCAGTGCAGCCCTTCTCAAATCATCATTGCTATTTAGAAATTGATACATGTGGACTTACCACCAAGGTGAAGCTATGCTCTGGCAATATTCCATATTGTTCAACAAGTTTTTCCCTAACAACACTAGGAAGCTCTGGCAGTCTTTCCTTAATCACATCAATATTTATGACTTGCTCATGGTCCACGTTTGCCGGCAAGGACTTCGTATCATAAAGTATTAAAGGGGGAAGGTTTGGTTCTGGCATAAAGCTTAAAGAAATGGAAAAAAAAAAAGAAATTGAGTAATGGATATGAAATTAATAATGGATTACTGATTCTGTTTACCATTATAAAACAGCCTTTGTTAAAAGGTGACCTACATTTTCAATGTCGTACTATTATTTATATTCTATCTATTGCTTTTCATTCTTTTTAATCCTCTTAATTCATTTTGTAAAAGACTACATTCTGGATTGCTTTGAGAAAAATATAGCTACAAAATTCCACAAAGCAGCATTTTCTTACTATAAGGAAATAACATGTTTCTCTGAAATTCAGTTGTGTGACAACCACATATTTACTTTCTTGAGCCATAAACAATAAAATGTGCTCCTTGTACAAGAATTCCACAACTAACACTCAACTTACTTTATTATGGCCAGAAAATCCTAATGACATCTAGCAATTCTGACCATGTGCCCTTGTCGAAGACATAATATATTCAATCTGTCCTTTATGTAATGCCTGTGGAGACAGACATGAAAGTTGCATGCATGAGCCTACGTAACTCTTTAACCTTTTGCACTCCAGAGGGGTGTGCAATGCAATGGTACAGAGTTTATGCCCTGTAGTCCTTCTAGCAACCTATGTCTGCAATCACATCCATGGACATGACAAGGGCACAAGAGCATAGGGGTCATTAGGATTTCTTGGCCATAATAAGTTAATTGGGGGTACTTTTTGTTTAAGAATGGTGCTAGAATAAGGTACTTACATTTTCTGACTCACCATTCCCTAAACCCGTGTCATTTGTTTGTAAAATAAAATGTATACTTATTACAGTGGGTGTGGTTTTCTACGATTCAATAAAGTTTTTTTTCCCCACATAATAAAAACATGCTTTGTAGGTTTTTCCTTGGAAAAGTCTTATAAAGTTTTTCCGCCCATAATAAAAATATAATGATCTTTAACAGCTTTGAGTGACAGGGACATCTCCAATGCATCCTAAATAATAATTCGCTAATGTATGTTTGTCAGAAGCTGTCATGAGCAGTACAGACGGCTGTGCACGCTGCAGTCATGCACAGTACAGACTGCCCTTGCTGCGGCTGATAACAGAGCGGGGAGCTCCGAATTCAGACTGTAGTCCTTCAGACTACGGTCTGAATTTGGAGCACCCCGCTCCATTATCAGCCGAGGCGTGGGCAGTCTCTATTGTGCATGACTGCAGCCTGGCCGTTGCTGCCTGGAACTGTGGCCCGTGTACACAGGCTGTTCAGATAGTTGATTCATAATCCACTGGAGATGTCTGAAGCATTCAAGGGGATAAAATAGACTAAAATATGTATGCATGTATATACTTACCGGTAATCTTGCTTTCCTTCTTTATCCCTCATAGGTATGGTGGACCTGAAATAAATTGATAACTGTCTCAAAATGTAATTCCATACAGAGAGATAGGTATGAAAACATAAGTGTAATTACTTTTAGAGTTGCCATAGGATATTTATTTTGATTTGCTAGCTCATACCTCATACAAAATCACTTACAAAATGACAATGACCATGCAGGACCAGATTTCCCATTGCAAGTGGCACCTCTGGTGTGCTGGCTACTACCACTGTTCTGAGTTTTAGTTATAGCCAGTACAATCCTATTTCCCCCACACCCTAAACCTCCTCCTTAGTTTAAGGTGGACTGTTTATGGTTATGAAAGTTTTTAAAACAATTTGGTAATTTCAACATTTACAGAGGGTTTTCTTTTTGTTCTATAAGTTAAAGCAGTACATATTTATTATGAAAAAAAAAAAAATACTGTACTCCTGAGAGATGATTCATTTTAATGTTATTAGATCTCAGACTATTGCTTTTTTTAATTATAAACTGTAACAGTGCCACATGATGTTCATAGAATCAGCTGCATTCTATGGGAGAGGTGACTCATTGGCTACAGTTATCCATAGAATGTGATCATAACAGTTCTACCACTTTATAACATTTTGAACTTTAATAACTTTTATATAAAATAACTCCCAGAAGTACTCTTCTTTATTTTAACAGGTGAAGCCCTTATTTATTTAATTTAAAGTAATAGTAATGTTTCACAGAAAAGCAGCTCTGATTAATCTTCATAGTATATGGGCTATGGAGAGTGCTATTTCAATATTGTCAGAGTTGTAGTTCAAGAGTAATTGAATGATAAAGTAACCTCCTCCCGCCCCTTTTACCTAGTGTAAGTCACCTCCCCTCAGATGTGGAATCTGGTCTCTTGACCGGACATGTAGCAGCAAGGCACAATCTTCTTACTGTGAGCATAAGGCAAACCCTGCCCCTTTTGATAGATTTTTCAGGTTTTTCCTTATGCTGACTGACGATTGTCCTTCTCTGTGATCCATCCGGACAGTCTTGCTGCTCTGAGGTGAACAGTGTTACATTGGTAAAGGGGTGGGATGGGGATTATCATTCAATTACTCTTGAACTACAACTCGGACAGTATTGAAATGAATCTCTCCACGGCCCAAATACTATGAAGATTATTCAGAGCTGCTTTTTTGTGAGACACAACTATCCCTTTACCAGTAAAACTTAAACATGTCGCTTGATTAAAAAAAAAAAAAAGAAAAAAAAACAACTTACAGAATGTCCCAGAACATTGAACTGCCTACTGAAATCATGCAGGGGACTCTTCCATATGATAAGAAAACTTTTAATCAGGCTATCCCTTAAACACTGTACTGTCTGTTGCCCATATTTCTAAATGGACTTGTGGGCTTGTAAAGCAGGGAATGTTCAATTTAAGCCCACATCACCCTGCTGCTTTGCACTGTATTTATTTCTCCACCACCATTTCGGTGCTGTTCTCTGCTATGCTCATTATGTTTACCTTACTGCCCGTATCAGGGTAGTACTTTGGCTGTTTAGATGAACTGGGTCAAATATTGTGGCCCCTGTTCAGACCAGGCACAACTCAGGCACTCGTAATGTAATGCTAGTTCCTCTGACTGCTTTGTTGCTTCATTTACATTTCTAGGAGTGCTGTTTTGATGATTTGTATTAAAGTAACTTGTACATATTACATATTTAATACACAATTGGGTTTCCACTTTTAAGGTGATATACTTTTAAGATGTACATATGTATTATGTACTTTTATTCTTGTTCCTCTCTCTCTCATTTTCTAATTCTTATTAGAAATAAGCAAATTAGGGTTTGGTGCCTTTTTCTTCATACTTTCAATGCGGGTTAGTGTACAGAACAGGGTCTATGTACACTTGCTTTTTATCTTGGCAAACACACACATATACACACAGTAATGGGCACGTCATGACACTCAAAAATGTGTGAAAACGTGTATGTCCTTGATGAATAGGTTCTCTATAATAACATGAATACAGTTTTTTGTGCGGATAATAAGTCTTGACATAGTAATAGTTTTTTTTTCCTGATCACATGATACATTTGCCCAAACATGAAGAACATGAAGGGGCTGACATAGGTTCACATAGAGGATAACTCCTCATGCCTCCCCAGTTATTGATCTCCCAGCCGATCGCACTGGGAGATCAATATCTCCAAAGGAGAAGCAGAGCTTCTCTATTCCCCTCTCTCCTACCCGAACTTCCGGGTAGGAGTGGGCGGGACCGGGGGAAGCCTCCCAGCGTCATCAGTGACATGATCACTGATGACGTTAGGAAAGTTTCCCCGGTCCCATTCACTCCTACCTGTGGTAAGAGAGAAGGGCAGGAGAGCTTTTGCACTCCTGCGGTCGCCATATTGATCTCCCAGCCGATCGGCTTGGAGATCAATAACTGAGGGGACACCAGGAAAGGTCCTGATATCCCCTATGTGGTCTGAAGAGTTAAAACAAATAAAAAAATAATAATAAAAGTAACCCTTTGAGTGCAGCAGGGGTCCCCAGCACATTGCAAAGCAATGGCACTCACAGGGTCACTTCTTTTGAGGACATTTTTTTTTTTTTAAAGATCTCATTGGGGGGGATGGGGGGTCCTGATGCCCCTCAATGAGGTCTATAATTTAAAAATAAATAAATAAAAAATGTTTTAACCCTGTGTGTGCCCACAGGGGTGTCCAATGCACCCCCCTCCTGTGGCACACACAGGGTTTTTATCATTACTTTGTAGTCAGAGATTGTTAGGGGGCACTCATGATGGCCCCCAACAAGCTCTGATTACAAAGTAATGATTAAAATAAATAAATAAATAAATAACCCTCTGAGAGCCACAAGGGTCCAATGCATTGCTTTGCAATGCACTGGAGACCCCTGTGGCACTCACAGGGACACTTATTTTTACGACAATTTTTTTTTTTTTTTGCTAAGGCCTCATTGGGGGTGAATAAGAAGTGGTCCTGATGCCCCTCAATGAGGTCTATAATAAAAAAAAAAAATTAAACTAAATAAAACATTAATCCTGTGTGTGCCTCGGGGGGTCCAATGCAGACCCCTCTTCTCCTGTGGCACACACAGGGCTTTTATCATTACTATGTAATCCAGGGCCGGATTTATAATAAGGCAGAGTAGGCATCTGCCTACAGGCGCACCCCACAGAGGGGCGCCTGTCATTGGGATAGTTTTGGTTTTTTTTTTTTACACTTTTTTTTTTGGACTGTTTTTTTTTTTTTACATTATTTTTTGTGCTTAACTTTTTTTTTATTATTTCATTTTACAATTAACCAGCCTTTTCCTTGGGGGGGGATCGGGATGCTGCACCAGCCGACTCTGTGACACGGAACTCGAAAAGACAGGAGCTGGAGTCAGTGTCACGGTCGGACTGAGGCGCATTACATTAGTCTAGGGCTGCAACAACTAATCGATTAAATCGATAATGAGAATCGTTGTCAACGATTCTCATTATCGATTCGTTGTGCCGCCCAGCAGCCCCACAGCCGCCGGATACTGCTGTCTTCCTGCACTGATGACATCCGGAGCGCAACCACTCCAAATGCGGAGACGCCGCGTGGAGCGTGCAGGTATTTTCTTCCTCTGTTCTGAGGCCAGTTTAAAACTGGCGCCCAGACAGAGGAAGAAAACCCCTTCACGCTCCATGCGGCGTCTCCGCGTTTGGAGAGGTTGCGCTCCGGATGTCATCAGTGCAGGAAAGTGAAAAAGAGGTACGGGGGAGAGATAGAGGCACAAGGGGGAGAGAAAGAGAGAAGTACATGGGGGAGAGAGGCACAAGGGGGAGAGAAAGAGAGAAGTACATGGGGGAGAGAGGCACAAGGGGGAGAGAAAGAGAGAAGTACATGGGGGAGAGAGGCACAAGGGGGAGAGAAAGAGAGAAGTACATGGGGGAGAGAGGCACAAGGGGGAGAGAAAGAGAGAAGTACATGGGGGAGAGAGGCACAAGGGGGAGAGAAAGAGAGAAGTACATGGGGGAGAGAGGCACAAGGGGGAGAGAGAGAGAAGTACATGGGGGAGAGAGGCACAAGGGGGAGAGAGAGAGAAGTACATGGGGGAGAGCGGCACAAGGGGGAGAGAGAGAGAAGTACATGGGGGAGAGAGGCACAAGGGGGAGAGAGAGAGAAGTACATGGGGGAGAGAGGCACAAGGGGGAGAGAGAGAGAAGTACATGGGGGAGAGAGGCACAAGGGAGAGAGAAGTACATGGGGGAGAGAGGCACAAGGGGGAGCGAAAGAGAGAAGTACATGGGGGTGAAAGAGGCACAAGGGGGAGAGAAAGAGAGAAGTACATGGGGGTGAAAGAGGCACAAGGGGGAGAGAAAGAGAAGTACATGGGGGTGAAAGAGGCACAAGGGGGAGAGAAAGAGAGAAGTACATGGGGGAGAGAGGCACAAGGGGGAGCGAAAGAGAGAAGTACATGGGGGTGAAAGAGGCACAAGGGGGAGAGAAAGAGAGAAGTACATGGGGGTGAAAGAGGCACAAGGGGGAGAGAAAGAGAAGTACATGGGGGTGAAAGAGGCACAAGGGGGAGAGAAAGAGAGAAGTACATGGGGGTGAAAGAGGCACAAGGGGGAGAGAAAGAGAGAAGTACATGGGGGTGAAAGAGGCACAAGGGGGGGGAGAGAGAGAGAAGTACATGGGGGTGAAAGAGGCACAAGGGGGAGAGAAAGAGAGAAGTACATGGGGGTGAAAGAGGCACAAGGGGGAGAGAAAGAGAGAAGTACATGGGGGTGAAAGAGGCACAAGGGGGAGAGAAAGAGAGAAGTACATGGGGGTGAAAGAGGCACAAGGGGGAGAGAGAAGTACATGGGGGAGAAAGAGGTACATGGGGGAGAGAGGCACAAGGGAGGTAGAGAAGTACAAGGGGGGAGAAATAGAGGCACAAGGGGGGGAGAAATAGAGGCACAAGGGGGGGAGTCAGGCATGTTACAGCGGGCGTCAGCTCAAGCCCAAGCCTTTATTCTTGGTGTTAACGCTTTGAGTGCCAGAAAGGTATCCAATGTATTACTTTGAAATGCATACTTCTCTGGCTCTCAAAGGGTTAAACTTAATCTCAGTGTTTCAAGTTGTGGTCAAAGTAGGTGTATACAGAAAGGGTGGAATAATGCCTTTCTATGGTCTTTTTTGTGACTGAATAAAAATATTTCAGTCAAAACTTTTTGAACTTTTTTTTTTTTTTGGCGGGGGGGGGGGGGCGCTTCAGCTTTCTGTGCCTACAGGCTCCTGAGATGTAAATCCGGCCCTGATGTAATCAGAGATTTTGGGGGGCCCATCAGGAGTGGTCTTTATGCCCCCCACAACAAGCTCTGATTACAACGTAATGATAAAAAAATTAACCATCTGAGTGCCACTAGGATCCACAGGGCACAGGGTCACTTCTATTGTGGACATTTATTTTTTTTGACTAAGACCTCTTTGGGGGGGATAAGAGGGGTCCTGATGCCCCTCAATGAGGTCTATAATTAAAAAAATAAATAAAAAAAAAATGTAACCCTGTGTGTGTCACATGGAGGGGGGGGTTCAATGCAGACTCCCATCCTGTGGCACACACAGGACTTTTTATCATTACTTTGCAATCAGAGCTTGTTTGGTGGCCATCTGAATACAAACTAACGATAAAAAGAAAATTAACCCTTTGTGTGCCACGAGGGCCCAATGCATTGCTTTGCAATCCACTGGACACCCCTGTGGCACACAAAGGATTATAATTTTTTATTTTCCCCTTTTATTTTTTATTCAGACCTCATTGTATGGGTTCTGATGCCCCCAGTGAAGTCTACACAAAAATACTGGGGGACAAAGCCCCAAAAAGGTGCTTTGCAATGCGTTGGATCCCCTGTGACACACGCACACACTTTTTTTTTCTTCATTATTCTGTTTTTAGACCTTGATGAGGGACACCAGGAGTGTTACTGATACCGCCTCCCCAACGAGGTATGAATAGAAAATAATAATTGTAACGGACCCTACCCGTTACTTGAGCCCTTGTCTGGACCTCAAACTATTTATCCAAATACTATGGACATTTATTACTGCTTGGACTCTGTGCTGTGCCTTGGCGTACAAACTGGCCAGCTACTCCCTAAGACAAAGACTTAAATTCATAGACTTTGGATCATATACTATGTTTATTGTATGTCAAACGTTTTAGTTATTGTATGTAGTATGTTCGAGGGTTTACACACTCACCGATTACCAGTCGTCGGGGACCGGCGTAGTGTGCGATCAGCGCCACCAGATCGAACGTTCGGAGGTGGGGGCAAGAGGTGAAAGCTGGGTCACTCAAAACCCAAGAGTAGGCATGCAAATATCTTCCATAGCCTAAGATGTGTATTGCAGCCACTCCATGTACTGTAGCTAGACTCCCTGCTGTGTGGTAATTAGTTCAAGCCCTCAAGTCTTTGTTCAATCAAACCCTTTTGTATCTGAATGTAATCATGGCTGAGTTATTGTATCTGTTAGGCCATCTTCTGTTGGCCTTTTGTCTACTGTGATATGATTGGATTAAGCCCTATTGTACCTGGTTTCCCCATAAGAGGCAATGCAAGACTTGTGTATAAATATCTGTAGTTTGTGTCAATAAAGTGAGTTATGTTTGGAGTGAACAAGGAGTCCTGGAGTCTAGTATTGCTTATGGTCTAAAGTGTCCACTCTGATACCCCTCTGAGCCAAGTATCCTGAATCGTCGACCGCCTGCTGCCAGTTTCCTGCGTCCTAACTTTGTGGACTGTCAGGCGGCGACGTGGACTCTTCCATGCTTCCCTGCTTCCAGCAATTCCAGTGACCGTCCATACTTGAAGTTGTGCATCTGATGGCGCTTATCTGGCGTCAAGAAGGAGAGACCCGGGAACGACGGCGGAAGGCGATGAGGTCCCTTGCTAGCTTCCGTTACAATAATTAAAAGAAAAACTCTGTGTGCAACAGGGGGTCCAACGCATTGCTTTGCCGTGCATTGGGCACTCCTGTGGCATGCACACAAAATGCCACCAATCCCCCCCCGCCACGTACCGTATCCCCCTGCCTGGTTCCACAGCCAACTGGCAGTCTCATTCTGCAGCCTGACCCCCAGCCTGTTTCCACTGCCTACTGGTAAACTCAAAGTACCAGTATGCACTAGATTCAGGCTGGGAATCAAACTTTGTATGAGGGGGACATACAGTGCACACTGGTAGTCACAGATCCCCCATATACACTATCAGACAATGCCCCCCACCCCACAATCACCACCATCCTTGCTCCTCTGCTCATACCCACACACACTGCCTAACCCCTCACCCTCCCACACACTTTCTTTCAGTGGTAGTCACAGGTCCGCATGTACACCAGCTGACGCCCTAGTTTCTTTCATCTGTTAGCCATAAAATCACACATACACTGTTTGCTTTCCCATCCCTGTTTCACTGGTGGCTATGCTCCTGTCACCCAAATTGGTATGTCAACCCACAGCAGTGGGGTACCATTTTTCTTAGGCTGGCAAGAAGTCCTCCTAGGAAATCCCATGCCACTGAACCATTTTAGTATCTTTGAAGTGACTGATGTGTAAAACAAATGTTTGTTTTTCCTGTAGCACCAAATTCTGGAAATAGTTGTGCACACTAACTTAGGGGTAAAAAGGCAAGTGACCCCTCATTCAATGCGGCAGGTTATCTTCTTTCCAAAATGTATGGTTTATCTACCTTTTCGTCACCTCTGAATGTGTTATAGCCATTTTCGTACAGGCAAGTCAGGTTTGAGAAAATGTTAGAAACATCAGATGTTGTAGTAGGTGTAGTTTTCTACATCTAGCACCCCCTAAGGTAGGACAACTCATACCAATGGGGTGTCATTTGACTCCTAAGAGCACTAGCTAAAGAATGCAGTTGAAAATTCCATGGGTTTTCAAAAAGTTCCATACATTTGAAGGGGCAGAAATGTAAGAAAATGCCTTTTGTTTTCATTAGTGCCACCTTCTGGAAGCATTTGTGCACACCAGCCTTTGGGTAAGAAGGCAAGTGACCCCTCATTAGATGCGGCAGGTTGTTTTCTTTCCAAAATGGCATTGTTTCTCTACCTTTCATGCATATCTATTATTATGGTTATAACCATTTTAGTGCAAGCAGATGATTTCAAAAATAAAAAGTGTCAGGTTTACGTACGTGTTCCTAGCACCCACATATTGTATGTTAACCCATACAAATGGTCTACCATTTTTCTCATGTTGGTAGCAGGTACTGAGGAAATGTTATGGTTTTCAAAGATTTTAGTATCTTTGAAGTGGTGGAAATGTAAAAAATGGTATTTTCTTACATTTCTGTCCCTTCAACTGTACTGTGAAATGTAATGTAATGTGAAAACCATGGAATTTCCAAATGTATTCATTAGCTAGTGCTCGTTGGAGAAAATTGACACCTCATTGGTATGAGTTTACCTACCTTAGGGGTGCCAGAAGCACATAAATGCACCTACCTGTTTGCTTCCTCGAAAATGGCTGCTTGTACTAAAATGTTCATAACTGTTAGAGACATGAAGGAAAGGTATAAAAGGTATACCATTTTGAAATATAGACATTCTCCCTCATTAAATGAGGGGTCACTTGCCATTCTATCCCTGGGGTGAAGTGCAAAATATTTCCAAAAGGTGACGCTATATGAATAAATACATGTTTTTTTTCTATAGTGCCACCTTCAGTAAGCATTTGGGCACAACAGGCTTGGGGTAAGAAGGCAATTCACCCCCCCCCCCCCAATTAGATGCGGCAGGTTATCTTCTTTCCAAAATAGTATGGTTTGTGTAGCCTTTCTTCACTTCTGTAGTTGTTATAACCATTTTTGTAAAGACAACTAATGTTTGAGAAAATGTTAGAAAAATTAGAGGTTGTAGTAGGTGTAGTTTTGTACTGGCAGTGCCCCTTAAGGTAGGTGAACTCATACCAATGGGGTATCATTTTTATCCAAAGAGCACTAGCTAATGAATACAGATGGAAATTCCATGGTTTTCACAGATTTCAGTACAGATGAAGGGGCAGGAATGTAAGAAAATGCCATTTTTTGGGCTGCTGGTGATTAGGACTCTACGCTAGCCATGGACGTAGGTAAAACTATACAAATTTGGTATTTTTTTTTACTCGGGGGACTCGGGGCTTTTTTAAATAATTGAAACTTTTTCAGTCAAGGTAAATGTTTTTGATACAGTGTGTGATTTTAGCAAAATGAGTACATTTTCATTTTTTGTCGTTATGACATCATAGCTTTTTGTATGATGTAAAATTCTCTTCCTGTAAGGTACCACAAGAAATCTCAATTTGTTCTGAAAAAAAAACAATATATAGTTTTCCATATGTAACTAGAAATTTCCAGAGTAAATCAAGCCTAAACAGAAGGATAGCAAAAATGCTGAAAAAGTGTCTGTCCTGCTGGGTACATGAAATGGCCCAAGCCTCTGGCACTGAAAGGGTTACCAGTTAGTAAGAACACCCTATATTGGTGGAAAAAAAGAGGATTGCTAGAACTCGAGTTCAACCACCATCTGAATGGACACAATGGCCAGAGGAAACGCCATCTTGAGCATCAGGAGATACAAAGATACAGCTGAAAGTAGCTCAAAAGGAGACTTCCTGAGCACTCATAGTACAAGATAAGAATGAGTTATACCCTGAACAAAGCTCTTCACTTTGGTGAGCAAAGTAATGGACAGCTGGAAAAGAAAAGAATGATCTGCATCTTACTAGAACTTTTAAATGTCCTAAAAGTCCTTTCTGAACACCATCTTCAAGAAAGGCCAAATCCAGCAGAAGCCTTAAAGGCTGCATCATGAACCATGATCGGCATACCACTGGTAGATAAAAGACCAAACACTATGATAGGCCTTAGATGAAAACGGAGTACAGTAGAAATGACAGTGTCCAAAAACCAGTTTTTCTTCAAGATGCTGGCCCCAAGAGCCAAACCATCAAACCCAACTTCTCCACCTAAGGTTGGCATACCGGGCCTTGGGTTAGAATGTCCAGCCTCAAGGGGAGGCGAAAAGTCTCAGCTACGGACATACTGAAAAGATCCAAAAAAACAGGCCTGACGGGGCCAGAGTGGAGCAATCAGGATGACACGAGCACTCTCCATGCGGACTTTTCACAACAGTCTGGGAATCAGAGGGGTTGCAGGAAACACATACAATATTGGAAAATTCCATGGTATGAACATCACACCCCACTGCAAATGCCAGAGGATCCCTTGACCTGGTACAGAACAGTGGAACTTTGAGCTTCAGGCAAGAAGCCATGAAATCCACTGATGGAAGTCCTCAATAGCAGACGATCAGGTTGAATACACTTTGGTTGAGCTCCCAACCCTGGGATCCAGGTACTGATGACTAAAAGTCTGCAACTACACACACATGTGATCCACAGAGAGGGCTGCCATGTGAGCCTCATCCGACAGGAGGATCTTAAGAGCTTCGGTCCAAACTGACATGCTTCTGGTTCCCTCTTGATGGTTGATGTAAGAAGTTGCTGTTGTACTGTCTGATGGATCATCACTGGAGACCCTGACAGATGACACCAGTGAAGTAGTACTAAGTTGATCAACAATAACTCCAGAACACTGTTTGCCAGAACACTCTTCTCTATGGTCCAGAAGCCCTGGGATGTCAGGTAATCCAGAGTATATATTCAAAAAGGCACTGACTTACTAGAACTCTCAAATCACCACTAAAATAGTGGGGTGCTCTCGGGACTTCAAAACACAATCAAACCACAAATATTGGAGTTAAGAAGTCCTAAAGGGACAACTTTTCCAAACTAGAAAAGTCCCATAAATGAGGCACTCACAACAAGAGTTCAAATATATCACAGATACATTTTATTGGTAAAAAAAAGAAAGAAACTCATATAAAGATTACTTTTTTTTTAAAAACAATTAAAAACACAGGTGGTCATAACAGTTTGAAACCTGCCTAGAAATATATAATACCAGGTATGAAATATTTAATTTTTGATGTCCAACTCAATGAACTACATCCACTGAGAATCAATGTTATAGCAGCTAAAATAACATGAATCATCAACAGGCATGTAAGTCTATAATCCTGGAATCCGTCCCAAGTGGGAGCATAATAAAATAAACACACGTGATGAAACTCTTCTAAGTACTTTACTTAAAAATAGAATCAAACATCCCTAAACTCAAAAATAACCACAGAAGTCGTAAGTGCCAAACGTATACTCATCACAAGGTTAGGAGAAATAATGCAGGGACAAACTGGAAGCCTCCTCTGGTACTGATCTCAATGCATATTGAAGACTGTAATAGGCATACAAGATGTGAGAGGCTTCTGAGGACAAACAACAGCACAATGGCCTGTTCTATGGCTAGTCACCACTCAGAAGCTTCACGTTTTAGCTCTCTAGTGCCATTACAGAGGAGAAATTTCCACATGCATATTAGACTAATCCCGCCCAAAAGGGCGGTCCAGTTCCAAAATGACGGGTAAGTCCCCTCTGCACGGGAGCACCAGCTAACCCCCGACGTACATTTCGGCCTTGTTGGGCCTCGTCAGGAGGGTGCAGCTGGATTCCCTAGGCAGGTCCACGTCTGGATTACCCTTCACTCTTAGGAAGACCCCCTAAGAGTATTCAAAATAAGCATACAAGATGTGAGAGGCTTCTGAGGATGAACAACAGCACAGTAACCTGTTCTATGGCTAGTCACCACTCAGAAGCAACACGTTTTAGCTCTCTAGTGCCATTACAGAGGAGAAATTTCCACATACATATTAGACTAATCCCACCCAAAAGGGTGGTCCAGTTCCAAAATGACAGGCAAGTCCCCTCTGCATGGGAGTGCCAGCCGATGTACGTTTCAGGCTTGTTGGGCCTTATCAGGAGGGTGCAGCTGGATTCCCTAGGCACTGAGAGCAAGGGGTCCACTTCTGGATTACCCATCACTCTTAGAGAGACAACCTAAGAGTATTTAAAATAAGCATACAAGATGTGAGAGGCTTCTGAGGATGAACAACAGCACAATGGCCTGTTCTATGGCTAGTCACGATGCCCAACAAGGCCGAAACGTACGTCGGGGGGTTAGCTGGTGTTGCTGTGCAAGGGGGACTTGCCTATCATTTTGGAACTGGACCAGCCTTTTGGGTTGGATTAGTCTAATATGTACATGGAAATATCTCCTCTGTAATGGCCCTAGAGAGCTAAAACGTGATGCTTCTGAGCGGTGACTAGCCGTAGGACAGGCCATTGTGCTGTTATTCGTCCTAAGAAGCCTCTCACATTTTATATGTTGATTTTGATTACTCTTAGGGGGTCTCCCTAAGAGTGAAGGGCAATGAAGACGTGGACCCCTTGCTCTCAGTGCCTAGGGAATCCAGCTGCAGCCTCCTGACAAGGCCCAACAAGGCTGAAACGTACATCAGGGGTTAACTGGTGTTCCCGTGCAGGGGGAACTTGCCTGTTGTTTTGGAACTGGACCGCCCTTTTGGGGTGGGATTAGTGTAATACGTACATAGAAATTTCTCCTCTGTAATGGCACTACAGAGCTAAAACATGTTGCTTCTGAGCAGTGACTAGCCGTAGGACAGGCCATTGTGCTCTTGTTCATTCTCGGAAGCCTCTCAAATTTTTTTTTTTGAAATATAGTTTATTATCAGATCTCTCCATACACATACAAAGAAAGAGGTACATGTAAAATCTTTCAAATACAGCAGTAGTATGCAAACATTTATAACAATAAAAGGAACAGATGCATATTAATAGGGTAATAATGCAACCCAAACTCCAAACAGCTAACCTAACTAAACTAAGCCTATATCCCCCGACCCCAGGTCCTCTCTCCCCCGAGCCCACAGCACCCCCCAACCCCACCCACCAGCCAGTGATTCCACAAAAACCCATTATGTACAAGATTCATACACAAGGGTACACAACAGTTACATGTCACCACCATCCACACATCAAGCAGATATGATCACAATCAATCAGCTCCAAACGGTTGCATATCGTCAGGAGTTTCAGTAGCGCCTGCTCTAGCTGTCCACCAGGTCTGCCATTGCCCCCAGATCCTATCAAACTTAGCCGGAGTACCTCGGTGTAAATAAACCAATTTATAATGTGGAAAGCACTGTGAAACCAGATTTATCCACGCTCTATAAACGGGAGCTCTGTTTGACATCCAATGCAGGGCCACCACCTTTCTCGCCATCACCAAGAGCTCACTCAAGAGAGTCCTGTCATTTGCATCCTCAATCTCATCAGGGAAAACTGAGAGTAGACAGATCTTTGGGGTAACAGGAACAGGTCTACCCAATACCCGGGCCACAGTGCGCATTACCTCACTCCAAAACCCCCTGACTCCAGGGCACTCCCATATCATATGCAAGTATGTACCCTGAGCAACTTCACACCGAAGACAACGATCGGATCCAGAAACTCTCATTTTAAACAGTCTGACCGGTGTGTAATAGATTCTATGTAAAATATTCAACTGAATCATTTGATGTCTAGTCGATGTCGCCACCAGAGCTGGCCCCGCCTTAGCCAAATCCCATTCCCAATCTTCCAGCGGCCCCACATCCACCTCCCATTTAGTCCTGGAAGGAAACTCCTGTCGCCCCATATGAGAATCTAACCACTGATAGATGAAAGAAAGAGGCCTCGGTGGCTCCAAAGCCATCAATCTGGTAAGAAGCTGAAACGTAGAGATCGCTGGAACACGGTCATCCCACTGAGCTCTTAGAGCATGTCTAATACATAGATACGAATAAAAAAGATTATGTGGTATATTATACTCCTCGTGTAGTTGTTCGAAAGATTTCAATTGGTTATCTCGGTATAATTGTCCAAGAGTATTAACTCCAAATCTAGCCCACAAGGGGCCAAACTCATTACCGAGTAGATGGTGTATCCCTGCAGCGCCCCACAGGGGGGTATCCGGATCCATGCCTATATATCCCATCAACTTTTTCAGCTCCAGCCACGCCCCGTATATGGCTGTTGCTAAAGGAATTCGAGTTTTAAAAACAGCGGGTCCACCATGTAGAAACTGGGATAACCTATAGGCAGGCTGCAATAGTAGTGCATCTATGGAGTAGTCTGGTAATGAGGTAGGGAAGAGGCAAAATCAAGTGCATAACAACATTGCGCTGCCAAGTAGTACCTGTAAAAATCAGGTAGTGCAATTCCACCCTCCCGTTTTGGTCTCATGAGTGTAGTTAGTTTGAGTCTAGCCCGATTCCCCCGCCATATAAATCGCGAAATAATTTTGTCTATCTGTCGGAAATATTTTTTAGGAATAGGGATTGGCGTATTTTGAAAAATATATAAAAATTCGGGCAAGAAAATCATTTTAATAAGATTTGATCTTCCAATAACATTTAAGGGCAATTGGAGCCATGCCATCGTTTTTTCGCCAAAATATTGGATAGTAGGTACCAAATTCAATTCAAAAAAGGAGTCCGTCGTATTTGCCACCCGAATCCCTAGATATGAACACTCAGTCACATAAGAGAGCGGGATGTCAGCTGAAGGAAAATCACACAGACCACCGTCAATCGGAATCAAAGAGGACTTAGTCCAATTTATTTGAAACCCAGAGTATGTACCAAACTCATCGACCAACTGCAACGTAGTCCGTAAGGAGTTCTTGCCATCACCCAAAAAGAGTAAGATGTCATCAGTGTACAATGCAAGTTTTTCCTCTCTACCCTCTATTTTGAGTCCCTGAATCATCGGGTTAGCACGGATTAAAACAGCCAGGGGTTCCAAGGCCAAGGCAAACAGGCCGGGTGAAAGTGGGCAGCCCTGTCTAGTGCCACGGTGCAAAGAGAATGGTTGTGAGCTCAGTCCATTCATCACCACAGAGGCCTTGGGCCTACTATATAAGATATGAATCCATTTAATAAAGGAGGTACCAAACGCTAAACCCCGAAGAAAGTGCCAAAGGTAAGGCCACTCAACGGAGTCAAAAGCCTTAGATGCATCAAGAGATGCTATCACCCGATTTCCGTCGTTATCGTGAGGAAGTTGGAGGTGCATAAACAATCTTCTAAGATTATGTGACGTCGATTTACCTGGGATAAATCCAGTTTGATCCTCATGAATGATGGACCCTAGTACTTTATTCAGCCTGGTGGCCAAGACTTTCGCCACAATCTTTGCATCTGTAGTCAATAGGGAAATGGGCCTATAGGAGTCACAAACCCCTGGATCCTTTCCTGGTTTGGGCAATACAATAATGGAAGCATTATTCATTGAATCCGGAAAAAAACCATCATCAATAGCAGCATAAAAAGTATTCAAGAGATGGGGGGGCCAAGACATCCGCAAACTCCCTATACCATTCCGCTGGAAGACCATCAACCCCCGACGCCTTGCCCGTCGGCAATCCACAAATTGCCTCCACCACCTCTCTAAGAAGTATAGGAGCGTCTAACATTTGCTTATGTTCGATAGAAAGTTGCGGTAGGTCACAGTGATCAATAAAGGAGGAAAACTGTGCTTCAGAGCGGGCAAGTCAAGATTCATATAAATGGGAGTAGAAGAGCTGAAATTGCGAGTTGATCACCTGCGGATCAAGAATCATTACGCCCCCAGGATCCCGGAGAGCAGAAACCGATGGAGTCCCTCTGTGCTGACTGACAAGATGAGCCATTAGCTTGCCTGCCTTATCTCCATTTTCAAAAATATTCTGTTTCAAATAAAAGACCTGGAGAGCATTCAGTTCAGACAATTTCGTAGAATACCGAAGCGAGCAAGAGACGAATTTAGCATAAGAGGCCGTGTCCCCTTCCTCCACAAACTGTCTCTCCACCTCTGCTGCGTCAGATTCCAATACCTCCACCTCCCTAGATCTAAGTCTATTTTGCATAGATATGAGAAAAATCAAGGAGCCCCTTGCAGCCGCCTTGGCAGCCTCCCAAAAAACACCCTGAGCAGCAGAGTCAACATTATTGGCAAAATATTCACCAAGATCTTCCCTATGTTTAGATACCAAATAGGTATTGGTCAACCATATGGGGTTAAATCTCCAGACTTTAGGCCGAGGTCTCCGGTCCCGCTGCAGGGTCAACAGTAATGGGGAGTGGTCAGAAGCCACTCTGGTCATAAAACAACAGTCCGAAACCCAATTCAAGGTCAATTGGTTAGTAAACACATAATCAATCCTAGATAATGTTTTATACGTGGCCGAGTGGCACGAGAACTCCCGATCCTGCAGATGAAGAGTCCGCCATACGTCTATAAAACCCAGGTCGCCGATAAGACTGAGGAAGGTATCTCTATGCAATTTGGGATCAGCTGCTGAGCCACCCAATCTGTCTAGGTCAGGATTAGTAGCTATATTAAAATCACCCATACAGACTATATGATGTGACTTAGAGACATAAATAAGCACATCTCTAAGAATGGAGGGATCAAAAGGTGGTGGTATATAAACATTTATCAAGACAAACAGAGCTCCCTGTAGTTTACATGTCAAGAAAAGGTAGCGTCCCTGAGGGTCAGTCTTAAGGTCAATGAGTTCGAAGGAAACTAGTTTAGAGATAAGGACAGAAACACCTCTGGCATATGTGGAGTAAGTAGCATGATAATGACTCTGTAGCCACTGCCTCCTAAGGGACAGAACTCTTCCTGCAGTGAGATGGGTCTCCTGCAACATGACAACCCCCAGGGTCTGTTTCTTAATGTGATTTGAAACTAAAGAGCAAGCCATGTTAATAACAGTATTACAACTCAGTAGCTAAACGAGGTCTCCCAGAGTCACTAAGTATGCCTCCCACTTGTTCTTCACATCCCAACACCCCACGGACGGAGCAGAGGCGTCATAAAATTACAAACTGAAGTAAACAACTTCAAGAAAGCTAATTGCTGAATCACGGCAAAAACAACATCTAGGATATATAACATACAGGGGGGTCTCAATCCAGAGACATGCAGTGGGCTCCACCATGTAAAGCATAAAACTTTCCAAGAGCTCCAGTGGGCAGCAATTTATGGAGTATACCTATTGGCAAGGAAAGGGCACTAGGAGAAAAATAAAAAATGGAAGGTGCACTAGTATCAGAGGGTCTGGCAGTCAAGGCTTAACTAGCCATTTGTACATGGGGCAGGAGAGGGAAACAAATATAGGGAAAATAACATACAGGGGGGTCCACCATCCAAATCCTAGCAGCCAGTTCCACTGCAGCGACCAGGACTGTATTTGTTAAAAGCAGGCTTCACCACCACTCCACAAATTCCATTTATATATATAGCCACTTACAGGATATGTCTGCAGGATCCACAGGTAATGGAACAAGATGAGTAGTAGGGCCTCCACGCCACCTCCACAGCGCCACTTCATGAATTCCCCAGCAGGTTGATGTCAGATTATGCCACAGATCAGCACATATACTTCCGATGCGCCGCCGGCCGGGAGCGGCACTCCAGACCACGGCCACAGGCCCAAACACACGAGTGTCGCCGCGGACTCCGAAACATTTCAAAAATAGCCCAGTCGGGCATAGCAGCAAACGAGGAGCAAGAATCCAGTAAGAAAAAAAAAACAAAAAACACCCCGTTGCAAGGATGGCAACGGATTTCTCTCTCCATTATAACAGCCTCTCCAAAACGCAGCCGTCCAGTATGATTGCCAGGCCACTCCCCCCCAGCCTCTCAAATTTTATATGTTGAAGCCTGTAATAGGCAATACGTGTTGGGATCAGTACCAGAGGAGGCTTCCAGTTTGTCCCTGCATTATTTCTCCTAACCTTGTGATGAGTATACGTTTGACACAACTTTTGTGGTTATTTTTGAGTTTAGGGATGTTTGATTCTATTTTTAAGTTAAGTACTTAGTTAGATGTGTTTCATCACATCTGTGTTTATTTTATTATGCTCTCACTTGGGAAGGATTCCAGGATTATAGACTTGCATGCCTGTTGATTTATTCATGTTATTTTTGCTGCTATAACATTGATTCTCAGTGGATGTAGTCCATTGAGATGGACATCAGAAGTTTAGTATTTCATATATGTTATATATTTCTAGGTAGGTTTCAAACTGTTATGACCTCTTCTGTTGTGTTTTTAATTGCTTTCTAAAAAAAAGTAATCTTTATGTGATTTTCTTTTTTTTTGTATCAATAAAATGTATCTGTGATATATTTGAACTCTTGTTGTGAGTGCCTCATTTATGGGACTTTTCTTGTTTGGAGAAGTTGCCCTTTAGGACTTCTTATGTCCAAGATTTGAGGTAACCCAGAGTAGCACACAGCCCAATAGGCTGGTGTCCATGGTGACTACAATCCACTCTGGGATAACAAAATAATGTACCAGCATCAGATGGGAGTGCTGAAGCTACCACAGAAGGTCTTCATTTTTCTGGGGAGGCAGAGACATGACATGAGGCAGATGAGACTAGTGTCTGGACCAATTCCTGAGAATGTATGATTGCAATTTCTTTGTGTAGAATAGTACAAAGGGGACTGCCTCCAGTGCAGAAATTAGGTAACCCAGTACCTTCATGTATTCCTGTCCATTTGTTGATGGCCAGGATATTGCTTGAGTCTGAACTGAATTTTGTCTTCTGGAAGAACAGCCTTCCTTTGGAAGGTATTAAACGTGTTGCCTAGGAAATGAAGGACCTGGTATGGAACCAAAGAGGGTTTCTTGAAGTTGTACATCCCACAGTGCTTCTTCTGGATAGAGACACACTCCTGAATCTGTGAGAGCAGTCGCCTCTAAAGGAGCCTTCAGTAAAAGGTTATCTAGATATAGGGTCACAAAGATCCCTTGAGCGAGGAAGTGAGCTGCCAAAGGATACATGACCTTGTGAAGATCCTCAGAGCTGATGCCAAAGCGAAAGGGAGGGCAGTGAAAGGCAAAAAGTATAGAAATTGCAGATGCGATCCAGAATAATCGGAATGTGTAGATAAGCCCTGGCAAAAATCACTGATCTGTCAGTGAATTCTCCCACTCGTCTTGAAACAGAATCAAACCCCAATGGACAGAGATGGATGACGAATCCGTGAGTCATGCATAAGTGGGCTTGTCAGCCTTCGACTTCTGAACAGACTTCCATCCTGCCCAAGCATGTTTGTGCTTTGGGGTAAGGAGCACTACGAAATCCAGAGGGGTGTGAACCCTTGGTGCCCCTTATTGGAGAGGGTAATGCAAACTACTTGTCTTCTTAAAAAGTCACACTTGAGGATTTGAGGTAGCATTAGCATGGCTACTGACCTTGTCTAGGGCAGGGCCAAACAAATGTTTGCCTACAAAGGACTTCTTAAAAGGTTGGATAGCAAACCAAATACTGAGCGACAGCATGCGATACACAGCTTTTCCAGAAAATCTGGGGGCATCAAAGCTGATATAAGATATGCCTTTGCCTCAAGAATCTTGGTGAGCAGCATCAACAATTTTGGGAACATCTCCTTGGATGGCATCCAAAGCTGTTCACCCCAAACAGCCATAGCTATATTGATTCCGGTAGTAGCAAAAATAGGTCTGAGGGAGTTTCTCTGCTTGATTTTTGAGAACCGTAGCATCTGCCAGTGGAAGAAAGGTGTTCTTGGCAAGGTGGGAGATAGGGGATCAATTGCAGGTAGGGTAGCCCACTGCATCAAAGCCTCGTCTGAAAAAGGATAGAAGTTAAAAATGAGCCTGTTAAGGCATCTGTCTGGTGTCTTCTATTCTTCCAGGAGAACACTGTCTAAAGAATGATGGGGAGGAAAAATGGGTAGCTCTTTTTTACATCTTTGGAATATGTCTGGAGAAGAGAAGCTAGAGCAGGGGTAGCCAACCTTGGTCCTCAAGAGCTACCAACAGTGCACGTTTTAAGGATTTACATGAAAGAGGACAAGTGAGACAATTAAAGTGATGAAGCCACTAACTAGCCCACCTTTGCTCCAACTGGGATATCTTGAAAACATGCACTGTTGGTAGCTCTTGAGGACCAGGGCTGGCTACCCCCTGAGATAGAGTCAGAGGCCACTAAGGACTAAAGTGTCTCCTGGACTGCTCAAATTAGTTCCGCAGCTGAAGGACAAAGGTCCTCCTCATAGATATACCCCAATTACAGGGAGGAAGGTAATCTATTCCCATCAGTCTCATCTTCCTCCTTAGAGGAATCCCTGACTAACTGAGAATGACCCATAAAAACAGGACTTAAATGCTAAAGGTTCAAGGCATCCAACACTAAGAGTTTAGGACCCCCTGAATGACCAGTCTGGCATGAGGAGCCTTGGGTTAAAGGGGATACATAGACCTAAGAATCCTTGGCTTTAGATCTGCCCATGTGACTGTCCTAGCCAGAAGAACCCCCCTAAAAGAGGGCAAAATGTAGCCCAAATAGCAGAAACGCAAGAGGAAAGTACTCAGAACTACTTATTTGACTGAAAGGGATTAAAATGGCAGGAAGGTGGCCAGCCTCTGCATACCATATGCAATCACAAGGAAAGATGGCTACTGAAAGACCACCACTTTCCATCCTAGAAAACCCAGGAAACAGGTAATTCTGGGTATTCGAGTTTAAAAAATATATGTAACGCAAATGGTGTCTCTCCAGCCTTTCAAAAATAGCACACTACCAAGATCTAGACAGGGTACCCAGGGTGATCTCCATGAAGAGCAGTTGATCCAATTTAATATGAGATCACTATGACTAACAAGAGATGAATGGGGCAAAGGTATGCTGGCTTCAAGAGCTAAGTCATCAAAACCAACTTCTCCACCTTTTGGGGACACGGACAACACAAAGTCCAGTGGTTCAGAAGGAGCGGAAGCCAAGAAGATTGAGAAGATCTGAGAACCACTCCCAGAGAGGTCACATTGAGAGAACCAGAATTACATGAGCCTGATGCATCCTGAATTTCCTCAGTACCCTAAGAATCAGAGAGAATAAAGGAAACACATATGCCAGGGGTATCCATGAGTGCCTGATTCTTAAAGGCACCACTGACTCATAATGAATACGGATTAAAATAAGGTACATTTTAGCAACGTCATGAAAGAAGCCACCTCCAAAGAGAAGTAGAGTGGTGCTTACAGAAAAGAGCATAAAGCAAAACCAGCTATTTTAACACTGACCTCAGAATGTGGCTACTAGACAGATAGACAGAAGCATACTCACAGGACCTGTGTAATCCTAAACTTCAATTTTCAGGCTTACATTAATTTTATTCAGATATAGCCAAGCAGAGAAAGATGAAAATAGCTAAGAGTGAAAGCCATCGTCTAGCAGACCTAGGTCCCTTAAAAGACTGCATACTCGTTCATATCCATCAAGGAGGCCAGGGATATAAGTCTTCCTAATGGGGGGATTAATCATCCATTGTAAGTTAAGAAAACAAGAAAAGGCTACCTCAGAGAATCTTTGCTCTGATGCACCTCCTTTGAGATCCCTTTTAAAACAGAGTATATGTCTGGTGGGGTATGTTGAGTAGGCAGGGAGTGTCTGCCTCCAGAGAGGCAAGTCCCCTGCCTTCTTGGCTGAAGAATACATTACCTCATGATTCTTGTGTTTCGCATTAGACAAAATAGAAATTTGTTTAGACACAGAGAAAGGGAGAGTGGGAAGGATGTTCTGACTTAACAAATGGAAGGATAGGGCAGGACACTTTGAATTGGTGGAAGAGCAAAAAGGACTGGTGCTAAAAGGAGGGAGGGCAGATGAAGCATACTGGACAAAAGGGTGGGAGTGCAGAACAAGTGGACTTTGTGGGTGGACAAACAGGTCTGGGTAAAAGGGAGCAAGAGAGGAATGGGTGAAAGGAAGCCCTGGAAGACCCATTAGATTGGTTGACATAGAGGGCTGGTGGATTAAGAGGATAGGTGAAAAGGATGGAGCTAGGGAGGGAGGAAGCAGTGAAATGGAGGAGGCAGTGAAAAGGAGGAAGGGCAGTTAGAGAGAATGCAGCAAAAGGGAAAGAGAGCAGGGAGAGAGAAGGCAACAAAATGTAGAGGGAAGGCAGCGAAAGGGAGGGAGGGCAGGGAGAGAGGAGACAGTGAAAGAGAGGGAGAGGGCAATCACCAGCCCCAGCCATCTGAGGCTCCAATGTACCACCACAGATAAGAACATCCAATGACTAATTTTTTATATAAACTATACAAATAATTAACACCCCCAAAACCATTTATTGTTTGAACACAACTAGTGTGGTTGTTGTATAAATTCCACTAATTCTACAGTTTATGAAAATACCTATATATGTAGGTTTTTGGTGTAGTTTTGCAATTATGGAGTTAAAAGGCACACCTTGGTGGTGCATATTGCAGATACAACACTGGGTACAAGAAGAATGGAAACATGGTTTTCGTCCTAGGAAACTAACAGCTTTTGAGAAATATCTTCATAAGACACCAATAAGATTGTGCTCTCTCTCTTTTTGCTACAACATACTCTGTTCTCTTTCAGACCCCACCAAACTTTATTTTCTGACTCAGTGGGAAAAAGAGCTTTCTGTCTCACTTGACAACAAACAGTGGTCCCTTGTTTTAGAAACCATTTTAGATATGCAAGAGATTCGTACACCAGGGAGATGAACTATAAACTTTTTGTGAGATGGCACTTATCACCACTTCATTTATCCCACTTCTCATCCTCGGTCTCTTCCACATGTTTGAGGTGCTCTGTTGACACAGGCTCACCTACTCACATCTGGTGGGAATGTCCTATCATTGTGTCTTACTGGGAACTTGTTCTTAAGGAGATTAATCTGAAAATATGTTTAGCTTTTCCCAGAGACCCCCTTTTATGTCTGTTCTTTTATACTCTACACCTCTCATGCACTTTAACAACTTCAAGCAAAATATTATCAGCCCTTTTGAACGCAGCAAAATCCCTAATTCCCCTCTATTGGAAACATTCTGAAGCCCCTCCAATTGCTCTTTGGCATACCAAAGTATACGACATTAAATCAATGGAAAGTTGTCACACAGTCTCCACCTCGACTTTACGTCTCTTTGATAAACACTGGGTGGACTGGCCTTAAATAATATTTTTTGATATTTATCTGCACTCATTTAAAAACTTAGGCCTTGCACAGACCTTTTGGGTGCAATGAGACACATCTTTCCTCCCCTGGTATTGTTTGATAGACACATTTGTTGTTGAGTTGCTGGTGGAGTTCTGGAGAGTCGCTCAGTCTTCCCTTCTTTCTTTTATTCCTTTCTTTTCTTTACTTCTTCTCTTCCTTATCTACTGTTTTCTATTACTCCTTTCCCTTTTTCCTCTATTCCTATCTTAATTTCCTGTCTGTGACACTGACTCTATGTACAGTACTTTACATCCCGACTCTATATCCGGTCTGGGAAATCCCTGACATGAGTGTGTCAGACGTAAAGATACGATTTTCCGACTCATTATCATTATTGTACATCTCGGAATTTTATATGCAACATTTGTTACTCCAATATAATATCCGAGTGTCAAACAAATGTATTTCTTCATCTGTTTTACCTGATGTACTGTAATTCACTTTCTTCATTGTTCATAGCATGTATGTAAATAAGTGTCAATAAACAATAAAAATTAAAAAATGTCCATACACAATGAATGTCCATGAATATCATATGGGAAGTGATTAAAAGTTACCAGTCCAATAAGTTATGAAACAGGATGAAAGATAAGATGAAATGAATTGGATGGAAGAGTTGAGATTAATGTGATGGAAGTTTATGATGATGGAATGAAAAATCTTCGACAACTTGACTTAAAGGGATAGTAATGTTTCATAATAAAAGCAGCTTTAATTAATCATCATAGTATTTGGACTTTGGAGAGTGTTATTTCAATTCTGTCAGAGTTGTAGTACAAGAGTAATAGAATGATAAAGTATCCCCCTCCCGCCCCTTTTACTGATGTAACACTGCTCAGCCAGAGCAGAAGGGAGGTGCCCAGGTAGACTGCAGAGAGGGACAATCTTCAATTAAGATAAGGGAAAAACCTGAAAAGCTTTTCAAGGGGGGCAGGGATTTCATTGTTTTCATAGGAATAAGAGTGTCCCCTGCTGTTATCTGTCTAGTCTATGGACTGCATTTAACATCTGAGAAGAGTTGGCTTACACTAGGTAAAAGGGGCGGGAGGGGGAAACTTTGCTTGTGAATATCTCTTAAACCATAAAGTTTTGAGTGATAAGACATATCATTCTTCATATTTTTTTAATGCCTACAAAATAAAATAAAGATAAAACGAAGTATTACTATCTCTTTATATTGAAGCAGATAGAGCTGACAAATGGCCTTGTCCACTTAGGAAGACAAATTAGAACCGCAACAGCTTACAAAAAAAAAAAAAAAAGCAAAAACAAAGAAAAACCAACCTAAGTGTAGAAATTTACTTGCAAATTAATTGAGAACATAAAAAGAGGTATTGCACTCATATTTGCTCTTCTTGGGCTTAAAGCAAATCAAGGGTTTTGTTCCCTGATAGCTGAACTAACTGTGTCCTCGGCTGTCCGAGAATCCCTTGATGTGCTTTAAGCCCAAGAAGGGCATATGTGAGTTCAATAGTTCTTTTTTATGTCCTTGTTTAATTTGTCAAGTAAAATTCTACATTTGGTTTCTCTTTTCTTTGTGCTGTTTTTTTTAGCTGTTTAAGATCCAGGTCCATAGACTTGAAGAGGTTAAGGGTATTTTCTGTGATGAGCAGAAATGGATTGGACCAGGGGTATTGCCATGGACAGGATTAGGTGTGAATTGTCTAGGAAAGATTCTCACAACTACTCAGATTTTAAAGACAATATTTAAAAGGGGAAAAAAGGACAATTTGGACTAAATGGCTTTATTTAATTGCTCAAGAAAAACGTGAGTCAAACTATGCATAATACATATATTTATATATATATGTACATTTACACTTACCCAAGTTTGTAATCAAATGCTCTTGTTTCATTGAGAATTGTACCTCCGTTATCAAGAATTCCAGTTTGCCTCTGAATTTCATAATCTAACAAAAGGAAATCCATATGATCATGTTCACAAATATTTACACATTTCAGAGTGTACATACTGGCACATGTCAAATAAAAAAATTATATAAATCTATAATAGATTCTAACGGACATATTTAAATCTAGGAAGCGCTATACTGGGGACAAGAAGGTTTATAAGTATATTTATGGAAATGCTATGCTTTAAGTCCTTGGGTGCAAGTGAGGTCTCCAACACACTGAAAAGCAATGAACTGGAGACCTTACTAGCATTCTAATGCATGAAGACCTCTATAACATCCAAGCTTTATAAAGGAGCATTGTGTATTTATAAAGTGAAATAACATGTGAGGAAAAAGAAAGAATGTGTGCTTTAAAAAAAAAAAAAAAAGATACAGGCTGAGGAGCTAAGGAGACACCTCCAATGGCAGCACATTTCTTTATATCTGCTATACGTTTTTAGTGCTGAATTACTCCAGGGGATGACATATGCATCCGTGGCCATCTCTATGCAAGATAAAGACAATGTTCTCCTTGGCAATATATAACAATATATGACCTACTTTAGTCTGTATAATTACCAATAGCTCTTGCCAGAAATCGGGCACTGTTAATGTTCTTAACCTCTGTCCTCACACCAAGTGGTTCCCCCGGTCGATGTACTGAAATGTTGGCATCAACTCTCATCTGGCCCTCTGAAATGGAAAATATTGCTTTTTTTATTTGCTTTTTATCGAAAAGTTACATTTTATAGCAATGTAACAACCCAACAACTAAAATTAATCATTGCTCAAGCCACTTCACAGCCAGAGATGACAAATATATTCACAACTTTCAATGGTAGATTTAAAGCAATTCAATTGTAAAAGTGGGTTGATCAATTAGACAAGTGTTATTGTACTTTTGTGTAAATTATACATTTACCTTGCTATCAACATATGAACAGTTATTTATTTCACTGGCACAAGAAAGTTCAATGAACCAAGCTGGTGCACAAGGGAGTTGCTATGTACTGAAGCCCCAGGTCTTATGCATAATGTCCCAGATATTGATATTAATTTGGAGCACTGTGCTGATTTCCCGTCTAGTAATGGTGGACTTTGGGCTGCATGGTACACTAACAATGCATGGAGTTTGACCAAGCCATGCATCTCTTGGGAACCTAGCAACTCATCTGCTCATACAGTTTGCCATATGTGTTTGTCTCACTTGCACAGCTGCATAAATAATACTACTGAACACTATGTTAATTGTTCCAGTATGTAACACCTATGTAATATTGAATAAAATGAAATCCAATGCATAGCATATAATGTATATGAAGGAATAGTAATGCTCATTTTTTCATTATTAGTTTTAAGACCTGCATGCAATTAAGAGACTTCAAAGGGCTAGCAAATATACTGCCTCTATGAAGATCCTAAAGGCTCTTAGTAGCAATGAAAACAGCAATTCTGATAGGTTGCTATCCACTGCAATGTGTAACATTAGCTATATCACATGTTGAGATCCTGTGTTCCTGTTAAACAACCCAGGGGTAGCAGTAAGAATAAATGCATTATGGGATGTGTAAGAAAAAAATATCCATCCTTATGACAAATAAGTTAAATTGTTTTAACACTGCTGATGTCTCAGACTTAACACTAGAAGCCCTGCAGATTTAATTACACACACTAAAAAATAGTTGGGTATGTGGTTCTCCAGCTGTTGCACTTCAATCCTCATCTTCCTCAGACTATGACAGGAGAATGACAGATTCATAAGGAGACAGACAGAAGAGCACATGTAAAGAGATTGAAAGAGAAAAAGACAAAGAAAAGACTATTTTTGTACTTACTCAAATGGGGGACACGTGGCATAAATGTATCTACACCAGGAGGCAAGACATTTTAACAGTTAAATAAAAAGAAAACTTACACTCTTTCCATTCTCCTGTGCTACTTTACCTCTGAAGCACCACCTTCTACAGTTTGCATATAGCAAAAGGCAAAGTTTCCATTACAGACAACCAAAGAAACAGCTGGGTACACCACATCCTAACAAGAGTGGTGGAAATAAATATGCTAAATTGTACTTCCAAGGAAGTACCGTAATTTCCACTGTCACTTTTGGATCTCTCAGGAACATTTGTTTTAAATCTCGCTGCGATCCAGTTTTTTGCCAGAGCAATCTTCTTCCCAATGTTCCACCCCTGGAATGAAAATTCCAAAGTTAACTGAACATGTACTTTTGTCCACTTAAATGTCTTCCATTCAAGCTACCTTGCTCTTGTTTTTTTCTAGATGGTTTATGTAAGCAACTGTAGTTCTTCTGTCGGATTTAACTGGATAATCTATCAATAAGACTGTTAATTTGAGGAGAGACTAGTAAACAGCTCTCAGTTCCAATACCTTGATTGGAAGTAATGATTCCTCTTGACTAATGTTCTCAAGCAGTGAGGTGATTGTGTACTGCACCCCATCTTGAGAGGCTTGCACCAGCTGACCCCATCATGTGAGAATAACTTCTCCTTTTCCAAAGTAAGTTCAACTATCAACAGAATTATTGACAAACTGTTGGAGATAACTGAATGTTCGTATTTAAACAATTTTGTTGTTTGTTCCATTTCTGTGTTATGTCCAATTGGAGAGGTCTCAGATGAAAACGAGAGTATGGTACTGCCTCCACTGGACTATCATGGTATCCACCACTCTCATACAGTCCCAGATGGTCAGGTTCATTTTTTTGGGTAGGTTGGAAACTTTGGTTGTTAGAGCTATGAGCTTGTTTGTGAGAAGGTATATCTTCTGAACAGATGTGTCGAAAGTCAGATCCCCAACATCCAGCCTGTAAGTGGGTACCATGTGGCATGTTTCTAGTTTGATCATCCAACCATAGTTCTGGCAGATGCGTATTGTTTGATTGACATTTGTCTGCAAACTTTGATGTCTTGACCTTGATCAGTAGGTGTTTTGTTGAGGTCCTTTGTCAGAAGAAATGATGATAGGGGAAATCATACCTAACGGAAACTCTCTTGGTGCAGTTGTTAGACTAAGCAGTAAAGTTAAAACTGGCGATGATTTCAAATGCAAATTGAAGATATTGACGATAATCTGGCGATATGGGAATGTGTAGATAAGAGGTATTGATGTCCAGGGATGACTAGAATTCATACATTTCCGTGGCAGTGTGGTTATGACAACGTAGGGATAATTTGTGGGGATTGTGCTAAGAGGACATTGTTCAGGCACCCAAGGGGTTAAGACCAGAGATGTGAGTTGCAGAATAATATGTTTTCTGTATTGTATTTGTGGTTAGATAGTTAAGACAGGAAGTAACGGATGTGATTAACAAAAGATGAGAGAAGGAAAGTAGTCTCAGATCAGGTAAAGGAGTGTGTTGTGTAACTGCAATTTAATTAAGGGGATAGATGGAATATACTTGACATATATGTACATTTCTTTGAAACATTCTTTATTTCCAGTTAGAATTGTATAAAACCACTATGTACCAATTCAGTCTCAGAACTTGTGCATGTTACACTAGTCTCCTGCAGACTGCATGTAACAAAGCTTTATATCTTTAAACCCTACAAACTTGAGTGGATATTCAGCTCATTCATAACAGCAGCAATAACAGATCATGTTAATTTGTTTTTGCATGTGGGAGTTCTGAGAAATTTGTTCAGGGCTTTTATATCTAAAACAGGCTGGTGCCCGCCATCCTTTTTCTGGTCTAGAAACAAGCTTGAATAGAAACCCTTGAATCTTTGATTATCTGGCACTGAAACAATGACTTGTGAAGATAAAATAGATTAAAACCGCTTGATGAAGCTACTGCTTTGAGTCTCTCTTGAAACTCTGAACATGAAAAATGTATTTGTTGTTAAGGATATTAAGGAGATCAGGCATTCCATTGATACAGCTCTGAAAACAGTCTGAAATCAGTCATCCACTAAAGATGAAAGTGTTTATGTTTTTTGCCCAATGGAGGATTTAAGGGTTGGAAGCCATCTTCAGGCAAACAAAGTTTTGGGAAATGTAGACTTGCTATTCTGCTTGTTGTGTCAGTCTGGTTTTGATATCTGACAAATGATGGTGAGAAGAAAGGCTGTGTAGAAGTTTGGTTGTTTAAATCTCCAAAGGGATGAAAATTACTTCCCCCTTTTCACTGCTTAGACTTATGAGGTTTCCCCAATGGTAAATTCCCTTTTCCATCAGTTGCTTGATTAATACTGTTGTACAATTCTAGACCAAATACACTGTTGCCTTGAAAAGGAATGGTGACTTCTTTGAAGCAACATCAGGGGCCCAAAGGCTCAGAGTGTGGCACACAGCAGCTGAAGTTGTAGTACATATTGCATCCATTCTGACTATATCCAGCACTGCTTCTCCTATAACGTCACTTTTGATGACCATATGAATAAGTTCTTCATTGAACTAAGCACTCCTGCTACTCACCCATTCCTCTGCTAACCTATGCTGTCACAAATGCTGGTATAACAACTACCGCAATGTATAAAACCAAGCACACTTTTTCTACCAGTCCAATGAAGACATTCATTGTAAATAATGTGATTGCAGCTCTGCTGCAGAGCCTCCCTGTTGGGCTGACACAGATCTCCTGCTGACAGCTTTACAGCTGACAGCAGGAAATCACAAACTTTAAATGCAGATATCTCTCAAACCATAGCAGTTTGAGAGAGATGATTTTTTCTCTCTGGTCTACTTTTTAAGGACTACAATTTGCAAAATATTTTTTGTGGGACATTACTATCTCTTTTCCATGCATGGTCCTTAAAGGATTAAACCCCCACACACACACACACGGACACACACATATATCATTTTACGTTATACCTTTTGGATCTAAAGCACATTAAAAATGTTCCTTAAACTCCACATACATAGGAAAACTATCTAGCATCCAAGGGGTCAACAGTGGGATCATGTGGACAACCATAACATTGCATTATTTTAAAATTCATAACGTACAAAGCTTTACATAAGTGTGTGCAAAATGGACCATGCAGATGTCTAGCAGATGTCACATAAGGATGCTTAAGACTTCATTGCCCAGGACAGTATTACATCTCCACCGAAAGACCATGCTGTTGGATAGAAAAAACTAACAAACAAAAATATAAAATATTTTAGGTCTTTCAAACAGAGCAAATCTAGTGTAAATGTTGCTTTCTGATTCACACGTTGTTAATATTGTCCTAAATGCTTTTGCTTTCCAAAATATTCTTAGAAAGGGCTGAGCAAAAAATTATATACTTAATTTTACCTGTTCTCCCAGGGCTTCTTTAGTCATTTCCTGAAAGTCTCCAAATAGTAGCCTCATTTTGAATGGCTACACAGTAACCAATAACAATCACTAGCTGTCTCATTAGAGCTCACTACACCAGCTTTGGGGAGGGGACATCTGGTGTGTGAGGTGGGGGGTAGATACACTAAGGATAAATGCTATGGTAATCTGTGTATGAAGATTTGTGCCTTTGTGATAGAGAGACACATTGTCATATGTACTCAGAATTATGTGTGGGGAGGGGGGATTTAATCATTAGCATGCAGAGATTTCACACTGCTGGTGAAGTGTAAGGGATGCCTTCCTTTACATATTGCCAACAGTAAGAGAACCCTGAAGTCTGAGACCATCCTCACTGCTCACCCACGGCCTACTGGGGAAGCGGAGAGGATGCACCCAGATTTCAGCACCACAAACAGCATAGCTCCCTTAACCTTTTCAATGCATAGGGATGTTTGTTACACACCCCCTAGCACCCAAATGGTTAACCCAGAGGGATCTGGGAGTGAGGGGCCAACAACAGACCATTTGTTGGTAGTAAAAGAGCAACATCTTGAATAACAACAATAAATATGCCTCAAATAGTGAGTAAATAATAATATAACTTGGTGCACAGCACACCTATAAAGTGTACAAAATAAGAAATTACCTTTGAAACAAACTAAAGTAAAATAAATATGTAGATAAAAGCAGCCACAGTAAGTAATGGATGCTTACAGGAGATCAGAAGCAGATAAAGCCAAAAAGGGAGATATATAATCCAGTGTGGAGGTGCCCTTACTTGGAATTAAGCGAGAAGGAACGCCCATGTGTAAGGACCACTGAATGGCACCAGACACCGGCAATAAGCATCAAAAACCTACATCAGATACCAGTGGTGTCTGATGTAGGTTTTTGATGCTTATTGCCGGTGTCTTGTTGCCCATGTCCCTGGGCCTCATGTCCATTTTTGCCATCTTGTTCTGTTTGGTCCTCTCAGTCCTAATCTGTGGCTGCTGCAAAAATGTCATGTGCTGTGCAATATGTACTCAGAAATGATCTCTAAGGCTTGGCATGCCATCAGCCACTCCAATATGTAATCTCTCCTGGTTATAGGGCTTTTGGGTTTCTGTTGGCAGCAATGGGGCTTTATTGATGTCCCTCCTGTAGCTGCCTTGTGTTGTTCTGTGTTCAAAAGGTCTCACTGCGTTTCGGCACTATACTTCACCATGAGAAAGGCATTTCTAGTGATGAACTGATGACAACGGCAGAGCAATATACCATCACATGAGACCGCCAGGCAATTTATCATTATATGAGACCAGCAGGGCAATAAAATATTACATGAGACCACAGCCCCTCCACCAACCCCCCTTCTCTTCCTCCAGTATTCCTCCTTCTTTTCACTCCACTGGTATCCTCCCATTTCCTTTAGTCCACCTCCTCTTCTCTATACCAGTATCCCCTTCTCTTCTCTCCACCAGTCTCCCCCTCCTTCTCTCTCCACCAGTATTCCCTCATCCTTCACCACTATTCCCCCCTCCCCTCCTCACCAGTATCCTCTCCTCCTTTTTCCACCAGTATCCCCCCTCCTCTCTCTTCACCAGTATTCTACCACCCAATCTCTTCACCCATATTCTCCCATCCTCCCTCTCATCAGTATTCCTCTTCCTTTCTCCACTAGCATTCCCCCTAGCTTTCAGTCCTAGGCCCTGTGGAAGAATAAACATTCTTGAGGCCTCCTTCTGTTTTCCTACTTTTCCTGGAAAAAGAGGAGGAAGAGGTTTGTGCCTTCTCCAGCACAGACCTACATAGTAGTGATCCTCACATGGCCTAAAGATAGAGAGCACTGAGATAACATTATATCCCCCATGCTCTATATTATGTAACCTTGCAAGGACCATGAGGGAACAGTTACCTCAGCTCTCTTGGTTTACATCTTGGTGGAAATGGTACGGGAGAGATCTTGTGATCTTTACAACCAACCCTGTGCACATAAACATAGCTGAAGGTCTGGATTCAGACCTCAGTCTGCCTACAGACAACCCCCGCTACACTGTACTGTAGAGGTGAAAGATGCCTGCTCTTAAATCAGAGTTTAGAGGGGAATAAAAAAAAAAAAAAAAAAAACATCATTAATCTCAAAAGCCCACTTTTCATGCAGCATCTCCACTTTTATAATTTTTGTTCTATCATTTAGTTAAGATGTTATTCATCCAGAAAACTAAACAGAGCTACAGAAGAAAGAACTGCTCTCACTGCTGAAATTAATGTTCTTCTGGTTATGTTATCAAATCTGAAATTAGATCAATTAGTAAACTCATAGTCTTCAGAATGAAAGGAGGTCATGTTTGCAAATTAAGGTCTGACTGGCTAGGACTCACCTGCTTAACAAATGTTATTATTGGCTAGACATCATTTTTAATCTGGCGCCAGATGCTTTTAGGGTTGTTGAAGTGTTTTCTTTTTGTCACACATTCTGTTGAAACACTTCTATCTTCCAATTAGGCAAAGCTTCACAGATACAGATAATAGGAAATGCTTCAAGGATTTCTGCTGCGTAACTGGATTCACAGTCACCATGTGTTCTCTCTCTTGTTTAAACATGAGTCAGCAACCATTTATCATGAAGTGTGGAAAATAATCTAGTTATTAAATAAAATGATAGGGGAGAGCAGAGCTCTGAACATTTTCCCTTGACATCTGATACAGTCTATTAGTCTGTTAAACTATTGATTATACTCATAAGCAGTGGTAAAGGCATGGGCCACCAAGGCCATAACCCCATCAAACTTTATGACTCACTGACAGTCAATGTTTCCTCTAGTATAGGGATGGGCAACAAGCAGTTTCCAGCTGTTATTGCACTACAGTTGTCAGCATCCTTAGCCTAGTAATGTTTCTTTTTAAAGGGATAGTAATACTTCGTTTTAACTTTATTTTATTTTGTAGGCATTAAAAAAACATGAAGAATGATATAAGTCTTATCTCTCAAACCTTTATGGTTTAAGAGATATTCACAAAGTATCCCCCCCCCGTTCAAACAGATCAGAAGGGAGGTGTCCAGGTAGACTGCAGAGAGGGACAATCTTCAATTAAGATAAGGGAAAAAGCTGAAAAACTTGTCAAGGGGGGAAGGGCTTTCATTGTTTTCATACAAAGAAAATTATCCCCTTCTGTTATCTGTCTGGTCATACAACCAGATTCACATCTGAGAAGAGATGGCTTACACTAGGTAAAAGGGGCGGGAGGGGGAAACTTTGCTTGTGAATATCTCATAAACCATAAAGGTTTGAGAGATAAGACTTCTATCATTCTTCATGTTTTTTTAATGCCTACAAAATAAAATAAAGATAAAACGAAGTATTACTATCCCTTTAACTGTTCTAATATTATCTTTTAAAAGTCTGCAACACAGGGGTATCTAGACCTCTTATGATCCTCTAGATCCTTATTTTGTTTTTATAAACTGCAGGTACAGGATGTTCTTGTCACTGTAAACAGAAGGAACAAAAGAACTGAATTGTGATATTTTTCATTGTACATCAAATTTTAATCAAAATTAATTTCTATAGAATGTTTGTTATGCTATCAAACGTATTAAAGAGATAGTAATACTTAATTTTTTTCAACATAAGATATTGTATGTATTAAATAAATGAACGAAACCACGTATGTATTTTTCCAATACCTTGCATAGTTTAGGAGTAATTGCGTTCTAAACTTTACCCCTCCCGCCCCTTTTATATACATCATAGCTCAAGCTGACAGACTTGGATTCTGGTCTGTGGACTGGACAGATTATGTGGAAGGCCGGAACAGGAGTGGATACCAAGGAACTCTTACTGACGATGGTCTACTGTCTCAAACCAAGCTCACTTTGTAGACTGTCATCATGAAGATTTCCTCTGTATCCACTCCTATTTCGGCCTTACAGACAATCCGTCCAGTCCACAGACCAGAATCCAATTCTGTCAGCTTGAGCGGTGACATAGATAAAAGGGGTGGGAGGGGTAAACTTGCTCCTAAACTATTCAAGTTCTGGGAAAAATACTACAAGGTTTTGTTTATTTCTTTAATACATACAATATCTTATCTTGAAAAAAATTTAATATTATTATACCTTTAACCAAATGAGTGTATGGAAGTTATTTGAATAACTGAGTAAGGTAATATAAGTTTATAGGACTTATTTGTTTGTACAAATATATCATTGATTCTGTTGATAAACCCTGGTAAAGATATCTGCTTTGATTATTTTCTAACCATAAAGTCAACACTTTCTAATAGACAGCTAATATTTTGTTACAGTCTCTCAATTAGACTATTTTTATACCGGGTACATGAGATTAATTAGTATCAACTACATTTTAGGTTAAAGGATACAAAATGAGTCCTTCTAGTGTTTAAAGTGGACTAATTGACAAAGCTCAATGCCAAGTTGTGCTATTAACTCTGAGCGCTAGAGGGGTACGCAACGTATGATGCTTTCCTGTCCTAGGTGATGCAGGTCCCCAACAATTCAATAATCCAAGAGACACATACTTCTGTATTGCTTTCCAGATGAGGAATTCAATTTTCTAACCCCTGCCCCAAAAAACTCTGGAGCTGACTTAGAAAAACTTGATACTATACATACATGCAAATAAGGACTTTGACATAAGACATCCAAAAAAAAAAAAAAAAAAAAAAAAAAACTTTAGTAATATAGCAAGGAGCAAAAATGCAGGAGCGGATAACCAAAAAAACAGTGTTTACTATAGGCCAATTGATATGACTGCCAAGATAAACCCCTAAAGTTGGCCAAAGAAACCTTCCCAGTGTCCCATGAACAGCCAAGAACAGTTTGATAGTAATTAGTTTCAGTGTATTTCACAACAAAATAATCCCTTAAAGTGGGTCTAGTTCATTTTAAAGAAAAGTAAAAATTATTATTATTATTCTTTATTTATATAGCGCCAACTAATTCTGCAGCGCTGTACAATTGGGAATAGACATACAGAGGTATTAAATTGTACAAATCAGATGTGGAGAACAGAAGGCTCAGAGGGCCCTGCTCGTGAAAGCTTACAGTCTAGAGGAAGGTAGTTTTGACACAGAAGGAGTAAGTGCTATCGGGTGTAAGTGCCTCCTGCCACATGAACTGCCAGTCAGTGAATGGGAGTGAGAAGTGCTGTTGAGTGCAGTGGCCCGAGCAAAGGGTGAATCTTGGTGATAATGTTTATGGAGGCAGTTGATAGGCTTCCCTGAAGAGGTGAGTCTTCAGGGAGCGTCTTAAGATTTTAAGGCTGGGGGAGAGTCTGATGGGACGGAGGAGGGAATTCCAGAGCTGAGGTGCAGCATGGGACAAGTCCTATAGATGGGAGTGGGAGGATGTGATAAGAGCTGTGGAGAGTAGAAGGTTGTGTGCAGAGCGAAGATGGCGGGTGGGAGTGTATTTGGAAATGAGAGATGTTGTGGAGGTGGAGGCGGCATGAGATGGAGATTGACTGGATGTGAGGAATGAAGGATAGGGCAGAGTCAAATGTGACCCCCAAGCAGAGTACTGTAGGGGTTGGGGTGATATATTTTGTACTAGCCCTTGTTTGTAATAAAAATCATTATGGAGAAATGATCTTTTATTTGTTGGTGGCACAGTGTGACATTATGCTAATCCATTTTTGTGCTGGGCCAGTTATTACCACATGCTGCTATAATGAATGTAGACAGCATGCAAACTCTGGAAGCATTTCTTACAGAACAAAGAGTGATACATTCGGCGCAGAACTAGTTGAACAGAACTAATTAACATAGTGTGCAGGGAATTAGCATAAAGCACCACACAGAACCAATAGAAGGTTAATTTCTCAAGCTATTTATTTTAGAGAAAATGGCTAGAATAATAACTATAAGCATACATTAACTGTTTGGGTACCAGAGACATATGCAACGCATTGCAAAGCAAACCCCTCTGTGTTCAAAGGGTTAATTCTCCTAAAAACACACTACACTTGTCTTAGGAAGACTGTTTTACTTTAAGTCTTTGAGTGCCAGAGGGGTACGTTGCGTACCCCTCTGGCACTCAAAGGGTTAAATAAATACAGAGCCATAAAAATAGCTCTTCTGAAAATTCTATCAGTGAATTATAGGATAAAAACTCTTGCAAAAGGGGTCTGACAAATGAACCGCTCTCTGAGAAGGATTCTAACGCGCACTGGAAAATGCCTTGTGACCAAGTTAAGTCCTACAGGCATCAGAATTAAACTGTGAGCTCTACTGTTTAGGGGCTTGTTGTACCCCAAACATGTGGTGCAAATTAGCAGATCTAAAGTAAAATATAAGAAAGATCTCACATAAAAAATAAACATTTCCATTGCAATAACTCTAAGCTAGAGTAACTTGCACAAAATCCGCAATGGTCTTTATTACCCTGAAGGAGAGCAACAAAATATTAGCCCTTTAAAGGGGAACTACTACCCCGCAATAACTTAACCTTCATTGATTCTTCATCTGGCGACTAGCTGCTTAGTAGCGATAGTCGCCAGAAAAATTACCTGGTTCCAAAGATTTCGGTGTTTTACTGATGCTCACAGGAGCAGGAAGCATAGACATCTCAAAAGGGACTGACAGCACAGGCACACGGACGTCACTGTGACGAGATGTCCGTGCTTCCTGCTCCTGTGACCGTTGGTAAAATGCCAAAATCTTCGGAACCGGGTAATATTTCTGGCGACTAGCGCTACTAAGCAGCTAGTCGCCAGATGAAGAATCAATGAAGGTTAAGTTATTGCGGGGTGGTAGTTCCCCTTTAAGGGCCAGATGGATGTGCAACTCACAATGCGCTGCTCTGGTACCTAAAAGGTTAATTATCCAAGACATTGGAGATTAAGAAGTTGTGTGACATGTGCCGATCCATTACGTGAGAAGCAGAACATTTGTTTGGTACTATGTTATGAGACTGTATTAATACATACTTTTCAACTGAGAGGTGACATAGCCACCATTTAAGTGCCAGGGGAGTGATTAACAGTTAAGTCTGTTTCATTTATAAAAATCTGGTAGTATGGATTGTGACCTTACTCCGTTTGGTATCCTTTTAAAATGTTGCACTCTAAAAGCGTGGACCTTTCACGCGCTATAAAGTCGCCTTGCATTAATTTAGCGACTAGCTTTATAATATATATGTTACCTCTGAAATGTAACGGATTATAAAGAAATCCCTTATTTTAGGAGACTGGAAGCCAGGCATCAGCGCAGACATCTTGTCTGTGTGCCTGTGCTGTCAGTCCCGGTCTCCACTGAGAAGCACTGCAGTGTGCTACATGGTAACTGGAGGGGACTGGAGGCTCAGCCGCCAGATTGCACTAACCTGCCCTTCAGTCTCCTACAATAAAGGATTTCTTTATAATCAGCTACATTTCAGAGGTAACATATCGATTATAAAGCTAGTCATTACCTGCTTAATTATTGCAGGGAGACTTTATAGTGGGTGAAAGTTCTGCTTTAACCATGTCACCGTGATGAAAAGGGCAACATGAGACTCTCGTCCTGCATAAAAGCGCGAGATTCTCATGTCGCGTCCTTAAATGGCAGTTCAACCAAACCTCATTAAGGAAAATTAAAGCTGCCCGATAAAAAAATGCATATTAACCCTTTCGGCACAAACAGGGTTAATGAAAAAATTACAGTCGTTCTTTCAAGTTGTACCAGTGGGCGTCTGTTTATTGCAATATGTTTTTTTAACCCGGAGTAATAACACACAGAGCTGAGCCAGGCGGCATAGAGGAGCAGCGGGTAATGAAGGGGAACCAGCTCTTCTCAATGTGAGGCCCAGGGGGGCAGGGACTCTGTGGTCACTATGAAGGCCATAGCAAAGTATGACTTCAAAGCCACAGCCGGCGATAAGCTAAGCTTCAAACTAGGAGACATACTGAAGGTTGGATGCTGCAGGCAGGTTGGGTTGAAGCACCGTTTAACTCCTTAAGGACTACGTGACGTACTATGACCGTCACAGTCCTTATACCCTTAAGGACTAGTGACGGTCATAGCACGTCACATACTTTTTACTTACAGTGATCTACTGGCCTAAAATTGATTGCATAACAGGTCATGTGTACTGGCGCGTCGGCAAGGATCAAAGTGGTCCTTAAAGGAAGGTAACTTCCCTGGACCACTGGTCCTTAAGGAGATGATAAGAGAATCTCATGTTTTGATGCAGGGCAAGATTCTCATGTCTCCATTTTAATCACGGCAACATGCTTAATGCTCCGTATGGCCACACACTGTTTAGCATGCGTCATTTTAAAAGCGAACCACTCCATTCCATTGCTTTATCAATTTTCTGAAAAGTTTTCCCCTAGGAATAAGTGACTGTCAGTCATAGTCAATTTCCTTTTTGACTTTATTTATACTGCAAGTGCATAATACATGAAGTCAAATTGCTTATATTTTATTACTGGTTTTTCTTCACTTTTTTTTTTTTTTTTTTTTTTTTAAATATACTTTTAGGCTACAGACCTCTCCAAAACAGCTTCTGGAGAGCGGTTGTGGATTGTGAAAGCTGGGATAGTGCAACAATGTAAAACAAAACAAAAATACATAAGGTAAAAAAAAAAAGATAGTGACACAAGGTTAAAAAAGACAGTGACACAATGTAGAAAAGCCTGTCTCTAAACAGCATATAAAGCACTCAGTCCCACTGTTAATCCCTACTTTGACAGTCCTGTCTAAAACCCTTTGGGGAGCTCAATTTCAGAGACATAAGTATAAAAATATAGGTGTACAAGAAAAAAAAAGTATAAACAATGTGACTTATTATGGACTAACCAAATATCTTAAGTCAAAAAGGAGGTTGACTGTCACTCATTTGTTTAACTAGGTAGATGTACTTTACACATCAGCCAAGATTATGTACAATATTTGCATAAAGAGAGGATGAACCTTACGTTGCCTGAGACACTTGGTGAGGCAATGACAGAATCTTGTCTTCTGGCAGGAATTCTCTCCCCATAAAAGTGTTGAATCTGGTGAAACTGAAACTGCTCCCCCCCCCCAGAAACAAAATAGACAAAAAAAAAAAAAACACACAACATGATGTTCCAGAATATAAATTAAAGTCAGAATCTGAGGGAGAACAGTATCCTCTAAAGGAGCCTTTAGTAAAAGTTCATCCAGGTAGGGAGTAAAGGAGATCCTTAGATAATGTATATAATAACCTTTGTAACGATCCATGGGGTATGGTACTTAGGATCCACTGCATCTACAAGGCTATATTCGAGGAAAGGGAGGTTGGCCCACTGTTATAAAGCAATCTGCAGAAAAGGGATACGAGAAAGAGAGATATGTCTGTGACAGAACAACCTTTTCTCTGGCATCCTCCATTCGTCCAGGTATTCCTGGTCTAAGAAATGGTGAAGAGGAAAAAGGCAACTTACTATTTGTGCCTTTTAAAAATATGAGGGGAAGTACAACTGGAATCTTAGGCCTCAGAGTTCTTCAAAGTTTCCAGGACGGCATGGATGAGACCTTCAATAGGGGAACAAGGGTCTTCCCCAAAAGCATCTCCAATAGCAAAGGACAAATCCAAATCGTCCTTCATCAGAGTCTTCCTTAAGACCATTTGAGTCCCAATCCAATATGGCCACCATGAGAGCTCATTCTTAAAGGCACCATGGCCTCAAGAACTGAAGGTGCATTAACCCTCTGAGTGCCAGAGAGGTATCCAATGCATTGCGTTGCAATGCACTGGATATCTCACTGGCACTCGAAGGGTTAAACACAAGTTAAAGAGAGAGAAATTAAAAATATAATATATTGAAAAATAAAACAAGATGAATACATCTGAATGAAACGAAAGAAAGTGAATCAACATGAATTCATCTGAAGTAAATTGAAAGAAAAAAAATAAAAATGAATTAAAATTAATCCAAGTGAATAAAAATAAATTTCAAATTAATTAAAATGCGGCAGACATTGCCAGTCCAGCCAAAGTAACACAGATAATGTATATTTGGCTGCCAGGCAAACAGACAAGAACATAATCACAAGACCTGTGCACTCTGAATGCAAGAAAGCTGGTCTCTCTTCAGTGTTCATGCTCTTATGCACGACACAATAGTCTCCTCAGATCACCTAAGCAGAAACAGAAAGGAGAGGGCTGATAATACAAGTCATCCTCTAATGGTCCCAGGTCCCTAAAGTCTGAATTCTGGTTCAAACAGACAATGGAGGCCAGAAATAAGGCCCACCTAATGGGGGATTACAGGTTCATTTTCATACTGTCGCCCACTATTGGGCAACCAACCAAATGCTGCATTAAACATGTTGCTGGCATGAAAAGAGCAACATAAGAATCTTGTCCACATCAAAACTACTAGATTCTGATGTTGCATGCTGAAACGTTGAACATTTATACTGTAATCAACTGCTTTATATTGTAATTCACTGTCGCCCATAGGATTACTATTGCTCCACCGTAAAGTCTAGCCGCAGTACCTCTGTGAGGAGGAACGGGCAGGAGGTCACTTTGCAGGTCCGAGATGAGACTTGAAGTTCGATTACTTGCTGCTTTCTTAACCCTTTAAGTACCGGAGAGTTATCCAATAGTAGCAATAGTAATCCTATGGGTGACAGTGAATTACAATATAAACATGCAACCTTTCAGCATGTGACATCAGAATCTCATCTTTTTGATGCAGACGAGATTCTTATCTCACTGTTTTCATGCTGGCGACGTGTTTAACCCCTTAAGGACCGGCCGCATGCACGCGGCCTGCACTTAAGGACCACAGACCATTTTTTTTGTGTGTTTGCTGAACTGGTTCAGGGCTCCCTGAATGGCATGCAGCCACACGGGGAGGCCTGAAATCCATGACGATCCTGACATGTCATGGGTCCTTAAAGTGCCAGGTCCTTAAGGGGTTAATGCGCCATTTGGTTGGTCGCCCAATAGTGGGTGACATATCAAAAGGATACCAAGATTACACTGCCCCTTGCCTAATGAAGTTTAAAAAAAAAAAAAAAAAAAAGAATAACTATGAGAATCTTTGCCTTCGCTACTTCCATGAGGTCACCTTTACAACTGGATTAGACTGGCTGGTGTAAAGTGAAGAAGATAGGAAGTCTCTGCCTTTGAGAGCCTCTTAAGACAAGTGCCCTGCCCAGATTCTACAGAATACTTTACCTTAGGATGTAAGAGAAAAAGGGTTGCTATTCCTATAATATACTGCAAAAGTCAAAGAAATACCACATACTACAAAGAAAACAAACACAGTTTATGTGTACACTTTACTCATTTGCTATGTTAACCCTCTGAGAACCAGAGGGGTACACAATGCGATGCCTTATGCAACTCTCTGGCACCCAAAGGGTTAAAGTAAATTAGCACCATCAAAGGAAAATGGCGTTTTATACCTTTAAGTATCCAGTAGTTCAAGATAGACACCTCTTTGATGAAAGAACATTAGAATATTACGTGGCTTGAATCCACGGAGGGCTACAGGAAGATTGTTATATGATTCTCACAAAATAATATCTGAAAGGAAAGGAGCAAGAGAAGCACAATGTTGCTCAGAATATCCTCTGCTGTGATATTCTCACAACCCACATTATGTAATGTAATAGTGTGCTACGAAATGCATTGAACATTTCTCTGACACTCAAACAGGTCAAAATTACTTTTTTTCACCTCTTAATTTAAAACCTATGAGCCCTATGGGTATAAAGTCAAGGAAGAGCAAGAGCACACCAAAGGTACCATAAGGGACGAAAAGGTTACAAGGCCTGCATAAATTAGAGAATTTTAAAAGTCCTATTTGTCCCCTACCATGCTGTTGGTTTGCTCCAGAATAGCTCCATTTTACCTTTATAAATAAATCCCCATGGTCCATATGCAAAAAGAACGTGGAATAACTCTACAGCAGACCACTGTTACGGCTTACCTTGGTTTCAGCGTCATCTACAGGTGCGAGGCTTCAAGCATGCTGCAGGCCTGTGTTTTGTGTTTGCTTCCTGTAGTCTCCTCCTACCTACAACCTCCCTCTGAGCTGCTCCTCCTACCTACTTCCTGCGAAGGGGTTTAAAAAGGGGTTTAAAAGGCAGAGTCCTGACTCAGTTCCCCTTGCATTGTTGTTCATAGCAGTTCTATTACCTTGGGCTCTGTGTATGACCTGGCTAGTCTTCCATCCAACCTGGTGCTGACCTGTGGCTCTGCCTGACTATTCTTTGGCTTGTCCCTATAGTGGACACCAACCTAGTGCAAACCTGTGGCTCTGGCTGACTACCTGAACTGTGTATGACCTGGCTTGTCTGACTGCCCCCTCTGGTGCTAACGTTTGGCTCTGTCTGACTACTCTTATATTTGTTCCTTGTACCTAGCAGACACCCAACCTAGTGTGGACTTGGGGCTCTGGTAGACCAGCTCTGATTCTGACTTCAGGCGATTCAGCTATCTATTTCCAATTCTGACTGCAGGAGTGAGTCAGAGTTTGTTCCATTCTGACTGCAGGCGTGAGTCGGATTATCGATCCCTACGGACTGCAGGCTTGAGTCGGTACACCCGCTACGTCGGATTAAGATCCTGTTTTCCTGTTCCTGCTCCTAGCTCCAGCAGAGACTACCAGTGGCTTAGGCCTAGTCTCCAGCAGATTGGTCAGGCTTGGCAGCCTACTTTTCCTGATAGCAGAGCTCGCTGGCCTGTAACCATTCGCTTGTTCCTGCTGTATATAATGTATATATTTTGCTTACCTTTCAGTTGTCAATAAATTGCATTTAGCTATACCATACTGACTCTTGAACTTCTCTGGGAACCGCAACAGTATGCAATGGCCATAAGTTCAGATGGTGATAGTAACAGTTGTCTTTGGCCATGCAGACAGTCTCGCAGCGCACTGCTAACCTTGAACAAATATGTACTCAACTGGTGGCCCCTCCCGGGCACCAGTAGTTACAACCTCTACTAACACAGGCATTGTCAAGAGGTTGACAGGTTCCGCTCAGCTCCCACAGCGGTATGGTGGGGATCCAGAAGGTTGCCGTGGCTTTCTTAATCAGCTGGACATATATTTCGAGTTGGTACCGGATGCTTTTCCGAATGAGCGCAGTAAAGTTGGTTTCCTTGTATCTCTCCTCACAGGCAGGGCACTGGCATGGTCCAATCCACTATGGGAGACAAACAAACCCATGGTTCACAATTTCTCAGAATTTGTGAAATCATTTAGACATGTTTTTGATAGGCCAGGCCTCGTGGCCTTGGCATCCAAGCATCTTATGACCCTGCGTCAGGGTAACCGCACAGTGGCCGACTAAGCGATTGAGTTCCGCACCCATGCAGCCGAAGTTGACTGGAATAATGAGGCCCTGATGGCCGTTTTTTTTTTTTTTCAAGGGCTCAATGATACTATGAAGGATGAGATCGCGGCCTGCGATCTACCTAACAATTTAGACTTACTGATTGAATTTTGTATCCTGGTAGATTTCAGAATCAGAACGACCCTCGTTTAAGGAATACCTGCGGAGGTCCTCAAAGAGAGGTCCTGCTTTTTATGTTGGACCACCCTATCCTCCCTCGCCTGCCATGTCTCCGGGACTGGTTTTTGATGGTAACAAACCTATGCAGGTGGATGCCATAGTCAGGGGGAGACCCTAAGCCTCTGTGAGCCTGTGGAGGCCTCAAAGAGAGCTGTCTCCTCATGATCCTGACCCACTTATTCCAAGGAGAGTGTTTTCCTTGAAATAAATGGGAATTTTTTATTTGTTCTCTACAGAGAAGTTGGTTTGCTCCAGAATTAGTCTACTTTGACTTTATAAGCAGGCCCGGTATATTTTGTCACTAAACTTGACACGAGATGTTTCTATAATGTGTTATCCAAGACCTTGCTGAATATTCCAGGCCTGCATTTAGCCTATTTAGAGTTTAAACAATTTAAAGGAATACTAAGCTTCATTGGATAATCATTTATAGTAAAAGAAGATGAAAACCTTCGGCAATAATTTCACCCATTGGTGACGAGGACTTTTTTGTTTTACACTAGATGACAGGAACAACTTTGGCCTATTATTACGGTGCCTGTGGTTCTAGCGTCTGGGCGACATTGCTACTTCCATGTTTACCCTTGCACGATTCTTATTGGCTATCAGGCTCTGGCTTACTCCAGGGTTAGCCTTCTTAAACTCTCTCCTGTCATCTTTTCAGTGCCCTTTTGTGGTGTACCCGTGCCTAGCGTTTGAGTTACTGCTTGTTCCTGTTCCGTGTAAGACCCGGCTCGCCTGACTACGCTCCTGTGTTCCTGACGCTCCTCTGTTCCGATTCCGGTGCTGACTAGGACTGGCTTACTATCTCCGTGTGTACCAACCTGGCTTGGCTGAGTATCCGATTCCGTTACTGACTAGGACCGGCTGACTACCTCTGTGTGTACCGACCTGGCTTGGCTGAGTATCAGATTCTGTTGCTGAGCAGGACTGGCTGACTACCCCTTGTGTACAGATTTGGCAGTTCTGGCTTCTGATCTATCAGGCTACGTACCCTGTGTTCTATTCCACCTACTCTCACTTTCGAATACCGATACAGCACCTGCCTGGCCTGTCTATCCCCGAAGTCACCAGGGGTCTGTACTGTGAGAGTCTGGTCACTTGACAGTATCTTTGTTCTGCCGCCGCTATCCCTAGCGTTCTGGGTATTGGTCACTGCCAGTGTCCTGTCTGTGCTGCCTCCGCTTACCCTAGCGTTCTAGGGATTGGCCACTGCCAGTGTCCTATCTGTGCTGTCTCCGCTTACCCTAGCGTTCTAGGGATTTGGTCACTGCCAATGCCCTGTCTGTGCTGCCTCCGCTTAACCTAGCGTTCTAGGGATTGATCACTGCCAGTGTCCTGTCTGTGCTGCCTCCGCTTACCCTAGCGTACTAGGGATCTGGTCTCTGCCAGTGTCCTGTCTATGCTGCCTCCGTTAACCCTAGCGTTCTAGGATTTGATCACTACCAGTGTCCTCTCTGTGTTGCCTCTGTTATCCCTAGCCTCCTAGGGAGCTGCCCTGCAGTTACCCATCGCCATATCTCACCTTGCTGCGGTGTGGGACTGTTGTGGTTCTTCTTGTTCCTGTACCTGTCCACGGATCAAGCCAACAGAGTCCTATGGTTTATTACCAACTGTGATTTTTCCGTCCATCCTGACCTGCGTCGATTTAGGGTGATTGTTTCTCTTTATTTTCAATAAAGCTTTTAACCTTACCTAACTGTCTGAATGTTCTTACAAAACCGTGACACCTATGTAGTATGCCTTTGTTCAGTCATATTTTCCCTCTAGTTCATTTAGTAAACCCAAACAAATTATATACCATTTCTTAAGGATGAGTAGGGCTTTCTTTTAATTCCACATTTGTATGTATAACCCATCATTTAACTCAATATTAATATAAAAAATATGGAAAAAAAAAACAAACAAAAACCAGAACATTTTTTTCTGTGATGATTTGTACTCAATTAATGCATTTTTAACAGGGACTGGATGATCATTTATACCTCCCAAGTGTCCCCTTTTTAAGGGCCTTAAGACCCTCTGAGATGAAATTCCCTATGTCCCTCGTTTAGGTGATCAGACTATGTTGTGTGTGGAAATATACATGGATGACATTACTCCACAGCAATAACACTCACATTAATGTTTGTTTAAACTTCAGTATATAGGCCTATAAATTATTCTGTATAAATAAAATACTTTGGTCTTGCTCTAAATCATTTATTCAGTTACACAATGGGAGGTCAATAACATCATGTCATTTTGGATCTCCCCACCAGTCCTGCTCCCAGTACAACAAAAGTGCCCCATTTTTGGCCATTAGAGGCACTGGGAGCTCTGGTCTCTGTTCTCTCTTCCTCACAATAACAGTGAGGAGAGGAGAGGCAGAGACTTGTGACAGAGGCAATGCTTAAATACAGTGCTTATGTCATGTGGCTCCACTGGCACTTGTGATCTCTGTAGCAATGACCACATGTCCCAAGAGAACAGCTGTAACTGACTGATCCGGTGCTGGAGCAGTCAGTTACAACCTCCTGCCATGATCACAGTGTACCCTGAGGAACAATGTGATTAATAACCCTTTATCTGCCAGAAACATCATCCATCCATCCATGAAAATGAGAAATAAGCATAGATAAAGTCTGTTACATAGTAAGCAATTATGTACTGTACTACTCACACAGAAAAAAAGTCCTAAGGGAAAAAAGCAATCTAAGGTAATGTGTGTTTATCATGTACTATGGATCTTTAAAGGCAGTGGGCCACATAGTTTGAAATGAATTTATTGAGCAACAATAGAAATAAGAGCCTTTAACCCTCTGAGTGCCAGTGGGGTACGCAACGCATCCTCAAGAGGTCTCCGACCATAAACAGATACCTCCGTAGCATCCAAAGGGTTTACATTATATAAATATTAAATGTATTATAACCCTTTGAGTGCAAGAAGGGTACAGAACACATTGCTTTGCAATGTGTTCCGTACCCCTCTGGCACTCAAAGGGTTAATGCCAATTGGCACTGGTAATTTATAGGGGAAAGATCCCTACAGGAATAAATGACCCTAAATATTAACAAACAGTGCACCCATCAGAAAAAGTGACAATGTTTACATTTATTAGCTCTCTTGCATGACCCAGCAAATCAACACCACACTTGGCCAAGAAGCAGCAGAGCAGCCAACTGTCCAATTACTTTTTGTCCCCTAAAACGGAGTGACTATGTACAAAAAGGGCTGCAATCCCTACATGGTTCATGGATGTAAATACCCTCAAATTAAAGCTGACATGTTATGCTCGTAGCCACTGTGCTGGATTACAGTGCCAAAACAACAAACGTGTCACTGTATAAGTACTTATAGACTGCACTGTATTTAATTTAATATTTGCATGTTACTTGCCCTTAAAGTTAGTAGTACCAACTAGAATCCACATACATGTGATAACACCATGTAACACCCTTTAGTGTTAGATAAATCTTCAAATCATGAAGTCCACATTAGCATCTCAGTGGTTAAAACGATTGACTTTTGGGCTACATATGAATTTCATTTGAAATAAAAGGTTTCCATCCACCACAACAAAACATTTGAGAACCAATGCATAATAGTAAACACAGTTCCATGTACCAACCAGCAGGTGCCTCTAGTCAGAACAAGTGCACAACTGCTCCTAACCAAGATGGAAGTCATATGACAGAATCCAGGAAGTTAAAGAAAATAAGAAATTGGTTTTAGAGGTTTCTGGTGCATTGTCTGAGCAAATCACCTACTACTGTGGGTGTCCTACCCTGTGGAATTGTTCCTGCTTCTGCTTGATAAGACTCCTGCTTGTTTAAGCCTATATCTGCAGAAAGCCTTGATCTTAGCTTGGTCCTGTCTCTGCTAATCTGCTAGCAACGTCAGCTTCTGACTCTAATACTACTAATCCTCCTGTCTTTTTACCTTAGATTCCCACAACTACTCCTATAGATCAATGATACAGTTTTGTGTCTCTGGTCAGTGATTTATGCCGGCCATTGCACACTGGGTCTGCCTCCTGTCTATATATGAACATCATTACAATAAGGAGAACATAACACATCCATAAATGCATAAGGCACATACCTCAAAGCAAAAACTAGAACAATGAATGACACAAAGCCAATAGATACAGTAAATGGGATGTTCAGGATTGATCTACCACAAGACATTTTCTAGAGACCTCTCAAGCATCAGAGAGAACAGTTCTTTTGGTTCATTCTCTCTATTTTATACTTTATTTTCATTATTTTTGCACATGTAAATAACACTCAAGTCCAGCATAGCAACACTTTATCACATCAGTAGTTACATACAGTTGTATGCAAAATCTCTGCAGCGAACAACCTTAAGGTGGACCTTTCATGCTCTTACCTCCCCAGCCCCAGCCCCAGCCCCATTTGCTTTTTATGCCAAAAACATCTGTAAAGAAACATAATTTTTTTTAAGTACTCCAATAAAAGTAAAAATGATCTAAATATTGTCCAATATCCAGAGGGAGAGTGGAGCTATCTTCAAGACATTTCCAATGATTGGCTGCACTCTCCCTCTGAGTAGCTGCCAATCTTCCTCCCAAAGCTCTCCCAGGATGTTGGTTTGAATTCCATGCCTTGGGTGCATGGACATCAAGGAGCATGAGGATAGCTTGGACGGGTTGGGGTGGAGAAACTATGACAGAGATGTCAGTGCCATAAAGCGGCACAGTACAGCCTGTACCACACTGAGCATCTGATGAAATCACCAGGTAATTTGTCTACAAAAATATGCTATTTGTAAAAAAAAACAAAACAAAAAAAAAACCAAACGTTCATTGGGGGGAAATTTCCACTTTAAACTTGACATATTTCTGCAAATTGTAATGCACAGTTACTATTTATTTGCCAAATTTATCAAGATTGCACATTGCTGCATGTGCAAAAGTTTCGGCATGTTATCAGTCAGAACTTAGTCAGAAATCACAGCCTACAAATGTTTCTTTTAGTCAGCTAACAATATTTCTATTCTAGCTTTAGGATTTATTCCCTCACTCTTTCTTGCAGAATGCTTCTAGTTCAGAAATATTCTCAGGTTGTCTTTTATGCACTGCATGTTTGAAATTTACCGACAGATTTTCAATATTCATGTCTGGGGACTGAGAAGGCTAGTCCAAAACCTTAAAGTGATAGTAATACTTAAAATGTAAAAAAAAATATGTTGTAGGGTTTACCCCCCTGAGTAAAACAAGGGTACTCCCACTGCTGAAAGGTGTTTCATTCAAAAGTTATTAATTTTCAAAGTTGAATTTTTAGGTGCAATATCACAATGGCCTGAAATTGTACAGTGGCGCTGTTGCTACACGATCCTATGGACAGCTCTGGTCCCAGGACCATAACTCTCCATAGGATGGTGTAGCAACAGCGCCACTGTACAATTTCAGGCCATTGTGATATTGCACCTAAAAAATTCAACTTTGAAAATTAATAACTTTTGAATGAAACACCTTTCAGCAGTGGGAGTACCCTTGTTTTACTCGGGGAGGTAAACCCTACAACATATTTTTTTTTACATTTTAAGTATTACTATCCCTTTAAGCTTTTGTATCTTGAAGTAGTTCATTGTTACTTTGAGATATGCTTTGGATCATTGTTTTGTTGTGTTGTAATAGTCAACCTCTTTTCAGTTTCATCATGGACTGTGGGGACATTAGCTTCCAGGAATTGCTGATAATTAGTAGAATCCATTCTTCCCTCTACCAGCACAATATTTCCTGTATCACCGACTGCCATACAACCTCAAAAGCATAATACATCCATCCTTATCCATAACATTTGGCAAAAGTGTTATTTTCATTATATGCTTCTTTTTTTCAACAAATGTACATTTGCTGATTGTAGTCAACAAGTTCAATATCTTCAAGATACCTCTGTTGTGTTGTATACTTCAGACGTTGACTTTTGTGATGAGATCACAAGTTAGGTTTCCTTCTGATGACTCTTCAATGCAGATCATGTTTGTGCAAGCAAAGCTACACAGTGGACTAGTGCACCATTACTTCTTGCAGCACAGCTTTCTTGCAGGTCCTTAGCAGTGACATGGGGTTTCACTTTGCATTCCTGGCCAGTCTGCGAACAGATTTTTCTCTTCCAGATCTTGGCTAGACCAACAGTTCCCCTAACTTCCATTTCTTAATGACATTTTAGACAGTGCAAACTGCAAGCAGGAAGCATTTAGATATTGTTTATAGCTCTCCCCTAGTTTGAAAGAATCAATTATCTTTATTTGAAAATTTTAAATATATCCTATATAATAGTTTAACCTCAGGAAAGATTGATTGTCATCTTAATGAGCACCATTAGTGCACACAAGGGGTCATGTACACGACAGAAAAAAGGAGCAGTTCTAGAACAAGCTAACTGCACCATAGAGGACAAAGAAAACATCCCAAATCTGACACTGATTTAAATGGGGCTTGTCACCCTTTGAATCCTAGAGAGGTCACCATCCTAAAGAGCTCTCTAACAGTTAAGGTGTTAAAGGTCCCATTTAAATTGATATTAAGCTTTATGTCTCCTCTATGGAAACATGATAACATAGTTGATGAGGCTGAAAAAAGACATGTGTCCATCAAATTCAGTCCATGCTATATTACACCTGTTGATCCAGAGAACAAAAAAAAAAAAAAAACATTGAAGACATTTACATTTAAGGACCATAAGGGTAAAAAAAAATAATTCCCAACTCAAAATAGCAGTCAGATATTTCCCTGGATCAACATGCTCTCTGCTTTGAAGCCAACTGTCATTATTCTCTGTATTGTTCTGTGTTAGATAGGTATATGCTCCAGAACTACTCCTCTCTTTTTATGCATAAATCCCACTTGCTGGTCAGGAGTTCCAGTTCTATTCTGCTATATGCCACAATGAAAAAACCAACATGCTCTCTAATATTTGTCTTGGCTCATTTCTCATTGCAGTATTTAAGATCAAATAAGAAATACAAATTATGACTGCACAATATTAAGAAAACTAGTGATCAGCAGAGTACTAGTTTTGCTAGAAATTCTTCTAAGAACTCACAACAAAAGCTTTCTTCACACCATTAATTCTTAATTGCTTCGAACAAGGTAAAAAAAAATCTAGTGGAACAGTAATCTTGAAGATACAATCTTGATGTGATCAGATAGTATCTTCCCTGACCATGAAATCAGTGTACTGAAACCTGATCAGATGTACCAAGTAATGGTAGATAAATGGCAAAACATTACAATTGCTAAATGCAGATAGGCTGAATTCTAATAGAAAAAAGTCCAGGTTGGGACAGCAGTAATACTGTAAAGTAAATCTAGATTGACTGCGTGAACAAAGTTATGTTACAAGATAGCAAGGCGGCTCAAAGTTACACAAATGTAAGGCTTTTTTTGCCCCTTTAACCCTTTGAGTGCCAGAGTGATACAAAACTCATTGCTTTACAAGGCGTTGCGTACCTTTATGGCACTCAAAGGGTTAAAGAGACTGTATACATGAGATTCACTTTTGATATAATTTTCTTTAATTGCCAGGACAACTATTTTATATTTGGTAGAAACATGATACTAAAAATTTTACCTGACATGTTTGCATTGCTTGTTCCAAGTGCTTGCAAAATAAGCTGAAGTTCTCTAATGGCTGCAGCTGCCTCTTCTCCACAGCTCATATCGGGTTCCATGACTATCTCCATAAGGCCAACTCCTAACAACATGAAGCAGACATTACCGAAAATATACATCATTATTAATTAAAAGGAAAAATGTATTCAGTGCTGGAGGGTGGAAAAGTTACTAGTCCACACAAAGTTAAAGGGTTAGTAATGTCCAAAAAAATATTTTTTGCATTCAGAAGAGCTTAAAAAGCTGAGCTAAAAGCAAAAAAAGTATCTCTCAAACAGCTATGGTTTGAGAGATACAAGCATGTAAAGTTTGATATCTCCTACTGACAGCTGGAAAGCTGTCAGCAAGAGATTCGTGTCGACCAACATGGAAACGCTTGAACAGTGCCTCAATCTCGTTAGTTACAACGAATCCCTTCAACGGAATGGTCTAAAACGTGTGCCTGGTTTGCAAGCACATGTTTTAGACCATTCCAATGAAGGGATTCGTTGTAACTAACGAGATTGCGGCTCTGCTCAAGCTCCTTCGTGTCGGCCGACACGGATCTCTTGCTGACAGCTTTACTCTGGGGAACAGTGACAAATATATGTTGCACTCTTCTGATACCACCCACAAAACTCTCTAGTCCATTATGGAAGATGCTCAGGTGTATGGAAAAAGGTGGAGACTGCCCCTAAAAGCAAAGATGGACCAAGATTCTGTGAGTCATGCAGAGGCTGGATTGTCAGACTTAGACTTTGCAACTGCTCGCTCAGGCTGCCAGGTCTTTCTGGGTCTTTAGGCATGGCACTGTTGAGAGATCTGCGCACTTTGTGCCTGAGTTTGGTGTTGGTGGTGGGGGGTTAAATCCAAAGTGCTTTTACCACCAGTAGCATCACTAATTATCTGTTTTGGGTCAGGCCCAAACAGAGTTTTGCCCTAAATAGGCAAGGACACTAGTGACTTTTTAAAAGATTGGTCCGCAGACAGATTACTAGAGAAAGCTGAGGACTTGGCAGAAGACCTAGGAACATCAAACAGTGATGTAGGCATTAGCATCCATGATGTTGGCTACCAATAACAAAATGTCCCCCTTAAGCACGTCAGCAAGTATGCCATCTGACCACTGTTCATATCAAATGGCAACAGCCCTACTGACCCATGCAAAAACAGGCCTCAACTCCACCCCTAAATACAGGGTCAACCTGTTTGAAGGTGGTCAAACATTTTCAAGAATGTAGAATCCCATGCACTGAAGAAGAAATTTCTGTTACTGAATAGTGTTTTAACCCATGCAGGCTCTTGTTCCATGCTAGAGGGGCCCGAAGGAATAGTAGGGGCCACAGCACAAGAGAGGCATAGAGACCCAGAGTATTGCCATGGAAGCCATGTATGGCATGAGGAACAGTGGGTGAAGGGGGTGAGGGAAGCCAGTGAATCCTTAGCATTGGATTTCCCAATATGCCCCTTAATGTCAGACATGTCCTGAGTGTGTGCTCACAATCTAGTATAACTACATTAAACATCCCCACAATAAAAATAAAACCCATAAATACCTAGAAAAGGAGAGTCAGCCTCAGAGTAGGAAGAGCAAGAAAAAAGTAATATGGCCACCAGAAGTGTGTTATCCAATTGGAAGAAAGCCAGAGAAATTGGCATTAAGGGAACTGTAATCTTTTCTTTTGCTTGTGACCTAGCAACTCCTCTTACTCCAACCACGGGCCACTGCATGCTTCCTGGGCAATCAGAAAAAGGACCAAATAATAGAGCATGAGGAGTCATAGAGCCCTCTCTGACAGCTGTAGCCCAAACGATTGCAGAAATATGTCCCAGAGAAGTTTTCCTCATAGAATTCAATGAAGCAATGATGGCCGTGGGCTCTAGTTCTTAACCCCTTATGGACCGAGTGGTATGGAGGTGGAATGCTCTGGAGGACCAGGGCACCTTTTTTTCAGGGAAGTGTGTAGCCAAGTTGCTAAGACAAACTTCCATGACATGCCAGAACTGGCACCGGTCCTTAACCCCTAGAGTGCCAGGTGGGTACACTGTACGAGTTTGGACAGCTGTACCTGCTGTGCCAAGCTTGTACAATGTACAGCTAAAATGCGGTCACTGCATAAGCCGGTATAACCGGCTTGCAGTGGCCACATTTCAGCTGAAATGCAGCCTGGCACTCTTGGGAGGACATAAGGATTACTCCTCATGTCCTCCCAGGTATTGATCTCCCAGCCGATCTTGCTGGGAGATCAATATCGCCTCCTCCGCTCTCCTACCCGAACTTCCGGGTAGGAGTGGGCGGGACCGGGGGAAGCCTCCTAACGTCACTGGTGAAATGATCACCAATGACATTAGGGAAGTTTCCCTTACCCGATTCACTCCTACCGGTGGTAGGAGTGAAAGGAAGGAGAGCTTTTGCTCTCGTGCAGTCGCCAGAATGATCTCCCAGCACAATCGGCTGGGAGATCAATAACTGGGAGGACATCAGAAGGTGTCCTGATGTCCCCTCACGAGGTCTGAAATTGAATAAACAAAAAAAAATTAACCATATGAGTGCCTATAAAAATAAATAAATAAATAAATAGAAAAATTAACCCTGTGTGTGCCATGGGGGGGGGGAGAGTCCAATGCAGAACCCCCTCCTGTGGCACACACAGGACTTTGGTTTGAGTTTCTTTTTTTTCAAAGCTTGCTTTCCACCCCTGTGGAAGACAAAGTGTTTTGGGTTTTTTTTTTCATCATTTTTACTTTATTTAGACCTCATTGGGGGACATCAGGGGTCCTGAAGCCCCCCAACAAGGTGTAAAAATATAAGTAAATAAAATAAATAATAGGAAAACAATGCGTGCCCCACAGGGGGGTCCAACTCAGTGCTTTGCAATGTATTGGACCCCCTGTGGCACACACATTTATTTTTTATTCTGCCCTTGTTGGGGGGTCATCAGAAGTAGAACTGATGCTCCAACAAGGTATGAATAACAAATACTAAAAGAAAAAAAAAATTAACCCTCTGCGTGCCACAGGGGGTCCAATGCATTGCTTTGGAATGCATTGTACACCCCTGTGGCGGACAAAGGATTTTTCTCTTTTTCCCCTCATTATTTTTTATTCAGATCTCATTGTGGGGCATCAGTTCTAATGCCCTCCAATGAGATCTACTCATATATATATTTTTTTGGGAAAAAACACCAAAAAACCTGCATGTGTTACAGGTGGGTCCAACACAAGTGGTTTGCAATGCGCTGGACCCCCTGTGGCACACACATTTTTTTCCAATTATTTTTTATTCAGACATCGTTGAGAAGTGGTACTGATGCCCCCCCAATGAGGCATGAATAAAAAAATAATAGCTAAAAAAAAAAAAAATTAACTCTTTGTGTGCAACAGGGTGTCCAGTGCATTGCTTTTCAGTGCATAGGACACCCCTGTGGCATGCACACAAAATGCCTCCAATCCCCCCACCACCACATACCCTACCCACCAGCCTAGTTCCACAGCCTACTGGCATTCCCATTCCCCCAATCTGACCCCCCAGTCTGATTCCACTGCCTACTGGTAGACCCAAGTGCCAGTACGCACTGGATTCAGGCTGGGAATCAGTGTATGAGGGGACTTACAGTGCACACTGGTAACCACAAAACCCCCATATGCACTTACCTCCCCACCATCACAACCACCACACTTGCTCACTGCCCACTGGTAGATATACCCACTTACATAGCCTGACCCCTTGTTCCTTCCCCGACCTGGTTTCTCTGGCAGACACAAGTCCTCACTTACACTGACTGACCACTGTTAGCAATAGAATCACACATACACTGTTTGCTTCCCAATCCTTGTTCCACTGGTAGTCATGCTCCTGGCACCCAATATGGTATGTCAACCCACAGCAGTGGGGCACCAATTTTTGTAGGCTGGCAGGAGGTCCTCCTAGGAAATCCCATGGTGTTGAACCATTTCCGTATCTTTGAAGTGACTGATTTGTAAGAAAAAAAAAAAAAAATTCTGTAGCACCACATTCTGGAAATAGTTGTGCACTCTAACTCAGGGGTAGAAAAGCAAGTCATGGCTCATTAAATGCGGCAGGTTATCTTCTTTCCAAAATGTCATAGTTTTTGTACCCTTTCTTCACTTCTGTAGTTGATATAACCATTTTTGTACAGGCAAGTATTATTTGAGAAAATATTAGAAAAATCAGAGGTTGTGGTAGGTGTCGTTTTGCACTTCTAGCACCCCCTACGGTAGGTCAACTCATACCAATGGAGTGTCATTTGACTCCTAAGAGCACTAGCTAATGAATGCAGTTGAAAATTGCATGGTTTTCACAGAGCTACATACATTTGAAGGGGCAGAAATGTAAAAAATGCAATTTTTTTTTTCCTATAGTGCAACGTTCTGGAAGCATTTGGGTACAATAGGTTTGGGGTAAGAAGGCAAGTGATCCCTCATTAGATGCAGCAGGTTGTCTTCTTTCCAAAATGGTATGGTTTATCTACCTTTTCGTCACTTCTGAATGTGTTACAGCCATTTTCGTACAGGCAAGTCAGGTCTGAGAAAATTTTAGAAACATCAGAGGTTGTAGTAGGTATAGTTTTCTACTTCTAGCACCCCTAAGGTAGGTCAACTCATACCAGTGGGGTGTCATTTGACTCCTAAGAGCACTAGCTATCGAATGCAGTTGAAAATTCCATGGTTTTCACAGAGCTCCATACATTTGAAGGGGCAGGAATGTAAAAAAAATGCAATTTTTTTTCCTATATCGCCTCCTTCTGGAAACATTTATGCACACCAGTACTGGTGTAAGAAAGCAAGTTACCCCTCATTAGATGCAGCAGGTTATCCTCTTTACAAAATGGTTTGGTTTCTCTACCTTTCCTGCATATCTATAACGGTTATGACACTTTTCGTGCAGGCAGATAATTTCAAAAACAAAAGTGTCAGGTTTAGGTAAGTGTTCCTACCGCCCACATATTGCATGTTATCCCACACAAATGGAGGAACATTTTTCTCATGTTGGTAGAAGGTACTGAATACAGTAGGAAATGTTATGGTTTTCAAAGATTTTAGTATCTCTGAAGTGGTGGAAATGTAAAAAAACATGTATTTATTCCTATAGCGCCACTTTTTTGGAAATAATTGAGCACTTCAGCCAGGGGGTAAAAAGGCAAGTGACCCCTCATGTGATGCGGGTGAATGTCTACTTTCCAAAATGGTATACCTTTTATACCTTTCATTCATGTCGCTAACAGTTATGAACATTTTAGTAGAAGCAGCCATTTTCGAGGAAGCAAACAGGTAGGTGAATTTATGTGTTTCTGGCACCCCTATGGTAGGTCGACTCATTCCAATGAGGTGTCAATTTTCTCCAAAGAGCACTAGTTAATGAATACATTTGAAAATTCCATGGTTTTCACAGATTTCAGTACATTTGAAGGTGCATAAATGTAAGAAAATGCCTTTTTTTCATTAGCGCCACTTCTGAAGGCATTTGTGCACTCCAGGCTTGGGGTAACAAGGCAAGTCACCCATCATTAGATGTGGCAGGGTGTCTTATTTTCAAAATGGTATGGTTTGTGTACCCTTTCTTCACTTCTGTAGTTGTTATAACCATTTTTGTACAGACAAGTAATGTTTGAGAAAATGTTAGAAAAATTAGAGGTTGTAGTAGGTGTCGTTTTGCACTTTTGCACCCTCTGAGGTAGTTAAACTCATACCATTGGGGTGTAATTTTTCTCCTAAGAGCACTAGCTAATGAATACGGTTGGAATGCCATGGTTTTCACAAATTTTAGTACATTTGAAGGGGCAGAAATGTAAAAAAAATGCCTTTTTTTCATTAGCGCCATTTTCTGGAGGCATTTGTGCACACCAGGCTTGGTGTAACAAGGCAAGTCACCCCTCATTAGATGCAGCAGGTTGTCTACTTTCCAGAAATATAGTTTTATATAGTTATTCCACTGTTTTAGGGTAGCTTTACCACAAAAACCCTAGAATACGCATATTATTTTATAAAGTTGAAAATGTAATTTTGCGCTGCTGGTGATTAGGGCTCTACACTAGCCATGGATGTAGTTAAAGCTATACAAATTTGGTATTTTTTTTACTCGGGGGACTCGGGGCTTTTTCAAATAATTGAAACTTTTTCAATCAAGGTAAATGTTTTTGATACATAGTATGTGATTTTAGCAAAATGAGTAAATTTTCACTTTTTTGTCCTTATGACATCATAGCTTTTTGCACGATGTAAAATTCTCTTCATGTAAGGTACCACGAGAAAGCTCAATTAGTTCTGAAAAAAACAATATATAGTTTTCCATATGTAACTAAAAATCCCCAGAGGAAATCAAGCCTAAATGGAAGGATAGCAAAAATGCTGAAAAAGTGTCTGGCCTGCAGGGTACAGGAAATGGCCCAAGTCTCTGGCACTTAAGGGGTTAATGCCAGGACAGCCATTACGGTCCTGGTACGTCATTGGGCATTAAGGTGTTATAGGATCCACTACTCTAAAATCAATCTAAATTAAAGAATAAAGGTAAAGTCCCAAAACCCCCAGGGAATACCAAGGGCAGTGAAAAAAATACATTCCTAGTAGTAGGGGAGCAGGAATAAGCCCCGCAAAACACCCACTACACTCCTATAGTAACCACAGCAGTGAAAAGGTTAACTAGCAGAAAACTCAGAAACCAACTTTACTTCCAAAGCCCTTAGAGAGAGAAAAGACCCAAAATGAGCAGAGCATAAGTACAAAGAGTGTGAGAGATAACTCTGAATGGGACATACAGTGAACCAAGGCACTCAAATGGTTACCTACCAATCTTCTTTCATCAAGATTCCATCATAGGAGAGAGCAGAATCTCAGCCACAGCAATGAAGAACAGACTTGTCAAAGTCAACCTCCAAAGGGCAAGAAGGGGCCACAAAGAACGGGGTATCCAACTCCAGTGAAGCCCAGTGATGGTATCATGCACAGTGGGGGACTACACAACCAATATCTAAAGAAAAAATAATAAAAACTAACACGATGGCCACTGCACCTCCAACTTCTTCTCGGGGTTTGTAGGCAGAGGGTTGAGCTGGAGGAGGAGGAAGTCTCCACCTCAAAGACCCAGTGTTTTGTGATGTATCCTGCTGTCCAGGAGGTGGAATTCAACCCACTGGCACCTGTGTTCCATACTGGACATAATGATATTCTTCAAAGTCCCAAATCTCTAGATTTCAAGGGTTAAAGCCCAATTTTAAATATTTGGGAACAGCCAAACTAACCCTGAAAAAAAATGAATAAGAAAATATTGCTTTGTAAAATGTCTATCTTGGATTAGCAATGACATTTTTGTCATTACAGCTGTCAACGATCTGCAGTGTACCGGGAATGCCTTACTTGTCTCTCCAAGATAAAGCTTTTAAACAGCCCAAGCCTATAATTTCCCTTGGTGTTTTAGTGTAAAGGTGATGGCAAGAAGATCACCAAGACAAACATTTAAGGTTGAACTATACCTATAGGAAGAAGTGACTCAATTTAACAGAATAATGCACTTACTAGGAATGTGTTATCTGCAATTTCTTGTATTTACTCATCTAAATTGAAGTTTGCCTTTAGTTTATGTTTCCTTCATAAGAGTTAATATGGTTCTAGTGTCTGAACACAAAATCCATTAGAGGATCCATACGAATGATCATTCAGAAGACTGTAAACATTTTTAAATTGTGAAATGCCATTGTCTAGCTGTAAACAACAAAAATGTTTCAATGCAAAGTGTACAGGCATGCTGGATTTCTGCATCAAGTACACATACCTAGGTGAGTCATTCTGTTAAAGGCGCAATATACACAAATACATGTAACTTAAAAGCGTATACTGACTTGAGCATAGAACCGCCCCAAATTACAGTCTACAGGCATGTAACATTAAGCCAATAATTCACCTCCCTGGGGAAATTAGTGATTTGCACATATTCAGTTGTATATAGGGTTGCCACCCAGCCGGTATTTTACCGGCAGGCTGGTAAAAAATTGGCTTCTGTCCAATGTTAAGTCTATGGAGAGAATGCCATAGCCGGTATTTTTTTTAAGAAAAGGTGGCAACCCTAGTTGTATATTGTGTGTTCCAGCTCAAATTCTATAGTTTCTGGCTGAGGAATAAAAGGAAATGATAAATGACATCACCCAATATCTTCAGAAACTGCACATGGATTGCACCATAAAGATCCAAGGAAGCTTACTGGGAGTCACAAGAAATAAGTATACGCAGCATTTTACTTGAGTATAGTCCTACTTACTAATGTGCCATATGTGTGTTGTAGCAACTACATATCACTAAAAACAATGTAAAGAGGTCTGTAAAGACAAACACAACCTTGTCTAAAATAAAGCAAAACTACATTTAGTAGAATCAGACCAGTCAAATGTTCTTCAGAAATTATACAAGTCCTTGCAAAGAACTTAAATGTAATGTTTGTAAGACCAGGAGCTGTGACTAACATTTCAATTTAATCATGTCCTGGACTGCAGCCAGATGGGTGGCTCAATAATATGCCATGCATTTAACTTTGGGGTACAGAAAACTCTTTTTGTTGACCAATATAAAAGTCCACCAAAGGGCTCCTGTCATGCTAAATGGGTTTAAAGGGATAGTAATGTTTCATAATAAAAGCAACTCTAATTAATCATCATAGTATTTGGACTTTGGAGAGTGTTATTTCAATTCTGTCAGAGTTGTAGTTCCAGAGCAATTCAATGACAAAGTGTACCCCTCCCGCACCTTTTACTGATGTCACACTGTTCAGCAGAAGGGAGGTGCCCAGGTAGACTGCAGAGAGGGACAATCTTCAATTAAGATAAGGGAAAAACCTGAAAAGCTTGTCAAGGGGGGCAGGGATTTCATTGATTTCATAGGAATAAGAGTGTCCCCTTCTGTTATCTGTCTGGTCTATAGACTGCATTCTACATCTGAGAAGAGATTGCTTACACTAGGTAAAAGGGGCGGGAGGGGGAAACTTTGCTTATGAATATCTCATAAACCATAAAGGTTTCAGAGATAAGACATATCATTCTTCATGTTTTTTTAATGCCTACAAAATAAAATAAAGTTAAAACGAAGTATTACTATCCCTTTAAGAGAGCAGGTTAACTTGTTGCATGCTAGACACATCTCCAGCTCATTGTAAAGCAATGCATTGAAGACCTCTCTAGCACCAAAAAACAACAGTATGAGTGTAAACAGGGTGCAAACAGGGTATGATCAGAAAGGGAAATTATTTCTTCTATCAGACATGCAGGAGGGCCACAAGATGTCCACCACTGATATAAACACTGATGATGAGCATGCTGTGCTAAAGAATTACATTTATGCAGTGTGTGATATACTGTATTCTTACCCTTGGACTCCCCCCCCCCCATTGAAAGCAATAGGATATGCAAGTCAGGGCCTGGTATACAAGAATCTTTTACAGATTCTTGTATACAGAACAAGGACCAAACCCAGTGATACGCTTTTGCAGAAACTGGCTTCCAAGTCAGCGACATGTTAGCAATGACAGAATCAGAAAACGCCTTCTAACGGAGGATACTGGCTTCAACAGCCAAGCTGTGAAGGCCATGGACCCCGAGGAAGCTGAAAATGCTCTGCCACAGAAAGACTGAAAAGATCTGAAAGTCAGGCCTGATGGGGCCAAAACAAGGCAATCAGAACAATGTGAACCCCCTCACACCTGATATTCTTCAACAATCTGGGAATCAGGGGAAATGGAGGAAGTACATGCTTCAGAGAAAGAGAGTGACTTCCACTGCGAGAACTAGAGGATCCATGGATCTGACGCAGAACTGTGGAACCTTTCAATTCATCAGAAAGGCCATTAGATCTACTGTTAGAAGACCCATTGGTGAATTATTGAGACAAATATGTACTGATTGTACTCCCAGTTGCCTGGTTCCAAATGCTGGTGACTGAGAAAGTCTGCCACAGTGCTGTCTATGCCGGGACATGAACAGCGGAGAGAAACGGAAAATGGGTCTCCATAGACATGAGGATCAGCTAAGTCTTGGCCTATACAGCAACACTTCTAGTCCCTCCCTGGCGGCTGATACAGGCTATCGGTACTGCAATGTCAGACTGGGTCTGCACCAGGGACCCCTGCAGGGATGGTGATCAATACAGCAGTGCCAAATTAATTGCCTGAACACTGATGTACAGGAGACTCCTCGCCTTGTCCAGAGACCCTAGGCTGTCTAAGGACCCAGAGTGACACCTGAACCCATCAGGCTGGCATCTGTAGTGACTGCAGTCTAGACTGGTATAATTAGTGGCTGTTCCAGAGTGAGGTAGGACCTTTGGAGCCAGCAACGAATTCCACCTCTGTCCAATCAAACAAGGAGATAAGATGGGACAGATGATGCAGCTGTCTGGACCAATTCCAGAGACTTTCCAGCTGCAATTATAGAACTGAGCAAATACAACTGCCTCCAAGGCAGAAAATAGAAAGTTCAGCACCTTCATGTACTCCAGTACAGTCACAGATGATGGAAGTAGGGCTTGAAAGGCTGATGAGACAATGATAAGATCTTGTCTTCTAGCAGAAACAGCTTCCCCAGAAAGATATTGAACCTCATGGAAAGAAAATTAGACAGCGCTTCACTATGTGAATATATACAGACCACAATGATAGATAGATCGTGGAAATGGGAGCCAATTTAAGAAAGGGGAAAGAAAAAACGTAATTCCCAACTTAAATCAGGGAACAGTTCTTATATACATACTCTACAATCCCTGAAGAAAGTTTATTATATGTAAATAAGCCTCCTACAGATGCGTTCTTTGCTGCTAATCTCAAAAAGATGAAGTAGGCCGAAGTCCAAAAGGATTTCGCATGCAAAAGAGATATAAGGCTAGGTGAGAGAGAGAGCAAACAGTATCTAAGTGTAGTAATTTTTAATAAAAGTAAAAAGTATCCATAAAATACGCCAAATATAGAGGAAAAAATATAAAAAATAGTTACGATGTATATATCTAAAAGAATGCACAAACAGAATAAAATGAGTAGAAATAAAGTAAAAAAATAAAATTGAAAGTAAAAATTACAAATTGGGAAATGCAGACTTCAATGTCAAGCTAATTAGTAATAAAAGCAATCTGAGTATAATACAGAGAGCCTGTACTTAGTGATAAAATGGGGCTCCTGTAACAGCAGGGAGATCCGTTAATAGTGAGGACCAGTATATGAGGGGTTTATGGGGATGATTCTGGTGGTCAGTGGCATAGTACCCGGGAGTTCGATTATTATGTGAATATTACATATTCCCATACACAATTCAACTGAATACAAGATGGCCCCTTACTGGAGAGTAGATAAAATAAGAGTGCTTCTATACAGTGCTGTAGAGCTCAGCATAAAGGGATAGTAATACTTAAATATTACTAATCCCCATATTGTAGGCATGTTAAAAAGAATTTAATTGTCCCCAGTGTCATCTCTCAGACCTTTATGGTTTGAGAGATAACCACCCGTAAAGTTCCCCCTCCCTCCCCCTTCTCTGAAGTCAGCGTTGTAGCTGACTGCAGGGGAAGCCTGTCGTACGACAGTCAGGTAGCTCTGTAGCAGAGCCAAGAACGCGTTAGTAATTATTTCACTGAAACGGTCTTCTATGTGTGCTTGGTTTGCAAGCACACGTAGAAGACCGTTTCAGTTAAATAATTATTTTTACTAACGCAATTTCGGCTCTGCTGCAGAGCCCCCTGATGCACGTAAGAAAGGGAAAGGGGAGGGAGGAGGGGAACTTTGCAGGTGGTATTCTTTCAAACCATAAAGGTTTGAGAGATTACACTGGGGACAATTAAATTCTTTTTAATATGCCTACAATATGGGGATTAGTAATATTTAAGTATTACTATCCCTTTAAGTACCTCAATCCGGTTTGGATGGCCCCTTACTTTGTGTCCATGTAGGGTCTTAGCGCATCAGTCAAAATATCTCCCGTACAGTTCCACTGCTTCTTCCTCCATTCGTCACCCCTTTTCCTTTCTTCCCACTGTATGCAGGGCCCGGTGACTCCGTGCTCCTTTTGCGCCTTCTTCAGAGAGTGTCTGATCCACTTTCTGAAGAAGGCGCAAAAGAAGCGCCAAAACGCATCAGAGTCTGAACTACCTACACATGTGATGAGTTGCCAAAGCCTGCAACTCAGTAACTCTGCAGACAGAGACTACTGCCAAAAGAAAAGCAATCTTCCACGTTAAAAAACGTAAAAATAGACAGGATAGCTAGAAGACCATATTCCTGTGAGGACAGTCCCCTGTCCACACACCAAGTATGGAAGATAGAACAAACTCTATGATAGGCTTTGGAAGAAACAGGTTTTCTAGCCTGAATCATGGTGAAAACCACTTCAGAAGAGTAGCCCTCTTTCCTCAAGATGGAGGCCTCAACAGCCATGCCGTCAAAGCCAGATGGTCCACATCCTCCTTCCATAGTTACCCTTGAAGGAGGAGATCCAGTCTGTGTGGCAGAGGTAACGGTTCTTGAGCAGACAAGGCCAGTACTCCCTGGAAACCAAGACTGTCTGGTCCAATAAGGTGCGATCAGGATGACTGATGCTCCGTCCATCCGAATATTCTGCAGGACCTTGGGCAGCAGGGGAAGTGGAGGAAAGATGTAGGCCAACCGAAATCTCCAAGGAATCACCAGGGCTATTCGCTATAGCGAAGTACTGCGGCTTGTACTGTCCTCCACTCCGTTTGACACTGTCCCCATTCTGTACCGCACGGTAGTACTCTAATTCTGTTGGGCACCTGATATGTATCCTGGGAAAGAGAACTATAGGCTGGTTCCCTATTCCTCTCTAAGTAGTATAGGCCTCTGCTCAATGTCAGTTCGGGTAGTGGACTAGCCCTGTCCGTTAGATATTCTGGGGCATTGCTGGGGTATTACTATTATTGTGTATCTTTAATAAAAGAGGATTTTAGACTTTTCTCTTAGTCCATATAGGTTACAGGTAACTTTGGGTAGACGATCAGCCCCTTTAAGTAGGCAGGAACAATTCTGAGAAGTAACTGCTGGGTGGAGCCTACCTCCTCTCCTTAGTTTGCAGCTAGCCAATCCCCTTCCAGTAAGATTTGAAAACTAGCTCTTGACTAGGTAGTAAGAAGGTAAAGGAAGACTTCTGTGAGCATTAACCTGAAAGGACCCCCACGTTCTGCCACAGGAGGGCCAAGCATGGTCCCTTGACAGGGTGGGAGACCGGTAACCTGTATGGACTAAGAGAAAAGGATTTAATAGGAAAGACTAAAATCCTCTTTTCTCTGTTGTCCAATACAGGTTACTGGTAACTTTGGGATGTCCAACCATTAAAAGTTCCCCAGGGTGGGAAGAAAGGCAAGGACCAGGCGTAGGCCCCCCAAAGTCACCAGTGCACCAATGAACCAACAGATCATGTATAGCTCAACAGCAACCGCAGACTGTCAACGGACACCGAACGGGGCAAAACAAACCCCAGGAACTGTTACACAGCACACTGAACTAGAGCCAACAGGACTCAAAAGTGAAAGAGTACTGAGAGACAAATGAGATCCTAGACAGGCAAGGCTGCCTCCAGGATCTTCCTCTCACAACTGGCATTAGCCGATGCCAGTACATCCACACGGTAGTGTTTCGAGAAGGTATGCACAGACTACCAAGTGGCCGCCTTGCACAACTGATCGGCTGAGGCCTGATTCTTGTAGGCCCGAGATGCCTCAATAGACCTTGCAGAATGAGTTGTGACCCGAAAGGGAACAGGCCTCTTCCTAAGTTCGTAAGCCTTATGAATAGTGGACTTGATCCAAGAAACAATGGTTACCTTGGAAGCAGGCTTCCCTTCCCTGGGACCTTCAGGAATGACAAAAAGAGTGTCAGACTGCCTCAGTGGCTCAGTGCGATGCACACAGAACTTGAGACAATGCACAACATCCAACAGGTGAAGATCCTTCTCCTTGTCAGAAGTAGGGTTAGGGCAGAAAAAAGGAACCACAATCTCCTGATTAATGTGGGACTCAGACACCACCTTCAGGAGAAACTCTTGCAAAGAGCGAAGCACCGCCTTGTCCTTGTGAAACACCAAAGAGGGTGGCCTACAGGACAGGGCATGAAGCTCCGCAACCAGGTGAACAGACACGATCACCAGGAGAAAAGCCATCTTCCACGTCAGCAGACGGAGAGGGATAGTGGCCAATGACTCAAAGGACCCCCAAAACAAAGTTAAGGTCCCACTGAGGGGTGGGAGTCTTAAACAGAGGACAGGTATGAGCAACACCTTGGAAGAAAACCTTGACATCAGGAAAAACAGCAAGGCGCCTCTGAAAGAAAACAGAGAGAGCAGAAGTCTGAACCCTAAGAGAACTCAGACTGAGACCCTTATCCACACCATCCTGGAGAAAGGAAAGGACCATAGGAAGATCAAAATCCCGAGACAGGTCCCTATCAGCACACCAAGATAGAAAGGTAGACCAAACACGATGGTAGGCCTTAGAGGAAACCGGCTTACAGGCCCTAAGCATAGTAGCCACCACCCCAGAAGAAAATTCCTTCTTCAAAATTGAGGATTCAATCTCCATGCAGTCAAAGCCAGACGATGAACATCCTCATTCCATAGGACAGGAGGGGAGCCGAAGAGTTTCCGCCACTGAGAGATCCAGAAGCTCCGGAAACCAAGCCTGCTGAGGCCAGTACTGAGTAATCAAAATGACTGGGCAGCGCTCAAGTCACAGTTTCCGTATCACCCTGTGTAACAGGGGAATGGGAGGAAAAAAGTATGCCAGACGGAAATTCCACAGGATCGAAAAGGCATCCACTGCTAGAGCCAGGGGTCCACCCAGCGAGAGCAGAACGTCGGAACCTTCCTGTTGTGTCTTTCGTCATCAGGTCGATGCACAGAAGACCCCACAGCTGGACAATGAGGTTGAACACCTCTTGATGCAGTTCCCAATCTCAGCTTTCCACTGTGTGTCGACTGAGGAAGTCTGGCAGAATAATGACTACGCCAGGAATATGAACTGAGGAAATGGCAGGGACATGCTCCTCTGCCCAGGATAAAATAGCCTTGACCTCTAGCCAAGCTGCGAGACTTCTTGTGCCACCTTGTTTGTTGATGTAGGCTACCGCTGTGGAGTTGTCCAACTGGACCCTGACCGGGCAATCCTCCAAAGCTCCAAGACATTGATGGGAAGGAGAGATTCTTCCTGGGACCACCGGCCCTGAGCATTCAAGTGCCCCAGATCCGCTCCCCAACCAGAGAGGCTGGCATCCGTCGTCACTGTTGCCCAAAATGGCACCATTAATGGCCTGCCTTTCAGCAGATTGTTTAAGTTGAGCCACCACGAGAGACTCGGCTCCACGTTAAGAGGGAGAGATAAGGGCCTCTCCAGGAGATCTGGCCGACCCCTTCATGCCAGGATTAGAAACCTCTGAAGTTCTCTGGTATGAGCCATGGCAAACAGAACCATTTCTATGGTGGAAATGAACTTCCCCACCAGGGATGACAACTTCTTGGCTGGAATCGGATCCTGATTCAGGACAGCCTGGACCTTCAGTGCAATCTGATGAACCACTTCATCTGTGAGGAAAACCATCCCTCTCTGAGTGTCGAAGAGGATGCCCAGAAAAGATCATCCTCTGTGAAGGAACAAGGTCTGACTTGAGAAGAATCAGATAGATCAGGAATGCCTGGGGCCTTAGGGACCACAATCATGAAGGATGTGGGGGGGGGGTCTCCAGGACTGCAGAACCCCCTGGAGAGAAAGAGGAAACTGCGCCATAGAGGACTTTAAGTCCTTGACCCAAGATGGCTCTTGATCATGGCTGGAAGACCCTGGCAGAGATGCAGGGGCCACAGCACATGAAGGGCATAAATGATCTGGGTACTCTCTAGAAAGCCCTGTTTGACATGAGGAACAGTAAGTAAGGGGGGGTCAAAGATGCCCCTGAGTCCTTAGTCTTAGGCCTAGCCCCATGACCTAGTGGATCCGACATTGTACAAGAGATCAGCATCAATACAGTAAAGGAATACCCAAATACTGTCACCCAGATAACAGATTTCACCCCAGAAAGCCTAAAACACACTTAGCTGGCAAATGAAGGGTTAATCTGAGGAGGAGAGTTGAGGAGACCAAGCCCTGAGTACCATACTCAGTAGAGGAAAAACAAAACGGAGACTGCAAAGGGAACCAATCGGAAAATGGCCTCCAAAGCGGGCATTTATGGGAAACAGTTTTTTCAACATACAGTATCAAATACAGAACTGAATCCCCCAAAGCTCCCAAGACACTAAAACCATCCACCGGATAGTTAGGCAAGGGGAGACAAACAAAATGAGCCATCTCTCAACTCTGTACACAGAGCGATTGAAGAGAAATGTCCCAATATGTCTGTCCCATAGACTTCAATGGAGCACTGCAGTTACGCGTTAAAGCGCACCTTAAAGGAACAGAATTCAAAAATAATGTCTAAAGTAAAAAAGTGTCTAAAAAGTGCAAAAACACAAATTAACATTAGTAAATATAAATACATATAATAACAATGGAAAAATGAGAAAGGAATCCTTCAACAGCCCAAATACAGGCAGGGAAGGGGTTGATTACCACAAAACTGTTCAAAATGCTCCAAAGATCCTCAGAACAGAATTAAATGTACCCAGCATGAGTGAGGGACTTACAGAGAACTCCAAAGAAACCTTTGTGCAGAAGGGAGCTGTGGGACAAGTGGCCCATGGCACACAAAAGGTTGCTCACATTTCTGCAGCTCTTCTTTCTTCAGATTACCATTGCAAGGAAGAAGCCTCAAAGAGACTCCCTCTGGAAAGAGAGGCATGGTTTACATGGTTCTCTCCCAGGGCAGAAAGCATCCACAACCAGCTCCTGTAAACTGGGCAATCCACCAAGGGGAAGCCAGTAATGGTAATGCACCTAATGGGAGAAATTTGACACCCAATATCGAATGTAAATAATAAAACAACTAAAACTAAGCAGAACTGTTCATCGCCTTACTACCAGGATGATGGTAGGTACAAATCTAACTGGAGGGGAGTAGCTAGGTAGCCTACTATGGAGGAGAGGGAGGCTTCACCCCCTGAAATTCTTGAGAAGCCTACTGGGAGGAGCTGTCACCTCCCAGTGATACCTGTAAGCTATATTGGACGACAGAGAAAAAGAGTTGAATATGCTCTTGGTCGTGAGGAACGCCGAACATAAAAAAAAAAAAAAAAAAAAAAAAAAAGGAATCTGGAGGAAGAAACTTGAAGTCTATGCAGTACCTTCCAGGCAAAATCCAGTGGTCCAAAACAGAAGCGGTCCACAGTCAATGGAAATTTGTAGAGTACCTTCTACTGCCTAAGATGGACCAGACCCCCCATGAGTAATATGAAGGTAAGACTTGTCAGATTTTGCTTCTGCATAGGCTTCTTGTCTGACCCAGCCTGCTTGGATTTTGGGGTGGAAAAAGCCCAGGTTGCTGCGGGAACTGGTGCCCTGGGGAGTACCCATACTGTCAGGGCAGCAAAACCCTCACATCCTCCATGGAAAAGAGGAATGTTTAGGTGTAACCTAAGGCAGCAAAGTACTCTTGCCTCTAGTGGAATGGCTGATAACCTTTTCCAATTTTGGGTCAAACAGTTGCTTGCCCACAAATGGAACATGCACTAAAGACTTCTTGGATAATTGGTCAGCTGACCAAATCTTAAGCCCCAGATACTGAAGTCCGGCCACAGAGAAAGCAGAGGCCTTTCCATTAAACCTAGTAATGTCAAAGACTGTTTCAATAAGATACACATTAGCCTCAAGGATCATGGATATAACCATCACCAGAGCCTCCTTAGCTGCATCCTCTTGGCAGAGTGCAATCTCCTTTTTTTGTCTATCTTGAAAATATCAAGGGAAGAGGAAAAGTCTGACACCTTATACAATGCACAGGACAATATCACAATCAAAACTGAAACATTTAAATTGTCAAATGAATCAGACTGTTTGGGAAATTGCAGAAGTGGGTAGATGCATACAGACATGGGAGTATGTTTACAGACACTAACATTATACATAAATTGCTTCACCCAGGCAACACCAGACTTTGTTTTGCAAGTTATAATACAGAGGAAACCCCTTGCTTACAAGGGTAGCAGTATTTTCCTACTTTACATTTTTAACATTTGACATATCTCTACTGTTCAGTCCCTACTATGACTGAGATAGATCTAACACATTGCAACACAACTGGGATTAAACACCAAGTGGAAATAAAACTCTGAGGCTGATATATTAAAAATACCTGAGAAATTCTGAAGCAAACCAACTGTGTCAAAGTGTTAACCACCTCATTGAATTCAATGGAATTGTCTTTATAGAGCTGTTGGTTTGCCCCAGATCTTAGGACATTAGCAAAAGTGAGTAAATAATATAACCACTTAAGTACATTTCAGCTTGAAAAAGAAACTCAAATAAAAACATGGGAGATGGAGTTCTACCATTCAGTACAGTTTAACAATGCATAAGGGCATTTTTGTATTTTGTTTGGTACAAACTGTACTTCAATGCACTGCAGCCTCTTCCATAGTATACAGTAAATGGAACAACAGCAGGAATTAATAACAGACACACTTACCAGCTCGGTTCAGGTCAATGAGAGTTTGTCTTCTTGTGTCGTCATGAAGACTCTTTCCACTGTCTTGTTCCAACTGGACCTGTTTGATTCTTACATGCTTAGTTACCATCTGATCCCATTTTGTTCCAACTTGATGGCGGTACGTAAGAGTTCCATTAACTGCAATTGGAAGCCTCTGCTGAGTAATCTGATAACCAGCCTGCATAATAGAGTAAAACCTGTTAGTGTCATGCATTTTCTCTTTGTCTACTATTAAATCTAGTAACTTGGGATATGAGTCATCAAAGTATTTAATTAGAAAATGGTTTGTTGCTGGAGGCATATGCTACACAGTGATCTTCAGAAGATGAGTGCATTACATTTTCTTCAAATTTAATTCCATTCTTCATAAAGCTCATTCTAATTGTGGTAAATGGAAGTTATACATTTGTTTTCAAAGAAAAAAAAATTGTGAAAGCCGTAAATTTTGGACACTTAATAAAAATATATAATTGTTGCGCATTTAAAAAAGGATTATAAACCAATGGAGATTTATCTTCCAAAACAAAGCACAATCATTTCAATCCAAATTCAGACAGTTACCTGTTCATGTGTTCCAAGTCTAGAATTTGAATCAATTGTGCTTCTTCCTCAATGTTCCTAAAGCCACATAGAATAGCCATGTTAAAGTGATAGTAATGTTTCACAAAAACAGCAGCTCCAATTAATCTTCATAGCATTTGAGCCATAGAGAGTGTTATTTCATTACTGTGAGCGTTGTAGTTCAAGAGTAATTGAATGATAAAGTTTCCCCCTTCCGCCACTTTTACCTAGTGTAAGCCCCCACTCCTCAGATGTGGAATCCAGTTCATAGAAAAGACAGCTCACATCAAGGGTCAATATTCTTACTGTGAGAACAATGAAAAACCTGCACCCTTTGACAAGTTTTTCAGCTTTTTCCATTATCTCAATTGAAGATTGCAATCTACCTGGGCACGTCCCTGCTGCCTGCGCTGAGCAGTGTTATATCAGTAAAAGAGGTGAGAGGGGGATATTTTATCATTCAATTACTCTTGAACTACAACTCTGACAGAATTGAAATAACACTCTCGAAGTTTCTCCCACTCTTCAATTGCTATTTGTTCAAGATCTTGAATTTTTGCCGGATTCCTTTTCCCAATGGCAAGTTTCATCTCAAACTAAAATCAGGACTCACTGATGACCAGTCTACAACAGTCCATTTTTTCCTTTTCAACCATTCGTTTGTGCTTTGGATCATTGTCTTTCTGGAGGACCCATGATCTTTGACCCATATCTAGTTTTCTGACACTTGATAGAACATTTAATTGTAAAATGCCTTGGTAATCCTCTGATTCATGATTCCCTTAACAACTTTAAGGATTCCAATACCAGAGACAGCAAAGCCACATTACCGATCTTCGACCATATTTAACAGTAGGTAGGGTGTCCTTTTCCTTATAAGCTTCATTTAATCGCCTATAAACATATCGCTGGTCTGCATTGCCAAAGAGCTCTACTTTGGTTTCATAAGTCCATAGAACATTTTCCCAGAATGATTGTGGTTTCACTAGGTAGGGTATGGCAAAGATTGGTTGTGCTTTTTTATGTTTTACTTTCAGCAGTGGGGTTCTCCTTGGCTTTTGCCCATAAAGCCCTTCTTGGTTTAATATGCGGTGTATGGTATGGGTTGAAACCATCACTACAGGTCAGCTTTAAGCTGTGTGGATGTCATACGTGGTGTATTTTCCACAGTTTGTACCAACTTTCGAAGACTTCTCTGATCATTTTTCCTCTAGCCACTATGTCTCAGGAGGTTCTTGACAGTTCCATGAGCAGCAAACATGTTAACCATGGGGATACACCAAAGCATCCACCAAGAATCCTTGGAGGGAAAACAAGAGAAAAAGAGGAGTTTAGTCTTAACTGTTAAATCCTTTTCTCTTAGTAAATATGACACACACGTACCATGGGGAGGTGACAGCTCCTCCCTGTACACTGGAACAATTCTAGAAGAAGTTGTGGATGGAGCCTCCCCTTCCTCCTTATCAGGCTATTCCACTAGACCTGCCCCGGACAGACTTCAGACAAGTCTACTAAGTAGGATAGGAAGAAAGAAGAAAGGAAAGCTCCTGTGAGCAGCAGACTCAAGAGGACTCCCATGTCCAGCACTTGGAGACCAAGCAAGATCCCTTTCACTGGGTGGGAGACCTGTATGTTATATAGAAAAGGATTTAACAGGTAAGACTAAAATCCAGTTTTCTCTGTCGTCCAGTATCACATACAGGTACCATGGGGCTGTACCAAAATTAAGATCCCAGGGTGGGAAGAAAAGGAAAGGACCAAGCACCAGTCCCTATGATACCCGAGTTCCCAAGGACTATCCAGGACAAGGAACAGCCCAAACATAATTGTCAACGGACACTGAATAACAATTACACAGCATACAAGAACAACAGCCAGCTAGGCTCAAACATTTCAAGAACGGTAAGACACAGGAATGTAAAGGTCCTAAACTGCCTCTAGGACATTCCTGTCAAAGCTGGCAAAGATGTACACAGAGGATCAAGTGGCCACCTAGCACAGCTGTTCAGCAGAGGCTTGATTCTTGTAGGCCCAGGAGGCCCAACACACCTTGTGGAGTATGCCGTAATTCGGAAAGGAACTGGTTTCATTCTGAGCTCAAAGCCTTGTGAATGGCAGACTTAATCCAAGATGCAAAAGTGACCTTGGAAGCAGCCATAGCTGCCCTTGGGACTCTCATGGATGACAAATAAGGCATCAGTCTTACAGAAAGACTCAATACGGTGCACACAGAACTTGAGGCAGCGTATCACATGTAACAAGTGGAGATCTCTTTCCTTGTCAGATTACAGCCTAGGACAAAAGGAAGGCACAACAATTTTCTAATTGATGTGGAAGTCAGAGACCACCTCAGGAAGGAATTCCTGGGAGGAACGAGGAACTGCCTTATCCTTATGGAACATAAGAAAAGGTGGTTTGCAGGACAAGGCCTGCGCACAGAGATCACAGCCAGAAGAAATACAATTTTTCATGTAAGAAGATGCAGAGGAATGGTAGCAAGGGACTCAAATGGAGGCCTCTGCAAGACTCCCAACACCAGATTATGGTCTCACTGGGGAGTGGAAGCCCTATAGTATCACGGTTCCCGTGATTTTCTCACTCTCTGCTGTGGTGTGTTCCTATTGGTGGAGCTTGGTTATGCCCGCCCAGTATGGCCTTCTTATACCGGGCCTCTGGCACCTGTCAGGTGCCCTTTCGTGGTGTTCCAGTACCAGTGCTTCCATTGCTGTGTTCCTGTGTACCGATTTGGCTTGTCTGACTATTCTTCTGGTTCCTGCTCCGTGTATGACCCGGCCTGGCTGACGTTCCTGCTCCGTGTTTGATCCGGCTTGTCTGATGCTCCTGCTCCGTGTATGACCCGGCGTGGCTGATGTTCCTGCTCCGTGATTGATCCGGCTTGTCTGACGTTCCTGCTCCGTGTATGACCCGGCCTGGCTGATGATCTTGCTTCGTGACCGGTTTCCTGTGATCCTGTTCCAGCGAGATCTCGTCTATGTCGCTTGGCGACATTGTGAACTGTTTATCTTGAGCTATATATGCTGACCTCCCACTTGCTGAGTTTGTTGCCTCCGTTACCGAGCCTGTACGTTAACACTTGCAGTGTTTGTTGCCTCAGATACTGGGCCATCCGTTAAACACTTGCTGAGCTTGTTGCCTCCGTTACCGAGCCTGTTCGTTAACACTTGCAGGGCTTGTTGCTTCAGATACCGAGCCTCTCCATTAACACTTGCTGAGCTTGCTGCCTTCATTACCGAGCCTGTCCGCTATACTTGCAGAGCAGTTGTGGCTTCCGTTAATTGTCTACCGATAGCTCTTGCAATACACTCGCTCCATTTATGCACAGGAAGGGTACTACTGGCTCTGGTCCTACTCAGCTCTGGCAGTGTTGTGTATCCGTTTACGCACCAAGGGTGCTCCTGGCTCTAGTCCCATTCAGCTCTGGCAGTATGTGTATCCGTTGACGCACCGAGGGGTGCTACTGGCTCTGGTTCCATTCAGCTCTCGTAGTGTCATTAACACATTCAGCACCGGAAGGGTGCCGTTGGCTCTGGTTCCATTCAGCTCACGCAGTGTGGTTAATCCCGCTACGCACGGCAGAGTGCTCTTGGCTCTTGTACCATTTAGCTCTAGCACAAGTGGTTGGTCTTGCATATTGCCAGTCTTGAGGACTACAGTTTGGACTCACTACTAGGTGCTCTCCACCTTGCACCTCAGCCTCTGGCTACTCTTGTCCTCTACTGGGCGTTGTCTTACACACCACATCAGAGACTGATTACTTGCATTGGGCTTTAACCCGTGCTATTCTCTGTTCCATTGCATTGTACAGTACTGCTCCTTATCCATACTGTGTCTGCTATACTATCATATTTACCTTCAGTTACGTGTCATTACCTATTTCTGCCCTTAGGGGGCCGTGTTCCTCATTTGTTCTCAATAAAACTGTGTTTTATTTTAACCTCGGGTCTGAGTGTCATTAAAACCGTTCCAGTACGAAAGGGCCATGACCTCACACAGCAAAGGTGAAGGTAATACACAAAACCTCCATTGGAGGATGGATGTGCATGAGCAATGCTTGGACCAGTTGGCACTGGCTATGCAGACATTACTTGAACGCACGGTACACCTTGACAAACCGAACCTGAATCAGGTGGTCCCCCCAGTTCTGACACCGGATAATCCTTCTGGGTTGCCTGCTGCTCCCCCTAGAGGTCTAACGGCGGCGGCGCCATTACCATTAAGATACGATGGCGAACCTACCCTATGCAGGGCTTTATCAATCAGTTAGAGATATTCCTGGAACTCACACCTCATGCTTTTCCCAATGACCGTAGCAAGGTTGGGTTCACGATTTCTTTGTTAACGGGCAAAGCTCTGGAATGGGCTAATCCATTGTGGAAGAACGCTAAACCCTGCACTCAGAACTTCAGTGAGTTCATAAGGAAGTTCAGTAGAGTGTTTGAGGTACCTGGTAGAGCCGCCTCTGCTGCCAAAAAATTGATGGAGATACAAATGGGCGATCATAGTGTGGGCAATTATGCCATAGAATTTCGGACATTGGCAGCAGAGGTAGGATGGAATAAAGAAGCGCTAGTGGCAGCCTTTGCTCAGGGGTTGTCTGATGCTATTAAAGACAAAATAGCTGCCAGAGATGTACCCAGTGATTTAGATTAATATATCGATTATGTCATGCTTATTGACTCTCGTATCCGTGAGAGGCGCCTGGCTAAAAGGGCAAGAGCCAGAGGTTATGGGCACGGCAGTCCTTTAAACCCACCCTTGCCTCCCATTCCTCCCGATCGAACACCTGAACTGAGTGAACCCATGCAGCTCAGATACACTAGACTTACCAAGGAGGAACGTGCGCACAGTAAGAGGCAAGGGTTATGCTTATATTGTGGCAAGGCTGGGCACCTTTTACGCACTTGTCCGGTACGGCCGGGAAACGGACGCACCTAGGGTACCTTGGGGGACAGACTCTAGGTGGCGTACAACAGTCCCCAGACTCTTGTACACAGAAACCCACCATCCAGGTGGGATTTTCTTGGGCTGATCAGGCTGTGGAGGTGTCTGCTCTGGTAGACTCTGGTGCGGCAGGGTACTTCATGGATCAGTCTTTTGCAGAACTGCACAAAATTCCCTTGGTTAAGAGGGACACTCCACTAGCCATTGAAGCCATTGACGGGAGACCCCTGGAGCCAGCATTTATCACTTTGGAAACGACTCCTATCAATATGACTATTGGGGCTCTCCACAGGGAGGAAGTATGTTTCCAAATAATTCATTCACCCCATCATGCGGTCATTCTGGGTTTCCCATGGTTACTATTGCATAATCCCCAGTTTGATTGGCAGAAATGTGAGGTTGAATCTTGGTCTGACTATTGTACTAAACATTGTCTGTCGCACCAGGTCAAGATATTGTGTACCTCTCCCTTAGTGCCAGCTGAATATCGTGAATTCAGTGACGTGTTCAATAAGGGAGAGGCTAGCGCATTGCCACAGCATAGACCTATTGATTTGCCTCCGGGCGTGGTGTCTCCCAGGGGCCGGACATACCCTTTGTCCTTGCAAGGAGAACAAGGCCATGGAGGACTACATTGAGGATGCCCTCAGGAGGGGAATCATATGCAAGTCTACCTCACCAGCTGGTGCCGTTTGTTTTTTTTTTTTGTGAAAAAGAAAAGTGGCGAACTAAGACTATGTATAGATTACCGGGGGTTGAATAAACTCATGTTTAAGAATGCCTACCCTATCCCACACATTACGGAGCTATTTGACAGGTTGAAGGGCTCCTATACCTTTATGAAGCTTGATCTCCGGGCCGCATACAACCTGATCAGAATTAAGGCCGGGGATGAGTGGAAGACGGCATTCAATACTAGGTCAGGGCATTACGAATATTTAGTTATGCCATTTGGGTTATGTAATGCTCCTGCCATATTACAGGAGCTTATCAATGACATCCTTCGTGATATGCTTCAGTCTTGTGTGGTTGTATACCTCGATGACATATTAATTCACTCTGCTAATTTAACCCAACACATTAAGGATGTGTCTGAAGTTTTACTCCGTTTATGAAAAAACAAACTGTTCTGTAAACTTGAAAAATGTGAGTTTCACAGATCCAAGAACCCTTCCTGGGGTTTGTAATTTCCAAAGATGGCATTGCCATGGACCAAGAGAAACTGGCAGCAGTCCTACAATGGCCACCTCCTAAGGGGTTAAATATATCCAACACTTTTTGGGCTTTGCCAATTATTATAGGAAATTTATCCAGAATTTCTCTACAATTGTGAAACCCCTGTCTGACCTTACGCATAAAGGCTCTAATCCCTCTCAATGGTCTGAGGCAGCTGGAAAAGCTTTTGAGACCTTAAAGTCTGCTTTTGCATCCGCTCCTGTACTGTCCCACCTTAACCCCGCCCTGCCATTTACATTGGAGGTTGATGCCTCCGAGGCTGGGGTAGAGGCCGCACTTTCCCAATGCCCTGCCGGTGGTGGTACCCTGAGACCTTGTGGGTTTTTTCTAAGAAGCTCTCTAATGCCCAAAGCCATTATGAGATTGGTGACAGAGAGCTCTTGGTCATTATCCTCGCATTGAAAGAATGGCGCCATCTATTGGAAGGCACAAGAACCCCGGTGTTAATCCTTACTGATCACAAAAATTTAACTTATCTCTCAGAGGCCAAAAGGCTGTCCTCTCGCCAGGCTAGGTGGGCACTGTTCTTGTCTCGATTTAATTTCGTAGTGTCCTACCTGCCAGGCTCTAAGAACGTTAGAGTGCATGCTCTATCCAGACAATTCAATCCTGACATTGAGAGGGATGAAGACCCTGTACCTATTATTCAGCCAGATCGCATCCTGGCTACGGTGCGTACCAGTATCACTTCGCCGCTGGGGGAGGAGATTTTGGCATCACAAGCTAGGGCACCTCCCGCGACCCCAGTGGGCAAGTGTTTTGTGGATGAGCCATTCCGTACCCGTCTCCTGGAAACGTACCACTCATCTAAGGCGGCTGGGCACATAGGGAGGGATCAAATAATATGGTCTCTGTCTCTAAGTCTTTTGGTGGCCCTCTCTTAGAGCCGATTGTTCCGCTTACATGGCAGCCTGTGGTACCTGTGCCTGTGCCAAAAACCCTCAGACACCTCCCAGTGGGCTTACTACAACCGGTTCCTAATGGGGAAGGACCATGGTCCCATATATCTATTGATTTCCTGGGAGAGTTGCTGGTGTCCAGGGGGTACTTTTTTATCCTAATGATGGTTGACAGGTTTTCTAAGATGGCTCGTTTCGTGCCCCTCTCTGGTCTTCCGACGGCTCAGGAATTGGTGGTGGTTTTCGCTAGACTCATTTCAGTCGCAGCAGATTCCAGCTCTGGACGAGCATATGGAGCAGCTCCGCTCCACTTGGGCACAGGTTCAGAGGACCCTCAGCTAGTCATTTCAGCGACATCAGTGGCATGCCAACCATAGATGGCTCCCAGCGGTCTCTTTCCAGGTTGGGGATAGGGTATGGCTCTCCTCCAGGAATCTCAACTTACAAGTACCATCTAATAAGTTGGCTCCCCGGTTCATTGGTCCATTTAAAGTCACCCACAAGGTTAACCCTGTCTCGTACGCACTGGAACTTCCAGCCTCTATGAGCATTCATAAGGTGTTCCATGTGTCCCTGTTAAAGCCCTTGGTTTGCAACCATTATACTACCACCCCGGTGGTTCCTGGGCCGGTGGATGTTCAAGGCTAAGAGGAGTATGAAGTTCAGAGCATTATTGATTCCAGGAGATTTAGAGGGAAGTTGCAATATCTGGCCCACTGGAAAGGCTATGGTCCTGAAGAACGCTCTTGGGTCAACCACGGGGACCTTCATGCCCCGAGATTATTGTGCAATTTCCACTCTAAATATCCGCAGAAACCTAGACCCTCTACCAGGGGAGGGGGTCTTTGAGAGGGGGGTACTATCACGGTTCCCGTGATTTTTTGTCATTCTCTGCTGTGGTGTGTTCCTATTGGTGGAGCTTGGTTATGCCTGCCCAGTATGGCCTTCTTATACCGGGCCTCTGGCACCTGTCAGGTGCCCTTTCGTGGTGATCCAGTACCAGTGCTTCCGTTGCTGTGTTCCTGCATTCCTGTGTACCGATTTGGCTTGTCTGACTATTCTTCTGGTTCCTGCTCCGTGTATGACCCGGCCTGGCTGACGTTCCTGCTCCGTGTTTGATACGGCTTATCTGCTCCGTGTATGACCCCTGCCTGGCTGACGTTCCTGATCCGTGATTGATCCGGCTTGTCTGATGTTCCTGATCCGTGTATGACCCGGCCTGGCTGACGTTCCTGCTTCGTGACCGGTTTCCTGTGATCCTGTTCCAGCGAGATCTCGTCTATATCGCTTGGCGACATTGTGAACTGTTTATCTTGAGCTATATATGCTGACCTCCCACTTGCTGAGCTTGTTGCCTCCGTTACCGAGCCTGTCCGTTAACACTTGCAGTGCTTGTTGCCTCAGATACTGGGCCATCCGTTAAACACTTGCTGAGCTTGTTGCCTCCGTTACCAAGCCTGTTCGTTAACACTTGCAGGGCTTGTTGCCTCAGATACCGAGCCTCTCCATTAACACTTGCTGCCTTCATTACCGAGCCTGTCCGCTATACTTGCAGAGCAGTTGTGGCTTCCGTTAACTGTCTACCGATAGCTCTTGCAATACACTTGCTCCATTTACGCTACTGGCTCTGGTCCTACTCAGCTCTGGCAGTGTTGTGTATCCGTTTACACACCAAGGGGTGCTCCTGGCTCTGGTCCCATTCAGCTCTGGCAGTATGTGTATCCGTTGACGCACCGAGGGGTGCTACTGGCTCTGGTTCCATTCAGCTCTTGCAATGTCATTAACCCATTCAGCACCGGAAGGGTGCCGTTGGCTCTGGTTCCATTCAGCTCACGCAGTGTGGTTAATCCCGCTATGCATGGCAGAGTGCTCTTGGCTCTTGTACCATTTAGCTCTAGCACAAGTGGTTGGTCTTGCATATTGCCAGTCTTGAGGACTACAGTTTGGACTCACTACTAGGTGCTCTCCACCTTGCACCTCAGCCTCTGGCTGCTCTTGTTCTCTACTGGGCGTTGTCTTACACACCACATCAGAGACTGATTACTTGCATTGGGCTTTAACCCGTGCTATTGTCTGTTCCATTGCATTGTACAGTATTGCTCCTTATCCATACTGTGTCTGCTATACTACCATATATACCTTCGGTTACATGTCATTACCTATTTCTGCCCTTAGGGGGCCGTGTTCCTCATTTGTTCTCAATAAAACTGTGTTTTATTTTTTACCTGTGGTCTGAGTGTCTGAATAAACTGTTACATATAGGCAGGGAAAGCATAAGCGACACCCTGGAAGAACACCTTGACATCTGACAAGATGGTGATGCGTTTCTGGAAAAACACAGAGAGAGTCTAAGTCTGCACCCTAAAGGAGCTAAGACTGAGCCCTTTGTTCACACCATCCTGCAAAAAGGACAGGACCATAGGGAGATCAAATTCCCGTGAAGACAGATCCCTGTCTAAACACCATGAATGGAAGACTGACCAAACCCTATGGTAGGCCTTGGAAGAAACAGGCTTTCAAACCTGGATCATAGTGGAGTTCACTTCGGGAGAGAAACCTTTCCTCCTCAGGATGGAGATTTCAACAGCCATGCTATCAAAGCCGTATGCTCCACATCCTCCATCCAAAGGTATCCCTGAGGAAGGAGATCCGTTCTGAGTTGTAGTGGAAAGGATCCCAAATGGAAAGGGCCACAAGTTCAAGGAACCGCACCCTACTGAGGGCAATCATGATTACTGCCGTGCCATCCATCCGAATCATCCGAAGCACCCTGGGAATGAAAGGAATGGGAGGGAATATTTAGATCAGATGAAATCGCCATGGGAACACCAAAGCATCCACCTGCCCTGGATCCCCAGGTTACCCAGGACTGCTCCCCAGCCCCACAGGCTGGCATCCGTCATCATAAAGATCCAATCCTGCACCACAAAGGTTCTCCTCTTCTCCAGGTTGGACCTGTCCAGCCACCAGAGCAGGTCTGGTCTGATTCCCGGGGGAAGAGAGACCCTGAGATCCAAGAGGTCCAGGTTCATGTGCCAAGTGCGGAGAATGAATCTCTGGAGCTCCCTGGTGTGTGTAATGGAATACGGAAAAGCCTCCATGGTGGACACCCTGTGACCCGCAAGTGTCATGAACTTGCAGACTGGAGCTGAGGGCCGCTCCAGAGCTTGGGAGACCAATGCATTGTCTGCTGAATGGAGTCCTCCCTCAGGAAAACTTTCCCTTGGCGAGTATCAAACCTGATTGGAAGACCAGGTCCTGATATGCAACCAGAGCAGACTTCTCCATGCTGAGAATCCACCCATGATGGAAGGCAAATGGAGCACAATCCTGGATGTGTTGTTCAAGGATGACCCTTGACTGACCCTTCAGCGGAAGGTCATCCATGTAAGGAGTCAAGGGTATGAAGGCAATCAGTGCCCACCGAACTCTGGCAAACACTAGAGGAGCAAATGTAAGCCCAAAGGGCAGAGTGGTGAACTGGAAGTGCCCCAAGTCGCAAGCGAAGCGGAGGTACTTCTGACTGTCCGGATAAATCAGGATGTGCTAGTAAGCCACCTGCAGATCCAGAAATACCAGGAATTCCCCTGGACACATAACTGGGATGACAGAGTGCAAGGACTCCAACTTGAAGTGTGCAGTCGCCACAAAAGAATTGAGGTGTTTGAGGTCCAAGATAGGACGGCTGCCTCCATCCCTCCTGGCCACCAAGAAGAAGTTGGAATAGAAATCTGAACCTCTCTCTTGAGGAGGAACAGGGATCAGAACTCCCTTGTCCAAGAGAGCCTGAACCACCTTGCAGAAAAGACATAACTTTTGTTGTCCCAGGGGGGACCTGGACAGGAAGAATCTGTAGGGAGGAAGGGATTTGAAGGCAATCTTGTACCCTTTGGAAATCACCTGCAGAACCCACTGGTCCCCCACTGACTCTGCCCAGTGAGTTGAAAAATGGCACAGGAGCCCATCTACAGGCAGCTGCAGACCAGGATTGTGCAAGTCATGTGGAGGCAGACTTGTCAGACTTGGGCTTGACGGTGGCATGCTCAGAGTGCCATCACTGTCTGGGCTTGGAGGTGGGGTATCATTTTGAGACATGACCGGATTAGGCCTTTGCTCCTCTGTTAGATGGGGATGAAATAGACACTGTTTCCCCGCAATGCAAGGGCGTTTGGAGACCTGGGGGAACAGGATGCCGGTGGCCTCACTGATAATCTGTTTCAGTTCAGGCCCAAAAAAGATATTTGCCCTGAAAGGAGAGAGAAAACAGTGACTTCTTAGATGAAAGGTCAGCACAAGGTGCGTCTGGCCTTGACAGAGAAGGCAGAAGCTTTAGCTGAAGGTCTGACAGCATCAAATAGAGCTTCGGCTACATATGTCTGAGTTTCAGACATGTTGGCCAAGAGAGCTAATAGATCCTCCTCAGGGGCTTGATTTCTGAACGCCTCAGTAAGTTGTTCACCCCAGGTAGCGTCAGCTCTAGTAACCCAAACTGATGCCAGAGTAGGCCGCAGAGCAGCACCAATAGCAGCAAAGGTAGATCTCAGGATTGTCTCAAATTTCCTGTCAGTCAAATCCTTAAACACAGTAGCGTCAACCAGGGGCAGAGCTGTAAACTTGGAAAGTCTAGAGATAGGGGGGTCAACTGTAGGAGTTGAAGCCCACTGAGCCTAAGCTGCCTCTGAAAAGGGGCACAGCTTATTAAATCTCTTAGGAAAACAAAAAGTCACCTGTCCTGCATCTTTATCACGGTTCCCGTGATCTGCTCTGTCACTCTTTGCTGTGGTGTGCTCCCATTGGCTGAGCTTTGTTTGGCCCGCCCAGTGTGGCCTTCTTATTCCAGGCCTCTGGCACCTGTCAGGTGCCCTTTCGTGGTGTTCCTGTACCAGTGCTACGGTGTTGCTGTGTTCCTGTGTACTGACTTGGCCCGTCTGACAACTCTCATTGGTTCCTGCTCTGTGATTCAACCCAGCCTGGCTGACGTTCCTGCTCCGTGATCTGACCCGGATTGTCTGGCGTTCCTGCTCCGTGATCTGACCCGGCTATCCTTGCAACCCTGCTGTGTTCCAGCCGTGATCCTGATCCTGTGTCGCTTGGGCGACATTCTGATGTCCGCTGTGCTATAGTGGGCAGACTGAGTTGTTGCCTCCGATTCACTGGGCCGTTCCATTAACTCTTGCAGAGCACTGTTGCCTCCGTTACACTGAGCCTTCCGTTAACACTGGCAGAGCACTGTTGCCTCCGTTACACTGAGCCTTCCATTAACACTTGCAGAGCATTGTTGCCTCCGTTAACCCTGAGCCTTCCATTTACACTTGCAGAGCATTGTAGCCTCCATTATACAGAGCCGTCTGTAACACTTGAAGAGCATTGTGACCTCCGTTAACACTGCACTTCAGTTATCCCTTGCTATTCGCAGTGGTTAGTTACCTACCATCCGGTGCTATTAGGCGATTCAATCAGCTCTTGCAGTGTACAGCCTTTTCCATTACAGCACCGGTCAGGTGCCTTTGGCTCTAAAGCACCTCAGCTCTTGCAGTGTCAGTGTCTCCGTTACTGCACTGGTTGGGTGCTACTGGCTCTTAACACCTCAGCTCTTGCAGTGTCAGTGTCTCCGTTACTGCACCGGTTGGTGCTACTGGCTCTTATCCCTCAGCTCTTGCAGTGTACATTATTTCCGTTAAACGCACCGGTCGGGTGCTCTCGTCTTAACGTGTGCTAGCTCTTGCAGAGTATTGTGGCCTCCATTTCCCTGCTCCGCCTAAGTAGTAGTCTCAGTTCTGCCTTGCTGACTGGTGCTCTTACATCTTGCACCACAGTCTCGCTCCTTTACCATCTACTGGGCGTTGTCAAACACACCACAACAGAGACTGATTGCTTTACATGAACTTTAACCCATGTTGTACCTGTAATGCCTGATTATGCCTGTCCTGTGACAGTATCTATTATTTCCCTGTATACTGGGCATGAGAGGGCATCTGTACATGATTGTCATTTTCCTGTCATACTATATTGCCTGTAGTGGGCAGTCTTTCGTGTCTTTTAATAAAACTGTGTTTTATTCTAGCCTACTGGTCTGAGTTTCTTACAAAACCATTACAGTACGAAAGGGCCCCCTGTTGGGGGTGGCACTCTGAGACCTTGTTGGTTCTTTTCTAAAAAACTCTCTTGTGCCCAAAGCCATTATGAAATTGGAGACAGAGAACTCCTGGCTATTATTCTCATATTGAAAGATTGGCGTCACCTACTGGAGGGCACCAGAACCCCAGTGTTAATCCTAACTGACCATAAAAATTTGACTTATCTCTCTGAAGCAAAAAGGCTGTCCTCCCGCAAGGCTAGGTGGGCACTGTTTCTTTCTCGATTCAATTTTGTAGTATCCTATCTACCAGGCTCAAAGAATGTTAGGGCAGATGCCCTGTCCAGACAATTCGGGCCAGAAATTGAGAGGGATGAAGAGCCCGTACCTATTATTCAGCCAGATCGTATCCTGGCAACTGTACGTACTAGTATCACTTCGCCACTGGGGGAAGAGATTTTGGCATCTCAGGCGAGGGCTCCCCCAGAAACCCCAGTTGGCAAGTGTTTTGTGGATGAGCCATTCCGTACCCGTCTACTTGAGACATACCACTCATCTAAGGCTGCTGGGCACATTTGGAGGGATCAATTAATATGGTCTCTCTCACAAGTATTTTGGTGGCCCTCCCTTAGAGCTGGTTGCTCCGCTTTCACTGCAGCTTGTGCCACCTGTGCTCGTGCCAAGACCCCCAGACACCTCCCAGTGGGCTTACTCCAACCTGTGCCTAATGGCGAACGCCCACGGTCCCACATATCTGTTGATTTCCTGGGAGAATTGCCAGTGTCTAGGGAGTATTCTTTTATCCTAATGGTGGTCGAAAGGTTCTCCAAGATGGCTCATTTCGTGCCCCTCTCTGGCCTTCCTTCAGCCCAGGAATTGGCAGTGGTTTTTGCCAGAGAAGTGTTCCGTTTGCATGGGGTTCCCAGAGTGGTGGTGTCTGACCGAGGGAGCCAGTTCGTGTCCAGATTCTGGAGGGCATTCTGTAGTCAGATGGGCATTCAATTGTCCTTCTCCTCTGCCTACCATCCCCAGACCAATAGGGCCGCTGAGAGTGCCAATGAGGGACTGGAGCAGTTCCTGCGCTGCTTTGTGACCGATCATCATGACAATTGGGCTGACCTGTTGCCATGGGCAGAGTTCGCCAGGAATTGTGCAGTTAATTCATCATCCGGGAGCTCCCCGTTTCTCATCAATTACGGGATTCAGTCGTGCCTGCTCCCGGACTCATTTCAGTAGCAGCAGATTCCAGCTCTGGACGAGCATAATGAGCAGCTCCGCTCCACTTGGGCACAGGTTCAGAGGACCCTCAGTCAGTCATTCCAACGACATCAGCGGCATGCCAATCGTAGATGGCGGCCAGAGGTCTCCTTCCAGGTTGGGGACAGGGTATGGCTTTTCTCCAGAAATCTTAATCTGCAAGTACCATCTAATAAGTTGGCTCCTCGGTTCATTGGTCCATTCAAAGTTATCCACAAAATCAACCCGGTCTCGTATGCATTGGAACTCCCAGCATCTATGCGCATACATAATGTGTTCCATGTGTCCCTATTGAAACCCTTGGTATGCAACCGCTGTACTACCACTCCGGTGGTTCCTGGGCCGGTGGAAGTTCAAGGCCAAGAGGAGTACGAAGTTCAGAGTATTATTGGTTCTGGGAAATTTAGGGGGAAATTGCAATATTTGGTCCAATGGAAGGGCTATGGCCCTGAAGAACGTTCTTGGGTCGATCAGAAGGACCTGCATGCCTCTAGACTGTTGCGCAATTTCTACTCTAAATATCCCCAGAAACCAAGACCCTCTGCCAGGAGAGGGGGTCTTTGAGAGGGGTACTGCTCTGTCACTCTTTGCTGTGGTGTGCTCCCATAGGCTGAGCATTGTTTGGCCCGCCCAGTGTGGCCTTCTTATTCCGGGCCTCTGGCACCTGTCAGGTGCCCTTTCGTGGTGCTCCTGTACCAGTGCTACGGTGTTGCTGTGTTCCTACGTTCCTGTGTACCAACTTGGCCTGTCTGACTACTCTCATTGGTTCCTGCTCCATGATTCGACCCGGCCTGGCTGACGTTCCTCCTCTGTGATCTGACCCAGCTATCCTGGCGACCCTACTGTGTTCCAGCCGTGATCCTGATCCTGTGTCGCTTGGGCGACATTCTGACTTCCGCTGTGCTATAGTGGGCAGACTGAGTTGTTGCCTCCGATTCACTGGGCCGTTCTATTAACTCTTGCAGAGCACTGTTGCCTCTGTTAAACTGAGCCCTCCGTTAACACTTGCAGAGCACTGTTGTCTCCGTTACACTGAGCCGTCGTTAACACTTGCAGAGCACTGATGCCTCCGTTACACGGAGTAACATAGTAGATAAGGCTGAAAAAAGACATGCGTCCATCAAGTCCAGCCCATGCCAATAACACCCCTGTTGATCCAGAGGAAGGTAACAAAAAAGCCCTCTGGAGCAATTTCCAATGGAGGTGTGTAGGTGTGTATGTGTGTCAAATAGTTCCCCGGATCAATATCCTATTTGCTTTGAAGCCATCTGTCATAATTGTCAATATTATTCTGTGCTAGATAGGCATCCATTGCTTTTTTGAATGCAGTTACATTATCTGCAAGCACAACATCCCGAGGCAAAGAATTCCATAGCTTTACCGCCCTTACTGTAAAGAATCCCTGCCTGTGTTTTAGTCGAAAGTGCCTTTCCTCAAGTCTTAATGGACCTCTTGTTCTTAGCTCAGCTCTTTTCATAAATATTTCATTGGATAGTTCCTTGTATTGACCTTGAATGTATTTGTAAATGGTAATCATATCACCCCTTAGACGTCTCTTTTCTAACGTAAACAAACCCAGTTTGGCTAGTCTCTCCGTTAACACTGGTAGAGCACTGTTGCCTCCGTTACACTGAGCCTTCCGTTAACACTTGCAGAGCACTGTTGCCTCCGTTAACCCTGAGCCTTCCATTTACACTTGCAGAGCATTGTAGCCTCTGTTATACAGAGCCTTCTGTAACACTTGCAGAGCATTGTGGCCTCCGTTAACACTGCACTTCCGTTATCCCTTGCTATTCGCAGTGGTTAGTTACCGCACCGCCAGGTGCTATTGGGCGATTCCATCAGCTCTTGCAGTGTACAGCCTTTTCCGTTACAGCACCCGTCAGGTGCCATTGGCTCTAAAGCACCTCAGCTCTTGCAGTGTCAGTGTCTCCGTTACTGCACCGGTTGGGTGCTACTGGCTCTGCACCGGTTGGGTGCTACTGGCTCTTAACACCTCGTTACACTGTTCCCAGATCAGGTCTCGTGACCTCTTATATTATGTTCTTAATTTGCATGGGAAGGCTGCTGTAATTTATAGCTGGTCACTTACTTAACAACTTTCTCCTTTTACATTGTTCTGCAGAATAACGTGGTGTTTTTCTGCTTGGGATTTCTCATTCCATACGCTGCATATTCCTTGGGCACTCAAAGGGTTAAACCACTAATTTAAATAATTTGGTATTTTAATTTAGCCATTGGTGCAGTCTGTTTACTTTAGAATTGCACATCTTTAGATTTCATAAAGCAGACCATTGTTTACTTTTAGTACATTGTCGTGACACACAGAAGAATATTCAACTTATAACTTTCCCTAGCTAAATCTTAGTTACGTCCTCAGCTAAACTCCTGCTCCCTTTCCAACAGAGAATGCAAGCTGTTGTTGAACAAAGAAGTTATCTGAATTTCAATGCAGGTTTTAAAATGCTGGATATCAAGGCTTGATTAAATACTCAGGACTGGTAGACACAGTACATTAAGTTAATTCATCACAGGGGATGTGTTCGGAGTGTTTATACACATGAACAATGTGGCTTGATGGATTCCCAATTCACTCATTGCAGAAAAGGACAAGGTCACCAAAACATTGATGTGGGAGCAGAGTTGTTCGCTAAAAAGCTATTGATATTTAGAAGGAAATATTATAGATTAGCCTCTTTGGGAATTAAGCTATAGTCATGTACATCACCATAATGTCCCTATCATCTTTTCATAGCTGAAAACATATACAAATGCCTTTGCCCACAGCAAAAATATATTCATTTTATCTTAGCAGCTCTATGGATGCTAGAGATATCTGCAGCATACAGCAAAGTAACGTGTTAGTGACATATCTACCATTCAGCAGATTAATATTAGTTGTGTAATGTAACACTTTGGGTTTTGGTGGAGTATAAAGCACCAAAAGAGATACACATTAGTGGTAAATGGATATTATATTGTATAACATGGAGAAAAAAATATATAAGCATATATAAAAGTAAGAGTACTCCCACTGCCAACACATTTTTATGAAAATGTTATTTCAACTCAAACTCGCATTTTTGGGTGCAGTACCTCAAAGGCCTTAAACTTTAAAGTGGAGCGACTGATACAGCACACTATGGAGAGACAAAAGATGTCAATAGTCTCATGTAACAACAATGCCAGTATAACATTTCAGGATATGGAAGGTCTGCATCTAAAAATTCAAGTTTTAGCTGCAATACAGTAGGAGTATACCTTTGCTTTACACAGTAGGATATACCCTGTAATATATATGCTTGTCATATTAAACAATACAATCCCTTTTATCCCTTAACCCCTACAATACCAGATAGGTGTGAGGTACAGGCAAGCCTGTGTCCCACATGTGGATGGAGTAGTCACCCCCATCCCATTTTAATATATAATGCAGATCTTGTTGGGGGGATTATAAGTGGGCAGTATTGGTAAAAGCCACCCTATGTCACTGGGTCATCAGTGAATTGAGAAGGCATTTCCTGATCCCACCCATGATCCCGCCCACTACCAGCTGTTCAGGTAGGAGTAAATCAAAAGAGCATATTGCTCTCCTGCGTTCTGATCTGTACAACCCTGTGGCACACACAGGATTTTTTTTTATTTCATTTATTCAGACCTAGTTGTGTGTGTGTGTGGGGGGGGGGCATCAGGAGCAGTACTGATCTCCCCCCCACAACTAGGTCTGAATAAAAAAAATAGAACATTATTTAACCCTATGTGTGCCATAGGGGGTCCAACTCTTCGCACTGCAATTAAATGGACACCAACATGGCACACAGAGGGTTATTAATTCTTCATTATTTTTTATTCACATCTTGTTGACGGGGGGGGGGGGGGGGGGGGGAATCAGCCTGGGTCCTGATGACCCCTCATTGAAGTCTAAATAAAAAATAATGGGAAAACAAATTAACCCTGTGAGTGTCCCCGGAGTGTCCAATGCACTGGAGATCACTGTGAGACACACATGGTTAATTTTTTTCCTACTTTTTTTTTTATTCAGACCTCATTGGGTGGGCACCAAGAGGGGTTCTGATGCCCTGCAACGAGGTCCAAATAAAAAACTATGGTGGGAGAAATTAACCCTGTGTGTGCCACAGGGGGTCAACACATTTCAGTGCACACTGATAGACACAGATCCCCCATATACACTATCTGCCCCCCCCAACCATGTTCAGATGCCCACTGGTAGACATACACCATCTGATCCTTCCCTCCACCTTGTTCAACTGGCAGTCACAGGTCCACATATACAGTGGCTGAGTCCATAACCTGTTTCAACTGGTAGCCATAGAATAACACATACACTGTTTGCTTCCCCATCCTTGTTCCACTGGTAGCCAGGAGAGTGTGTTTTTTCCCTATAACTCCATATTTTTGGGAATAGTTGTGTACATTAACTTAGGGGAAGAAAGGCAAGTGACCCCTAATTTTACAGGGCTAGTTTTCTAGTTTCTAAACCGGCATGCTTTATCTACTTTTTCTTAATTTCTCTTGCTATTATAACAATTGTATTACAGGCAAGTCATAGTTAAAAAATGTATGAAATATTATAGATTGTACTTGGTGTAGTATTGTGCTTCTGACACCCCTACAGTATGTCAACTCAAACAAATGGGTTTAACTTTTCTTGGAAGGGTAGTAGCTAATGATTAAAGAAACAATTTCCATGTTTTTCACATTTATCTGTATCTTTAAAAAGGTAGAAATTGAAAATAGCTCTATTTTAATCTGCATCGCCACCTTCTGGAACAGTTGTGCTCATCAGCCTAGGGCTAAAAAGGCAAATGACCCCTAAATTGATGCAATAAAATGTCTACTTGACAAAATGGTATACTTTGCATACCTTTCCTTCATATATCTTATAGTTAAGATAATTTTCACAATGAAAACAAGTGTACAAGTGTGCTTTTGGCACCGTCTATAGTATTTGAACTCATACCAAAGGGGTGCCATTTTTCTTGCAAGATCACTAATGAATACAGTTGGAAATGTCATAGGTTTCAAAGTTTTCAGTACATTTGAAGGGATGGAACTGTAAAAGAAAAATTTTTTTTTTTCCTTTTGCTCCACCTTCTGGAAACTTTTGTGCACATAGAAAGGTAAGTGATAATGTAGGTTAACTTTCCAAAATGGTATGCTTTGTCTACCCTTTCTTCATTTAGTTGTTATAACCATTTTAGTATAGACAAGTCATGTTTGAAAAATTGAAGACAATGAGAGGTTGTAATAGATGTGTTTTTGTGATTCTGGCACACCCCAACCCAGTATGTCAACTCATACCAATGGGGTGCCATTTTTTTCTAGTAATATCAGTTGCTAATGAATACAGCTCGACATTTCATAGTTTTGACAGATTATTGAATATTTGAAGGGTTGGAAATGTTAAAAAAAAAAAAAAAAAAAAAAAAAAATCCCTTTGGCTTCTAGAAACATTTGTGCACACCAGGCTAGGGGTAGAAAGGCAAAGTACTCCTCAGGAGTGAGGAGTGTGGATGATTGGCGAATGGTGATAGGGAGGGCATTCAAGAGTCGACCAAGAGATATATATATATATATATATATATATATATATATATATATATTAGTTCTCACTCCTGCTTCTTAGAAAACATAAAAAATGGCAATTGGTGTCTTTCTTTTGGCAAGCTAATGTGTTTATGCTCTCACGTATCCCAGAGACAGAGGCAAGCTACTGCCCAAATGAAGGAGGAGAGACACTTTAATGATCCATAATGAAACCAGGGGAAAAAGCCCCAAGAACAGCATGCCTAGCAAACTGAATAAGCAGGGGATATGGAGGGACAACCAGTAACAGCGGTGACCCATGCCCCTACCACATCTTCGCCTCCCAGGTCAGCCATCTGAGAAGAAGCATCAGTTCACCAGGGGGAAATAAACTTGACGCTGGTCACTGGACCTAATTATGCCCTAATAAGACATAAAAAATGGACAGGGAACAAAAAAAATGCTTTATTCGGGGGTGGGGGGTGTTTAATTTATAACTTTATCAGGGGAGGTGTTTCATAGGACAACAGAGATAAGCAGCACACTTTAATGTGGATGATGTACAATATTATGGATTTTAAGGTGGAATGTAAAGCTAAGCATCAACACATATTATCCAACATCCTACCCAGTTATTGAAAAGTTTACATATATTTTGTACATCAACATTAGTATTTTATTTTAACCCTCACAGAGCCAAAGCCAAATCAGAGAGCCAAATCAGTACCACTAATGAAGGGACAATTCCACTCCATGCTAAACTTGTGTCAATAATGAAGACAAACCTCCCCTCCGTGCTAGACCTATCCCGATAATGGAGGGAAACTTCCACTACATGTTAAACTTGTCCTAATAATGAATATACATTTCCTCCCCATACAAAACTTTCCCATTAATGAAGATAAACATTCACTCATTGCTAAACCTGTCCTAATGTTGAAAGGAAACTTGAACTCCATGCTAAACATGTCCCATAATGAAGATAAACCGTCACTCCCCAGTAACTTTGCCCTAATAATGAAGGGAAACTTCTAACCCATGGTAAACCTGTCCCAATAACGAAGGGAAGCGTGCATTCCACGAAAAATCTGTCCCTATAATAAAGGGAAGGAAATGTCAACTCCATGCTAAATCTGTCCCACTAATGAAGAAAAATTTTCATTGCATACTAAGCCTTTCCTAATAGTAAATGAGAATCTTTGCTTCATGAGAAACCTGTCCAAGTAATAAACAGTGTTATCAAGAGGTATATGTGTACCCCCTGTAGCTATCTGAAGTTTAAAATGCATGTGAATCTATTTATTTCAGGGCTACTGACAGCCACAATGTTGTCCTATATCTCTCAAAAGAACCAGAGGCTGATGCAGTAAGAAAAGTTCTTCAATTCTGAAGAAAACTAATTGCACCACAGCCTCTTGAGGATAAGAGGAGTGAGTGGGCTGCCTTGCACACCTCTTGTGTCCTCCAGGAGACAGGGAACTAATACAAATTCCCAGTACATTCACATATATAAATGGGGCTTTTGGCGCCTTCAGTGCTAAATAGATCTCTCTCTGACTCAATGGGTTAAAGGCCCCATTTAAATAAACATAAAACTTTGTTTGCTTCCTATGGTGCAGTTGGTTTGTCCCAGAATTACATTACTTTTTATTAGTGCAACAGCACCCCTGTGAAATGGTTGGAGATCTAGCACACGGTCAGCAAGTCGTAGGTGTATGATCACGTATTCTGTAGCAGAGAAGCACTCTATCAAACATGGGAGGAAACAGTAAAAGGTGGTTTGAACACAGAACACTAGTTATAGTGAGTAAATGTGGGCTGGAACGCAGAGTAAACATGAAAGAAAGCATGTGAGGGGAAGAGTAAGAATGGACGGAGACAATGAGGCTGATGTATGAATTTGAAATGGAGTGAAGCAAGTGCACCATAATAGACAAATAATTCCCAAATTTCCATTTCATTTAAATGGGACTTTTATCCCAGTGAATGTTAGAGGTGTCAAGAAAGCATTGCTTACCAGTGGAAATGTTTACTTCTTTACCCAGAATTTGTACTGTTTAATGTCGCTGTACGTCTATTCCCTAATGTACAGTGCTGCTGGATAAGCTGGCACTATATAAATAAAGGATAATAATAATAGTTCTTACTCATACATCAGCCTCAGAGTTAAAGGGGAACTACCACCCCGCAATAAGTTCACATTATTCAATTCTTCATCTGGCGACTAGCTGCTTAGTAGCGCTAGTCGCCAGAAATATTACCCGGTTTATAAGTTATTCCACTTTTTCGGAGGCTCACAGTAGCAGGAAGCACGGACATCTCGTCATAGTGACGTCTGTGCGCCTGCGCTGTCAGTCCCTTTTGGAGTGCTACTAAGCAGAAAGTCGCCAGATGAAGAATTGAATAATGTGAACTTATTGCGGGGTGGTAGTTCCCCTTTAATGAGAAAGGATAACGTAAGGACGTAAAGGCACAGAATGTATATGGGAGGCTAGACTAAACATGGGAGGGGAAGAGGGAATGTAAGAGAACAGAGTAAGCATGGGAGGGAACAGAGACTAAACGTGCAAGGCCAAAATAAGCATGCAAGGGAAGAGAAAGTAAATGTGGGCTGCCAAAGAATGTATGGGAGGGGACAAAGTAAATGTTGGAGAACAGATGAGCATGGGGGGGGACAGAGTAATTGTTGGAGCACAGATAAGCATGGGAAGGGACAGAGTCATTATGAAAGGGAATGGAGAGTAAATGTGGGAGGCCAAAGTAAGCATGGGAGGGGACAGAGAGAAAGCAAGAGAGGCAAAGGGAGTAATCAGAGCAAAGTAAACATGGGAGAAAGCAGAATAATCAAGGGAATCAGAAAGAAAAGACAGACACATCAAGAACAAAAGGCCCTTACATTCCATCATGATAGGTGAATGCAAATATGTAAAATAAATACTTACAGGCAGGTCTGCATAGAAGTAGTGTTTTCTATCAAACAATGACTTTTTATTTATCGTACAGTTTAAGGCCAGGCCTGTCATCACAGCTGCTTCAATACATCTCCTATTGATAACCTAAAAAGTAAGCATATAAATCACAATGGTTAAACAGTGTATTATTTAGTTAATTGTGAATAATTCTAGGTAAATGGGTTAGGAGAGCCAGTGTTCATGCTTTGTTGCATGTTGCCTCATTGCATAGTGCTGTTAGGTCTCTTTTTTAGGAAGCTGACTTTTCTACAAGATTAAAGTCTGAAAGCTCTTCACTTTATCAGCCCCTTTATTGATTAATGATGGCAAAAATGTGTGTGAAGTGCATACATATTTTCCTTTTCACTGATGGCCCCAATAATAATAACAGTGAACAGTCACACAGATGGTTTTGTCAATTACAACCTGTACAAACACAAAGTGGGATATACCAAGGGGAGGAATATAAGGAAAAGAACAGATCAACTCCTATGCCCAATGCAGAAGTAGGGAAGCTTTCCCATTGGTCAGCAGATGTCAACACCTTAACCACCAGCCATGCGGCCAGAGGACCACAGAACTATTTTTTTTGTTCACTGAATGGATTCAGGAGTCCCCGAGCGGATTGCAGCTGCTCTGAGACCCCTGAATTCCATGATGTGCCAGGACCGTTGCGGGTACTTAACTTAAGTTTACCCATGACGATCCTGGCACGTCATGGGTACTTAAGGGGTTAAGTAACCAGTATGTTTGATATGGTGATTCTCAACCAGGGTGTTGTAGCATTTTGATGCGCCACAGCCATCAACATGGGGTGCCCAGTGTTTTCTATGAAAACTTTGACAAAAATGTGAATATTGACTTTTAAATGTATATTTATGGAAATTGTTAATATACACAATATGTCTATTTTTCATATTATGATTATATGACCTAATAATCACTGTGCATTTATGTATTGTACCCTTCATTATGCCCTCAATAAATTCAATTAACTATGTTAGGGGTGCTCTGAAAGTTCCATATTGTGTGTTAGGGGTGCCTCAAACAAAAACAAAACAAAAAAAGATTAAGAACTACTGGATAGCACAATTCTCCTGCCTGAGTACATGTGCTCTTATACAGGTTTCTTAGCTGATCAATTACCAAACTTCTCATATAAGTAGATGTCCCTGTTAGTAACCCTCATCATTACTGAAACATACTGCATGAAAATGTACCTTACATAACCCCACTGCCTGTCAACTACCCCCTTCCAATGGGCCTGTCTGTTAGTAAGCATTAGTTAATTCCATTGCTCAGCAGTAAGCGTGTGTATGCGTTTATGCATATGACGCTATGAAAATTATGTGCAATGTATAAAGTATCTACACCAGTAGCAGGCAACCACATTCACGCCATGGCTTATGTTCTGCCTTCAGGTCTGTCAATGAGTCATAGGTTAGAGTTAAACATTCTAAATGTAGTTAAGAAAGTAGATTAAACCACTGAATGCTAGAAACAGCTCCACGCATTGTAAATCAATGGAGACTTCTCTAACACTAGAGGAGCTAGAAAGAACAATGTAAGTGTAAAGAGTGATATTATTTGGGGCAAAAGAAAGATGATGTGTGGTTTTTGGGGTTAAAATAAGATATATTTTAACCCCAGACGAGCTGCAGGAGAAATCACTGAGGGACACATGGTATCTGCGACTCATCTAAACACTGACAATGAACCTGCTGTGCTGAAGAATTACATACATTAATACAGTTCTAATGGACACTATAGGGCATATTTATCAAGGTAAAGGCTTAGTAAATCTAAAGCAAAACAACTCCAAGATAATTATCATAGAAATAAAGTTTCATTGTGCTTTATGAAGCTTAGATACATACAGATGTATCATGTGTTACTGCATCTTTATCCACACAAAAACCATGAACATTTCACTTTACAATAATCTAGAGAGTATGCAGAAATAAAAAGATGAGGCACAGCTGGGGAAAATGAGCTGCACCTCAGAGGACAATACAAATCATCAACATTCCCACTGTTATTAAATGCGTCTTTAAGGGATAGTAATGTTTCACAATAAAAGCAGCTCCAATTAATCTTCTTAGTATTTGGGCAATGGAGAGTGTTAGTTCAATACTGTCAAAGTTGTACTTCGAGAGTAATTGAATGATAAAGTATCCACCACCCTCCCCTTTTAGTGATGTATCACTGCTCACCTCAGAGCAGCAAGACTGTTTGGATGGATCTCAGAGAGGGTCAATCTTCAGTGAGCATAAGACAAAACCTGAAAAGCCCATCAAGGGGGGCAGGGTCTTCTTTATCCTCACAGTAAGAAGACTGGCCCTTGCTGTGATCTGTCTGGTCAAGAGACTAGATTCCACATCTGAGGGGAGGTGGCTTACACTAGGTAAAAGGGGCGGGAGTGAGATACTTTATCATTCAATTACTCTTGAACTACAACTCTGACAGTTTTGAAGTAAACTCTCCACAGCCCAACTACTATGAAGATTAATTGGAGCTGCTGTTTTTGTGAAACATTACTATCTCTTTAAATGGTTTAATAAAAGGACTTAAGAAACTGTCCTTTATACAGCAGTCAGTTATACATATTCTGATTTTCAGTTTTGCAGTTAAATTTTGCTGTAGTCTGTTACTGCACAAATTCGATACTACCATTTTTTTTATATATCTGCAACTATCCAGTGCTTGAAATCCATAGCAACACTGAAATATACAGTACTGTGCAAAAGTTTTAGGGAGGTGTGAAATAAATGATGCAAAGTAAAAATGCTTTCAAAAAGACATGTTAATAGTTTATTTTTTTCAATTAACAAATGCAAAGTGAGTGAACAGAAGAAAAATACAAATCAAATCAATATTTGATTTGACCACTCTTTGCCTTCAAAACAGCATAAATTCTTCTAGGTACACTTCCACAAACTCTGGGATTTTGAAGGAATATAGTCAGGTATATGAAAAAACAATTATACCAAACAAATGCTAATGATCATCAATTTAAAATGTAGGTTGAAACACAATCATTAACTAAAACAGCAACAGCTGTGTAGGAGGAATAAAACTGGGCGAAGAACAGCCAAACTCAGCTAACAAGGTGAGGCTGCTGAAGACAGTTTAATGTCAAAAGACATAAACCATGGCAAGACTTAGTACAGCAACAAGACAAAAGGTGGTTATATTGCATTAGCAAGTTCTCTCCCAGGCAGAAATTTCAAGGCAGACAGGGGTTTCCAGATGTGCTGTCCAAGCTCTTTTGAAGAAGCACAAAGAAACGGGAAGTGTTGAGACATTAGACACATTGGTAGGCCAAGGAAACTTAGTGCAGAAGATGAAAGACACATCGTGCTTACTTTCCTTCACAATCGGAAGATGTCCAGCAGTGCCATCCGCTCAGAATTGTCAGAAAACATTGGGACCCTAGTACACCCATCTACTGTCAGGAAAGGTTTGGTCAGAAGTGATTTTCATGGAAGACTTGCAGCCAAAAAAGCCATACCTCAAATGTGGAAATAAGGCCCAGCGAATCAACTATGCATGATAACATAGGAACTTGGGTGCAGAAAAATGGCAGCAGGTGCACTGGACTGAAAATGTGAAATATTTGGCTGTAGCAGAAGGCAGTTTGGGCAGGAGAGTGTTACAAGAATGAGTGTCTGTAGGCAACAGTGAAACAAGATGAAGGTTCCTTGAAAGTTTAGGGTTGCATTTCTGCAAATGGAGTTGGGGATTTGGTCAGAATTAATGGTCTCCAGAATGATGAGAAGTACAGGCAGATACTTACACATCATGTAGTACTATCAGGGAGGTATTTGATTGGCCCCACATTTATTCTGCAGGATGACAACAACCCCAAACATACAGCCAAAGTCATTAAGAATGATCTTCAGCTTAAAGAAGAACAAGGAGTCCTGGAAGTGATGGTATGGCCCCCACAAAGCCCTGATCTCAACAGCAACGAGTCAAATGAGGCTGTCTATATCCACAGAAGAACTATGGTTGGTTCTTCAAGATATTTGGAACAACCTATCTGCTGAGTTCCTTAAATAACTGTGTACAAGTATACCTAAAAGAATTGATGCTGTTTTGAAGGCAAAGGTGGTCATACCAAATATCGGATTTAGATTTTTCTTATGTTCACTCACTTTGCATTTTGTTAATTGATAAAAATAAACAATTAACCTATTTTTGAAAGCATTCTTTCTTTATAGCATTTTTTCACACCTACCTGAAACTTTTGCACAGTACAGTAAGTGTGAAAAACGTCTTACTGCAGGTTTTAAGAGAGATTGACGGTAAAACGAGTGCTCGAAAAAATGCAAAAAAGCACCAAAAATAAAAGTCTGGGTTGTCTACTTTTCAAAAATATACTTTTTGGGGGAAATTTAAAAGTGGAGCACTGGTACACAGTCCAAAATGAGACATTGCACCAGTTAAGCAATCTGTGAAAATTCCATGCATGAAACTGAAAAAGAACATGTTCCAATTTGGGCCCCCTAGTTCCCACAAACCCTGACAAACCTACGAACATGGGGCATTGACTTACTCAGATGAAATAGTTGAACATTAATCAATGTATTTTTTAATATCTGCAACTATCCTGTGCTTGAAATCCACAGCAACATTGAAATAAGTGTGACAAACGTTGAATCTTTCTCTTACAGCAGGTTTTGAGAGGGATTGGTGGAATAACACCTTTTAGCTCTCTAGTGCCATTCCAAATGACAAAAACCCAGTTGCATATTGAAATGAATACATCCATAAGGGCAGCCCAGCCTAAAAATGCATGGCAAGTCCCATCTGCACAAAAATACCAGCAAACACTACAGGTGAGTTTCACTCTTCGCGAGCCTTGTCAGTGAGGTGTAGCTGATCTCTCTTGATTCGTACATGGAAACTTAAGACCTAAAGTGTAACGCCTTTCATCGGTGAGTAGTCAGAGCAAGCAAAATCTGCTTTTGCTCATTGTCGGTGAGCCTCTCACATATTCAGCTTTCTTTACAAAATGGTATGTTTGTCTGGTTTTTCTTGAAATTTGTAGTTGTTAACAGCCATTTCAGTACAGGCAGGCCATGTATGAATAATGCAAGAAAAACAATTTTGGTAAGGGTAGTTTTGTGCTTCTGTCACAGACACAGAGCTGCTAATGAACACAGACATTTCCAGTTTTCAAAGAGGTCTGTACCTTTTGAAAGGTTAGAAATGTAGAAACATTTTTCTTTTAGTGCCAGATTCTGGAAACATTTGTGCACACCATGCTAGAGGTAGAAATTACCCCTCATTTGATGCTGTAGCTTGTCATCTTTACAAAATGGTATGCCTTCCCTAAATTTTCTTATTCTCTGTAGTTGTTTCTATTGGTCCTTAAACCCTTTGAGTGCCAGAGGGGTACGGAACACATTGCTTTGCATTCAGTACCCCTTTGGCACTCAAAGGGTTAAAAAAAAAAATAATGGATAAATTGTGCACTCCTTATAGTATGTCAACTCACACCAGTTGGGTCCCATTTTACTCAGAAGGCCTCTATATACCTAACCTAATATATTCCATGGTTTTCAGTGATTTCAGTATATTTGAAAGAGTGTAAATATACGTGTGTGGAGGGGGACTTTTTCTTATTATTTATATATATATATATATATATATATATATATATATATATATATTTAATATACTGCCAACCAATATCAAATTCATAGCAAACCTGCCTTTTTGTATAAATGTACAGATTCCTGGTGAGCTCAAAATAGCCTTTTTAGCAGTGTTCAAATAGTTACATATGCGTATGGTCAGGAGAGCAGCAAGACATATACAAAGTAAACAAAAGGAGAGTCTGTGCATCAAATCCTGACTTTAACAAATAAATAACCTATGTCTTACTATAAATAAAACAGTGGGCATTTAGTTGCATGTTTTGGCCAAAGGCATGGAAAGCCCACCTGTCCCGTCAAAGCACCCCAGATTCAGGCAAGTCCCTATCTGCCCATTTCCCTCACAAGGGTTTTGTTCACAGTAGCGGTAAAGTTGCTTTTTAACCCCTTAATGATCCTTGACATGCCAGGACCGTCATGCTGGTCCTGACACTTAACCGGTGACGTTACTAGAACGTAATAAAATTCTGGGATGGCAGCGGGGCTGCACGCCACTCTGCCATCCCACAATCCACTGAGAAAAAAAAAGCTCAGTGGTCCTTAACGGCTGCCCATGCACCGTATCAGGCAGACGTTAAGGGGTTAATTGCATGCCGTTTCCAAAAACATGCAGCTAAATCCCAACTGTTTTATTAATAGTAAGTCATAGGTTATTTATTTGCAAAATTCAGGATTTGATGCTCAGACTCTCCTTTTGTTTTTTGGCCAGTCCCTGAAATTGGAATTTTGTGTACTTTTAAAAATATATAGCATTTATGATTACTCTGTTTATTTCTCATTATTTTATGTCTGACATGCAGACTTTCTGTATTTTAGAAAGGTGAGTTAATAATAAATTTAGAACCATATGCATTTGCCATCGAAAACAATGACTGTAAACTACAACGAAAAGTGTGAAAACAAGGGGGTGAAAAGGCTTAGCAGCCAAGTGCTTAAACTGATATGACATACCACTATAGCACTCAGAAGGTTAACACTGAATTCCATTTATGTAACTACGCTGAAATACAGTACTACTGCTTTAAGTGAAGGGCCTTTTATCCCCTGTTCCATAAATCTAACTAATATGAAGGACACCTTATTGTTTAAAGGATAAGGTGTACAATTCGCAAAATCAAGAAATAATAGTCCCTGGGCCGGAGCGATCACGAACCAAGATGGCCGCATAATGTGCAAGCTCCGTGTGGCTATACACAACAGCTTAAATTTGCAGTGCTTTATCTAACATTTGTTCACTACCTGGTATGCTATTCGATAGCTGAGTTGACCCTGATGCCGTACGGAAAAAGGCGGCCGGGTCGGTCCAGGCATTTGCCGGCAATTACTGATAACCTTCCCGTGTAGTCCAAGCTTGGGCGGGAAACAGACGGATTGGGCAAACCGCTTACTACTGCCCAGAACAAAGCATCTACAACTGCAAGAGGAGCAATCACTGGACGCTTTGGGTGCTGCTCCAGCTCTTTGTGACCGGGACTTACTTCCCAAGCCCGTTTCTGATTCTACTGGGTGTGAAGTCCATAATATCGACATAATGGTCACCAAGGACAATTTTAAGGTCCTATCCGTGGATATAAAAGAGACAGTGAGAGGTGAAATTGCCGACCTCAAGAGAGATCTTGTATAAATGGGCCAATGACTTCATCACATCGAACAGGAAGATCTATTCTCTCAGCAGTTTAACCTGGAGCAAATGATAGTTCAGCAAGGTGAAATTATTAATTTTCTTACATACAAGTTGGACGACCTAGATAACAAAGGTAGGAGATGCAATCTCAGAATACGGGGGCTACCGGAGGCTATACCGAATAAAGACCTGTCAGGGGTTTTACATTCTATCATGACAGATGTCTTGGGCCTGCCTGCTCAACCACCAATTTTATTTGATCGTATACACAGAGCGTTGAGGCCTCCGAAGGGCCCCACTGACCCGCCTCGTGATGCTATCTGCTGTTTTTCAAGATTCCTGGATAAAGAACGGATGATGCAACATGCACAGGAATTAGACAATGTTCAACCATACAGTTTTACTAAGAACTTTCTCCCTACACTTTGCAACAAAGGCGATTGCTGAAACCCTTAACTGAACACCTCCGCAATTTGGGAATAAAATATAAATGGGACCTTCCCTTCTGCCTGGCAGTTGTTCATCGTGGAATTACCGTCTCCTTGCATACCGTGGAGGAGATATCATCATTTTGCACTTCTCTGGGGATAGCTATCCCGCATTTTCACCAAGAGGCTCCGGTGCGAGCTTCATCTCCCATAGACCAGTGGATGAAGGTGCAACGCGAGAGATGGCAGGAGATCCCTGGACCACAACAGAAGAGGAGCCAACAGCAGATCCAGACTCCGGCTCCTAGGATTAAGCTTTCACCTTGCTGATCGAGCACAATTCATTTGGTCGCTATTATGAACTGGGGTTATCGGTGCTCCTTCCCTCCAGGTGGCTTTGCTTGACTGCACCATTGTCTTGCTTCACATCATTGGATCCTGTGTCACGTAAGACTTACTGTTTTGTATGCTCAGCCGGGCCTTAGTAGAGCCCTCTGCAGTTCACTAATATTTGGTCCATGTTATCTCCCTGTTACCCCCAGATTGACTGGGTACTCGGACGTGGACACCAAGTTGTCTCTATTTTGTTTGATTGCATTACCTGTTTAGCTACACAGTATTTCTGGTAGTTTATAAACTTGCTTTCAAGATGTTAAAGGTTATATACACCTTTAGTGGGAGGGTGTGGGTCTTGACCGTGTATCGGCATACAGATCTCCCATTCTCCTCCTGTTTTGGAGGATGTGGGTGATACCACGGGTCAGCGTGGTTGGGCAATTTTCCTGTCCCCTCTGGCCCTGCCAGCCAGTGCATTGTTTTGCACTATAATTTTTTTTTTTTTTCATTTGGATGTTGACCATGGTGTTGCAGTGCTGTGGCGCTGTCTACAGCAGTGGTTGGCGCTTTCTTCTTCAATATTGAGGATTCAATTTCCAAGCCGCCAAGGCTAGACGATGAACATCCTCCTTCTACAGGTAACCCTGCAGAAGAAGAAGATCCGGGCTGCAAGGAAGCCAAAATGGCTCTGCCACTGACAGATCCAGCAACTCCGGAAACCAAGCTTGGCAAGGCCACTACGGAGCAATCAGAATGACTGGGCAGCATTCCAGTCGCAATTTCCATAACACCCTATGCAACATTGGGAGGGAAGGAAAGATATAGGCCAGAGGAAACAACCAAGGAATGAACATTGCATCCACCGCCAGAGCTAGAGGGTCCCTCCACCGACAGCAGAGCCTTGGAACCTTCCTGTTGTGTCTTGTCGCCATCAGGTCGATCTAAGGAATACCCCACTTCTGAACAATGAGGGTGAACACCTCTGGGTGCAGTTCCCACTCTCCACTGTGTGTCGACTGAGGAAGACCACCATGAAGTTGTCTACTGCGGATATGGCAGGAATGTGTTCTTCTGCCCAGGACAAAATAGCCTTGACCTCTAACCAAGAGGCGAGACTTCTTGTTCTGCTCTGCTTGTTATGTAAGCCACGGCCGTGGCGTTGTCGGACTGTACCCGGACTGGACAGTCTTCCAGCTGAGATGTCCAATGATGAAGGGCATGAAATATCACCGAAAGCTCCAACACGTTGATGGGAAAGAGAGATTCCTCCGGAGACGAGCAACCCGGAGCACTCAGGCGGCCCAGGACCACTCCCCAGCCGGAGAGGCTGGCATCCGTTGTCCCCATGGTCCAGAAGGATACCAGGAAGAACTTGCCCATCAGCAGATTGGAGAGGTCGAGCCACCACAACAAACTCAGTTCCATATGAAGAGGGAGGGACACTGACATCTTCAGAAGGTCCAGCTGACCCCTGCACACCTGAATCACAATCCTCTGGAGTTCCCTGGTGTGTGCCATGGCAAACGGGACCACTTCTATGGTAAAGATGAATTTCCCCATTAGAGGGGACAGCTTTTTGGCTGGAACTGGATCTTGAGCCAGAACCGCAGAAACCCTGTGGGCAATCTGGTGAGCTGCCTCATCCATGAGAAACACCATTCTCTTTTGAGTGTTGAAGAGAAGGCCCAGGAAGACCAGACATTGGGATGGGACAAGATCTGACTTGTCCATGTTGATGATCCACCCGTGATGGGTGAAAGCGTGAATGCATTGCTGAACCTGCTGATGAAGAAGTTCCACAGTGGGGGCTTTCAGAAGCAGGTCGTCCATGTTTGGAGTAACTCTGATGCAGTCCCGGTGGAGGACGGACACTAAGGCTCCCAGATCACGATTGAAAACTTGAGGAGCTGTAGTCAGACCAAAGGGAAGAGCTAAAAACTGAAAGTGCCCTCAGTCGCAGGCAAATCTGAGATACTGTCGGCTCTCTGGATGAATGGCAATGTGTAAATACATGTCCTGAAGACCCAGAGATGCAAGGAATTCCCCCAGGGACATAGTAGCAATAACTGTCCATAGAGACTCCTGGTGATAATGAGTCCGGATCACAAAGGAATTGAAATCCTTCAAATCCAAAATAGGATGACAACCACCGTCCTTTTTGGAGACCACAAAGAGGTTTGAGTAAAAACCCATACCTCTGTCCTGGACTGGAACCGGCTCTAGATCATCCTTGTCCAGAAGAGCCTGAATAGGGCCGGTGTTTGGGCTTGGAGGACTCATGCGGAGGTGAGGGAACCATCTGGTTCACCGGACGTGTCTCAGTCGGAAAGGAACGAAAATACCGATTACGCTTAAGTTGCATTTTCTTCCTGGGGACCAAAGGTAGAAGGGTACTCTTACCCCCAGTGGCCTCACTGATCAGATCTTTAAGATCTGGCCCAAACAAAGAAGTATCTTGAAAAGGTAAGGAGAGCAATGCTTTCTTGGAATCAGTGTCTGCAGACCAGATCTTGAGCCAAAGAGTCCGTCTGGCAACCACAGACATGGTGGAAACCCTGGTCACCAAACGGATGGCATCAAATAAGGCGGCAGAAACATAGTGCTGTGCCTCAGAAATGTTGGCAAGGAGACACAACATATCCGAAGTAGGAGCACCCTGACTGACAGCCAGAGTGAGCTGCTCAGTCCAGACCGCAATGGCCTGGTTCACCCATGCTGCAGCAAATGCTGGGTGCATGGCAGTACCAGCAGTGGCAAAAATAGACCTGAGGGAGATGTCAAGTTTCTTGTCAGTCCAGTATTTCAGAGTGGACACATAATAAACTGGCAAGGTAGCAGACTTAGATAGACTGGAGATAAGAGCAACCACCTTGGGAGGATGAACCCACTGAGCAAGCGCTGTCTCAGAGAAGGGATAAAGCGTGGCAAATTTCTTGGACACTGAAGGTTTCCTGTCCGGAGATTTCCACTCTTCAGACACAAGGCGGTCAAGAGTAGGGTTAGGTGGAAAGCAAGTAAGGGGCTTTTTAGGCTCCTGAAACACATCAGAGGGATCAGAAGGAATTTCCTGAACTAAGGGAATGTTTAAGGTAGTCAAAACAGCCCTGATCAGTCACTCCACCGAGGGCTCAGGATCAGCCTCAAAGGGATCCCCAATAAACTGAGAGGAGCCCACAGCAGAACATTCCTCAACATCTGAATCCACCAACAGCTCCTCCTCAGAGGAATCTGATACGTCAGGTACTCCCTGTGGTTTTGGCAGGGAAGACTTGACAGAGGAGGGGGTCTGCCAGGAATGGAAGACTCCCTGTAACTGGGATGGAAAGAGCTGTATTGTAGACCTAAGGTCCCTAGTAGCAGCCTTGAATTCTTGCAACCAAACTGACTCTAATGCATGTCTGGAGGTCCCTGGAGACTCTCAGGGACATCAGAACATGCTGGGCGTAAACGACCTGAGTAACCCTGAATGGCAGGAAGAGCAATGCACAATAGAGGATACAGAGACCCCAGCATCCTTAGTCTTAGGTCTGGCCCCAAGCTCCAACGGCATAGACATACTCACAGCGTCAAATAACCTTATAATAAAAGAAATCAACCAAGTACAGTGTGTAGGATTAAAGTTTCACCCCAGAAATTGCTAAACTAGACTTATCTGGAAGGCGAAGGGTTAATCAGCAGAGTAGAGAAGGAGAGTCCAAGCCCTGCATAGGATACTCATTCTGGAAATAGCACAAAATGGCTGCTGTGGCGGGAGCCAATCAGAAACGAACGCGCTAAGCAAGCGCTCATAGGAAATGTAGTTTTCCCTGAAAAAGTACCCAAACAGTGCACAAACCCCACTAAGCCCCCCAAAACACTAGAAACATGAACCGGATGATAGAGCAAGGGCAGACAAGAAAAATGAGCCATTTCTAAAGTCGCTAGGTCATGCGGTTGCAGAGATATGTCCCAAACTGTACAGTCCCATAGAAGTGAACTCACATTTTAAAAACATCACTAGAACATGTTAGGATACCCAAAAAACACTGAACCGGTAGGAACTCCAAAGGTAAAACCCTGTGCAGAGGGACACTGTGGGATATGTGGGCCTGCAGCTCACCCTTCCTGCAGATCTTCTGTCTTCAGACTACCATGTATTAAGAAGCCGCATCGGTGGGAAACTCCTGAGGAAAGAACTTGCAGCCAAGATTCCTCCCCCCCCCAGTGCTTAAGGTCCACAAAAAAGCACCTGGGTACTGAGCAAGCCAAGGGCAAGCTAAGGGCATTGTCAGTTATGGTGATCCGCCTAATGGTGGTATTTAATTTCTAACAGAAAAACAAAAAAAAAGTCTAAAACTATGGCAGAAATGTTCTCTTGCCTGTGTCTCAACCAAGGAACAAATCTTTCTGGAGCTGGTTAGCTAGCTGCAGCCAAGGAGGGAAGGCTGGCTCCACCCCCTACATACAATTCTAGAATTGTTCCTGCCTACAATTAAAGGGGCGGATCACCTACCCCAAAGTTACCAGTAACCTGTATTGGACAACAAAGAAATGTGATTTTTTTTTTTTTTTTTTTTTAACATTTCCATTCCTTCGGCCGTACAGAAATCTGTGAAAACTATGTCATATCCAACTGCGTTCATTAACTACTGCTCTTACGACGAAAATGGCATCCCGCAGGTATGAGGTGACATAAAATGCCAGACATACTAAATTACACCAACTACAATCTGTATTTTTTTTTTCTTACAATTTCTACAAAACAACTTGCCTGCACTAAAAATGGTTGTAAGAACTATAGAAATGAAGAAACGTTAGAAAAAGCATTCCATTTTTGAAGATAACCCACTGCATCAAATGAGAGGTATTTTGCCTTTCTAACCCTAGCCATATCTGCACAAATGTTTCAAGAAGGTGGCCACCTCTTCAAATGTACTGAAATCTTTGAAAACTATGGAATTTCCAACTGTTTTCATTGGCTAGTCCTTTTAAAGAAAATGGCACCCCACTGGAATGAGTTCACATACTGTAGGCGGTGCCAGAAGCCAAATTACAACTACAATACCTCATTTTTCTTACTATTTGCCCAAACAACTTGCCTGTTCTAAAAATGGTTGTAAGAACAATAGAAATGAAGAAAAGTAAACCCATAACATTTTGGAAAGGTAATTAAAATTAATTAAATTAAAAAAACTGGGGAGGAGGGACAATCCAAGCCACGTGTGGGACACGGGATTGGCCATGCGGGTATACATGGCCAAGGACATGTCCACATGGGCTTGGCAATCTAGGGGTTAAATGAAAGTTATATGGATAAATACAAGGGCATATGGTAGCTACATAATTCTCATTAAGCAACACTCATGAAATGCAACCGATTATCGTTTCTTACAGATTGCTGCAATACTATCAGCAATATATTTTATATAGATACACTGACTACAAATGGTTGTTTCTAAGTAGCATTTCAGCTTGTTTGGATAAGTTTATAAAATACAACTTGCAGACACCGATTCCCTTTCATTTTGCCCATCTGAATATTCATCATAGCTTACACATTGGGTACTGCTCCTGGCTGAAGCATTCCATTTAAGTTAATTGAGAGTTAACACCTACAGTTAATAACCCAACTTAGCTTGCTTTGGCCAGAAAATCCTAATGGCCCCTATGGATATTTCACTTGCACCTTGGTAGAAGGGATAACAGCTTCAATCAGTCCTGGATGTCATATCCATGGAGATGGACATAGCAGTTGCTAGAAGGACCACATCACTCAAATCCACTGCATATACTAAAGGTAACCCTTTAAAGGGATAGTAATACTTCATTTTAACTTTATGTTATTTTGTAGGCATTAGAAAAACATGAAGAATGATATGTCTTATCACTCAAACCTTTATGGTTTATGAGATATTCACAAGCAAAGTTTCCCCTCCCGCCCCTTTTACCTAGTGTAAGCAATCTCTTCTCAGAAGTGGAATGCAGTCCATAGACCAGACAGATAACAGAAGGGGACACTCTTATTCCTATGAAAACAATGAAAACCTTGCCCCCCTTGACAAGCTTTTCAGGTTTTTCCCTTATCTTAATTGAAGATTGTCCCTCTCTGCAGTCTACCTGGGCACCTCCCTTCTGATCTGGCTGAACAGTGTGACATCAGTAAAAGGGGCGGGAGGGGGACACTTTATCATTGAATTACTCTGGAACTACAACTCTGACAGAATTGAAATAACACTCTCCAAAGTCCAAATACTATGATGATTAATTAGAGCTGCTTTTATTATAAAACATTACTATCCCTTTAAGGATCAGAGTGGTGTGCAACTCATATTTGCAATATGTTGCTTACCCTCTGGTCTTCAAAGGGTTATGTAGGCTCATGTACTATGCTTGCTTCAGTCTGCATCCATACACACGATATCCAGCACCAACTGAACATGTTATGTTTTGATCAAAAGCACAAGCGCACAATTTATAGAGGCCATTAAAGGGATAGTAACGTTTCAAAAAAAAAAGCAGCTCCAATTAATCTTTACAAGTATTTGGACCGTGGAGAGTGTTATTTCAATACTGAAAAAGCACATAAAGAGAGCGCTCCTAATGACTATATATCTTAAACCAAATATAATGAGGAAAGATACTGTGAAAATGGACTTTAATCAGCACCAAAATAAACACAACTAAAAATACAAATACATAAAAATGGAAAGTCAGAACACACACATATATGTGTATGATATCCTAGGATATACAATGTAAAAAACACAAAATATGCAATAGAAAAATACAATAAAAATGATCCAGACCAGCTGACTGAGCTTATAGATAGTCCTTAGAAATTCAGTTTGTAAAAAGTGAATAATCTAAATATATGGTCAGTGAGTTACAACTAAATATTGTGCCTCAAGTATTGGGCAGGTGATATTGATATCCAACTACAATGTTGTAGTTCACCCGGTCTTTAAAGGTACAGTAATGTCCCACAAAAAATATTTTTCATATTGTAGTCCTTAAAAAGTTGAGCACAGCACAAAAAACGTATCTCTCAAACTGCTATGGTTTGAGAGATACATGCATTTAAAGTTCACGATTTCCTGCTGTCAGCTGTAAAACTGTCAGCAGGGGATCCGTGTCGGCAGACATGGAGGCTCTGCAGCAGAGCTGCAATCATGTTATTTACAATGAATTACTTCATTGGAATGGTCTAAAAAGCGGCACAACGATACACACAACAGGCCACATGTATCGGTGCGTCGGCAAGGATCAGATCGGTCCTTAAGGGATGGAAACATCCCAGGACCACTGGCCCTTAAGGGGTTAAACAAACAATGATAATTTTATTGTTGTGGAGCCATATAATTCATTTACACACACCACCAAATCTTAGCAATAAAAAAGTAAGAAAATAGTGAGGGAAAGAGGGACACGGGGATTATCACTCTGGGGGGGACAGTGCCCATTTAAAACTGCCCATTTTGTAAGTATGAATGACTGGTCATACCTTTCATGCAGTCTCCATAAAAATTTAATTCATTGCACCCAAATGATAACAAGAGAAGAAATAAAAATGGTGTTTTATTTACTTTTTTTTTTTTTTTTACCGTATTCTTTATAATGTTAATAAAATAAATGGTGGGTTATCCATATAAGTGTGGTATCAAAAGAAAGCCCTAATTCTGTGTGAAAAAAATGGTATATCATTTATTTGGCTGGAATAAAAGTCTTCGAGGGAAAACACCGTTGAACAAAGACGTAGTCAAAAAGGTCAGAATTGTTCCAGTCCTCAAGCGCAATCCACCCCAGATTTTCCCGTTCCTTAAGGGGCTAAAGTCCATTTTCACAGTATCCTTCCTCGTTATATTTGGTTTACCATACATAGTCATTAGGAGCGCTCTTCTTATGTACTTTTTCTGTTTTAGATGTTTTATGGCAAATACACTTGGGTGATTGTAGCTAGAATCTTTTGACTATTCTTAGTAATTATACATATATTTTCTCCTTGTGATAGGCATATTAGGCAGTGCCTTGCATCACACCTTTTTCCCCCTTTAATTTCCTTTATTTTCTGCTCTGTTATTTCAATACTGCAGAGTTGTAGCTCAAGAGCAATTGAATGATAAAGTATCCCCCCCTCACCCCTTTTTAGTGATGTAACACTGCTCACTTCAGAACAGCAAGACTGACCGGATGGATAGCAGAGAGAAACAATCTTCAGTGGGCATAAGGAAAAACCTAAAAAATCTGTCATTGGGGGACAGGATCCCTTGTTGTGAACGGTCTGGTCCCAGGACCAGATTCCACATCTGAGGGGAGGTGGCTTACATTAGGTAAAAGGGGAGGGAGGGGGATACTTTATCATTCAATTACTCTTGAACTACAAATCTGACAGTATTGAAATAACATTCTCCATGGCCCAAATACTATGAAGATTAATCAAAGCTGCTTTTTTGTGAAACATTACTATCCCTTTTTCTGGTCATTTCTGGTCACTGAAAGTTAAGTGGGGGGTTATTATTAGGAGATGTTAATTCTTTAATACTGCACAAAAGGTTCTCATCCAGCATATAAGTAGTCACTTTACAAAAGGAGCATTCCAAGCACAAAGTACTCTGAGGGCCTTATGTATAAAAGCAATGTGACATAATCATGAGGCAAATCAACTGCAAACATGGGAACAAATGGGCATTCTCAAAATTTCCACTATTTTAATATAAAATAGAAAATACCTCTCTAGCATTTGAGAGTTTAAAAGACTAATTTACATGAGGAGTTTCATTTGTCCGCAAAGTGCAGTTGGTTATTCTCCAGTATTTAATTACTTTGCTTTTATACATAATGCCGTTTGTTCTCATTTCATTGCATATATCTCTGCATACATAAAATGGTAAAGAGCAGTGTATCCAAAGCACTGCTCTACATGGTTAACCCCTTAACAACCCATGACGGTCATAGTACGTCATGGGTAGACCTGCGTTAACGACCCATGACGTATTATGACCGTCATGGAATTCCGGGCTCCCCCCATGGCTGCACTTGTCTTATTCTTCTTCAAGTCCGCCCCGTTAATATGAAAAACAAAACCAAAATGTCCAATCAGAGCTAATCTTATTTCCACACTAGATAAATAATTATATACACTTACTGATTAAGTAATTGGTGTTCAGTGTGGTTGGATATTCTTTCTGCAAGCAATGAGACTTCTCCAGAGATCCGTTTGCATGCAAATGTTCAGTGTCTCAATGAGTGTTGGTTCCTAAACAAGCTAAAACTGAAACCTGGGGGAACCTATATTCTACGACTAAGGAAACCCACTAAGCAAATACTAGGCTAACCACAGGGAAGAACCCCATACATATACATAGATATATATATATATATATATATATAGATATACACACACAGCACAACACAGTAAATAAATACTTTATATATGTATAAAAGAAAAAATGGTACCAGGGAATGAAGTTTATGGACAGGTAGGTTAGATGAGATGACTGGAACCAGAACCAGGGTTGACAAAAGGAAAGCCAAGGGTCAAAATCTGGATAGTCTAATAGAATACAGATATGCAGGAACACAAGAGTGCTAGCAGCTAGGGTCAGAATATCTGACCGCCGACTCTGAGGTGTGAGCTTCTTTTATATGCGCTGTCACATCATCTTCTGATGACGACTTTGATGCACGCCTCTTACTTGCTGGATTCGGCATGAATATGCCGGAGCCTGTGCAGAGAGGTGCCTTCACTGGGTGGAAGCCCGGGGCATACTGTATTGCAGCACGAGGAGAGGGGAGAATACCGCATGCTGCCCTGCCACAAATCAAGCCCAGAAGGCCTCCAGTCATCCCCGGTAGGTACTGACAATGAGGTATATAGAGGGATAAAGAAATGGGCAATAAAATGTTTAATCAAATCACAGCACAAATATCTAGCTATGCCTTCATATAATGTGTCATGACTGTTCGTTTCCTTCACACCTTTAAGGGTTAATTTCAATCCTACAGATACTCTCCTGGTAGGGTTAAGATCTCGTTAGTAATCCATGCATGTATAAGGATTCAACCTCCCAAAAGAATACATACAGGGACAGAAAAAAAATGGGCAATGAAGTTTGCAAATGATGAGCTATATTAAAATAAAGTATCTACTCATTCAATTAGATGAATCCAGAGAAGAGCCGCATCGGATACAATTCCTTTTAGGATATAGTACTTCAAAGTCCCCGTTCTTACTTCTCTGTTTTAGACTGTTAGCTCTGGGATATTAGCGGGATGTTTCCTACTACTTACAAACGCCATATTATTATTGTAATAGACTTGTATAACTATAGTAAAGACATTTTATTAATCCAAAGAAAACAAATGGAAATACTATAAGATATAGTCATAACAAATCCCCTATAGTTATTCTATGCTTTCTTTTCAGCGTGATGGGTCATGTTCACACCTCCAATCAGCAACACCCAAATCCCATCTGGCCAGAACAGGAAAATAGGTGGAAAGATATTAAAGTATATTGGAAATGAAAACAGTATATCACTCCTATCACCCAACACTTCCTCAGGGGCTATCAACCAGATGTTATCTCAAACACAACATTTATAGGAACGCTATTGTTACGTATATTTTCCTGGACAAGCTGTCAATTTCAACTCATCCAGCTTTATCCATTCTAATATTTATATAATGACAAAAGAGTTTCATTAACCTTCTGTGATCTGCTCCAAAGGATGCATGTTTATTGTGTTACAGACATATTACTTGCTAAAATTATAATTAAACCGTTATGTCCGATAAAACTATAAATACTTTACAAAGTTTAAAAATATAAGGTATAGGATTTCTCTTAACCATACAAGTCATAGACTTAATTAAAATTCCCAAATAGAATATTAGCTAAAAATACATAAAAGAAAATAAATCCAACATATAAACCATATTACCAATAAATCCTATAAGGTCTAATACCTCAAGAAACAGTTCAGATCAATATTTTTATTTAATCCTTGTGGGGAAAGAGTTTTTAATTTGTGGATCCATTCCGTTTCTTTTTGGGAAACCTTATTCACAATATTATCCCCTCTCCAGTGTCTAGTTGCTTGATCGACGGCTATAAAATGGAGTACAGATGGATCTTTATCATGCATTTTGGAAAATGGTCGAAAACACCATGAGATGCAAAGCCTTTTTCGGATGTTCCTAATATGTTCGGCCACTTATATGCAGGCTCCTTGTTGTCCTATCTACATATTGCAGTCCACACGGGCACTCCAAAAGGTAGACTACATTTTTGCTTATGAACATAATAAATTTATTTACATCAAATGTTTGTCCAGTTTTATTAGAACAACAGTGTTGGAGATTTTTAGTTTTGTCTTGTATTGTTCTACAGCCGATGCATCTCTTGCACTTGTGAAAACCTTTTAAATCTTGTTTAAAGTAAGAGGTTTTTGGTTCTGGGTCCTTGATAAAACACATTACTCATTTCTCCTTCAAAGAGCCTGCCCTTCTATAAATTAATTTAGGTTGAGTAGGTAAAATATCTTTTAAAACCAGGGCCTAGATGCACTAAAGGTCGAAGAGGGCTATGAATGTCGGAGTACTGTCGGAGCAGGGTCGTAGGCACATACGCAGTATTCACCAAAGTCTCTACTACATCACATCAACATGATTCTGACATAAATGCCAACATCGACATCAATCCGACATTCCTTTGAATGTTAATGTGACACTTTGACTCATTCAGTAAACTCCGATAGCAGCCTCTGCTGTCAGAGTTCACAGTCTCCACTTCACCTAACTCAGGCTGTCGTAGTTGGGATCTCCACTGTACTTTCCTAAGGAGCAACAGCAGGGAGAGCTACGACAATTCTGAACAGCATTCTCCGACATACACTGCATTTGCTACCTCTCTGGTACTCAAAAGGTTAAGTGTCGAATAAAAGACTCAAGTAAAAGTATAGTAGACTAAAAATGGTCAATAAAAAATGGAGTCAATAAAAATAGAATAGACAAAAAATGTAGTAGACAAAAAAATGGAGTAGACAAAAAGTGGAGTCGACTAAACATGGAGTCGAATAAAAATGTTGTCAACTAAGGGCCATATGTTCAAAGAAGTAGTGAAATAACTTTTGTCGTTTATAACAACTTTTCAAAGTACAGAGTAGTTGGGCTCATTAATATTTTTAGAGTTTTGATTGGAAATACGTCATTTGCCCTGACTGAAACTGTTGTATTTAAAGACAAAAATATGTCTTAACTAAAGACAAAAATGTCTTAACCAACGACAAAAATGTCTTAGCTAAAGACAAAAATTATCACATTCAGACTACACATTCCCTCCACTTTTTTCTTAACGTACAAATTTTGTCTTTTGAAAGACTTTTTTTTTGTAGTTAGTTACGACAAATTTTCTTTTCCTCTATACGACACTGGAGAATAGTTTAGCCACACCCCTTGCCCTGCCCCTTTGATTGACAATTCTGGAGTTGTGTAGTACACAACTGACATTACTATTTTTTTGTTGTATACTGTATAGACAATATGTTGTTCATGCATACAATTACTTATTTTTGGTGTTCATGCAGCATTTTTTTGTTGTAATCCCCTAAATGGCTGTCCCTGAGGTGAAAGTCGGATAGAGTTAGTATGTTTAATATATGCAATACATGTTGACATACTAAGGGGGGGCACATTGTGTAATGCTTGGTGTACTAGTTCTGTTTATTGTAACCCTTTGAATGCCACAGGGGTGAGCAATGCACATCCCTATGACATTCACTGCTCTCCATGGTGCTGAAAGCCTTCTCTGTATTCTCCTACCGGGTAGGTAGGGAAGCATATAGAATGCTGTACAGAATTGTCGTAGTGTTGGTGACGTGTGAGGGGAGATCCCTTCCATTATTAATCTGTAAGAAATACACTGATGATTGTATGTGCATCTGGAAAGGCACGGAAGAAGCCCTGAAGGTTTTCTTTGAACACATCAATCCAAACAATATGGGCTTAACCCCTTGAGTGCCAGGGGTACACAACACACTGCAAAGCACTCAAAGGGTTAAAATTTACATATAACTACAGTCAAACTAGTGTAAACTTTTTACATCTAACTATTTATGTTGATGAAAATTCTATTAAGACACATACTTTTAAAAAACCCTACTAATAATTATATCAACCCCAGAAGTTGCCAGTAAAGACCATAAGGAGCTAGAATCTATTTTTAAAAAGTATTGGCTAATTTTATTAAAAGATCCAGTTTTAAAAGACATTTTACCTGCTCAGCCTAAATTAATTTATAGAAGGGCAGGCACCTTGAAGGTGAAATTAGTAACGAGCTATATCAATCATCCAGAACCAAAAGCCTATTACTTTAAAAGAGCATTTTGGTATTACCCGTTAAATCCTTTCCTCTAAGTCCATACAGGTTACTGTTAACTCTGGGTAGGCGATCCGCCCCTTTAAGTAGGAAGGAACAATTCTAGAATTGTATGCAGGGGGTGGAGCCTACCTTCCCTCCTTGGCTGTAGCCAGCCAACCAGTTCCAGAAAGATTTGAGACACTAACTATTGACTAGATAGTAGAAGGGAAAGAAGACTCCTGTGAACATGACCCCGAAGGACCCCCACAGTCTTGCACAGGAGAGCCAAACATGGTCCCTTGACAGGATGGAAGACCAGTAACCTGTATGGACTAAGAGAAAAGGATTTAACAGGTAAGACTAAAATCCTCTTTTCTCTGTCTTCCAATACAGGTTACTGGTAACTCTGGGATGTCCAACCATTGAGTTTTCCAGAGGTGGGAAGTAAGGCAAGGACCAGGTGCATGGCCCCCAGAGTCATCAGAGTAGATATGAACCATCAGATCAGAGGTAGCCCAACAAACAATGAAGTGTCAACAGACACTGAACAGGGGTAACAACACCCCAACTGTTACACAGCACACTGAACTAGAGCCAACTGGGCTCAAAAGTGAAGGAAGCACCAAGAACCAAAGAAAATCCTAGACAGGCAAAACTGCCTCCAGAATTTTCCTCCCAAAGCTGGCCTCAGCCGATGCCAGGACATCAACATGGTAATGCTTCGAAAAGGTGTGCACAGACGACCAACTGGCAGCCTTGCACAACTGATCAGCAGAGGCCTGATTCATGTAAGCCCAAGAGGCCCCAATAGATTGAGTAGAATGAGCCGTGACCCTGAAAGGTACAGGCTTCTTCTTCAGCTCGTAAGCCTTATGAATACTGGACTTGATCCAAGAAGCAATAGTCACCTTGGATGAAGGTCTACCTGCCCTAGGACACTCAGGAATGACGAACCAAGTGTCTGATCGTCTGACAGACTCAGTGCGATGTACATAAAACTTCAGACAACGCACCACGTCTAACAAGTAGAGATCCCTCTCCTTGTCAGAGGCGAGGTCAGGGCAGAAAGAGGGCACCACAATCTCCTGATTGTTGTGGAACTTCGGAACCACCTTCGGGAGAAACTCCTGAGAGGTGCGAAGCACCACCTTATCCTTGTGAAACACCAAATAGGGTGGTTTACAGGACAGAGCATGTAACTCCGCGACACGGTGGACAGACACAATCTCCAGGAGAAAGACCATTTTCCACGTCAACAGGTGTAGAGGAATAGCAGCCAAAGACTCAAATGGAGGGCGCTGAAGAACACAAAAAACCAAGTTAAGATCCCACAGAGGAGCAGGAATCTTGAAGGCAGGACGAGTATAAGCAACACCCTGGAAGAAAACCTTGACATCAGGAAGGATGGCACACCGTCCTGCAAAAAGGCCAGGACAGGTCAAATTCCTGAGACAGGTCCTTGTCAGCACACCAAGATAGGAAGGTCGACCAGACACGATGGTAGATCTTGGAAGAAACAGGTTTGCGGGCACTAAGCATAGTAGCCACTACACCAGAAGAAAACCCTTTCTTCCTCAATATTGAGGATTCAATTTCGAGGCCTTCAATGCTAGACGATGAACATCCTCCTTCCACAGGTAACCCTGTAGACGAAGATCTGGATGGCAAGGGAGCCGGAATGGCTCCGCCACTGACAGATCCAGAATCTCAGGAAACCAAGCCTGGCGAGGCCAGTACGGAGCAATCAGAATGACTGGACAACGATCCAGTCGCAATTTCCGTAACACCCTGTGCAACATGAGGAGAGTAGGAAAGATATAGGCCAGAGGGAATAACCAGGGAATGGACATTGCATCCACTGCCAGAGCTAGAGGGTCCTTCCATCGAGAGCAGAACCTCGGAACCTTCCTGTTGTTTCTTGTCGCCATCAGGTCGATGTAAGGAAGACCCCATTTCTGAACAATGAGAGTGAACACCTCCCACTCTCCGCTGTCCACTGTGTGTCATCTGAGGAAGTCTGCCATGACGTTGTCTATGCCAGGAATGTGCACTGCGGATATGGCAGGAGCGTGATCTTCTGCTCAGGACAAAATAGCCTTGACCTCTAACCAAGCATCGAGACTTCTTGTTTGTCCTGCTTGTTGATATAAGCCACGGCCGTGGAGTTGTCGGATTCTGCCCTGACTGGACAGTCTTCCAGCTGAGATGTCCAATGATGGAGGGCATGAAATATCGCCCAAAGCTCCAACACCTTGATGGGAAGGAGAGCTTCTTCCAGAGACCACAGACCCTGTGTACTCAGGAGACCCAGGACAGCTCCCTATCCGGAGAGGCTGGCATCCATTGTCACTGTGGTCCAGAAGGAAACTAGGAAGGACTTGTCCTTCAGCAGATTGAAGAGGTCGAGCCACCAGAACAAACTCAGTTCCACATGAATCCCTGCACACCTGGATCACAAACCTCTGCAGTTCCCTGGTGTGTGCAATGGCGAAAGGTACCACCTCTATGGTGGAAATTAATTTCCCTATGAGAGAGGACAGCTTTTTGGCTGGGCTGGATCCTGAGCCAGTATCGCAAAAACCCTGTGGGCGATCTGGTGAGCCACCTCGTCCGTGAGAAACACCATGTTCTTCTGGGTATCGAAGAGGAGGCCCAGGAAAACTAGACGCTGGAATGGGACAAGGTCTGATTTGTCCAAGTTGATGATCCACCTGTGATGGGTGAGAGTATGAATGCATTGCTGAACCTGCTGATGAAGAAGTTCTGCAGAAGAGGCTTTCAGAAGCAGGTCATCCATATATGGAGTAACTCTGATGCCGTCTCGGTGAAGGACGGACACTAAGGCTCCCAGGACGCGGTTGAAGACCTGAGGAGCTGTCGGCAGACCAAATGGAAGAGCTGAGAACTGAAAATGTCCCCGGTCACAGGCAAACCGGAGGTACTGCTGGCTCTATGGATGAATGGCAATGTGTAAGTACGCATCCTGAAGATCCAGAGAAGCAATTAATTCACCCGGGGACATGGCAGCAATCGCTGTCCGTAGAGACTCCTGGTGATAATGAGTCCGGGTCACAAAGGAACTGAGATCCAAAATGAGATGACAACCGCCATCCTTCTTGGAGACCACAAAGAGTTTTGAGTAAATACCCATACCTCTGTCTTGAACTGGAACCAGCTCTAGAACATCCTTGTCCTGATGTGTAGAAGGAAGAAAGCGAAAGGGAGGAAGAGAGAGACGAAAGGGATCCTGTAACCCTCCCGCACCACCTGCAAAACCCATGGGTCCGACACTAAATCCTACCAAATGCTGTGATAGTGATGCAGACAACCACCCACAGCAGAGTGAGGACCCGTGTTTGGTAAGTCATGCCGAAGAAGGCTTGGAAGCCTTGGGCTTGGAGGAGACCTTGGGCTTCCAATACCATTTGGGCTTAGAGGAGGTACGCGGAGCTGAGGGAACCATCTGGTTCGCCAGATGTGTCTCATTCTGAAAGGAAAGAAAATACCGGTTACCCTTAAGCGGTGTTTTCTTCCTAGGAATTAAGGGTAGAAGTGTACTCTTACCCCCTGTAGCCTCACTGATCAGAGCCTTGAGATCTGGCCCAAACAAAGAAGTGCCTTGAAAAGGCAAGGAGAGCAATGCTTTCTTAGAAGCAGTATCAGCAGACCAGATCTTGAGCCAAAGAGCCCGTCTGGCAACAACAGACATGGTGAAAACCCTATGCCTACCAAACGGATGGCATCAAATAGGGCGGCAGAAACATAGTGCTGTGCCTCAGAAATGTTGGCAAGGAGGCGCAACTTATCCGAAGTAGGATACGTCAGCTGTTCAATCCAGACTGCAATGGCCCAGTTCACCCATGCTGCTGTGAATGCTGGGCGCATAGCAGTACCAGCAGTGGCAAAGATGGACTTGATGGAGACCTCAAGTTTCTTGTCAGTCCAGTCCTTCAGAGCAGACGCATCAGACACTGGCAAGGCAGTAGACTTGGATAGCCTGGAGATAGGAGCATCCACTTTGGGAGGATGAACCCACTGAGCAAGCTGCCTCAGAAAAGGGATAAAGCTTAGCAAATTTCTTAGAGACAGAAGACTTTCTGTCTGGAGACTTCCACTCTTCAGACACAAGGCGGTCAAGAGTGGGGTTAGGTGTAAAGCAAGTAAGGGTTTTTCTAGGCTACTGAAACACACCAGAGGGGTCTGAAGGAACCTCCTGAACTAAGGGAATGTTAAAAATATTCAAGAGAGCCCTGATGAGGTGATCAGTAGAGGACTCAGGATCAGCCTCAAAAGGATCCCCAAAAAACTGAGGGGAGCCCAGAGCAGAACAATCCTCAACATCTGAATCCACCAGGAGTTCCTCTTCAGAGAATCTGACACGTCAGGTTCTCCCTGAGTACCCTGAGTGCCAAGAATGGAAGACCCCCTGTAACTGGGATGCAAAGAGTTGCAAAGTGGACCTGAAGTACCTAGTAGCAGCCTTGAACTCTTGCACCTAATCTGGCTCTAATGTATGGCTGGAGGTCCCTGGAAGACTCTCAGGGACATTAGAACATTCTGGGCATAAATGACCTGAGAATTCACTAGGTATCCCTGAATGACAGGAAGAGCAATGCGCAATAGGGGATACAGAGACCCCAGCATCCTTAGTCTTAGGTCTGGCCCCAAGCTCGAATGGTATCAACATTCTCACAGTGTCAATAACCTTACTGTATAAGAAATCACCCAATTATAGTGTGTATGATTAAAGTTTCATCCCAGAAACCGATACAGACTTATCTGGCAGGCGAAGGTTTAGTCAGCAAAGGAGAGAAGGAGAGTCCAAGCCCTGCGTAGGATACTCGCTCTAGAAAGATTACAAAATGGTTGCTGCGGCGGGAGCCAATCAGAAACAAGTGCGTGAAGCAAGCGCTCATGGGAAATGCAGTTTTCCCTGAAAAGTACCCCAAACAGTGCCCAAAGACCCCTGAGCCCCCCAACACACTAGAAACATGAACCGGATGATAGAGCAAGGGCAGACAAGTAAAATGAGCCATCTCTGAAGTCGCTAGGTTAAACGGTTGCAGAGATATGTCCCAAACTGTACAGTCCCATAGGAGTGAATGGAGCAATGGCGCCTATGCAGTAAAGCTTTTTACATAATTGAAGGTATAATATTGAAAGACATGAAGCATCACTAAAACATGTTAGGATACCCAAAAAACACTGAACCAGTAGGTAAAGTGTCATAAAACCCCCCAAATAAATGCCAAATCAGCAGCAAAAGGGTTAAATACCACATAAACCTGCTCGAAACACCTAACAGACATACAGATAGACCCAATGAGTGCAGGAGTGTGCAATAGGAACTCCAAAGGTAAACCCCTGTGCGGAGGGGCAATGTGGGACATGTGGACCTGCAGCACTCAAAAGGTTGCCCACCTTGCGTGAAGATCTTCTGTCTTCTGATTACCATGTTTAAAGAAGAAGCCTTGATGGGCAACTCCTGAGGAAAGAACTTGTAGCCAAGATTTTCCCCCCAGGGCTTAAGGTCCACAAAAAGCACCTGGTCACTGAGCTAGCATTGCTAGTTATGGTAATCCGCCTAATGTTGGTGTTCCATTTCTAACAGAAAAACAAAAAACTTCTAAAGCTATAGAAGAACTGTTCTATTGCCTGTGTTATCTTCACCAAGGAACAAAATCTTTCTGGAGCTGGTTGGTTAGCTGCAGCCAAGGAGGAAAGGTAGGGTCCACCCCCTGCATACAATTCTAGACTGCATCGTGTGGAGCAGTGAGGTAGTGGCTGCTTAAACCTTTGACTGCCAGAGGGGTACGCAATGCATTGCAAAGCAATGCATTGCGTACCCCTCTGGCACTCAAAGGGTTACGGACCGTGGCCCGTGTACATGGGCTTTTACACTAGTTCATACCTACCAAGTGTCCCTCTTTAGGAGGGACAGTCCCTCTTTTAAACCCAAATCCCACTGTCCCTCTTTCCCACACTGTTGTCCATCTTTTTAGAAGATCAGACTTTGTGTTGTGTATATAAGTGTATAATGTCACTCTACAGCATTGAAACTCACATTAATGTTTGTTTATGTGTTTATAAATTAGTCTCTGTAAATAAAATAATTTGGCCTTGCTCTAAGTCATTTATTTGGTTACACAAAGAGGTATCAATAAGTCATGAAATAGCCTAAAAATATCTGGTGAAGCCCCAACCACCAGCCACTCCCCAGAAACATCACCTAAAATGCTAGTGACCCTCTTTGGCCATTTGAAATGTTGGGAGTTATGCTAGTTTGATATAAATAATTGTATTATGTGCACAAGCAATAATGTAGTCTACCTATTGGAGTGCCCGTGTGGCATGCAACATGTAGGTAGGACAACAAGGAACCCGCATATAAGAGTGGCCAAACACATAAGGAACATCAGAAAAAGTTGTGAATCTCATAGTGTTCCGAACCATATTGCAAAAATGCACATTAAAAATCTCTCTCTACTCAGTTTTATAGTCATTGATCAAGAAACTAGTCACTGGAGGGGGGATAATATTGTGAATAAGGTTTCCCAAAAAGAAACGGAATGGATCCACAAATTAAAAATTTTCCCCACAAGGATTAAATATAAATATTGATCTGAATGGTTTCTTGAGGTATTAGACCTTATAGGAGTTTTTGGTAATATGGTTTATACATTGGATTTATTTTCTTTTATGTATTTTTAGTTAATATGCTATTTGTGAATTTTAACTACATCTTTTACTTTTATGTTTAAGAGAAAGCATATATCTTACTTATATTTTTAAACTTTGTAAAGTATTTATAGTTTTAGCGGACATAACTGTTTAATTATAATTTTAGCAAGTAATATGTCTGTAACACTATAAAAATGCATCTTTTGGAGCAGATCACAGAGGGTTAATGAAACTCTATTGTCATTATGTAACCATTACCTGGATAAAGCTGGATGAGTTGAAACTGACAACCCGTCCAGGAAAATATATGTAACAATAGCGTTCCTATAAATGTTGTGTTTGAGATCCCATCTGGTTGATATCCCCTGAGGAAGTGTTTTTACACAAAACATATTGGGTGATAGGAGTGATATACTGTTTTCATTTCCAATATACTTTAATATCTTTTCACCTATTTTCCTGTTCTGGCCAGATAGGATTTCGGTGTTGCCAACTGCCAGTGTGAAAGTGACCCGTCACACTGATAAGAAAGCATAGAGTAACTATAGGAGATTTGTTATGACTATATCTTATAGTATTTCCATTTGTTTTCTTTGAATTAATAAAATATCTTTACTATTACCATGCAACCTCAGTAGCATGGTAAACGAAGCTTGCTTTAACGTTAGCCCAGAAAAATGCAGCTCTGAAGGGAAGTGAGAACACTATTGGGAGGGAGGTGGGAAGTCCATAGGAGGCGTGCCGAACATACAGGGTGCTGCACATTGCGGAAGTGCCCGTTTACAAGACTTTATATCTCCAATGTCAGGCTACTAAAAATAAAAAGAATAACATCGCTAACATTACTTTTTAACATACAACCTTTGCTCAAATTATTTTTTTAAGTGAATGTTCCCCTTTAAGGTAAGGTATGGATCCAGCATAATAGCTAGCATAAACTTGTTTTGACATACTTGTCTTTATTGCCATTACATGCTTTAGAAGGATCTAGGCCTTGATGAACTGTTCTTTACTCAGTCTGGTCCTTGAGGAAATAGATTGAACACCCATGGGCTAATGGGAATCTACACCTAAAAGAATAATCATTCATTTAATTGAATGACTTGCTAAGGTAGGTGTCAGGTATATCGAAATATATTTTTGAATTGGAATCCTGTTGAAGAATCACTTATTCCTTTGAGCATAGTCCTCTTTAATACAGAATTTCCTCTGGGCATGGAGTATCTATTCTTCTATATAAGTATATGATAATAGAATATTGCAAAGTCAGACAAATGCCAGTGCCTCTTGTCATTAAGACTACAAAGCGATATAATAATTGATTGGTAATGTGAAATGATGAAAACACTTTTTTTAGTTAAAAGAAAATTGGCTTCTGATCTGTTCTATTTGGATGAGCAAAATTCAATAATGCAGAATACAAGATAGTGCCTTACAGTTATCTCTCTGCTGGCAACAGCTAGCACAATTGTAAAATAATATAATGAATACATAAATTGGAAATCATAAAAGGGATTATTGGACAGATTTAATATTTTATCAAATAATACAAAGAGAAAAGTGTAACTGCTGGGAAGAGGTAATAATTATTCTCCACTCATGTGAGCCTCCTGTACTTAGGGAAAGCCAAGGCGCAATCCAACTGCACCATAGAAAACAAAAAGCCTCATTCATTTAAATGACATTTTTACCCCCTCAGATACTAGAAGTTTCCAATGCATTGCAAAACAATATGCTGAAGACCTCTCTAATAATCAAGAGATGAAAAGCCCCATTTAAAATTATAAAATGGAAAATATTTGTTCCCTATGCTGCAGTTGGTTTGAACCAGAATTGCTCCACTTTTGTGTTATATATTTTCACCAAACTTTAAGGTTACCTATTAAACATGAGAGCAGTGTACACGTAATACAAGATCTGCTGGTTATATAGCAGAGGCTACATCTACCTGGTATAACTTTTTACATATAACATACATTTATATGCGTATATTCACACTCACAGGCCTTTTTAGATACTGTGAACCAAGTGTAGTCATTAGTCTGTCAATGATTTGCCCAGAACTTGGGCCATTATCAAGAAAGGATATTAGCCTGACCCTGGAACAAGACTGGGGTAGCAGACAATTCACTGGACAGTGGAACAAGGCTGGGGAGTCAAACCGTGTATGTGTGGAATGTTATTACTAGTAGAACAATGTTTAGCTGTCAGTCAATTTTTGACTTATGAGTAAAGTATGGTACTGTGTTAACTTTAGAAAAAGCGGGAGACTAGTACAGTACAAATGATACCGTTATTGGCTTACCAAGTGACTTTTTGATGCTACAGTGAATTTTAGTCTTTAGCCAGAGATGGCTAAGTCAATAGACTTAGCCATCATTGGCTAAAGACTAGAATTCACTGGCGCATCAAAAAGGTAATTATCTTGTTTGTATTTTCTAGTCCACTTTAAAGAGACTTTACTAGAGCCTAGGGAATTAATTATTGTCAATACCAATAAGAGTATACATTGCCAGTAGAATTGAAATGTTAATATAATGTGCATGAGTGTTTAAAGTCATGTACTGTGCATTCAGTCTTCATTCTTATTATACCAGAGAACAGACATCGTATTCTTGAAAGCTTGCATCCTAGAGCCACTCAGTTAGCCAATAAAGGTATCCTTTTTAGTGTACTAGTCTCCCAGTTGTGTTCTTCTGTGGCTACCAATGTGAAAAAAAGCTGGGGTCTATCAGACAGTCTATATATAGTTCTGTGTCTACAAGTGAGACAGTGAAACAAACTAGGGTTTTAGTGAACATACCGTTAAATCTGTTTCTCTTAGTTCATATGGAACACAGAAACCATAGGGGTTGAACTCCCCTTCTCCAGGGGGTAGGGCACATCAAAAAGGCAGAGTATTTGAGATGGGAACTCCCTTCTTCTCCAGCACAACCCCCTGCCTATTCTCCAGATTCACGTATAGCAAAGTGGCACAGAAAAGTACCAAAATAAGGAAGAAAAAAAGGAACCCCCTGAACAAAGACCCCAAGAGGACTCCTCTTCCCGGGGAAGGAAAAAACAGCATTTTTTCTCCAGATGGGATTCCTGTGTTCCACATGGACTAAGAGAAAAGGATTTAAAAGTAAGTTCACTAAAATCATATTTTCTCTTATGTCCAATATGAACACAGGAACAATGGGGATATACCAAAGCACTAGGGAGGGAAAACAGAAACTCTCCACACAGTATACCAGTATTCCACAGGACTAACCTCAGGTGTCAACGGATACTGAACTAACTACAGGGCTCAAACTACTGAATAGGATGTGGCTAGAAAAAAAAAAAGAGGGCGTTCTTAGATAGGCACAATTGACTGAGGGATCTACCGGCCAAAACTGCCTCAGCGGAGGCCAGAACATTTACACAACAGTGTGTGGTGAATGTGTGCGAGGGAGACCATGTTGTTACCTTGCACAGCTGTTGAACAGAGGCCTGATTCTTATAGGCCCCCGAGGTCCCTACAAGAGTTTCCACTCAGTGAAGATATTCTTGCATCTCCATCCAGGCTGACTTGTTTCAAGTTCCTCCTTGGTAGCTTATTTAAGTTACTGCCATCAAATTGTTGGCCTGAATTCGTACTGGGGTTATCATCAGTACCTGAGAGCAGTGAAGCAGTGCCAGAGGAATGGCTGAAATCTCCAAGATGTTGACTGCCATAGTGTCAGTCCCAGCCGGGTCTAGGAGGCCTTGCTAGTTGCCGATCAGCTCCAAAAGGGACTGACAGCGCAGGCGCAGTCCGGGAAGAATATCAAATTCTTTTTAATCTGGTAATAATTCTGAAGACTAGCGCTACTGAGCAGCTAGTCGCCAGATGGGCAATTATGTAGGGCAATGTACTTATTGGGTGGTAGTTACTCTTCAAAGAAGTAAACCCACAGAAAAGTCCCAGAAAGTATGTATATGGCATTCAAAGGGTTAAACTGGAGAAGAGAGAGAAGGAGAGTCAGCCTCTAAGTAGTATACATGATAGAAGAGTATGATTTTGGCTCCACAGCTGCGAAATCTGACAAAAATCATATAACTGTGATATTAGCAATACTGGTCTTGGGATAGATTATGGCCAGAGATTAACCCTTTGAGTGCCAGATGGGTACAGAATGCATTGCTAACTGAAAGGGTTAAGAAAGAGCGCACTTTGACCTTTGTTGCATAAATGGGTGCCAAGATATGACCAACACAACCTTTCCCACTGAAATCTTTGAGGTAAAGATGACTACCACTCAGATTCCAGCTCTAAAGGGGTCGCAAACCAAAAAATGAAAACATAAAATGAATCAACAAGTTATGAAACCCCTGTGATAATTCTGAAATAAGGTGTCTAATAGACTCAAATGAACCAACTGGCTCTGAAACGGTTAATAAGAGAAATAAAGCAGAGCAGCCACCTTTACAACAAGTATTATGAAGGAAAGGGAAGATAAGAAATAAAATGAGTGCCTATACCAACTGCAGAATGTGGATGTCAGAGAATAGTGGGATATAATATAAAGGACCATGGCACTCGAAAGACTCACTAGTCTTCTTTCTTCAGGCTCCCATCTAGGGAAAGTGCAACTTCTGAGAAGTTCAGCAAAGAAGAACAGATTTATCTGGTCCTGTAAACTTGGCACTTCAACTCAAGGGAAGGTAGTGATAGAAGACTGCCTAATGGGGGATTACAAGGCCTTACATCTAAGAGAAAACAATTAAAAAAAGTAGACCTAAAAATTAAGAGCAGAACGAACTCACACCCTTTGCCTGAGAGGCCACTGGAGAATAGGCAGTGGGTTAGCTGGAGGAGCAGGAGGAAGTCTACTCCTCCGAGACCCTGTCTTTTTTCAAGTGCCTTGTCCTCTGGAGGATGGAAGCTCAACCCCATGGCTCCAGTGTTCCGTACTAGACAGTGAAATAAGTCTGGGGTGTCAGACAGTGTGTGTTGGTCTGTATCTACCAGTGGGCAGCAGGACAAAGCTGGGGTATAACACAATGTATCTGTGGACAGTGGAAAAATCTCCCCTTCCCTCTTCTTGCATAGGTTAACACCATGATCCTTTTGTAACATATAAGTTTAACTAAACCAATAGGACTAAACCCCTGCAAGCCTATATTACTATGCCACAAATATGCTGTTCTGGGCAAGTCTTGGTAAATGTACAAACACAAACACACACACACACACACACAGGATTGCAAATAGAGGTGAGCTGCTCAAGGACCGCGGCCACTGCAGAGATAACACAAAGGTTTGTTATAGAGAAGATAACCGTGAAACACCATTCTTTCTAGACATTTTGTGTTGTCCTACATGGGGAGCATAGGTGTGTGGATGTACTGTCATTATTTATTTTGTCATAATGAAGACACTGATGGGCGCTAAGAACAGGCTGATCAAGTCTGGGCACATCGATACACTTTTTCTATGAGTCATGCCTCAGTGAATGTCTGAGTACGTAGTCTCAGTACATAGGCAAATGTCCCATCGAGGCTGGCTGTGCCTTCATGTGGAAGATAAATAAAGCTCTTCTATAGAGAACTGGATGTAAGGGAAGCAGGTGGCCCACAGGCATAACTGGGAGGGAAAGAGCCCCTTCTGTCCCCACAGTGATCCCCTTCCCCAAAAACACCATCTCCACACACACAAGTTTCTAAGTTAACCCCTCTATTGCTCGAACTGAATGAAGTGCACTGCACAGCAATGAGTTCCAGTTATATCATAGTAACATAGTTGATGAAGATGAAAAAAAATACATACTTCTCTACAAACTCCTGCGCTCCTCTAGAGACTTATACACTATGCTGATAAACTATAAACTTGTAACACAATGGTATATGACTCCTCACAAAATAGGTTCTCAACGCATAGATCACCCATGTGCTGGTGATCTCAAGCGGAGATAGGCAATATGGCTCATATCTGGTAGTTCTTCACAAATATTCAGTCATTCTGGAAATTAATAATTTTTGGGATCAAAGAATTATATAGTATATCTCTTACCTGCAGATCCGCTCCTCTGCCTCTTTCTTTACAGATCCTCAGACCAACTACTATTGAAATCTACTACGTGGTGCTGTATTAAATTCCTCTTCAATGCAGCTAAAGCTGCTATTCCGATATGTTGGAGGACTACAGAGATTCCCACACTCTACTCTTGGTCGGCTACAGTCAATCAGATCCTCTCAATGGAATGCTGGCATACCATGAGTAGAGATACTCTTCATGTTCATTTCGACATGTGGCGTTCTTAGTTTAATCATGGACTCAATAACCCTAGTTTAGACCAAACTGAGTGTACATAATCCTCTCTTACACTATATCTAGTTTTATACCGACTCATAGTATGAACGCTCTTCTATGCTTCGGGTGTTGGGGGAGTAGTGAACCCAGAAAATCCCTTTTCTTCTCTCCATCTCATAATCCTTTCTCTCCCCTTCTTCCCTTCCCTCTAGTCTTTCTTCTTACCCATTATTTTTTCTCCCCTTCCCGCTTCACCATTTCCTACCTGGGTGTCCTATATTATAGGAAGATGACTAAACAGCTATGTGCTATTCATGTCAGGAAGGCTCGAATATCTACTTATACCGGATTCTTTTTGATACACTGTCTTATCTATGTACTTTGTTTGATGTATAATCAAAAATGTTATTCTCTTTCCTTGTAATATTGTACAATTTTTATTGACTAATAAAACTTTTTAAAATTGGGAAAAAAAAAAAAAAGAAAGAAAGAAAGAAAGAAAGAAAGAAAAATTAAAAAAGACATACGTCCATCAAGTGCAGCCCATGCCAAATCACCTGTTGACCGAGAGGAAGGCAAAAAAATAAAATAAAATAAAAAGCAATTTCTAATTAAGCCTCAAGTGGATAAAAACATTCACACTCTAGATCATTAATAAAAAAATTAAAAATAATTGTGAACTCTGTGGCACCCCAATTGCAACTTTAGACCAACTTGAACAGGTTCCATTTACAACAACTCTACGCTTAATTCTAACCTGACAAAACATTAACCTCTCTGTTATCAAACTGACTTGTATAAAATCAGCTGATATATGTTATTTTTTTTTTTGCTAAAGGAAAAGAGGATTTTAGTCTTACCTGTTTTTTCTCTTAGTCCATACAGGTTACTGGTAACTTTGGGTAGGAGATCAGCCCTTTTAAGTAGGAAGGAACAATTCTGAGAAGTGACTGCTGGGTGGAGCCTACCTCCTCTCCTTAGTTTGCAGCTAGCCAATCCCCTTCCAGTAAGATTTGAAAACTAGCTCTTGACTAGGTAGTAAGAAGGTAAAGGAAGACTCCTGTGAGCATTAACCCTTAAAGACCCCCCACATTCTGCCACAGGAGAGCCAAGAATGGTCCCTTGACAGGGTGGGAGACCAGTAACCTGTATGGACTAAAAGAAAAGGATTTAACGGGTAAAACTAAAATCCTCTTTTCTCTGTCATTCAATACAGGTTACTGGTAACTTTGGGATGTCCAACCATTAAGTTCCCCAGGGCGGGAAGAAAGGCAAGGACCAGGCACAGGCCCCCAAAGTCATCAGAGCACCAATGAACCAACCGATCATGAATAGTTCAACAACAACCGCAGAGTGTCAATGGACCGAACAGGTGTAAAACAGACCCAAGGAACTGTACACAGCTCACTGAACTAGAGCCAACAGAACTCAAAAGTGAGCGGCACTTTTCTGCTCCCAGTGGAGAGTGAGAAGAGAAGGTCCGGGAAGGAGGAACGGAGGTGAAGGGGATCCTGTAACCCACAGCCACCACCTGCAAAACCCACAGGTCCGCCACAGGGGCTTCCCAAGCCGAGAGGTAGTGGCGCAAGCAGCCACCCACCTGTGGGTGGGGACCCAGATTCGGTGAGTCATGCCAAAGGAGGTTTGGAAGCCTTGGGCTTAATGGAGGACTTAGGCCTCCATTACTGCTTAGGCTTGGATGAGGCGCGCGAAGCCTGAGGCACCGCCTGGGTCTCCTGGCGTGATTCAGCCGCCTGAAAGGGACAAAAAAAAAAAATGATTTACGCTTGACAGGCGTCTTCTTCCTCTGGACCACTGGCAGGTGAGTACTCTTCCCTCCAGTGGCTTCACTGATCAAATCCTTAAGGTAAGGACCAAACAGTAAGGTGCCCTGAAAGGGCAAAGACAGGACAGCCCTTTTGGAGGCAGTGTCAGCAGACCAAATCTTGAGCCAAAGAGCACATCTGGCTATCACAGACATGGTGGATGCCCTGGCTACCATGCGCACAGCGTCAAATATGGCAGCAGAAACATAATGCTGAGCCTCAACATGTCAGCAGTAGGAGCTCCCTGACGGACAGCTAAAGTGAGCTGTTCAGTCCAAACAGCCACGTCTCTATTCACCCACGCCACAGCAAATGCGGGGAGCAGGGCAGAACCAGCTGTCGCATAAATGGCCTTGAGAGAGGTCTCAAGCTTCTTGTCAGTCCAGTCTTTCAAAGCAGATGCATGAGCCACAGGCAAGGCAGTGGACTTAGAAAGCCTGGAAACAGGGGCATCCACCTTGGGAGGATGAACCCACTGAGCTAGGGCCGCTTCAGAGAACAGGTAAAGCTTAGCAAACTTCCTAGAGACAGACGGTGTTCTGTCTGGAAACTTTCACTCTTCAGACACCAAACGGTCCAGGGTGGGGTTAGGTGGAAAACAAGTATGGGGCCTAACAGGCTCCTGGAATACATCAAAGGGGCCAGATGAAACCTCCTGTACCAAGGAATGTTCAGGGTGTCCAACACAGCCCTGATCAAGGCCTCAGCTGAGGGAACAGGATCAGCCTCAAAGGGGTCCCCAAAAAACTGAAAGGAAGGAACAGCAGAACAGTCCTCATCATCAGAATCCACCAATAATTCCTCCTCAGAGGAACCAGACATATCAGGTACACCCGGCAGTTTAAGCAGGGAAGATCTGATAGAGGTGGGGACCTGCCACGAGTGGAAGACCCCCTGCAAAGTGGATGGAAGGAGTGGTAAGGTGGACCGGAGGTCCTTGGTAGTAGCCTTAAACTCTTGCATCCAGACTGGCTCTAGTGCATGGCTGGAGGTCCCTGCAGGAGACTCAGGGGCAGCAGAGCATGCTGGGCAAACATGACCTGAGTATTCTTTAGGTAACCCTGAGTGACGCCCCAGTGTCCTTAGTCTTAGGTCTAGCCCCAAGGTCTAAAGGAATAGATATACTCACAGTGTCAAACGGTCAAAGTATCAGAAAACACCCAAAATACAGTGTGTATGAGAATAAAATTCACCCCAGAAACGCTAAAATAGACTTATCTGGCAGGCAAAGGGTTAAACTGCTGAGGAGAGAAGGAGAGTCCAAGCCGTGCATAGGATACTCAATCAGCGAAGGCACAAAATGGCTGCCGCAGAGGAAGCCGATCAGAAACGAGCGTGCAAAGCAAGAGCTCATGGGAATTGTAGTTTTGCTAAAAGAATATCCCAATTGTGCCCGCAGCCCCCTGAGCCCCCCAACATGCCCAGAACATTGACCGGATAACAGAGCAAGGGCAGAACCAACACAACGAGCCATCTCTGACCTTGCTACGTGGAGTGGTTGCAGAGATATGTCCCAAACTGTAAAGTCCCATAGAAGTGAATGGAGCAATGGCGTCTATGTGGTAAACTCATACCTTAAAGGCGCAGAACACAAACTTTACAAGATGAAAACCAAATGTAAAAACCACTCAATAGCCCACTAGAACAAATCATTAAACCCAATAAACACTGATCCCAGTAGGGAAAGTGCCCACAACACCCAAAAGAGCAGCCAAAGGGTTACGTTACCACAGAAACGTGCTCCAAACACCCCACAGATATACAGATAAACCTAATGAGTGCATGAGTATGTAATAGGAACTCCAAATGAGACCCCTGTGCGGAGGGGAAGTGTGGTACATGTGGGGTGTTCACCTTTTTAGCTGGTCTTCTGTCTTCAGATTACCATATATCAAGAAGAAGCCTCAGTGAGCAACTCCTGGGGAAAGGACTTGCAGCCAAAATTTTCCCCCCAGGGCTCAGGTCCACAAAAGCACCCGGTAAACTGAGCTATCCACATTTGGGTGATGGGAATTGTCAGTGATGGTAACCCGCCTAATGGCGGTAACCCATATCTAACAGAAAAATAATAAAGAAGCTAAAACTATAGCAGAACTGTTCTCTTGCCTTGTGTCTTGACCAAGGAACAAATCTTACTGGGAGTGGATTGGCTAGCTGCAAGCTAAGGAGAGAAGGAGGTAGCCTCCACCCAGCAGTCACTTCTCAGACTTGTTCCTGCCTACTTAAAGGGGCTGATCGCCTACCCAAAGTTACCAGTAACCTGAACTGGACAACAGAGAAAATTGGTTTCCTATAAAGGCAAAATGCTCTGGAAAACTGTAGTAGTCAGGGCGTTAAAATCTCAATATAAATAATTGGGAACTCTATGAAATTTATGGTGCTGTGGGGCTTGCTCCAGAATTCTTTTTTCTTACTGTTTAAGGCCCTTATACTACATTAAACACTCTACAATTTAAAAAAAGGTTATAGTATAGTAATACTTAATAAGTAAAAATATATAAATATATTGTAGCGTTTATCCTCCTGAGTAAAAAAAAGGGTTCTTCCACTGCTGAAAGGTATTTTATTCAAAAGCTATTACAGCTCAAAGTTGATTTTTTTAGGTGCAAAATCACAGTGGGCTGAAATTGTACAGAAGTGCTGTTGTTACACTATCCTATGGATAGCTCTGGTGCATACACCATAAATCTCCATAGGAAGGTGTAACAACAGCGCCATACAATTTCAGGCCACTGTGATATTGCACCTAAAAAAAATCAACTTTGAGCTGTAATAACATTTGAATAAAACATATTTCAACAGTGGGAGTACCCTCGTTTTACTCAGGGGGATAAACCTTACAACTTTTTTTTTTTTACATTTTAAGTATTACTATCCCTTTAATCACAAAATAACAGCATGCACACTGTCATTAACACATTATTACTATTATACAAGTGTTATAAATATAGATATGATTATCATAACCCTTTGAGTGCTAGAGAGGTATCCCACGAATTGCAGAAAAATGTGTTTAATATTATTAACCCTAGAAGTACCAGAGAGTTATTCAAGATATTCAGCAGCACTGGGCATGGGAAGTGAAACGGACATACAGTACATTATTAATAAGAATTATTTAATGAAAAAAATTGGAGGGATTTATTTTAACCCCATGGATGCAAAGAGTAATTCAGAAATTCTGAACGTGGAGCAATTCTAGGACAAACCAACTTCCCCATAGGGAACAAATTAGCAATTCCAAATTTTCAGCTAACTTTTAAAGTGATTGTAATGTCTAAACAAAACTCGCTGAATTGCCTTCAGATTATAAGAAACACTTTGCCCTGTTTAAAAACTCTTACTTTTGCGTCATTCTAAAGTTATGAAGTGGAGAAGGATCCCCCTCCCACCCCTTCTGTCTAAGTCACTGCTGCTGCTCTCTGAGGTCTGGACAGATGCGGTGAGGAACAAACTTCAGTAAGTAAAGGGTAATCCTTTGTCAAGGGGGGCAGGATTTCCCTTATATTTACTTACTGAAGCTTGTCTCTCACTGCAGCCGTCGGGTCGCACGACACCACTGGCCATTCAGTGGGAGGCGGCCAGAAGGGATGGGCAGAGGATGGTTAATTTTATAACTTTAGAATTACACAAAAGTAAGAGTTTTTAAACAGCACAAAGTGTTTCTCATAATCTAAAGAAGAACTGGCGATGGTGTTTTGTTTAGACATTACAATTCCTTTAACCCCTGAATTATAGAGAGCTATTTTATACAATCTGTAGTAATGCATTGGAGAACACTTTAGCATTCCTCAAGTTAACCCTTTGCAAGCACACGTTGTAGACCGTTCAAATGAAGTATTTCTTTGTAACTACAGTGATCACGGCTCTGCTGAAGAGCCACAGGACAGTCTATGGACTGTGATCTCCGCCTGTAACTGAAAACTGAACTCAGCACAAGGGGAGGGAAGGGGGAACTTTGCAGACTGATATCTCCCAAACCATAAAGGTTTGGGAGATCAGAAATGGCGCAATTAATTTATTTTTTAAGTATCTACAGAAGTAAATCAATTGAATGTTAAGTATTACTATCACTTTAACACACATCAAGCTCCAATCAGGCTTTCGGTAACCCAGTTTTCTCCTACAGCCCCTTTGGGAGGTCATCTTAGAAAACTGCTCAACAGGCATATCTGTCATTGCCTTAAGAGAGACTCTTTGCTAAGTTGTGCCCAGTCTGTACATCTGCATAAGCCTGAAATGGAATTTCTGTTATGGTATACAACAGAACAAAGATATTCAGCTGGAGCTTCTGTTCATTACCATTAGACGGAGGTTATAATAACAAGCACTCTGTATTGCCTGTAAATCTGCAAACATGTATAGAGGGAGCTCTGCTATGGAGTCCAGTGCATTTGGCACATTTACTTATTACCACTTTAATCATGAATGAAGGAGTTCCCATTTCAAATACCTTACATATTATTTCACAGACTTACTGTCTCTTGAACACTGTGTTCATAGACTTAGCAGGAGACTAGTAAAGTAAAAATTATACCTTTATTAGCTAACGGAGTGGCTCTAGGATGTAAAATTTCAAGACAACTAGGTCTCTTCTTCAGGAATAATAAGGCATCTGAGAGCCACTCAGCCAATAAAGTATCATTATTACACCACCAGTCTTCTGCTTTTTCTATAGCTAACAAGGTACCTCGCTTTGGCCTCAGACATTAGAACAGGCATTTACATAATTTCAGAATAAAACAAAACACCTTAAAGTGGAAGTTTCACCTTAATTCAAGTTTTCATATTTGAAAACTGCATTAAAAACTGCCTGTGTGTCTTGTTGGCCAAAAGACCAGCAAATGTACAATTAATGAGATATTCACACTTGTTACCATAAAGTAATGTCTGCTAGTTGTGGTACCTGTGCTGTACCAGTGACATTACATATGCTTTACACTTTCAGTGACATTTCATATGCTAATGAAGCTTTATGCGGTACCATGAAACATTCACTTTCCCTTTCCACAGAAATAAAACTGTGAATATCTTCTAAACTATAAATCTGCTGCGACTTTTGGTTAACATGACATAAGCAGTTTTTAATGAAGTTTTCAAATATGTAAACTTGAATTAAAGTGGAAGTTCCAATCAAGAGAGAGCACATTTATATCCAGACCAACAGATTCTATGTATAGGATTCCTTTTATTGTTTCCTCCTGTTTGGAATTTGTAATGCGCTATTCATATCCAGCCACATCAACCTAGCCAGACAGCTGAGCCAGGTTATGGCAAGTTCCAACAACAAGATACCGCAGCTGTGAAACTGGATAAAAACTGAATGAGTAACCAGAATCCACAATAACTGACTTATTAAGCAGTGAAACTTGAATGCAGGTAATTTTGCAGCTTTTGTCACTGAAACAGCTTAATAACATTGTCTTATTTGCTAAATAGTAAATGAAAAAAAATGATGTGGGGGCCCAGAATGGATGGATACTTTGAGCAGGAAATGTACTGTTCATGCTGAACGTGCACTAAACATTTCCCATCTACTTTAGGGGAATTACGTGACTGGCTAAGAAAATAATTAGCTGTGAAAATATGTCTTGGCAGACACATATGATGTATTCCTCATTTTCATATGTAATGAACCCATTTTCTACGGTAATTAGAGGCTATTATCATTAAGAGAAAAATGTATTTCTGTTTGTCATCATGTTTCAGTACAAAGTGAAAATATATATAATTGAAAAGTAGCATATACCTTGCTGTCAAAGAAAAACACAATACACATCTCCTATATGTAGAAGAGTCCATTCACTATCAGAATGTCACCCTCAGTTTGGCGATCACCCCAGGGGCACATTAATATGTCGCCAGATTGAAAATAGCGACATAAGAATCTCACCCGCATGACAAGGGTGACATACCTGTGAAAGAAAGCTGGGAAAATAAGTCTACCAAGCTAAGCATCAGAAGCAGAGGAGCAAGCATGACTGCATCATCGGAGTGATTGCAGGAGCTACGATGCGGCATTCAAAGGGTTAATGGATGGTGTAAGTATGAGTTTTGGAGATAAAATGCTGTTGAGTTGCAGGAAACGTGGGAGCCGTGTAGGGAGAATGTAGCAGTGGCATTCCATCCATTAACCCTTTGAGTGTCAGATCACAGCCCCTGTAATCATGCCAGTGGGGCATCACAGTCACTCTTGCTCATTTGCTTCATTTAAAGCTCATTTGGCTCAGTTTGGTAGACTTTTTCCCTGCTTTCTTTCTTAGGTATGTCACCCTTGTAATGCGGGTGAGTTTCTTATGTAGCCATTTTCAGCCTGCAAGATATTTAATGCATCCCTGGGTTGGCGCCGAATTGAGGGTGACATTTTGATAGAATAATGAACAGTCCAAGTAAAACTCAAAAAAAAAAAAAAAAAAAAAATACCAAAATACAACACCGACCACTGTGAGGTTGAAGTTCGACATCAAACTGGAAAAATATGAAGAGTGCCATCTTTACATGAATCAATAAAACCCGGTTTTATGTCTGTGCATGTTCTTTCATGTGTGTAGATAACTGAAAGCACTAAAACTGGATGCAGTTTTTATGTAAGGCTTGGTGTTACCGTAAGCTTAACCCACTGGATGTTACCAATGCCACTGATGCATTGTTTTGCGATGAAATGGAGACCTCTGACATACGAGAAGTTAAACAGATAGAGACACAACAAGCTATGTTTTACGATCTGTCTGGTCTGCAGACCAGACTCCAAGCCTGTCAGCTTGAGTGGTGACGTATTAAAAGAGGCAGGAGGGGTAAACTTTAGAATGCAGTTGTCCTAAACTAAGAAAGTTATGGAAAAAAATCAGGGTGGATTTTATTTAAATCACAATTTAAATCACTAGTCAGTAAGACTCAATTTAAATCATTATTTATAAATGTAAAGACTCATTCTTGCTGGTAGTTCTAAGCTTTAATTTTTGCAACCATATGAAGATTTCATATTTAGAATATTAAGCTGTCAGATTAGTAAAACAGCTATATCAGAACTGATTTTAGTTTGCATTTTGCTTGCATTTTGCACGCATACCTGCTTTACCCCATAGGAAGAGGAACTTCATTAAAGCGGAACTACCACCCCTTGTAAACTTTGCTCCAAATAATTACCCATCTGGAAACTAGCTGCTCAATAGTGCTAGTCGCCAGAATTATTACCGCGTTATTGAGAATTCTATACTGCTCCCGGAAATAGCACAGATATATTTCCATAGTGACGTCTGCGCTGTCAGTCCCAGCCTGCTCTAGGAGGCGTTGCTAGGAGCCGTTCAGTACCAAAGGGGACTGACAGCACAGACGTCACTATAGAAAGATGTCTGCGCTGTTTCCTGGCTGCCCGTCCGGGAGCAGTATTGAATTCTCAATAACGTGGTAATAATTCTGGCGACTAGCACTATTGAGCAGCTTACAAGGGGTGGTAGTTCTGTTTTAAAATATTTCCAAACTGTACCTCTTTTACAGCCTGCTGCCATTTTGCTCCTTAAGGGAGGGAATAAAGAACTTCAAGCTATGTGCACGCTGCTCCGGAAGCCCTGAACTGTAACTTAAAAAAAAAAAAAAAAAGAAAACCCTGTGGTCCTCAAATGCCGGCCGCGTGTGTAGAACAACAATGGGATTAAGGTCTTTTCCTGGACTTTGTTTATTTTATACCATTTTTACTGTGAAAAAGTGCATGTTATCTCAGCTTGGATTAATTGAATTAGTTTACCAAAAATGTAAATATTGCATGAATATACAGTCTCTTGCTACATAACTAAGCTCTATTTCATGCCGAATAACCTTTGAACTATAATGCATCTTTAATAGAAAACTATCTTTAGATATAATTTCTCCTCCAAAAGCATTTCATTAAAATAAATTTAAATAAAAAAAAATCTGATTTAAATAAAAAAAAAAAAACATATTTTTTTGATTTTTAAGAAAAAAAAAATCAGATTTTAATCCACTCTGGAAAAAATACATAGATGGTTTCATTTCTTTCTTTCAATATTATTTAATGAAAAAAGAGTCCTTGAGTCAACTTAATTTACAATATACAGTGTATAACCAAACATATTGCCTGAGATACAAAACAAAGATTGCAATGAGAACCATGTTTATACTATCTTATGATTGTAATTAAGGACATGTCAACATAAGAGCCAGCACTTTCAAGGAGAACTACAATCTCCTAATAATAACTCTCTCCATTATGTTGCTATGATTGACCAGAAAATCCTACTGGCCTCTATGAAATTTGTCTTGGTTCAAGAGATTTATTCAGTCAGACCTGGATGTCATGTACATGGACGCAGACATGATAGCATAACTCCCAACAGCGTGTCGCTGTCATATACAGGCCACCTGGTCCCACTGCACAATTCCTTGATCACTTCACCTCCTGGCTCCCTCACTTCATGTCCTCTGATGTCCCTACTCTCATCATGGGTGACTTCAACATCCCTATAGATAATCACAACACCCCCCCTGCCCTCAAACTCCTCTCCTTAACAACCTCCTTAGGCTTATCGCAGTGGACCAGCTCTCCCACACACAGTGATGGTCACTCCCTCGACTTGATCTTCACTAACCTCTGCTCGGTCTCCAACTTCTCTAATGTCCCCTTTCCCCTCTCTGACCACCACCTCCTCACCGGTAACCTCATCATACCACGCAAACCCATCACCCCCGCCACAATCAAGCGTATGCGGAGAAATCTGCATACTCTTGACAAGCAACAATTTTCCACCTCCCTGCAGCCTCTTCTCAACCCCATCCTCACACTTACTTGCCCAGACAAAACTACTGCTCTCTACAACAGCACTCTCACTTCAGCCCTTGACATCGCTGCACCTGCAACTCCACGCCACCCACGCACAACCCCACTGCAACCCTGGCACACAAGACTAACGCGATACCTCCAAAGGTGCTCACGCACTGCTGAAAGGCACTGGAGGAAATCGCGCTCCACAGCTGACTTCACACACTACAAATTCATTCTCCGTTCTTATAGCTCTGCCCTCTCCCTGGCTAAACAGTCATTCTTCTCCTCTCTAATTTCTAATCTTTCCTCCAACCCCAAACGCCTTTTCTCAACCTTCACATCTCTTCTAAACCCACCAACACATACACCTTCCACTAACTTCTCTGCCCAAGATCTCGCCAACCACTTCAAGAACAAGATTGAATCTATCAGACATGACATTTCATCACTACCACCCCCACCCAGCCAGCCCAGCCCTGTCGCCTCTCCCACATACACACTAAGCTCCTTCCCACCTGTCACTGAGGATGAAGTCTCCCTTCTCCTCACTCGCTCAAACCTAACAACATGCCCTCTCGACCCAATCCCATCTCAGCTCACCCAAGAACTCTCCCCTCTACTAACTCCAATCCTTACTCACTTATTCAACCTCTCTTTGTCAACCGGCACCTTCCCATCCTCTTTCAAACACGCACTAATCACTCCCATCCTAAAAAAACCCTCCCTGGACCCAAACTCACTGTCAAATTACCGGCCAATTTCCCTACTCCCGTTCGCCTCCAAGCTTCTCGAGCGCCTTGCATATAACCGGCTCACTAAATTCCTCTGCTCCCATTCCCTGCTAGATCCCTTGCAATCTGGATTCCGCCCTCATCACTCCACTGAGACTGCCCTCACTAAAGTGGCCAATGACTTGCTCTCAGCCAAGTCAAAAGGCCACTACTCCCTACTCATTCTTTTGGACCTGTCAGCTGCCTTTGACACGGTTGATCACCCACTCCTCCTCCAAGCCCTCCACTCACTAGGTCTCTGCGACACTGCAATCTCCTGGTTTTCATCTTATCTCTGCAACCGCTCCTTCAGTGTTTCCTACTCCGGCTCCACTTCCCCACCCCTCCCACTGTCTGTTGGTGTGCCTCAAGGATCAGTACTGGGACCCTTGCTCTTCTCAATCTACACTGCTTCCCTTGGAAAACTAATAAACTCCTTTGGGTTTCACCATCATCTCTATGCTGATGACACCCAAATATATCTTTCCTCCCCAGACCTCTCCCCTTCCCTCCTGTCCCGAGTGTCTGACTGTCTGTCTGCCGTGTCTTCCTGGATGTCCTCCCATCAACTCAAACTTAACCTTGGCAAAACTGAACTAATTCTCTTCCCTCCATCTACAACCAGCCTTATCCCACATATTTCCCTCACCGTTAACAACACTTCCATCACACCAACCCCTACAGCACGCTGCCTGGGGGTCACATTTGACTCCGCCCTATCCTTCATTCCTCACATCCAGTCAATCTCCAACTCATGCCGCCTCCACCTCCGCAACATCTCTAGAATTCGACCCTTTCTCACAGAAGACACTACCAAAATTCTAATCCAAACACTCATCATGTCCCGTCTTGACTACTGTAACTCTTTACTAATTGGCCTGCCTCTCACCCGACTAACCCCGCTACAGTCCATAATGAACTCTGCTGCAAGACTAATCTACCTCACTCATCGCTTCTGTAACACCACACCCCTCTGTCAGTCCCTACACTGGCTCCCGTTAGCATACAGAGTAAAATTCAAAACTCTGGTGCTAACTTATAGAGCCCTCACTAACACTGCACCCCCCTATATCTCATCTCTCATTTCCAAATATACTCCCGCCCGCCATCTTCGCTCTGCACATGACCTTCTGCTCTCCACAGCTCTTATCACATCCTCCCACTCCCGCCTACAAGACTTCTCCCGTGCTGCACCTGAGCTGTGGAATTCCCTCCCCCGCCCCATCAGACTCTCCCCCAGCCTTCAAATCTTCAGACGCTCCCTGAAGACTCACCTCTTCAGGGAGGCTTATCAACTGCCTCCATAAACATCATCACCAAGATTCACCCCTTGCACGGACTACTGCACTCAACAGCACTTCTCACTCCAACCCACTGACTGGCAGTTCATGTGGCAGGAGGCACTTAAACGCAATAGCACTTACTCCTTCTGTATCAAACCTACCTTCCTCTAGACTGTAAGCTCTCACGAGCAGGGCCCTCTGATCCTCCTGTTCTACACATCTGATTGTACTATTTAATACCTCTGTATGTCTATTCCCAATTGTACAGCGCTGCGGAATTAGTTGGCGCTATATAAATAAAGAATAATAATAATAATAATAATAACATTTCAAATGGACAAAGACTGAAACTTCAGTTTTAGGCGGCATGGCTTGTGGGCAAGACCAAAGTATTTTATTTACGAAGACTGATTTATAACACATAAACGGAAGTTTACACAAAAATGAACGTGTTTTATAGCTCTGGAGCAACGTGAAACACGACAGTAGCTGGTAGATTTCTCAAAGTGAAGCAAGCTGAGTGCCTGAGCCAACTTGACTCTGAGGACAAGATGAGCTCACAATGCATTGTGAAGCAATGAGTTGCACACCACTCTGAGCTCTGAAGGGTTAACATTACCACAGTCAGTAAGCAGAGTTTAACATCCTGCAGCCATTGTTATATCCCACTCTATAAACTTAAAATCCAGTACTGATTTAAGATGTTATGTCTTGAACAAAGGCATACTTTTAAAATTCATAGGAGCAATTACGATTTTAGGAACCAAATGTAATAACATAACGAGTCTTATAACTTATACTTTTATTACTTTTCATTTCCAAAAATTGGCTCTATCAGTGTGCAAAGACCGATTATACGATTTCCTGATGAATCGTTTTGAGTAAACTCTTTGAAGTAACCAATACCTCAATGCAAAAGGCTGTTGCTTATACAAATATTCAGGAGATGATACAGAGATATTGTTGTATATTGATCACTTGATGTTTTTTAGCTTCTAATATCAATTTATCATAATGCCTAAGAAAAGGAAGGGTGGGATCACAGAAAAGTCTCCAGTAGCAAAAGGGATCTAATAACTGTCGTATTGCCTCAGTGATGTACATCTCTGTAGGCCAAATAACAATATTTACTCCTCTGTCTGCAAGTTTGATAAGTACATTATTCCAGTCCCTTAGTTCTTTCAAAGCTAACTGTCCTTCAGCACTCAAACTGCAATTACGATGACTAATTTTTGGCATTGGTGCAATATCATCATTCATTACCTCAAAGAGCATGCACATATTGTAACTGGTGTTTATAGGGGGAGTATATGTAGATTTCATTTTGAGATTAGATCTCCAGTTTTGAGTATGCTCTACTTGGTTATCTTGGAAGAGGTGCATTAAATCATTAACTAAATCACTCTCTGATTGTAATGCAAGATTTACAATTTTACATCCTTCTGAAAAATTGTATGTAATAATAATTTTCTAACAAAGAAATGGAGATTTTTGTAATGTTCAAAGTGTTAAGAATGGTCCTGAGGGACAAAAGCCAATCTCTTTTATAGTAATTTGATTTGTATTTATGTAAGGACGATGTCTGAAAGATTTGATGAACTCTCTATTCTCTCTTGTGGATTGTGTTGGTGTGTCCTGTTGCTGTGTACAGGGTGTCTCCCTCTGCCTCTTTGTACTCCTCTGCCTCTTCCTCTTCCCCCTGCACATTCTACATCACCTCCTTCTACTAAAAATATCTCTTATATACACCTGTCTGTGTGTAGAACTGCTTGATTGATCCAGCTCTGATAATTCGGTATCAGATATTTCTATATCAGTGCTAGATTCATTATTCAATGTAGTACAGACAAGGACTGTACGTTTAGAATTGATGTGGGGCCATTTATATATTTTGCCATTCTTGTAGTCATTTAGTTCCCTTAACGACCAGCGGTCCTGGGACTTTTCTGTCCCATAAGGACCGCTTTGATCTATGCCGACGTGCCGTACACATGACCTGTTGCATGTATTGGCACACCGCTTTGGGGCCTAAAAGAGATCGCTCCAGTCTTGGAGTGGTCAATTTTAGGCCCCGTTTATACTTACAGTGCTCCCGTTGGAGCGATGTAAGTAAAAAGTACGTGACATACTATGACCGTCTTCGCTCCTTAAGTATTTAAGGACCGTGACGGTCATAGTACGTCACGTAGTCCTTAAGGGGTTAAGTGACACATCTTTTGCTGTCTAGTAGAGTGCTTTCATATTTGCTTAGATCTTGTTGCATTTTATTATATGCTGTTTTAACCCTTTGATTGCCAGAGGGGCACGGAATGCATTGCAAAGCAATGCATTCCGTACCCCTCTGGCACTTAAAGGGTTAAAGGGTTCCAAAGACTCAAAATTATTTAATTTTGCATGCAACAAAATAAGTTTGTCTTTTTCATACTGGATCAATAACTTCATTAATTCCTGGGAGCATTGATCTAGGATCGTATCCCATTGTTCCCTAAAATGTTGATCAGGAGAGAATAAGGGACATAGTTTGACACATAAGCCTCTAGGTGTCATAGACCTAATATAGTTATCATAATAGTTACCATTCCACCATGCTTTAGATTCAGATAGGAGATTGTTGAAGTCTTTTTTCGCTCCAGATCTACTTGTTCATATTTTGCTTTTTTTGCCTAAGGCCCTAAAAGTGTAAGGTCAAAAGGTGTAACTCTTTTAGTGGCAGAGGGGTACACAATGCGTTGTGTACCATTCTGGTATGCAGAGGGTTACAATGTTTCAATCAAAATGTACCATACTACTTAATATATAAATACAGTGATTGATTTTGTAAAAAGAAAAAATCATCCTATATAATAAAACACTACCATTGTTTGTGTGAAGCTGTCATGCGCAGTACAGTTAGCTGCGTGTGCTGCAGTCATGCGCAGTAGAGACTGCCTGCACTGTGGCTGATAACGGAGCGGCCCTGTGTACACGGGCTCTTCAACTAGTATAGACATATTGTACTTCACAGAAGCTGGCATCAACAAACTACCAAAACCTAAGAAGCCAATAAAAATGTATTTAAAATGAATCACTTACTGGCAGAGTCCCAGGCAAAGAAGCATCAAAAAATGAAACTGTGGAGTTTGGTGGAGCAGCAAACTGGACTTGTGAGCTTGAAAACAGCTTGGACTTAGAGTTGATCTGTGCATGGATTTCCAGACCCACAACCCCTGCCCAACGCAGAGCACTGCAAAAGAAAAATTACACTTGTCTTTTACATAATGTTTACATTTTGAGTTGTATTTTACAATGTAATCTGGCTTGATGATTAAGCATTAAATAGCAGTTCCTAACTCCAGCCCTTGGGAAACATAAACAGTCCAGGTTTTTAAGATAGTCACACATGAGAACAGCTGGCTCAGTCTGTGGATGAATCATTGGGTCACATTCACCTGTGCTCAAGTGAGGAATATCCTGAAAACCTGCACTATTGATATGTATGGATGACTGGAGTCAGGACTGCAATAAAACTTTTTTTTACCTCTTATTATCCTATATTCTCTGGAAAATATAGTCTGAAGGCTGCCTTGCTGCCATTGTTCTACTTAAAGTTAAAATGTTAAGTTGTCGTCTCTCTCATTTGAAATAATAATAGAGATATGTAGATTTTGGAAAACCAGGGAACGAATGCTACAATACAGGTATGTTACTGGTTTAGGACTAAGGGGGTGCATTAATCACACAGGAAATTGTTGAATGTGCAAAGAAATCTTCTGATTTCCATGAACATTTGCAAATGTATCAATGGCTAGATAATATCTGTTACTCAATCAGTCATTCATCAATGTGCTAGTGTCAGGTAAATTCACCTGACACTAGGTGAACTGCATGGCAGATTCCACAGAAATCTGAGGCAGACAAACCCAGACACTTATGCTGTATGTGTGTGCGTATTGTTAAAAAGGCTGCATTCCTGCCATATTGTTTCTTCATAGTGCCCTTCAGGGCAGGGAAATATGATTTATCTTTGGTAATTACCTGAAGGTATCTGCTCTGTCTGTACACATTGATGAATTTCAACCTAATCTGGAAGTTCATAATTGTTGCTTCTTGAAAACAGCCACAGAATCACAAATATAGGGCAGGATTGGAGAGTGGATGATAAATGGTTTTACTGGATTTCTCACAGTTTCTATTGAAGGATATATGGAAATTGGTGATAAAGCCAGTGATAAATGTATCACCTGAAATTAAATCCTGACATGTTTGGCATCAGGTAAGTCCACTCCAGGAAACAGAGATGTTATGGATAATAAAAGCTGGTAACAATAATGCATATGTGAAAAACATCCTACAAGCTTAAAAATGGATCACAGCCTAGATCAGTCTGTGATCATGGAATGAGATCCTGAAAGCAAGTGGTGTTTGGGGGGCAGAAACTATCCCATTTAAGGGCCAGAGCAGTGTGCCATGCGTTATGAAGCAATGTGTTGCACAGACTACTGGTCCATAAAGGGTTAAGAACCTCAGAATTAGTGTGTGTATTTTTTATTCAGAAGGATTATATAAGGGAAATTAGAACCACAGAAGGCTTTTAACTTGTCCTGTATTCCACATTGACTAAGAAAAATAATTTATTGGTTAAGTAGACAAAAATCCCCTTTTCTCTTTCATTCAGTGTGGAAAACAGAAGCCATGGGCATACACACCAAAGCTGTTAACCAAGATTCAGAGAGAGAGAGAGAGAGAGAAAAAAACCCTTAAAAAACAGAGCCGTCTTCACACAGATTAACTAGAACACAGACACACCAAACTGAGGAACAGGAAACTTGATTACTGGAAGTAAACACAAGCAGGACACCTACATAGTCACAATGGACTGTAGGACCTTCCTTCCAAAACTGGCTTCAGTTGAAGCCATAACATTGATGTGTGAAGGGACAACCATATTTCCTCCTTGTACAACTGCTCTGCAAAGGCCTGGTTATTGTAGGCTCAGGAAGCAACCACCACTCTGGTGAAATGAGCAGTGAACCTAAAGGGAACATGCTTTTTCCTAGGAATGTAGGTCTGTTGAATGGTCACCTTAATCCAGGAAGCTACCATTACCTTAGACGCAGCTTAGCCCACACGAGGGCCCACGAGAATGACAAAAAGGTTTTAAAGACTCTGCTAACGTAAAGTAGTACTAAAATCATTCACCTAAGTCCAAACAATGACTCTCCTGCTCCCACCTTGGCAATGAAAAGGAAGAACAATTACCTGGTAAACGTGAACTTCAGTAATAACCTTAGGTAGAAACCATACAGAAATTTGCAAAACTGCCCTATCAGAATGAAAATCAGAAAGGAAAGTTTACAGAACAAAGGCTTTAATTCAGCTGCATGGTGAATAGACACAAATGCAAACAGGAAAGCTGTCTTAAGAGACAAGACGAGAAAGGAAACAGAAGCAGAGGCTGAAGATGAAAAGGACACAACCAAGATGGCTGGTCTTTCCAGCACGTATAAGTAAAAATAAACACTTACAGTGGAACTACCACCTATTTTAAACTTTATGGCAAATAATTACCCATCTGGTGACTAGCTGGTCAGTAGTGCTAGTCGCCAGAATAATTACCAGGTTAATGAGAATGATACCTTGCTCCGGGGATGATAGGCAGTAGAAAGCGCAGACATCTTGACGTCTGCGTGCCTGCTCTGTCAGTCCCTGGCGGCTCTAGGAGGCGTTGCTGGGAGCTGTTCAGCTCCGAAAGGGACTGACAGCACAGGCATCACTATGGAAAGAGGTCTGCACTCTCTATTGCCTGTCAGCCCCAGAGCAAGGTATCATTCTCATTAACCAGGTAATTTTTCTGGCGAATAGCACTACTGAGCAGCTAGTCACTATATGAGTAATTATTTGCCATAACGTTTAAAATATGTGGTAGTTCCGCTTTAAACACTGAAATATTTTTTTAATATAACTTTCTAGTAACTGAAAAGTCTGCGAGGGCTGATGGCAGCAGTGGGTCTGTTTGTGGTCCAGAAAAAAGTGAACAAGAGGAGGGACATGCTGCCTCCTAATCTAGCAGCGGTAGTGAGCTTACTCCCACCTTTGTCCAAGTGGTAAATTACATCTCTGCTGTTGATGAAGAAATTAATTGTGAGGCAGAGGAGACTGAGGAAGGAAGTAGCAAGCAACCCAGCATCAACTCCTCCTACACAGCCTGCAACTGTTTTCCCTACATGTGCACTCATCACTACCAGTACCAGCACTCGCACTGAATTCCACACAGGGCTGTGGCTGGCTTAGAATGTTGAATGACACGGATGCTTGGGCAGCTCATCACTGTGGGAGGCTCTACTCAATGCTTGAAGGGGATCCCTTCGGGCAGGGGTTAGAGGCTCTTGCTCCCCACTTCTGCCTCCCATCATGCTCCACCTTCAGGAGGAATGTGCTGCCCTCACTTTAACTGCTCATGTGTATTACTGTTGAAGGATGAGCTGTCCAGGTCTGCTGGACAGACCGTACACTTCCATACGTCAGAGGGGAGTGTCCTGTGCAAAGTATGCCTTCCTTTTGCTGACAGCACACTGGTGGCAACCAAGAGTCTTAGAGGATACTATTGCTGCAAGTACACTGGGTATGAGGAGGGGTGACACTGGATCATGCAGAATTTATAGATTAGCAGCACACAGGAAGATGATGGAACAGTGGGTTAGAGAACATTGAAAGACAAGCATTTTTATGAGTTTGCGCTGCTCAGCACATATATAGAATCCGGTGGAAAGGGTAGCTCTTCCAGTTGAAAAGCACTGCAGGCTGTCAAACTCCATTATCTCTGTCATAATATTGCCACGCACTGCCTACGTCAAGATGCTGTCACCCGATGGAAAGTCACCATGGACCCTCCGTAGTCCATGTTGGTCACACTCTGTAACCCAAAAGGTAAAGAAAAAGATTGCTCACATTTATAGCAAGCTGGGATTTTGGAAGAACAAGTTTGTACACAGGGTGTGTGAGATGCAGCACAACAGGGACATGCTTAGGGGAAGGAAAGGAGCAGAAGTTAAACACAGAAATTTTCTAAAGCAGCAGAAGAAGCACCACCCAGCTGTCTTACTCCCCAGCCCTCGCATACTTGCACCATAGCAACGGCGCTACTATTAGATTAGCAGAGGCCCTTGATTGTTTGGTGTGTACAACCAAAGTCACTCAAAGAGAGGGGAGTGCCTCAGACATGGTTAAAGCCTCCCTTGACAAATTCCACTGCCTTCTACTGCTGACCACCTAAGCTACTGGTAAAATAATGCTGTTAACTGGCCAGACCTTTCTTTGGTGGCCCAGGAGCTAAGGTTGGATACCCAGCTCAGACTTTTTAGGCTGAGGGAGATAATTCTCCCACCCATTTAATAATCATTCATCAATATGTACTGCAACAGACTTTTCTTGCTCATATACCATGCTGCTGTACGTGTCTGTCCATTGGTCTAATGCTGCTGCTGGTCCTGCAATGCCAACTCTCGTCTCCTCTATCACCTCCTGAAGTCCATACCAAGCATGTAATACAGTCAAAAATGCTTCTGCTGCTTCCATACTCTACAGAGATCAATGCAATTTTTTTGGGGGGGCAGGAGGTTCTGTTATTAGACAACCACCACCATTAAATAGACTTTTGCTGGTCATGCTCCTATGTGTGTCTGTCCAGAGTGGTCTAGTCCTGGTGGTACTGAAATAGAAACTCATTTCCTCTCTCACAACCTGAAGCCCATACCATGCTTGTGGTCACAGATGCTGCAGCTGCTGGTGGTGGGCCTGCAAATGCCAACTATCATTATCCCTCCTGTAGCCCATACCATGCTTGTAATAGTCACAGATGCTGCTATTGGTGGTACTACAATGACAACTCTAGTCCCCTCTATCACCTCCTAAAGCCCAATAGTGTCCTTGTAACTAACAAAGTCAAAGATGATGCTGCTTCCTAGCTAACTGCACTTCCTCAATCAATCACTCAATAGACTTTTCTAGCTGATGTATGTGCCTATCCAGATTGGTCTACTTCTGTTGCTAATGGTGATGGTGGTGGTACTGCAATGCCATCTCTCTTTCCCATAACCTCCTAAAGCCCACTATTATACTTGTAACAGTCAAAGATTCTGCTGCTTCCTTCCTTACTCTCAGAGAAGTGTATTTTAATTAATTATTTTTTTTTTTTGGGGGGGGGGCGGGGGTGACTTTGTTAGACACAGCCACTTTTTCTTCTTCAGTCAATAGATTTTTCTAACATACTGCTGCTGTATGTATCTGTCCAGAGTGGTCTAATGCAGATTCTGGTTATACTGCAATACAAACTTGCACCTCCTCTATCACCGCCATACTGTGTGTCAAATATGTTGCTACTTCCTTCCTTATTCTCAGAGATCAGTGTATGTTTTATTGGGGGCTTTCTGTGGTTAGACAGCAACCAGTACTTTCTCAGTAAATAAACATTTATGGTCCATATACCATGCTGCAGGATGTGTGTCATCAAAGATGAGACTGCTTCTTTACTCTCAGAAATCAGTGAAAGACCTCCCTAAAATTGAGTATTAGTCCAATAAAAAAAGTATTGTTACATACTGTGATTAATTTGGCATCTACACCACTGGACTAACAAGGCTATCCTAAATTATATTTAATATATTATATATGGATATACAGAGAAGAAATTATGTGTATCCATCATGTATATATGAGCACTCGTATGACTTCAAGTGAAAAGTGTTGATTTATATTCAACATTTCAGCCTCCTTAAGGGCCTTTATCAAGATAAAGGCCCTTGAAGGGCCCAAAAAGTAAACAATAAATCAACACTATTTTTCCACCTGAAGAGTGCTCATATCTATATGGTGGATACATATACATTATTCTCTGTATACAAGACACTAGCAAGAATACTCAATTTTACAAGAGCATATTTTTTATTATTTATAGTAATATATATAAGCAACAGGTTGTCGGAGTATGAAAATTACCACAGTTCCGATGGCTCAGAAAAGCAATGTGTTAGACGGGTCTTCATGCTCTTAGCTGTGAAGACATTTAACTACTAAGCTATGCTTCACAGCATGCCTAGGTTACCTGGACATAAAGAATATTGCAAACTGTCAAATTCCAGAATTTTGCAATGATGTCAGTCCAGTTGAGTTTGAGAACACCAATGCGTTTGGTGGCCAGGCACTGGCTCCCAAAGCCACACCCCAGCCACAAAATGCCAGATCACAGCTCCTGAGGATTGTAAGCTGTGGAAAATGATGTGGTACACTCCAAAATTTGTTACACAGCTTCGTTGACCCAAACCATTCAACGTTGATGAATGATAATCTGTTTGCATGTGAGACAACCATTACTAGGCTTACCAATATTGTCAGAAATGGAGAGGGTTACTCTTCTCTGTCAAGCTCTTGTTCTGTCTAGGGAATCATGATGGCTGGACAATAGTTGGGACGCGCTAATTAGCGGCATGCAGAAGAACGTGTTAAGGTAAACATATTTACTCAGAACTTTCTTGGCAGCAGTATACCACCAACTGACAAATTGCATGCGTTATCATGGATAGCCTCCATGTTTATTACACACTGCATACACAGCTCTGCATACATTATTAGACCTTCCCCCACTCAGCATGTGTGGGACATTATGGGTTGCCAGCAAGGCCTTCTGTATCCAACCTGCACCAGTTGCATGCACAAGTCAATGCTGCAGGGACTAACTTTCCCCAAGAAATGACTGACCACCTTATTGACTGTATGCCTCAACTTGTATCTACCTGTATCACCACCTCAGGTGTGCATAATTGATATTCAATAAAACAATCTGGTCTTAAAATCATTGTTTCTTGTCCCCTATAAGACTCTTCACACACACATGACTGCGATCAGTGACAATCATTGGGCAGTAGGCATCCCTGGTCTTCAAGTGATACCAACAGTGTGTGTTTTCAGGATGTAGCAACTAGAGCACAGGTGGGTTAATTATTGGCTGTTACTTTAATTGGTTTACTTGATTCAAGGATATCCAGAAAACATGCACTGTTTTGGTTGCTCTTGAAGACCAAAGTTGGCTACCCAAGATGTATGGGCTGCAAAATATACAGCAAATTCTAATCTCTATGTCAGCCAGTTAAGCATATCTACCTAAAGTCCTTTGCAACCACCCACTGGCTAAAGGCAGCTCCAGAATTAATCATTGCTATTATTATCAGCATCAAAATCGAGTGAGCAGTGTTGCCCCTGTACAAACTGTCAAAGGAGTCTTAAAGAGGATGATATAATCTCTGAACAGGGTACACAATAAGGGAACTTACACAACTACTGAAAATATCCCTATATTTTTATTTTTATTTTATTTATTTTTTTTACAAGAAACTGAATTTCTGTTAAGTTTTTATTTTTTAGATAAACAATATATTTTCATTATACTGACATCTAATCAGTTCTATCCAAATTCACAATGTCTGTAAGCAACCTTCTGGCTACTGGACCTGTTGTTGTTAAAATGGACTGGTACATGAGGAAGTAAAGGCAGAATGGAGCTATCATTTTGTTAATATAAAAAAATAGTGGACCACTATAATCTCTAGTGCAATCAAACATCAATGAGCCATCATCTCTTATCTATAAATATATAAAAGAGAAAGCCTCATTACATAATTTATGTCTCCTCGGGAGACACACACACCCAGGGGTGGCAGTAAGGGGGCATGATTTTCACAGGACTATCCAGCCTGCCCACCACTATACAACTGAGGAAAAAAAGAAAATGGCTGCCACTTGCTCCTACACCACAGACACACACATGCCCCACTCACACAGCACCAAACAAACAAACACATACCGTAAAATCTCGGGTATAATACGCACAATTTTACCCCACTTCACCTTATGTGAAGTGGGGGGTGCGTATTATACACGAGAGTTTTTTCTTTGCGGAGTTAAAAATGTTTTATTGCTGCCGGCTACCTTCCCTCCCTCCCCCCCCACACAGCGCGACCCAATTTAAAAAGAATTCTTACTTAGTTTTGCTGCGCTATAGCTGGGTGAACCTCTGTGCCATCTTCCCTGCGGGCGGGCGGCAGGCTTGCATTTGCCGCCCGCTTCCTGCAATGGACTTTTAGGACCTTCCACCTCCAGCCAATGATAATGCACTTGCATTATCATTGGCTGGAGGCGGAAGGCCCTGACAGTCCATTGAAGGAAGCGGGCGGCAAATGCAAGCCTGCCGCCCGCCCGCAAGGAAGATGGCACAGAGGTTCACCCAGCTATAGCGCAGCAAAACTAAGTAAGAATTCTTTTTAAATTGGGTCGCGCTGTGTGGGGAGGGAGGGAGGGAAGGTAGCCGGCAGCAATATTTTTCTTTAAGTAAAGGGGAAAACAAGGGTGCGTATTATACATAGGCACTCTTGTTTTCCCCTAAAATCTTGGGCATAATATACACCTGCGTATTATACACAGGTGCGTATTATACCTGAGATTTTACGGTACATACACAGCACCAAATACACAAACAAAGCCAGAAAGAAATATGGCTGACACACACACACATATACACACATACACTCACTCTGACTCCCAGTGGCCTCAGCAGGACCTGTAGTACACCCACTGAAGGGTAGCTGCAGCACCAGGGGAACAAAATGGCACTCAAAGGGTTAAGGTAAGCCCTCATCGCTGAATTATTTCTTGACTGTCATCATTTGCCATGCAACACAGAGGACAGGCAGCCCACACTTAACCCACTGACTGCCACAGGGTTGTGTATGAAGTTTTACCCCTCAGGGAGTGTGTTCAAACCACTCACACTGCAAACTTGCATTTCCCTCCCACTTTTCCTCCTTTCCCAGACTATTATTAACACTTTTTCCACATTTATGTTAAGCCCCGTCCCTACTCTTGATTAAGCCCTGACCACTTTTAACCCAAATTGCCTCATTGGCCTCTCCACATCAGCACCACATCAGTCCCCTCCAGGGACTCCACAAGTCAAAGTTCCCAGGTATGAATACACTTCCCACTGCTATTTAACGCTGATATGCCTCTCTATACCTTAACCCTTTGAGTGCCAGAGAGGTACACAACTCATGCGTGCATGTGTTTCTGCGCATATATGTTGTGTGCGTGTGTGTACATCTCCGGTGTGTCTGTGTGTGTGCATGTCTTTTTGCATGTTTCTGCCGCTCGCTGTGTGTGTCTGCCTATGTGTTGCATAGGTCTGTATTTATCAGTGTACCTACATTTCACACACGTACGCCAAACGGTCATAACATGACGGGCAACGCCGTCCCACATTGCTAGAATACTTTTAAAAAAAAATGACAGGGCCTGAAATTCACTATGATATACAAGAGAACCCCCCCCCCCCTACATTTGCAAATTACTTTTTCCCAGAATGGAGACCATTGTATGCAACCCACTTGATTGTTTACCATAATATATTACCATAATAATCGAAAAAATTAAAATAAGAAATATACAAACAATAAATAATTAAAAACATCCCTTTATTCAAGGCCCCACATATCACAATGGAAACCATCTCCCCACAGGTGGTCCACCAAACGGGGAGGAAGCAGGTCCCAGTTAAAGATAAATAGCCACAAATTAATATAACAATGTGAAAATTAAAGTGTATATGATACACAGACATTAATACTGCTTCCAGAGAAGGGAAGGAGGGGGGATGAAATATAAATGAAAATCAGAGGCTTATGTCTGGATGCCCTTGGGCTCTTGAGAGCAAACTATATGGCTCCCTCTGCACTGGAAGAGTGATACATTGTATTAAAATGTATCAATCCTCTGCAGAGTCCAGAAACAATAACATAGTCAGTCAGCTGAACCCAAAGGTTAAAACAAATCAGATCATGGGACAAATTATCTGCTTTAGCACCACCTTAATGAGAAATGTTTGACGCTGTTGTCATAGGTCTACACCACAAGTGGCCAATCTGTCACTATCCAGCTTTTTTGAGATTTAGCTTAACCCATCCTAAGTGGGCTTTAGATGATAGCAGCTGAAGCCGAACAGGAACAGCAGAAAGGCTACAGGTGGGACCCCTGATGTATGCAGATATAGCTGCAATTATTTTTCACTGTAGAATTACAGGAAACAAATTGTAGATATTGTTAATAGTTTTGATTTTTTTTGATGCTTAACCAAAAACTATTAGTTTGTCCTTGTAAGGGTCCGATAAGGCGCAGTGAGAAATAATGATGTCTTACCTAAAGATAAGCACACAGACAATTACTAATATTATGTGCTTATGGACACTATTACACATTAGATGTGCTAAAGTAGGGCGGGCAAAATTCAAATTTCCACTTCCTGCTATTCTTACCACACTGAAGGCCCAAAACACAGCTGAATAATATGTTCTTTAATCCCAGGGAGTAGTGTAAGGAGCTACCATGATACTAGTGTGGGGTCATGAAGCATCACTTGGCATTGCATTTCGTGACCTCACCAAGGTGAGAAGCATCTCCGGGATTCTGGTAGGAGACGGAGTCAGGAGGCTTAATACAAAGAATGTAATTTAACTAGCCCTGCCACCTCAAAATGTCTGAAAGCACAGCTCACTGACATTTTTTCTGTGGGGGGCTTTATTGTAACAATTGCAATAATCTCATTTATGACACCAATTTCAGGCACTGATTGGGATTAGTTTCAAGAAAGATAGTGGCAAAAATATCACAAGGAAACAGCTACCTTTCAAAAAAGAAAAAAAAAAAGAAATCTAGATAAAAATTGTAGGTATACTAATCAATGGCTTTATCTGTAGAGATTTTAGTCTGAACACACTGCAGTATTTGTGCCTCTTTTCAGAACCACACTCTGACAGTAATCCAGCACCACTATTGTTTATTGATCTTTTAGTCAAAGTGTAAAAACTACAGATAAGAACCAAAGAACATTTGATGTGCCCAGTTTCCTGTTAACTCAAAATCATATTTCTTATTCAACATTCAGTACTTTACGGGGGAACTATAGGTCTTCATTTAACAGAAACAGTTAGGTAGGAATACTTCATATCAGCTATAACTATTTATATATCATTTAAATTTTATATTTTCTTATCCCCATTATATGTTTGTAATATTCACATCTTTACAACAGACAATAGACTTTTTCAGTGTGAATGCGATTTGCTATAGAGAGAATGATACTTCATTGTCACTCTCTGGCTAAGCAGAGAATGGAAAATCTTTTGATTTGGGGACCACATTAAGACTTAGAATTTGTGTTGGGCCCATGCAAGCGCACAGACACACACCAACCATAAATATGCATGTGGCAATGCACCTCTCAGCTACTAGCAGATGTCAGGAGTTGCAGTCCAGAACCAGTTAAAGAAGCCACAGATTGTCCAGTCCCTAATGTACTGTAATTAATAAAAGGTACCTTGACTTGCACCTTCCCCAAAGTAGTGATGCGGGGGGTTGGGACAAGGTACGTTATATTACTTACAATATATTACTTGGGCAACATGGGACGCATGGGCTGGAGATGTTCTTCGACTCCCATTATCCTCAGTTTTCCAGCACCTGGCTGAGAATGATGAGAGCTGTAGTCAAACACCATCTGGTATATCTAGCTTATCACATGATTTAATGTACATATAGGCGATTGTGCACCACTTGTAATTAGACTCGGCAGGCTTTACCCCTCTCTTACCTGGATGTTCTCTGAGCAGAGGACTAACACAGCACAGGTAGCTAATGGAACAGAGGGTATATACCTATCCCAACTCAGCTTTTGAAGAGTACTATAAAATCTCAGGTATAATACACACCTGTGTATAATATGCAGGTGTAAATTATACTCAAGATTTTGGGGGAAAACAACAGTGCCTATGTATAATATGCACCCTTGTTTCCCCTGTCTCACTAAAATAAATTGTATGTTGCTGCTCTGATTCCCTCCCTTCCTGCTTACCCTTATCCTTCTCACCCCCTCCGGATGCCAATCCAACAGCATTAGGCATTAGCCGCACGCTTCCAGCAATGACCTGTCAGGACCTTTTCATTTAAGACAATGCTAATGCCCTGTGAGGACCACAAGGTCCTCACAGGGAAATACCATAGATCCAATGAGCATAGATTTATGCATTGGATCTATGGCATTTCCCTGTGAGGACCCTGCGGTCCTCCCATGGCATTAGCAATGGCTTAACCCCTTAAGGACCCTTGACGGTCCTGGCACGTCATGCCTGGATTTGAGTTAAGGACCAATGACGTACCAGGACCGTCATGGCTAAAATGATAGCAGCGTGCCTCTGTGCACACTGCTATCATTAATGCCAGGCTGAGACTGAGCGCTCCGAGACTGGGGCGCTCAGTCTCAGCCCTTCTTGCCCTTGCCAGTTCATGTGATCACCGTAGCAGCAATCACATGTACCGGCATAGTGACAGAGGCAGCAGAGAAAGCATGCTGTCTTTGCCTGTCACGTCTGCCTCTGTCTCCGTTGCTATGAAAGTAAGGGAGACAGAAGTAGACAGGAGACACCTAGTGGTGAAAGAAAATACAGCAGCTAGGGGTATTAACCCCTACACTGCTGGTGCCAAAGGCTTGCTAAATGCAGGTCAATTTCTGACCTGCAATAATACTTTTTTTTTTTTTTTTTACAAAAATATTTTATTTAAAAAAAAATAATCTAATTAAACAAAAGTGAAAGTTTGATTGTTGTGGAGCTATGTAATACACTTACATACACCACCAAATGCCAGGGATAAAAAAGTGTCAAAATAGGGTGAGAAAAAGGGACATGGGGATTTTCACCCAGGGGGGACAGTGGCCACTTTAAACTGCGTATTTTGTAGGTATGACTGACCGGTCATACCTTTCATGCAGTCTCCATAAAAATTTAACCCTTTGTGCCCAATTGATCCCAAGAGAAAAAACAAAAATTGTGGGTTTTTTTTTTTTACATTTTTTTACCTTTTTTTACATTTTAATAAAGTAAATGGTGGGTTATCCATATACGTAGAGTATCAAATGAAAGCCCTATTTGTGCTTAAAAAAAAAACAGTATATAATTTATGGGGGTGGAATAAAAGAATTAGAGGGAAAACACTGTTGAACAAAGACATAGTCAAAAAGGTCAGAATTGCTCCGGTCCTTAAGTGAAATCCACCTCAGATTTTCCCGATCCTTAAGCGGTTAAAGGAAAAGGTCCTGACAGGTCATTGCTGGAAGCGTGCGGCTAATGCAAGCATGCCTCCTGCTGTCAGGCTGTCGGATTTGCATCCAGAAGGGGTGATAAAGATGAGGGTAAGTGGGAAGGGAGGGAATAAGCAACATACAATTTATTATTTTTTTTCCTATCATGTATACACATGTGAAGAGGGACAAAATTGTGTGCATTATATGCAAGATTTTATCTTAGTATACGCAAAGCTATTTTAAGTGAAACGAACCAGAACCAGCACACTTCCAAAAGGATGCCTAAAAGATAGCATTAACTTGTTGGATGCTAAAAATGCATTCAATACATTGCTTTCCAATTAATTCCTAAGGAAACATTTATACATTGTGATTTTGTAAACTTGTTATTCATTTAGACCATTTTAAAAGTCGATTTCACGGTCATTGTTGTATCCATAAGATATATATTAATTTCCAAATGATTTCAGCAATACTAACATGTTGAGGATATAACATATTTTTTGTTTTATACTTATAATTTAAAATAAATCAGTGTTATTTTTTTTTTATGACCCTCAATTTGTTTTTAAGCGTGTGATTGTTCTCATCACTACACGATTCCTAGCAGTCAGATCCCGTTGCGGAAAGTATTAGCACAATAATTCCCCACCAGTCAAAGGTCAGCTTTTGGAGCATTGAGCTGGTCATTGTATTTGATATATTATTCATGACTTGCACCTGTTGAAGTATATATATGAGTCAATAGCCCACTGGTGATGCCGTTAAAGCCCCTATTGTGGTTTCTGTTTTCTTTTTACTACAGAAAGGAGCACACTCTGGTACTGGAATAGACAGAATGTGGGCCGGTTCAAATGGCTTGATGGGCCAGATCTGGCTCACAGGTCATATTTTTCCCACCACTGAGATACAGCTCACAACAGAGCTCAAATAGTTAATAAAATACAATATATCTGCTGTAAGAAGTGCATATACCAAGGCAAGCCCTCCTGTTAAATAACATCTACTTAATCCAAGATAGAACTCCCTTTTAACCTCTAGTAAAATGTTGAGCAACCCTTTAGCAGTGAAAGTCTTGAAGTGTTCTCATCCCCTTACAATAAAAGCAGTTTCTTTTATAGAGAATTGAAACCCATATTTGTTTTATTCAAGCCATTTGTGTGTCATAAGAATAGTTTTTGAGAAGACGCTAATCTTAATTTGTTGGTGGCAAAGTATGAGACTTTAATGCTAATTAATGTATGTGATGGGCCAATATCACCACAAACTATGCTTTAATGAACATAGGCTGAGCCCATACACAGATGGCATTTCTAATGGCCCAGTGAGACACAAAATGTGACTTTAAAGGGATAGTAATGTCTAAATGAAAGTAGATCTCCGAGTCTTCACTGTGGTAAGCAAAACAATTTGCATTTAATTACTAACTTTGCTGTAGTTTTAAAGATATTCAATGTAAAAAGATCCCCCTTCCTGGCCATGTCACACTCATCAGTAAACAAAGGGAAATCCTGCCCTTCTTCGTCGGGGGGGGGGGCAGGGTTTTCCTTATGTTTACTAACTTAAGTATGTCCCTAGCTGCGTCCATCTGGTCCCCCGACTGGGAAGGCGGCCATAAGGGGTGGGAGAGGGGTCCTTTTACAGTAAATATCTTTAAAACTACAGAAAAGTTATTAAACATAGAGCACATTGTTATGCTTACCATAGTGAAGAGTCAGAGATCTACTTTAGTTTAGACATTACTATCCCTTTAAACAGAACACCATACTCTGCAAGGACTCAGCATAAAGTGATACGCATGCCATCAAAATATAAAGGTTAATTTCTCAAAAAAAACATTTATTTCACAGTAAAATGGCTAATTCTCTGTAAAACAAACTAAATGCGTCTTAGGTGGACAAGGGCACTTTAATCCAACAAAGATTTGATGCACCAAATCAATGCATTTCAAGAAGATAACTGGCATGATCATTTATTATTATTGCTCCCTGACACGTCTTGGAAGGTGGTCAAATATGGATTGTAAAACACAATGACCTTGATGAATAATGTTAACCGTTTGAGAGCCAGAGGGGTATGAATGGGATAGCCCTCTGGCACTCGAAGGAATAAGTAGAGTAACTCTGGAACAATCCAGCTATATCATAGGGGGCAGATAAAATCCCCATCGATTTAACTTGGGCTCTAACCTCTTGAATGCTAGAGGTCTCACACTACCACACAATATGTTTGAGACCCCTCCAGCATTCACAGGAATAAAAGTCTGTTTACAATCAATATGAATTATGGGATTTTCATTTGTCCTCTACACTGCAATTAGATTGCCTCAGAATTGCTCTACGCTATGGGAAAAGTACTAATGTACTTAAGTGTATGGATTGATTCAGAGCCTTATTTAAACCCCTTGAGGACCACAGGGGTGTGCAAATGGTTCCTTTTCAATGTGTTGTACACTCCTCTGGTACTCAAGGTTTACTCAGCACCTTGTTTACTAACAAGATGCAGAGAAAACAATAAACTATTTTCCTGTGTATGCTATAGGGAATGTGCTTAAAACTTGCTTGCATTGAAGCGATAGTAAAACTTAAAATGTAAAAAAATATATATATTGTAGGCCATTGAGATAATGCACCTCAAAAAGTTTTCAAGTCTGAGCTACAATAACTTTTGAATAAAACACCTCTCATCAGTGGGAATACCCTTGTTTTACTCAGGGGGATAAACACTACAACATATATTTTTTTACATTTTAACCCCTCAGTGACAGCCGCGTGCGTACACAGCTGACACTTTAACGCCCGGCTAGCAATTTTAATTTTTTTTTTTTTAGGAAATGATTCCGGAGTCCACGAACAGCATGCAGCCACACGGAGACCTGGACTTCTGGGACTTACCAGGTACGTCCTCTGTCACGAAGTGACAGTTTTTTGCGGGATGTACCTGGTAAGTCAATTGTCGGGATGGGGTTAAGTATTACTATCCTTTTAAAGTCTAAATAAGGACAGTATGTGTGTGTTGGCATGCACTAAAGGGAAAACAATCTATTATTTACCCCAAACTGCAGCCGAATCATTAGAAAGTCAACGTTACAGCACAAAAAAAAAAAAAAAAAAAAAAACTTGTTTTGGAAGACTCTCACATTCCCCTCTGTCTTTACTAAACAAAAAGCCCAAGGATCTTTGCTGAATGTTTTGTAATACAAGTAGCAAGTAAACCGAAGTAAACCGAATGTCCAGTGTTAAAGTTACAGTAATCCTGGAATAATAGGAAACTGAAGACAGAGCTATGTTTAATAGGTTATGCACCACCGATTGGCATTTTCCTTAATAAATGAATTTGAAAATATCTCCAGTCTCAAGGATACAGTACTCTGAACAAAAGCAAACAAAAGACATGTTTCCCAAGGTGCCACCTATTTACATTTTCCATAACAGAATATAAAATATTTAAAAAAAAAAAAAAAAAAAAAAAAAAAAAAAAGGGTTCACATTGTCATTTAAAAAAAAAAAAAAAATGTTCATGTAGGAGTAAAGCAGGAGAGCATATTGCTCTCCTGTGTGACCAGTACTGGTGTCCCAAAGAGAGACTGGATGCTAGTTCAGTAGTGGAGGGAATAAGGAGGGGTCCTGATGCCACCCAACAAGGTCTGGTTTCTTAAATGAAAAAAAAAAAGTTAGGGGGCGACTCCAGCCACATGTGGGCCACAGGATTGGCCATTCAAGAACACATGGACAAGACTGTGCCTCACACGAGGCTGGCACAGAGAGAGATAAAGGCCCAAGAAGTACTTATGGATCTTGTGGAATGAGCTTTAATTTGAAAAGGCACTGGCTTAGACTTTAGGATATAAACTTGTTTTATAGTCCATTTGTTCAAAGAAGCAGACAGGGAAGCAGGTGCTTTTCTAGTACATTCGGCCATAACAAAATGCTATAGATTGTCTAAATGACTGTTACTTGAACATATTGTTTAAGGGATCTAACCACATCTAAAGAATGTAGTTGTTCTCCCTTCTAATTGGATGGGTTAGGACACAAACAGTAAAACCAAATCCTGATACATGTGAAAGTCTGATACAATCTTTGGCTGGAATTCAAGGACAGTCTGTAAAACTACTGTAAGTCAAGAGGTCTGCAGGACAGAGTATTGAGCTCTGAAATTGTTCTATAGGAAGAGATACAAATTAAGAAAAAAGACTTGCCGGGGAGATGCATCATAATCCTGTCCTCAGTTTACCAGTTGCCATGTCTGTGGCCTGATCTAATGCTGCAGTTCAGCTCTTGTGATAACCTTGTTTCCTTTACGTAGCTGCATCTTCCTTTCAATTATACTTGCACAAAGCTTCCACTCTTGTTTTGTCCAATGTATGTGGTTTGCTTCTACTCTCCAGCTGCTGACCCTGTTTCTGACCACACTATTGTTTCATTTTGTTCCTGTACTGATCTGCTGTTTTTGAACCAGTCCTGTATCTGTTCTCACTGTCATTTGATGCCGGTTCCTGCTCTGATCTGCAGTTACTAAACCGAACCTGCTTCTGTCTTTGCTACCACACTCTGCTTGTTGAAGTATTACCCGAGGATGCTGAACCTCACTGCTTCGCTGTTTAACTCTGTGCTGCTTCCTCTCTTCTTCCAGCTTGGCATTGTTGTTTTTGGTGCTGTACCCTCAGACTTTTTCCTGTTGTGTGTATGTGTTCTTGTTCCTCAGTCGCTACTGTATGCTTAGTTATTATGGACCACTGTACATTTAAGCACTTGTGGCACTGAGTAATGTTTAGGTGACTTACCAGCTGTGCTACTCTTGAATGTTTCCTGTACATTGCCCCCAGTGTTCTGTGTCTGTACTGTAGCCTGTCTCCAGTGACTCCACCTTGTGTCCAGGCTCTGTATTACGGCTGGTCTCTACCTATTCTTCAATTCCTGTAATTGTAGCCGGTCTTCAGTATCTCCTCTTTGTGTTTAGTCTAGTCAGTGGTCTTGAAACTTTGACATAATCCTGTTTGTCACTGCCTGGCAACAGGCTCTCTAACTCCAGTCTCTGCCCAGTCATGTTGGGCATAATCCGGCTCAACTCGTCTATGCTATACAACTTTGTGGTTGGCAACTTTACCCAACTTAACCCACTGCAAGACTGTACAGTGGTCTATACTCTCAAGTACCACACTCTAGCAATGTTATCTAGTGCTTTGTGATTCACAGTGGTAGTTCTACTTAGAGTCCTTGGTCATCACTGCCTGGTATCATTCCAAGATGTTTGAGTGATAACAAACAGAATGGTTCAAAGGGGTCTCCCTGCAGTAGCAAGGACCAAATTCAGGTAGTAGCTGGTTCCTTTCAAGGACGAGGCACATAAGCTGCTCCTTGCAGAAGAGTGTGTGCTTTCAGAAAACCATACTTTTACAATGAAAATAAACAGATAAAGATGCAATTTGAACTTTCAAGAAGGTGCTTTTAAGACCTTTCTGTATCCCTACTTGAAAAAAAAGCCAGTAGTGGAGGTATCTTGAATTGGCAGTGCTCTGATTCATGACATATACAGACATTAACATGTATCCTCAAGATTCTATGACAAAGTTTAGAAGAGACTGGTTTTCATGCTTTCAACATGGTTTGAATCACAGCAGCAGAAAAGCCTTCATTTTTCAAGAGAGAAGTTTAGATGGAGAGATGGACCCTGACAGAGTAATACCAGAATTAGTTGATGATACCATGACTCCACTACGAAGAGTTCCCTTAGCATGTGAAACCATGTTCACCAGGACCGTGTCTGAGCTAGTTTAAGAGTGATTAGCACTTTTCCCATTTGAGCTTCACGAGGACCCTGGGATCACTGCCATAGGAGGAAACAGTTATACCAAGTCCAAGTCCCATGACACTACCATAGGAATGTTGATTTCCTTCTAGCCCCTCCTTGGTGATATATGTTGGCAACTGTGGTGGTATTGTGGGACTGAATCCGAATGGGATGGCTCTTCTAAAGGGTTGTCCAAGTGGTGAGAGCTTTGTGGAGTGCCTTCAGATGTAGCACATTGATGGAAAAAGTGGTTTCCTGATTTAAATCACAGCCCTTGGTTGGAGAGAGGACTACAGACTGCTCCCCATCCAGAAAGACTGATATTGGTGGTGACCACAGTCTATGCCACAACTGAAAAGGACTTTCCTACGTGGAAGTTTTGCTTTCTCAGCCACCACTTCAGAGACTGTTCCATTTCTGATGCCAGTGATACATGATGAGTCAGAGATTATAGATCTTTGTTCCATTTCTGCAGTTGTCTCATGTGGAATTGTGAGAAAGGGACTGCAGTTTCTCCAGTACAGAAACCATGATTCCTACTAACTGCATTTAACGCTGAATTGCATGTTTTAGATAATGAATAAAGGAGAGAATTCCAGTGAGGAAATCTAGACAGAGGCACAGACTAACTGGCTCTTTGACATCCTGCAGATGTATAATTTAATTGAAAGGAGCATTTAAGTCAATGGCCCCCTGCCTCCTTACAAAGAAACTTTAAAAACTGCCCTCTAGATGGAAGAGAAGCTGTAAAATAGGCAGTGAAAGGGGAAGAGTAACTTTTTTCTTGTTAATTAACCCTTTGAGTGCCAGAGGGGCATGCAACGCATTTCAACCCCTCTGGCACTCAAAGGGTTAATAAAGTGCCCTGCCTCCTCAAGGAAGCTATTTTACCTCATGATCCCTGTGTAACCTATTGTGTGAAAAAGAAATGTAGCTTTTCATGCCAGATTTACCCCACACACCTTTTTTTTTTTTTTTTTTTTTTTTTACATTCACATATTAATTAATATGAGAATTCTACATGTCCATTTCAGAATGCAGAGGTACAAAATCACGTCCACCATTCGATCACTGGAGAACATGGTGGTGGAAGTTATTATTTATCCAGCCTGGCACATTAACACTCCAAGTGTTGGAAGTGCTTTGCAGTGAAATGAGTTTGACACCATTGCTACTCAAAGAGTTAATAGAGACATATATTCACTTATATGGCATTCTTGAGAGGTCCTGCACTTCAGAGCTCTCTCACCATATTTAAAAACATCTATTGATACAAGTCCCCAGATTTCACAATGTAAACCAATTCCCCAAAGGTAGTATATCACAGTCCACCAAATGGGAAGGTCCCAGTTAAAGCTAGAGAGCCACAAACAGAAGCAAACTGAAAACTAATTGTTATAATAAATATTTGTGGTTATTTATCTTTACCCGGGACCTGGGTGCTCCCAATCTGACGGACTGTAATAGATCATATTTGGGGAATTGATTTACACTGTGATATGTGGGGTCTTGCCATAAGGTATGTTTTTAATTATTGTCTCTATCTTTTTTTATTATTATTATTATTATTATTATACACTTTTTTCTAATATGGTGGTAATATATTTTGATCATAGGTGAGTGCCTCTGTAAGCAGTCATGCGTGTATCATAAAATACCCCCCAGGAAAAAAAATTCCCCAAATGTAAACCCAGGTTGGGAACCCTCTCTTATAGAGGTTAGTGAATTTCAGGCATTGAAACAAATCCTGCAGGTCTGAAATGTAGCGTATAGGCTGAGAGTAACCAAGTGCGTACAATTTCAGAATATGTAAAGTCAAAATAAAATGCTACTATCACTTTAAAAATGTAATTTCTTCTTTGCAATAAATGCAACCACGTTTTGGGGTAACAGATTCAATACACAGAAAAACTACAGCAAGAGTTTCTGGTAAAGTACTCTGTAACTAAGTCTGCTATGTATGATGCATTTTTTCCGTTTTTGCCTATTTACACATTTTATTTAAATAAAATGTATTATAATCAAAACGTCCAGTGAAATTATTTCTAGCCTGAGCTAGAATCAAAACTTAACAGCACAACAGTGCCAACCTCCAGCTCATGGACAAAATCGTACATCGTTTTAACCCACTGAGTGCCAAAAGGGTAGGCAACGCATTGCAATGCCCTCTGGCACTCAAAGGGTTAACAGAAGAATTCTACAAAGTAAGACATGCTTGTGTGACGATGAACCATGTGGGAAATACAATTTTACTTTTTTTTTCAATAACTCAAGGGTACTAGTATTCATAAAGTTCCTACAGGATGAAGATATTGGAAATATTTTATATACCCCGTGTCCCTGGCATGTTTGCAGGTTGTGCTGACTGTCCTCACGCCTCTCCTGACACGGAAAAGATGATTTACCGGTGCACCATGCTGAAAACCCTGCACCAGTAGCAATACACATCCCCGACAGCTGTCATGCAACAAGGTCGCAGCCATTACTACACAGCAAGCAAAGTTCGCGTGCTCAGTTGTGGGAATGGAAGTCTTTGAAAAGACAGTCTTTCCTGTGTTGCAAAGATCATGCTAGCAGAAAAGAACTACAACTCCCATCATGCACCGTTCAGGAAACATCCGAATGGCAGTAAAAAATTGCCCACGTGAGCTGCTGAGCGGTGTAGTGAGATGTGCGTTACACTTCGGGTTTCGGTGTTAGTTGTGTTGATGCTGCAAAGTGGGAAAATTATCTGCAGTGGTGTATTTTATACAATGATAATCCTCCAAGATAAATGTTTCAGCAATAACTGAACATCTATAAGTTGGAATCACTGCTTTTCCTTCGTTTGAAACAGAAGCTACATTTTTTTAATGTATTATCTTCATGTCATTGAATGATGGAGTATAAACTGCCTAACATTTTAATGTTGTCTACTTATATACCTCAATGCCGTATTTAGGTGAGGAAAATGCTTATGCAGTTGTACAAGTGCAGTTTTCTACTGGTATTGAGCTACATTGTACTAAGGGCCGGTAGTAACTTGGATCAGGATGCCCAGGGGAAATATGTCTTTGTAAATTATTTTTTACATGATGGGAAGTATTTACAGGGTAACTTTTTTCCTTAAATATTTTTGATTGCTATAAAAGACAGGGTTATGCAACACTTTTTGCATAACTCTTGACACTCATTGGGTAAGCTTTTTTTGTGTGTGTGTTCTTTTAACCCTTTGAGTGTCAGAGGAGTATCATAGCTTTTTCATGCTGTAGGCTTGATGTGTGGAAAATCCTTGTTTAACCATTCATAGGGGACTTACGGAGTGATGCAGGAAACGTGCACAATCGCTATTTCCCATGTGAAAACCACTAGGGAATAGGTTTGTACGTGATTTTGTTGAATTTCGCATGAAAATTCAAGATTAGTGATGAAAATTCAAGATTAATGAACAACTGCGTATATTTTTGGGAGCGTGGCTAAGTTTAACACATCTGCGTGAGTGGAATAACAAATGCGCCTAATGCAGGCACTGCTATTGCGAATAAATTTATACATCTGTGTACTGTTGTCGTAAAATGGAATTTTATATGCGCAATTCAAGACGCGTTTGGTATTTAGCTTCCTGGATTAGAACATGCGCAAAATTTATCTGCACACAAAAATTCTTTTATCCGATGCGAACATATCTTGCATCGCACCATTAATGAATCGTGCTGATATTTTTTTTTTTTATTTGTAAAACTTGTACATAAAATCCTGATAACCCCATACATTTATCATACTAGATCAGTGTCTTTTGCAATATTATATGGATTGAATGATGTCTATGTTAATAGCATACAGTGGTCACAAGTATTATCACATACCAGTATATATGTTTTCACCTAAGAGCTGCTTATAAAAATCTAGTCTTCGAATATGATTGATTATTAAATGAGAAGAACATTCTAGATTGTGATTTTTGTGACATAGGCACTAGGTACGTCCTCTGATTCTGAGGGGTCTCAGAATATATGGAACTAATTCATTTTGTAATCCTCTTCGATAAATAGACAAAATGAGTATAAAATAACAGGATATGTGAACATTGTTATGTGACAATAAAAGTGTATATTTGAGATAATCATAGAAGATTACCTATTTGTATTAATTATAAATGAGATTAGTTTGTATTACTAAAGAAATCTCCTTTATAAATTAATAAACAAACTGATAATGGACCACTAATTACAGTGTTATTTTTTTCTGTGAAGACACCTCTAGGGATTCATAATATGTGCTGGAGTAAAAAAAAAATTTGTTGTGGCATGTTTGTTGTTTTTGTAGACACCAACCATCAAATCTTAATTCGGTCATTTTGGGTTTATGGTATTCATTTTGAAAATCCATTATGTTTTTTGCTTGGCCAATAAATGGAATCTCTTTCCACCTCTTTAAGTTTTAAGAATTTGTTCTAGACCAGTCATTTTCTTTAAAAGGTTATATCTGTGCAACATTACCTTTAACTGCTTTGTGGTTCTTCATATACAGTATATTGTTTTCCATATCTGCATTCTGTCATATAGATTACATTCCTGATGGTAAAATCTTCTTTCATAATTTTTTTCTCAAGCATTTTCTACTGTCTTCAGATGACTTGTTGTACACGAAAGGAGGATGTGGTATATTTTGCTATAAAGTGTAAACAAGGTAAAAAAAACAACAACAAAACAGCAAACTTAATTTCTCTTAATTTTCCTCTGTGTCCGTTACACGGCATAGTAGGGGCAATTGGCTCCGCCTCCCAGCTGGTAGGACCAATAAAAAAATTCTATAAAGTTTGAGAGAATCCTCCCCTTGGTAGTTTTTTGGTCCTACCCAAGCTGGGGGCCGGAGGCATGGTCTCTTTCTCCTCTCCCCATTCTCCCGAGCGCTACAGAAATGAGGCTTGCCTGAATGCGGCCGCATTCTCTCTTCCTCTGTGCTAGGGCAAGAAACCACAATCCGGAGGCCTCGCAGGGACTTGGAGCAGCGGCACGCCGGATCTGTCCCCTTCCCTATCACTGCTCTGCCCGGGCTGAAACCGGAAGCACCGCCGAAGCCAACGAGACCGGAAGGAAGCCGGATGAGAGGCGTGCGTTCCAGCTGTGGAACGCAGGAAGACGCCGGCCGCTTTTACCTCATGCACGGCGGCAAACATTTAAACAGCAGCAGGCAGAGAGCTCTCCATAAGGATCGTGAGTAATATACATATATATATATATATATATATATATATATATATATATATGTATTGACTCTATTGCTGTATGCCTGTATATTCTACTGCTGGTTAACTTATTTGATGTCTTACACTGCATAAGCTAGAACTCCTGTTGTAGCACCTATTGTAAGGGCAGCTTAATTATGTCTGAATCCAAAGAAAAAGGGGACAAGAAAAAACCTGTAGAACCCTCTAAAGATGAGAAAGCTACCATTAAAACAAAAACATGAGCTGCCTGTGATCAAAAACTGCCTTCATCTGAGCCCTCAAAATTATGACCTGATTGTTTAAAGCAGGCCTCTGGTAGTGAAGTCCCTGCGCAATTTCAAGAATTTTTAAATTGGATGAAGACCTCCATACAGGAGACCTTCACTACTATGCAAGAAGCCACTAGGAAGAGACCTAGGGTCACTGACCCAGAAGAAGGTCCATCCCGCATTTAGGAATATGAAGAAGAGAGTATTGTTGAATTAGAGTCTGCTGGTTCTTCTGCAGAATAGGGTGAAATTTTAGAAGAATCTGGGAACTTTTCCATTGATAAAGTGGATCCTCTTGTTAAGGTGATGAGAAAGTCGTTGGGCCTTCCTGAGATCCAGAAAGATCTTAATGTCATGGATACTGCCTTCATATAAGAAAATCTGCGCTGTTATTCCTGTTCATAGCTCCATCCAAGCTACAATACAGAAGGAATGGAAACAGGGTGACAAGAGATGTTCCACCTCCAAGCGCTTCCAAAGAATGTATCCCTTCGCAGAGGAAGATACAGCTATATGGACTACACCACCTAAAGTTTATGCAGCTATTGCACAGACATCAAGAAGAACAACCTTGCTCCTGGAAGACGGTAGAACATTGCGGAACTCCATGGATAAGTGAGCAGATACAGCTCTATGTAAACAGTTTACCTCTATAGGAGAAAACCTAAAGACCGCTACAGCCATGGCGTCAATCTTCCGCTCCTTGCATATATGGCTATCAGAGATCGAAGAAAAACTTGAATCATCCGTATCAAGATCAAGGATCCTAAAAGAATTGGGTATGATAAAATAAGCTGTCAATTATTCCTGTGACGCATCCCTTGATAATATTAGGCTTCTAGCAAAGTCATCTGCCTTATCAGTCACTGCCCGGAGAGCTTTATGGATTAGATTCTGGGACGTGAATCCAGCTTCCAAGAATCGTCTGATTTCATTACCCTTTGAAGGTTCAAAGTTGTTCGGTGACCAGCTAGAGGCCATCATCAAGAAATCCTCAGCAGGAAAAAGCCCTTTTTTGCCTCAGGATAGATGAAACAGAGGATCACCAGCAAGAACCAGTACTTCCTGATGACAGTCCTTTCGAGATGCGAAAAGATACAGGCCTGGTAGAGGATATGACTAGCGGAAGAGAGGTGGCTCTCAGCCTTCTAGAGGAGGTACCAGAAAGGACTTCCAAAGGAAGGCCCAGTTCCAGCAATGAAGCCAGAAGCCCCCTTCCCTCACCTCCAGTAGGGGGCAGGCTGGGGGAGTTTCATCAGTCCTGGATGTCAATCCATCCAGACTCCTGGACGATGGAAATTGTGAGGGAAGGATACGTCCTCAAATTTCAGTCTGCCCCTCTGATTCCAAGATTCAGAACATCCCAAATCAGGAACAGAAACAAGGTTTGCCGGATGAGACAGGTCCTTCAGTCCCTCCTTCTCAACAGAGTGATAGAAGAAGTCCCTATGAGTCAGAAGTTCCAGGGCTTCTATTCAGTTCTTTTCGCTGTTATAAAGCCTTCTGGGGAACTTCGTCTTATCCTGGACCTAAAGGATCTCAATCAATTTCTTCGTGTTCAACACTTCAAGATGGAATCAGTTCTATCAGCAATAAAGAGGACTCAACCACAAAATTTTCTCTCACGCATAGACCTAAAGAATGCCTTCTACCATATATTGATCAGACCATCTCACCGCAAGTACCTCATGTTCCACATCTTCAAAAATCATTATCAGTTTCGAGCCCTTCCATTCGGTCTATCCACTGCACCACGGATCTTTACCAAACTCCTGGCGGTAGTCATGGCCGGACTAAGAAGCCAACATCAGCTCAGAGTTGTCCCATACCTAGACGACATCCTGCTCATAAGTCCTTCATTCCACAGAGCAGCTCAGAACACAGTTATCTGCAAACAAAAACTTCAGGATCTAGGTTGGTTGATCAACAAAGAAAAGAGCATGCTTCATCCATCACAACAGCTTCAGTTTCTAGGGGTTGTAATAGACACCAGTCACAACAAAGCAACCCTATCCTTAGAACGTCAGAATCGCATTTTGCAACAAGTAACTACGTTCCTCACAAAGCAGTCTCAGACTGTGAAATTCTTTTCCAAAATCCTCGGTCATCTCTCCTCAGCACATCAAATAATACCATGGGCCAGAATGCATACCCGTCAGATGCAGTACAGTTTCCTTCAGTTCTACCGAAAGGAACCTGCAAACCTATACAAACGAATTCCAATACTGACTACCACCAGAAAGGAATTATCCTGGTGGATTCAGAGAAAGAGAATCTAGCGCAGGGTCGACAGTTAACAGAACCATCCAGACAGATTCTCACTACCGACGCCAGTCGTCTTGGCTGGAGAGGGATCTGGAACCAGAAGTCAGTTAAGGGCACATGGTCATGTCAGGAATTAAAACTTCACATAAACAGCCTGGAGCTGTTAGCCATATGGAAAACACTGCTACACTTCCAAAAAGAACTGGCAGTACAGGCGGTACTCATAAGGTCAGACAACGTCACAGCAGTACAATACCTCCAGAATCAAGGAGGAACCAGGAGTCTTCAGCCCAATCGCCTAGCAGTAAAGATATTGTAGTGGGCAGAAAAGCATCTGTTAGCCTTAACAGCCTCACATCTATCCGGTCACCTGACCATCCAGGCCGACTTCCTCAGCCGGAAGAAATTACATCCAGGAGAATGGAGCCTGAACAGAAAGGTATTTCTATCCCTGACTCAAACATTGAGCTCTCCATCAGTGGACCTCATGGCCAAGGCTCAGAACAGGCAGTGTCAGCTATACCTCTCTAGGTGGGCAGAGAAACAGTCAGCAGGCCAGGATGCTCTGAACATCCCTTGGACATTCCCGCTGGCCTACATCTTTCCACCCATTCCTCTCTTAACAGAAGTAATAACAAAAATAAGAATGGACAAGGCCAATGTCATCCTGATAGATCCAAACTGGCCACAAAAGTTATGGTACGCAGATCTCCTGCAGCTGTCCGTCTGCCCTCCAATTCCTCTGCCAGACATCCCGGATTTGCTAAGTCAAGGACCGATATTACAACCCAATCTGTCCTTCTTCCAGTTCAGGGCCTGGAGACTGAACGGGAATCTTTAGCTCTCCAAAGTCTTTCTGAATCCGTCATAAATACTATCCTACAAGGAAGATGCCCCTCTACTACCAAAATCTATTATAGAATTTGGACCACCTTTTATCACTGGTGCACCTCTAAGGGTCTGAATAGGCAATCAATTTCTGCTCCTCAGATCCTGGATTTTTTGAAGTCAGGCTTTCAAAACGGCTTAAGACCAGCTTCATTGAAAGTCCAGCTTTCAGCCCTTTCAGCTATCCTAGCTACTTCATATGCTGACAACTTCTTAATTAAGAAATACATGACAGCAATATGTAAAATCAAACCTACTATTCGTGACACCATTCCCTCATGGGATCTAGACCTGGTTCTCCAACAGCTTTCTTCCCACCCTTACTTTGAACCATTGGAGTCCATTTCTATGAAGCATCTTACCTTAAAAACAGTGCTTCTTCCGGCTGTAACTTCTGCATGCAGGGTTAGTGAGCTTCAGGCCCTAATGGCCACTTCTCCTTGCCTGATATTTCATCAAGATAAAGTGGTTTTAAGACCGAATCCTGCATTCTGCTCTAAGGTTATAACACAGTTCCACTTAAACCAAGAAATTGTGCTTCCATCGTTCTGCCCAAATCCAAATGGGGAACTAGAGAAGCGCCTCCATAATCTTGACTTAGTACGCTGTCTTCAAGTATACATTAAGCGTACCCAGCTCATGAGGAAAACAGACTCCCTGTTTGTCCATCATTTTGGAAAATTTAAAGGCTGTGCAGCATCCAAATCCTCAATTTCCAGATGGATAAAGAACTGCATTATTCTAGCCTATGAATCTGCTGACAAGGAGCCTCCTTTGAAAATAAAAGCCCACTCGACTAGAGCCATATCTACCTCTTGGGCTCAGAAAGCAGAAGCTTCACCTGAAGAGATTTGTAAAGCTGCAACCTGGTCCTCTGTATCAACTTTTGTAAAACATTACAGATTGGACGTCCAATCATCTGCAGATGCCAAGTTCGGCAGGAAGGTGCTGGAGGCAGCCTTACCTACTTAGCAACCTGTCTTCAGGAACCCTCCCTATGTCTGGGTACTGCTCTGGTAAGTCCCCTACTATGCCGTGTAATGGACACAGAGGAAAAGGTGAAATTTACTCCCTGATATTTTGTTTTTCCTCTGTGTCCTTCCACGGCAACCCTCCCGATTATTGTGTATATTTGGTACAAGTATCGTTTACTAATGGAATAACTATAATAGTATTACCTCAGTTAAACCATCTTTCTCGTTACAGCCTGGACAAAAGTACAACTACCAAGGGGAGGATTCTCTCAAACTTTATAGAATTTTTAATTGGTCCTACCAGCTGGGAGGTGGAGCCAATTGCCCCTACTATGCTGTGGAAGGACACAGAGGAAAAACAAATATCGGTGAGTAAATTTCACCTTATCGTTATTCCTCTTGATCTTTGCTATTCTTTTCTTTTCCCATACAAAGTTCTTCATGTGTAATAATTTGTTTTTTCTTATGCATTCTGTATTACATCTGCCCTATTCCCTTAACAACAAATAATTTTGTTAAATGTTCTGCCTCCTTTAGAAACAATTCTTCTTTTGTAGAAGTCCTTAATAGTCTTTGAAACTGACTAAAGGGAATGTTTTCAAGCAACCTTTTGTGGTGGCCACTGGCTGCTTCAATGTATCCATAAACGACAACTTTTTTGTGATGAATTTTCGTTTTCATGTTTTGTACATTAAATAAAAACTTCTAAACATATCCATCAGGTGAAGTATTGTGGTGACTAAAGAAGCGGAAAACACCAAACCAAATATTCATGTTTTATACATTAAATAAAAACTTCTAAACATATCCAGTGGGTGAATTGTTGTGGTAGGTAAACAAGCGGAAAGCACCAGACCAAAAGCTAACAGCTTGCCAGCCTGGGGCATAACCAGTGCTGCTGAATTCCTTGGAAGCAGGCTATAGCCTCTGTATCTAGTGAGTATATTACCATGGGTGTGATTTACCAGTTGTGTATAATACTGCACTTAGAGAAGGATTGTGCTCTTTTTCTTCTGTGTTTGTTTAACCTCACAGTCCCTGCCAATGGGAAAATTAGAACTTATTTGAACAGGAATGACCATATAAAAGAGATTTTCTGTTCATTCTGCAACTGGCAATGGCCTAAGCCTAAATGGTGAGGGGTTCTTTTTTGGTGGAGGGGAAATGGCAGTGGGCTAGTATTTATTTATTTATTTATTTTTTATATATTATTTAACGGTTTTTTAGGTGCAGATGCTGGATTACCAGGGGCTCCATAAAATGCCTACTGGTAAAACAGCCAGTAAGGAAAAAAAAAAAAAAAAACCACAGGGAAAACCCCACTTATGTACCGCAGCTATTCTATAACTGGTCCAGCACATGGAACAACAAGTGTTGGTGGCCAAAAGCCACATTGTGGCCAAACATCAAAGAAAAAAGCAAACTTTCGTTGTTTGACACAGTATCAAACAGCACGAGTGAGCTCAAAACACTATAACCCTTTCTTATTTATATATTTTGCATTTGGACTTAAGGATTCTCTAGCACACATAGTACATTGTAATTTTTTCTGTTTTAATGCTGTGCAATGTGTTGCATAATCCACTGGCACTCATAGGGTTACTCTTCTTTTGGTTTTAGCACAAGTGTGTGCTGGAAACCACTTTTGTAACACACACACTAGTGGTTTACACTGCACGTTAGGGACTCTCTGCCTCCTTTTCATGGTGTAGTTTTCACACCATAAAAACTGAGTTCCTTAACGTGACTTGAAGCCACCAAGTGTAATAGGATTCCAAATTCAACTAGTTTTACGTGGTGTCTAATGGGTGCAAATTTTGCGCCCGTTGGACATTTTTATGCAACAATGGTTTTTGACAGCCCAATTGATAGAATACCAAACTGTGCTTTCAAAACCACCGTCGCCAGTTCTTTATTTTAATTTGGGGCATAGTATTGAGCCCCAGCGTGGCAAGCACAGCACAGGAAGTCTGACAGCAAGGTAAGTGTTAAACTTGTTCCAAATGTGCAAGTATGCATGTGAATGAATGGACAAATTAATGAATATGCACGTAATTGTTTAGTGTGTTGTTCGTGTTTCTAATATTGTGTGTTCTGTGTCATTCAGTTATTAATTAAGTCCGAATGGCACAAAACATATAATATTCTTTAATTTTGCATTAATCCAAAACAAATTCACAATCTAGTATATCGTGATGTTATTTCAAAAGTTACATATACTAATCTTTCCAAACAATGCCTTGTAGTTTGTTAATAATGTGTGTAGAGTCCCTTGTATAGGAAAGTAATGAGTGAATATACTGTTGCAAGTGGTTATCTACTATTTGAGGTAGGTTGCTAGTGGATGATTACAATCTAGATAAAATTGGACGTCCCTGTGGTGATTCATTGCTTTTATGGATTTTGGGAATATGATAATGAATGGGAGTAATTGGATGTTTGAGAGTTAAGATTAGGGACTGCTTCTTTAGTACTCTTTTTCTGAAAGCTTTTAAGATCATGTTATCTTTTGTAAATGTGAATTAGATTGTCTGATAGTCTTTTATAAAAATGTTTATCCCCCATGATTGTTTCAGCTTCTCTTAGATAATCTTTGGTTTGGATTGCTAACCTCTTCCTTTGTAAACTTCTCCAAAGATGACTTTTTCTTTCTCTGTCAATTTACAACTTCTCTGTTCTCCTTTAGTTAGATTTTTCTTGAAACTGATGGGCTTTTAGAACATTTTGTTTAGATCCTTTAGTATCCTCTATGTGTATATCTTTATTTATATGGCGCCACACATTGTACGCATTACTTAACAATAGACGTATGTTATAATAAATAAGAGGGGATAAAATAAGTGCCACATTCATAGAAACAATAGAAGAGAGGTTCCTGCCCCAAGGAGCTTACAGTCTAAATGGGTAAAAGGAGACAGACAACAGTGTATGAGGGTGTCCAGTACTGAGATTACAAGTGCTGAGTTTGGCCAAAGGTAGTGCATGGTCCTAGTGCTCCAGTAGATACACTAGGAGGCTGCCAAGTACGTACTTGCAATAGCACAGTGCAAACCCAAAGTGAGACAGGCAGAGGGAACACGGAGCACACAAAGGTAGTGTACCAGAAGGCAGCTGGTATAGTGATATAGGTAACACTACAAGCCTGGAGGCAATAGGATCGCATAGTGCGGAGGCAACAAACAATGCTACCAGCAAGGTAGAGTCGTACTGGCTAGGTAGTGCCCGGAGGCAAAGGGATCACACAATGTGGAGGCAATGCTACCGGCAATGTAGCAGATGCACCGGATAGGTAAAGTGTGCCTACAGCTATACCTGGGGACAGTGGTAGTCAGACAGGAGCGAGAGTAGCACAGAGCATAGGTCAGAAAAGCCACAGTCAGGAACCAGATCAGATAGTCAACCACAGCCAGGGTCATCACAGAGTGGGTAGTTGGACAAGCCAGAGTCATACACAGATCAATTAGTTACACAGAGCCAAGGTCATACACCGGATGGAATAGTCACACAAGCCAAGGATCGAAAACCAGCAGATATCGAACACCAAGCAAAGGTCAAAACAAGCAACACTGGAATGCGCACAGAAACACCATGGAAGGGTGATTAAGCCCAGTCCTCGGGAAGGTTATAAGGCCACCGCCGAGGGCAGAGCAATCTAGACCACGCAGACAGAAAACTACAAAATAGCGAGCACGGCGTCAGTGATGCCCGCCCGCCCGCCCGCCGATAGTGGCAGACCAGAAGATGCGTCCAGAACCCAACACTGGATAGCAGAACAGGCAAGGAATCACAGGTACCGTGATATTAAGTTTACTGAATCCAAATCTCTGCTTCATTCCAGTCCTGATTTTGTTTGCAGGTCAGGGCAGGAGGCACACAATTCAGAATTCAAAGCAGAATTCAAACACAGGAAACTGGAACCTCAGCACTCTAACACTTAGTTGGTAAGACACTATACAGGTGCTCTGAAGTGCCTTTGAGGCTGCTAGATATAGGACTCAGCGAGCGTGTCCTGGAAAGCAGAGTGAAGGATAGCAAAAGCAGAACTAGAGTGAATGGAGTGGGTGTGTCCAAGTAAATAGGCAGAGCTGCAGATAAGAGCAGAACAGGACTTTCTGGTGTGGATTCTTACAGGTGTAAGCATGCAGATCAGATATTTTCACATCATAAAGAGCATTCTGCAGTTGCAAGCCAGTCATATTGACATGCAAAATGTTTGAAACAATGTGACGTTTTGTGCTTCTTGCAGTTGGCGCAAGAATTTATTTATATAAACTGTGGCCAACAAAATGTTTTCGCCCGAATGGATAAAAAAAATGTACCCAATAATTTGGGCAAAAATATTTTTTTTGCTAGTGTATGACATTTGATAAGTGACCATTCTCATACAGCAAGAGTAAACCTTGCTAAATTGTAATATTGTGCTTTGAATACTAACCATGCTGAATAGTAAATCAAAGAAACCTGTACAAGAGACATACTTAAGGATCAATAAAATCCACACAAATGTGAGCTAGATAATAAATGGAATGTTTAAAGAGCCAAGCCTCCTACTGCCTCTTCATATGAATTATCGTGAAGTTGTCCTGCCAGTTATTTGGTGAACCTAGCTGAGGTTTGGAATTGGCTTGAGATAAATATATCTTTACAGACTTGAAACATTACCAATAAATACAGCTCATTAAACATAATAGGTCAATGAACATGTTGTTGCCTACAAGGCCCTACTAGCTGAGATTCCCAAGAAAGGTGAATTTTAATCAACAGGAATTACCAGAATATAAATACATTATTTAAAATAAGTGACACTGCGAAAAACAAAAATAAATGAAACAAGCAAAATATTTGTTTTTTATTGTAAGTAGAAGGGATTTCTACTTTTAAATGTACAAGAAGATAGAAATTGCCACAAAGAACCCTTTTCTGCTTGACACTAAGTTTTCGGCATTTTAAAAATGTCTTTCCCACTGAGAACATCAGTGTCTTATAAGAGAAGTATGTAACATTTCCAGAAATTTTGAGGCTATAAAAAAAGTGTAATAGTTTGCAGATCTGTAATGTTACAGGCCAGGAGAAACCTTAAACTATTCTTTCTCCTGGGTCTTTTTAGTTTCCAAGATATTAAGGGCCATATTCAAGAAAACAAAGTTATGCAGTTTCTGGAGAAAACCAACTATACCATAGGTAACAAAATTCCCCAAATTCCCACTGAGAATTTTCAGGTGTCCCTTATGGTGCAGGTGTGTTGCTTCATAATTTCTTCTCTTCTTTTTCCTGAATACTGGTCAAAGCTCCTAGCTACTAATTTTCCGAGTATATTGGCTCCCAACCTTTGGATCAGAAAAATTTTTTATCCATAGCCATTTTATGTAGCTCACAAGCTAGTAGTGTTTTTTTAATCTTTGTAGAAAGAGAAAATAATAGAAAAATATAGACAGAACATGGGATAAAACAAGTGAGGTGTAGTTGGCATCTGGCAAGACAACTCTTTGGTTTGACAGGCAGAGCTAGCTCTTAGCAAGGAGCAAGAGAGTTGGATTCTGGGGAAAAGTGTTTTTCTCAGCTTTTTTTTGTTACGAAAACTAGTTGAACTATTTAGAATTATAGACTATGCTAATTAAGGCATATAGTGCAGGCATTTCCTGTCTTAGCCTTACATTATCACCCCACCAACAGCCATTTAACCCTTCAATGTTACAAAAGGTGATGTATGACTTAGACACAAATTTCCTGCATGGTGTGCCTTAACCCGTTAAGGACTCCTTAACCTCCCTTAAGGGCCACTTTGAGGTTGGTCGGTGTGTAGGCACATATGACTGATAACATGTACGTGCATGTCAAACAGGGGTCTGTGGGAGACTGCTTTGGTCATGGATTGTTCAATTTCAGACCCTGGGAGCACTGTAAGCACAAAATACATGACATGTCAGGGCCATCACCTGACCTTTAGACAAGTTTACCAGTGACAGTCCTGACACATCACTGGTTGTTAAGGGGTTAATAAGCATATCCTATAAATCTAAATAACTCAAAAAAAAAAAAAAAGAATTTCCTAACTAAAATAGCCGATAAACCATTGAGATGATTTTGGAAGCTCTTTCAGAATCACCAAACTGTTCTACGAGCTTCTATGGGAAGAGTGATATAGGTGCTGGAAATGATAGAGAGCTCCTGAGTTTTGAGTAAGGGATCCAGGAGCAAGAAAGAGGAAATGATATCAAGACAGGGGTGATGAGGGGGAAAAAAGTGCTAGAAGAGAATTTCTTCAGTGGGAAGATGATGTGATTCAGTGATACAGAGCTCCTCAAAGGTTTTTCTTTGTTTTGTTTGTTTTTTCATAAATGCAGATGGGGCTCACTGGTAACAAAAGGTTGCGGAATTCTGCTCTGGCAGAAAACTCCAGATTAAAGTAATATTTATTTTTATTTGAAACAAGTTACAGGGCTTTTCCAGCTGAGTAAAGTTAGGGACCTTCCTCAGCTGTAAGAGTTTTCATTTAAAATGTATTGTGTTGGAGCCTTCACCCATCTTCACTTGGAAGCATCTGTGGCATCCCTGTCATTCCATAGACGCTTCCAAGTGAAGACAGGTGAATGATCCACCGCTCAAGGACAGGACATTTGATAGTAGCCACTGCTTTTAGAGCAAGCTGGTGGTCACTAGACAAGAGGCTTATCCACAGCCAAATGTCCATGTCTTGCAGACCATATCCAATGGCAGCTTCTATCTCTAACCCCCTAATGTTGTAATGCTTATTTCCACAGACCCAAGCACCAGCAGGCACTTCACTCCTCCATCCACCTCTTACTCCTGTTGTAAGATGAGAGATAACAACAGGGCCATCAGTACGTCTGGCCTGATCAGGACAAGGGCAGAGATCCGGGAGGTGGTGGATATCCTTGTAGATCACACTTAAGTCCCTTAAGATATGTATTTTTTGTTTGTCTTTACACATGATTACTACACTTAGAGTACTTTTCTTGCACTAGCTTTTATTTTGCACATTTTTGCACTTGCACTGGGCACTAACACTATCAGTGTCACACGAGTGTGCAATGAACATTACTACAGCACTAAAAGGTTTAAGGGAGTGATGCTGTTTGTTGTGCTGAAGTCTGAGCAGATCCTTCCTCCTCTCTCACTGGGCAAGTGGAGTAGTAGAGCACTCAGACTTTAGGGTTGTCAAACTGCTGGTGATGTGTAAGAGGTGTCCCTTACACATTGCAAACAGTTAGACAAGCCTGCATGCTAATGAGCAACTTGTACCCCTCTCCCCTTGCATACTTAATTCTTAGTGCATATGACAATGTATGTCTTCATTGCCAAGGCAATGTTCTTGCTACGTATCACCATCTCAATAGTATTGCCTCTTAGTATATCTACTCCAGGTCTTTAGCCCATAAGTACAAAGCAAACAGAGCAGATAACTCAGTGTTTAAGCTAAATTTGCACAAAAATAATTAACAGTCCCCAAATTAACTCCCTCTGCTGGCCAGGTTATTAACAGAACAATTCCCTTTGCAAACAAGATTAGATGAGAAAGCTAAACTGAAAACAATTCCAAAAGATGATTAAGAATGCATATTTACTGTCTGGTGAACTGACAGGGGTAATCAGTCTTGTTACTGGGCTGTATATCAGATGCACTGATTAATACCTAGCAGCAAGTATAAATGATTGGAGCACAGTGATAGGATGCGAAACAATTGTGTTACTTAAGGCATCAAACAGAAAATATAATAAGCAACATTCAGTTAATGCAATTGGAGAGACATGGGAGCAATTTCACACATTGAGGGCTGGCAGTGAAAGGATAGACTTTAAATGTGCTGTATTTATACTGAAGTAAGATGCTTGAATGCTGGCAAAGAAAGGGTAGAGTAGCAATGTGCTGCAGGTATGATGGAGTAACTTGCTAGAGTGTAATGTACCTCAGAGTAGAGGTAATGACAAAACAGTAGCAGTTAAACAGTGACTATAGTCAAATATTCAGGTAACATTGATAGAGAGCAGTCAGACAGCCAAATGGAAAAGTGGAATGCAAGGTCACAACCCATTGGATTAGTAAATTTAAGCTTATTGCGTCAGGCACAAATAATCCGTCTGAGATCAATGGACCAGGCAGGTATATAAAAGGGAAGCTCCTGCTTAATAGGCCAGACATGTTCAGAAGTGGAAACAAGGCCTACCCCCAACAGTGCCACTGAGAAAGCTTTAATATGCTTACTACTGGTAATCTAGTGCAGTGGTCCTCAACTCCTGTCCTCAGGACCCACTAACAGGCCAGGATTTGATGATGTCCTTGTTATAGCACAGGTGAGTTAATCAATGTGAATGAGCCTCTGATCACCACACCTGTGCTCTAGCAGAGAAATCCTAAGTCCTGGCCTGTTAGTGGGTCCTGAGCACAGGAGTTGAGAACCACACTGATCTAGTGAATGATTCCCAGTAGAACCCTGAAATATTTACCTTAAATGGATAGTAACGTTTCATAATAAAAGCAGCTCTAATTAATTAATTGGAGAGTGTTATTTCAATTCTGTCAGAGTTGTAGTTCAAGAGTAATTGAATCACAAAGTATCCCCCTCCCGCCCCTTTTACTGATGTAACACTGCTCAGCCAGAGCAAAAGGGAGTTGCCCAGGTAGATTGCAGAGAGAGACAATCTTCAATTAAGATAAGGGAAAAACCTGAAAAACTTGTCAAGGGGGGCAGGGCTTTCATTGTTCTCATAGGAACAAGATTGTCCCCTGCTGTTCTCTGTCTGGTCTAGCAACCAGATTCCACATCTGAGAAGAGGTGGCTTACATTAGGTAAAAGGGGCAGGAGGGGAAACTTTGCTTGTGAATATATCTCAAACCTTTATAAGACTTATATCATTCTTCATGTTTATATTTATATTTATAGCCTGCTTTTAGTCATCAGTGAAAGCAAAAAAATAGGTTGTAGACTTGTTATCTGTGGTGCCGCTAGCTTGCCTTAGAATTGCTCCTCTTTGCTTTTATGGAGCAACGTAGGAATTTAATATACTGGATCTTAAAGGGATAGTAATGTTTCACAACAAAAGCAACTCCAATTAATCTTCATAGTATTTGGGCCATGGAGAGTGTTGTTTCAATACTGTCAGAGTTGTAGTTCATGAGTAATTGAATGATAAAGTATCCCCCTCCCTCCCCTTTTACTGATGTAACACTGCTCAGCTCACAGCAGCAAGACTGTCCAGATGGATTGCAGAGAGGGACAATTTTCAATTAGCATGAAGGGAAAAACCTGTCAAGGAGGCAAGGTTTTCCTTATGTTCACAGTAAGAAGATTGTCCCTTGCTGTGAGCTGTCTGGTCTCAAGACCAGATTGCACATCTGAGGGGAGGTGACTTACACTAGGTAAAAGGGGTGGGAGGGGGAAATGTTATCTTTCAATTAATCTTGAACCACAGCTCTGACAGTATTGAAATAACACTCTGTATGGCTCAAATACTATGAAGATTAATTGGAGCTGCTGTTTTTGTGAAACATTACTATCCATTTAAACGAGCAGTATACTTTTACGATTAAAAACATCAAGCATATATTGTAGGAAATTTCCTGTTGAGTAAAACAAAGTTGCTTCCACTGCTGAGTACTGCTTCAGTTAGAAGTTATCACAGCTGAAACATATTTTTATATGAAATAGCAACATTGCCACATGTTATCCAGGCAGTTCAGCTGATGTCCAGTTATTATGTTCCATTCTATGGGAAAGGTGAACATTTGGCTACAATTCCCCATATAATACAATAGTTACAGCTCCACTAGTTCATGACAGTTTGAGCTGTAATAACTTGAATATAGCAACTGGTAGCATTATAAGCCCCTTTATTGTAATTAGCATGAAATACCCTATAATATATAAAGTGCATATTGTACTTTTAAAACCTTAAAGTGATAGTAATGTTTCACACAAAAAGCAGCTCCAATTAATCTTCATAGTATTTAGGCCGTGGAGAGCTTTATTTCAATACTGTCCTAGTTGTTGTTCAAGAGTAATTGAATGATAAAGTATGCCCCCCTTCCACCCCTTTTACTGATGTATCACTGCTCACCTCAGAGCAGCAAGACTGTCCAGATGGATCGCAGCAAGGGACAATCTTCAGTGAGCATAAGGAAAAAACCTGTCAAGGGGGGCAGGCTTTTCCTTATGCTTACAGTAAGAAGATTGTCCCTTGCTGCAACCTGTCTGTAACACATTAGTATCACTTTAACTGCCAACATACACAGAAAACCTGTGTATGTGTGATGTTACTATAAACTGGATGACTAGCTGAATTTATCTGGGGTAATTTACAACACCTGCACAAATCAGGGACAGAATTGAGATTTTTTTTAATGTTTGCATATTTAATTTATCTACAAAAATAATGGTTATATTGACATAGTAGTTTAATAACTTTGTGAATGCAATGAGCAAATCATACAACCTTTAGGAGCAGATTTTAAACAACTAGTGACACTTTAGTAAATGCAATATGATTCATGTACCTTGTATGCTACACTTACTGGGGACCCATATCTAAATATAGGTAGCATGCAGTGAATGTATAATTATTGTCTTATGCATGCCTATAATGAGATGTGTTACTGTGGAAACAAGTAAACCAGCATAATATCATATGCAGGAAAACCACTGCTAGGTATAAATTACATTCTTTGCTGTATTTTTACATTGTAATAAATCCACAGTAACACCAGTCTCCTGATGGGGCTGTATAACCAATTTAATACCCATCCCTATAAAATTACATTGTTACAAATGTATTTTCCATAGAGTGGGTTGTAAATTAAGTGCTATTTTGACACATTGTAAATTCATGTTCTATTGAGGCCAGTACAATATGTGGTTCTTTGTTAACAATTGTTTAACCACTTTTCTATTAAATCATTTATTTTACTTTGATGTGGTGCTTGTTTCTCTTGTAATGAAGCTAATTAGTCATTGTCTTTTTTTCGCTTTCCTAAAATCTCTCTGTAATCAGTATATAACAACCTGCAGTTTCTATTAAAGAGATAGTAATGTTTCACAAAAAAACAGCTCCAATTAATCTTCATAGTATTTGGGCCATGGAGAACAATATTTCAATACTGAAAGAGTTGTAGTTCAAGAGTAATTGAATGATAACGTATTCCCCTCTCGCCCCTTTTACTGATGTAACACTTTTCACCTAAGAGCAGGAAAACTGTCCAGATTGATCGCAGCAAGGGACAATCTTCAGTGAGCATAATGAAAAACCTGTCAAGGGGGGCAGGGTTTTACTTATGCTCACAGTATGAAGATTGTCCCTTGCTGTGACCTGTCCAATCCAGAGACTAGATTCCACATCTGAGGGGAGGCGGCTTACACTAGGTAAAAGAGGCGAGAGGGGGATACTTTATCATTCAATTACTCTGGAACTACAACTCTTGAGTGTATTGAAATGACACTCTCCATGGCCTAAATACTATGAAGATTAATTGGAGCTGCTTTTTTTGTGAAACATTACTATTCCTTTAAACCATTGGGCCTTATATAGAAAGGCAAACTACAGGAAACAAACTGCACAATAGGGTACAAATAAAAATCCCCAAACTTCTGCTGATTTTTAAACCCTTGAATGCTAGAAAGCAATGTATTGGAGACCTCTCTAGCATTCAATTGGTTAAAATCCCCATTTAAATCAATTTGCCCCAGAACTATTCCACATTATCTTTATACATAGGGCCCAATGTGTTATTAATATATAAATTTGTGTGCAGGTACACAGATGCACATAAATCTAATAAGTTATTAATAGACGTGTTCAGTATATTACTACTAAGTGGATACATGGTTCTATATCCACAAGTATTCTGTTTGCTCCAGGCAACCCTAACTTGTCAAGTTTGCAGGGCATTTATAACCTTTTGAATAGCTTAGGGATGTCCAATGTATTACTTCAGATAGTCTTCAGTTTCCTAATCAGAATCCTGTAAAAATTAGGTATAATGCGAAACAATTTTCATATATCTACATTTAAAACTAAACAGCGCATGGGAGTTTGTGTTTGAATCACAAAGCGATGGCATACACATCCAGCTTTTTCTGTCAATAAAAACATGATCAGATGTGATGCCTTGTACTGAGAGTGTGATCTCCTGGACATGGGCACCCAGGCTGTTTAATAATGTCTGAGGTTCCTGGTAAAACTGTATAAAGAAGCCCCCAAAACAGGATATTTTGGATCAATTTAACTCATTGAGTGCTGGTGATCTCTCCAGTGTATTGATCAAGGGTACAAATGGACCACATACACACCTCTCCCACACCTGTGGTCAATGTTTCGGTCTCACATGGAGAAAGGTCTATGTTGGACCAAAATGTTGACTTCAAGATTAAATAAAAGTTGCATTTGTTCTGCTTGAAAAAGTGCCATCAACACTGCCCTTTTATACATTTTTTGGGTAAATTATTTTTATTGAGTGTTGTGGGGGAGAGCATCAGTCAACCACCACCACTACTTAATGACTTGTATTTAGTGGAATGGACAAAGGCCATAGTCACTGACACTGCAGCACTTGATTTGTTGGGGATGGTTTAATATATTCAACACTTACCTCAAGGTTCTCATTAGAGTTGTGCTTAATATGAGAGCAGATGTGCCAAGTGTTATTTCAGTCTTGTTCCCCTTTCACAATGTTTTTCCACACTGTGCACAATGTAGTTGCTGTTGATAATTGCACATTTTCTTCCAGATCTCAAGGAAAAATATTACAACACCTATTATATTAGAGGAGGTGCAGAAGGAGAAGAGTGACTGGCCAAATTCTTCTCACCAGATGCAATCAAAGTGGTGGTGGCTTGTTGTGGTGGAGCACCACAGTATCACTGCTGCCTCAGTATCACTAGAGCTGGTAAGAAGTGGAACCACTATCACTATAACGTGTCTCATGTCACCACCACTGTTGTAGATTTCACCACAACAGTCTGTGGGGATGATAATTCTAGTCTCATGCAGCACCCTTATCCAAATGTTCAGATAACTTAGTAGCAGTAAGTAGATTAGTAAATGCCCTAATACCGGGCGGTTGCCACTGAGTTGCATAATATTTCTGGTGATGGCTTAACATCAAAAAGATAATAATAAAAAGGTTAAATTTAGTGTAGTAGATGTTGATGCTGGTGGTGATAAATATATATATATATATATATATATATATATATATATATATATATATATATAGATATATATAGATATACATATAGATATAGATATATCATGATGATTAATAGGATTACGTACTACACAAATTATTTGTAGTATCATGTTTGATTCCAATTTAACCTTGTATTATTATTATTATTCATTCATAACAATGGTCTCAACTGTGGAAGATGGTGGCAACTGCTCAAATCCCTCCTGCCCATCCTCATTACTTCTATTATTGCTGCATGTGCTCTATGCATCTCTGTCTTGTGTGTTTTTTCTACTGCTACATGATACTCAGATGGTATTAAATGCTAGTTCACTTTTACAAATATTAGTATACTAACACTGGTACTGGATAGACATGTCCAACAATCATTCAAGATATAACCAACAGTACTGCTGTTGCTACCCATGATTGTTAGTTTCCATGCTGTAGTTTATTTAATACATGTCCACCTTTGTGGGATTGTCTCTCAAAGCTATGCATGCACTTAGTGACAATCTGATGGTATGGCTACCCTGAGGCTAGAGGCAACATTAGCAAAGACCTGATGTTGCATGCTGTTGCTAGGGGAACCTAGTGAGTACTGCCCATCATATAGTCTATATTCTGGACACCTGCTCACATATCTGCTGTCAGGTAAATGTTCTTGCAGTATGAGATTTCCAGGCCTTTGTCCGCCATACAAATCACCTGCTTGTACAACTCTGGTATGGCTGTCTATTAAAAATAACAGTGGCTTGTAATGTGCCAGTGAGGTGCACATATGGAATCCATTCTTTAAACCTGTTTTCTACAAACTTTGTCATTCCACAGGAATACTTTAAGATTATTTTGTACAATTTTTTTACTTCTTTTTAGAACCTAGTAAGTGTGGGTTAGCAGTACAAAGAGGAGGACCTGTGTAATTTTATTTCTTTAACAGCATGACTTGTGGGGGTGGCATGGCAGGTCATTTTCCTCTGTTTTGCATCTGCAGAACAGAATCAGGAGCCAAGGATGTTATTGAAAATAAAGGAAATGTTGGTCCAGTTTCAGAGACATCACTAATAATATATGCCCGTGAGCCCCATGAACACTTAGGAGTGCTTCTATTGCTGCTAGAAATTGAATGTCTGAAATACTGCTGCTGGTTTGTGTCCCAACCAGACCTCTGGTTGTGATTCATGTGGGATCTCATAAAGAATTGGCCTAGATGGCATCCTGCTTTCTCCATGATCACATGTTTTTACACAGACGCCAGAGAGCTAGCACATCCTTAACTGCTGGAGCATGAATGAAGTATCTTTATACTGTATATTTCATAGACTTTAGGTCTCTTGAAGTACTATCAGTACTGCTACAACTAACAGTAGGTGTTAATAGCGCTGTTCTTCCAACAGCAGCAAAAGCACTCCTCATAGCTAGGGTTATTGTTTATGTTAAGGATGACCTCTGTTGCTTCTTACTCAACAACAGTGTGTGTGACTGGGTGGGGGCTGGACTGGAAAGTCTTAATGATGATGACTGACATGAAGATTGTGCATTTTCAGGGATCTTTACTTGTCCAGAGTCAAACTTTCTCTCAAAGACTTTATAAACAAGAACAGTGTTGCTTTTTAGCGGTAGAATATTTAGCCTATTCCTTTCATCTAATTTTATGGCCATATCATTATCACTCTCACTCTTTACTGCATCTGTATCAGAAGAAGGGGAGGACGGTGGAGATCGATATTAGGTCATCATCAGCATCATGTGCTGCTTCTTCATATTTGTCTAAGCTTTTTGAACTCTCAGGGTTTTTTTCTTTACATTTCCCCGAAGGGGGATTGTAGTGGACACGGATTAGTGAACAACAAATCTGTAAATTTATGATGGTCTTATTCATAGAAATCACCTATACAATTCAGAATGCTGAATACAGTTTTAGGATATACCACTAAGGGCAGTAGTAAGCACCGCATGGGTGATCCCTTTGTCTGTTTTTAAAATATACCACTGGGGGAGTAGTGAGCACTGCATGGGTGATCCCTTTGTCTATTCCCATGAGGTCATACTGGATGCCTGACTCCTCCTCAGGACTTGGCACACAGCGATTGGGTAATGAGAGTCACATGCTCAGTGACTGTAAGAGGAAGCCAAGAGCTGATAGCTTCAGAACAATTAAGCAGAGAGCTGGAGCAACATCTCCTATAAGCCCAGCACTGTAACCAGATACAAACATCAGCAAAGGGATTTCATTGGAAATCGGTTTAGGTTTTTGATTCACACTGCCTTGCCAAACTGATAAGTAAATTGTATCACTTTTCACTTTCATTGTCTAGATTATTTTGTATTATATGTTTTATGTATTTTTTTTATATAGTTCCTTTTAATATAATTAGGGTACTTTGTTTAGCGCTGTGATTAAACTAAAAGTATTTGGGAAACACTTGAGTGGGGAAAGATCATTTGAATTCCTTATTCAACGGTTGATGTGTATATTGTTGCCGCTTAAAGCAGAACCTTCACTTAGTATAAAGTCACCCTCCAATAAATAAATATATGGCGATTAGCTTCATAATATTTCTATTACCTCTCAGAAGTGCCAGATTGTAAAGTAATCCTTAATCTTTGGAGACTGGTGTCCAGTTTACTGCCATCTATGCACCTGTGCCATCAGTTCCTTCCTGTTACCTTAAGATAACATGCAATGCCTCCTAGAGGAGACCAGGACTGACAGTGCAGGCACACAGACAAGATGTCTGCGCTGATGCCTGGCTTCTGATCTCCGAAGATTAAGGATTACTTTAAAAATCTGGCACTTCTAAGAGGTAATAGAAGTGTTATAAAGCTGGTGTTTAATTATTGGAGGCCGACTTTATACTAAGTGAAAGTTCCTCTATAAGATAGCTGCAGGGTCACATCGTTAGACAAAGTATATAGGTCTTGTTATCCGTTTTATATATATATATATATATATATTATGTACTGCCTTTTTATTTAATATATGTATATATTAAACATATAGATATCTTTTACACAACTACTCAAGTGTGTGCATCGGTTTGCATGCTAATTTTTGAATATACCTTTTCGAGCATTGTAACGGGAACCCAAGATGCCAGGGTGTCCTGGGCCATGGTATCGGAATATTTTCTTCTGAAGGCGGCTGGGCTATGACAAATGCACCGGTCGAAGGCTGACCAAAGAGTCGTAGCGTAGTGAAGTCGCCTGTAACGGTTTGATCGACACACAGACACAGGAGTTTAGGATAAAACACAGTTTTATTGAAATCACAGTAATATAATAACCCTCACAGGTCCTATAGTATTTAAGCAGAATAATACAGACACACGACAGGTTACATATACTTATGCCTACACAGGTCCAGTATAACCATAAAGTCCATAACAGTCTATACTGACACAGGTCAGGCAGAATATGTTGAATTCCCAGGAGAAAGGTACTGCATGGGTTAATGGTCTTCAAAGAGTGTAAACAGTCCCATGTGCAGAGAGTTCTGTGATGGAGCTCTCACCATATAGGGAGCTTAATGATACGTAACGCCCAGAACCAGGTTAGCTGAACAAACATGAACTGCCAGAGTAATCTCAGGAATTGAGCAACATAGGACACTGCCATAGCAGTAACGGAGACCAGACCACTCGCACTCTGCCGGAGCAGTAACGGAGACAAGACCAATGGCACACTGCCGTAGCAGTAACGGAGATGGGCCACGTGCACTCTGCAGGAGCAGTAACGGAGACAAGGCCAATGGCACACTGCCGTAGCAGTAACGGAGGCAGACACTTGCAATCTGCAGGAGCAGTAACGGAGACGAGACCAATGGCACACTGCCGTAGCAGTAACGGAGACAGACACTTGCAGTCTGCAGAAGCAGTAATGGAGACTAGGCCAATGGCGCACTGCCGTAGCAGTAACAGAGACAGACACTTGCAATCTGCAGGAGCAGTAACGGAGACGAGACCAATGGCACACTGCCGTAGTAGTAACGGAGACAGACACTTGCAGTCTGCAGAAGCAGTAATGGAGACTAGGCCAATGGCGCACTGCCGTAGCAGTAACGGAGACAGACACTTGCACTCTGCAGGTGCAGTAACGGAGACTAGACCAATGGCACACTGCTGTAACAGTAACGGAGACAGACACTTTGGCTCTGCAGGAGCAGTAATGGAGGACAAGGCCAATGGCACACTGTCGTAGCAGTAACAGAGGCAGACACTTCCACTCTGCATGCGCAGTAACGGAGACTAGGCCAATGGCACACTGCCATAGCAGTAACAGAGACAGACACTTTCACTCTGCAGGCGCAGTAACGGAGACTAGACCACTTGTACTCTGCAGGAGCAGTAACGGAGGCACAATTGCCAGATGGATCAGAATGTCGCCAAGGCGACGCAGAGGCAGCCAGAGCAGGAACACCAACCAATCCGGGTCGAATAACGGAGCAGGAATGTCAGCCAGGCCGGGTCGAATCACGGAGCAGGAACGTCAGCCAAGCCGAATCGGTACACAGGAGCAGGAAATCAGCCGAGCCGGGCTGGTACAAAGGAGCAGGAACGTCAGCCAAGCCAGGCTGGTACACAGGAGCAGGAACAGAAGAGTAGTCAGGCAATCCGGGTCGGTACACAGGCAGGAGACAAGATGCAGAGTAGTTAGGCAGGCCAAGTCGGTACACTGGGAATCACTGAGCATAAAAAAGCAATGGTACAGGAACACCACGAAAGGGCATGGGAGGGGTGCCAGAGCCCAGTATATAAAGGCTATACTGGGTGGGATAAACACAGAGCAGCCAATGGGAGCAAAGCACAGAATAGACTGACAGAAAACAGCAAAGGGAACACAGGCACCGTGATATCGCCGAACGGTTGTATTCGACGGCGAGTCAAATGAGGTGAACAAAAGTGGGTTGACAGGTAGGCGAAATGTGGAGTCGAATGGAAGTCGGAAACTCTGGGTGGTAGAGTTAACAGCTCTTCCCTCGGATGAAGGCGTCAATCGGCAATCAGTCAGCGAGTCTCGATGTTCCGAGTCAGGTTACAGTCGGGAACATATGGAGTAGTGAATAGCTCTTGCTGCCCTTCGGGGTTGGGAGTCAAAGGGGACTCTTTAGACCATCCAGACAAGAATGACATGAGGAGACTTCTTGCTCCAAACTCACACACTTTATTGAGCATCAACTGGGTCTTTTATACATATTGGCAACTTACAGATACAATGCAAGACAAAAAAACACAATGGGCAGTAATATATGGCGTCAACATCAGACAAAGGGGCAGACATGATTCATTTAGTGTACAAAGGGAGTGGGCTGGGCCCACAATAGGCAGAAAGGCATATGGTGTCAACATCAGACAAAGGGGCAGACATGATTAATCAGTGTACAAAGGGAGTGGGCTGGGCCTACAATAGGCAGAAAGGCTTGATGGGCTGGAATACACATTCTGGGACAATGGCCAGGGGTTGAAACCATTTGTCGACTACTTTGAATATTCAGTTTCAACCCCGGCCAATCTGATGATGCAGTTGATCCGCTGTTTGACCAATCAGGTGGCTGCTCACTGTCCCCGCCACAAAGTGTTCCACCTGATGCTGATGATCCCAGCCGGGAACCTCCGACTGGTTGTCGGCAAAATAGTAGTCCCATAGTCCGAACAAGGGTTGTCGACGTTGGCCAAGAGATCGGTTGGCATAAAGTCCCAAGTTGTCGTAAAGTTTATCCACGAGGGTCACAGTTTTATAGATCCATAAATATTCCTCAGTAACGACCTACAGCCCGTTACATCACTCACCCTTTTTAGTCCACATCCATGGGGGGAAGCCAAACGAAATACTGAGGCTTTAAATGTCCTCTTGTCAGGAAAGACCATCTGCATTCCGGTTCTCCCTGCCTGGCCGGTATTGAATGCAAAAATGAAAAGGTTGGAGAGCCAGGATCCACTGGAGGAGTCGTCCATTGTCCCCTGAGACTCATTTGAGCCAGATCAGAGGGTTGTGGTCTTTCATCACGGTAATTTCTCGGCCATATAAGTAAGGTTGTATCACGGTGCCCGTGATTCCCTGTCAGTCACACTGATGGTACCTGTGCATTGGTGCAGATTGTTTGGCCCGCCCAGGATGTTCCTTTTTATACTGGGCCTGTGACAGCTGTCTGATGCCCTTTCGTGGTGTTCCTGAAGTTGAGCCTCTTGTTGAGTTACTGTGTTCCTGTGTACCGATTCGGCTCGTCTGACCATTCTCAGTTCCTGCCCTCTGATTGGATTCCTGCGCTGTCTGACTTCCTGCTCCGTTACCGACCTGGCTGTGGCTGACGTTCCTGCTCTGATTACCGACCTGGCTGTGGCTGACGTTCCTGCTCCGTTACCGACCTGGCTGTGGCTGACGTTCCTGCTCCGTTACCGACCTGGCTGTGGCTGACGTTCCTGATCGAGAGGGTCCTGGTTCCGGTCATCGCTGCCGGTTGCTCATCAGTTCCTGAGTTCCTTTTTTCCAGGTCGCCCGACGGCGACATTCTGAACTGTAGTAGTGGGGCTCCATTCATTCACTCTCATTAGCGCTACACTGTGGCCTTCGTTTACCGAACTGTTGTATGCTAGCTGAGCTGCCCCTCTGTGGCCATACCTGCCCGATCCAGTTACTGTGTGTGTGTTGCCTCCATTATAGAGCCGATTACACTTGCCAAGCCTTATCATACTATCAGAGCCGCTTACACAGTCTGAGCTGCGCTTTGTACCTAGTTTGTCCGTGGCTTAAGCAGAGCAGTTTAGTCCCGGTACGTGGGTTACTGTGCATGCATCTCCCGGTGCAGTGGCCTCCGTTTGCTCTCGCTGTATGGTACTGATACGGCACCGGAAGGGTGTCTGGGCGCTAGTCATTGCTCGTGTGTAGTCTCATTCATCGCATTCCTGTGCGAGGCTCGCGGTGGCTGGTATAGTGCTACTCCTGTTGGCACCTGCTGGGTGACCTGGCTCTGATCTCCTTTGGCTCACAACAGTACTCCTGTACGTTCAAGGGCTTGACAGGTTCCGTTTACCAGTTCTGCTAGCGGCTCTCCCATTTACTCCTCCTGGAGTCTTACTCAGCTCTGGTTGCTTGCAGTCTCCTTGGGCGTCCTTTTGTAACAGCTATATGAGAGTGATTTGAGCAAGCCTACTACGGATTGTGTGTTCTTCCAGAGACTTATTGGTTCAGCTGGGCGTTGTCAGCCTACCATCATTGTGACTGATCAGTGGGTTATTTCTTAACCCTTGTCTATCCTGTTATACAGTATTATTCCATATTGTTTTGCTATTATTGCTTTGTATCAGTCTGTCTATGCCTGACCTGGCCCCCAGGGGCGCTATTCCTGATTTTCAGTTCAAAATAAACTGTGTTTTTACTTATAACCTTGTCTGAGTGTCAGAAAACCGTAACAGGTTGGAACTTCTTGAGTGCCCATACCTGCGCAAGGCACTCTTTCTCCACAGCAGCATAGTCAAATGAGGTGAACAAAGGCAGGTAGACAGGTAGGCAAGGTGAGGAGTCGAATGGGAGTAGGAACTTCAGGTCGTAGAATGAACAGCTCTTTCCTTGGTTGAAGGCATTGAGCAGCAATCAGTCAGCGAGTCTCGATTTTCCGAGTCAGGTTACAGTCGGGAACCTCTGGAAGTAGAGCGTGAATAGCTCTTGCTGCCCCTCGAGGATGGGAGTCAAAGGGGACTCTTTAGACCATCTGGGTAAGAATGACACAAGGAGACTTATTGCTCCAAATGAACACACATTATTGAGCAGCAACTGGGTCTTTTATACACATTGGCAAATTACAGATACAATGCAAGCCAGAAAACACAATGGACAGTAACATATGGTGTCAACATCAAAGGGGCAGACATGATTCGTTTAGTGTACAAAGGGAGTAGGCTGGGCCCACAATAAGCAGAAAGGCATATGGTGTCAACAACAGACAAAGGGGCAGACATGATTAATTTAGTGTACAAAGGGAGTGGGCTTGGCCCACAATAGGCAGAGAGGCTTGAAGGGCTGGAATACACATTCTGGGATAATGGCCAGGGGTTGAAACCATTTGTCGACTAGTTTGAATATTCAGCTTCAACCCTGGCCAATCTGATGATGCAGTGGGTCCGCTGTTCGACCAATCAAGTGGCTGCCCACCGTCCCTGCCATAAAGTGTTCGACCTGATGTTGATGATCCCAGCCCCACGCCGGGAACCTCAGACTGGTTGTTGGCAAAATAGTAGTCCCATAGTCTGCACAAGGGTTGCCAATGGTTTAAAGCAAGGTCGCTCTGTCGACTCCGTGGTGTTGGCCAAGAGATCAGTTGGCATAAAGTCCCAAGCTGTAGTAAAGTTTATCCACAAGGGTCCCACTTTTGTAGATCCATAAATATTCCCCAGTAGCGGCCTACGGCCCTTTACAAGTATACCTATAATTTTTGTTTAATGCTCGTGAGTGTCTGATGCATTGTCACCAGTCCTTGCGACCATTATAATTAGTTGTTGAGGTAACGTTTCAGGGGAGTATTATTTGACTCCCATTGTACTGCATGCTAGTGACTCCATTGTGGGTTTCTCCATCTTGGATTTCCTCATGGTGAGTGACTTCATCTTGGATTCCTTTGTTTTGTTTTTTCATGAGTAACTTTGTATCACAGTGCCTGTGATTCTTGTCACTCTTACTTGTGGTTCGCTCTGATTTGCTGAGCCAGTTTGGCCCGCCCCTGGTGACCTTCTTATGCCTGGCCCAGACATCTGTCAGATGCCCTTTCGTGGTGTTTCTGAGCCATTAGTGCTGTTGCTGTGTTCCAGTGTTCTGGATTCCTGTGTACCAACTTGGCTTGTCCTGACTACTCTTGAGTGTTCCTGTTTGTGTATGACCCGGCTTGACGGCGAACCACCTCTGTATCCTGACCCGGCTTGGCTGACGTTCCTGTTCGTGTATGACCCGGCTTGTATGACTACCTCCTGCGTGCTCCGACCCGGCCCGGCTGACTTCCTGCTCCGAAGATCGACTTCCAGCCTGTTCCAGTGACCTCCGTTCCCGTTGTCGCCGCCGCAACATTCTCAACCGCTGCTGCCAGCCACCTTGTGACCACCTTGCCTGGTGTTGCCAGTTATAAGTGCAGTGTACCGCTATACTTGCAGAGCTGTGCGTGCCTCAGTGTGCCCCACTATACTTGCAGAGCCTCGTTGTTTGCAGAGCTTCGTGTAAACGTGCATATTAACCCTAGCAGTGCTGCCTTGCTCTTGCTATCTCGATTCCCAGAATAGAGCCTCCTCCTTGGTGCTACATCTGCTGAGTTGGCCGCTTACCGACGGCGACTCTATCCATTCCGTTGCAGAGTAGTCACTTATTCTGGGCCGGTTGGGCGCCATAGGCTCTCCCTTCTCATTGTTACTGGGCGATATCTTTTAAGCAGAGTGGTGTTAAAGGGAAGGCTTCAGCTCTGGCAGATTCCATTGCATATGCCCGTGGGGGCTATTGGCTCTAGCACTACCGCTACTGGTATCCGGTTAAGTCTGAAGAGGCTTAATCAAGCTCTTGCATTGCAGGCCGGTTTCCGTTACGCCCGTAGGGGCTACTTACACTTGCACTCGCAGAAGCAGTTTTCCAGTCGGTACGCCCGCGGGGGCTATTTGGATCTCTGTTCTGTTTACTACTCGGTCACTTGGGCTAGGCATCTACGATTTCAGTACATTGTGGACTGTCTCTATCAGCACCTCTTTGTAACACCCAGGGCGTGTCAAACCACCACATCTGAGACTGACTGTGTTTAGTTCTTAACCCTTTGTGGTAGAGATCACCATTATCTGCATAGTAATTGTGCATGTCAACTATATTGTGCATTACTCTTGTAACATATCTGCCTTCACTGTGTGTATGTTCAACCGCCACTAGAGGGCGATCGTTTGCATTATTTTTCTAATAAAATTGTGTTTTATTTCACATACTGGTCTGAGTGTCCTAAAAAACCGTTACACTTTGGGAGCCAACCTATTAAGTGTTAACAGATACTAATTGATACCATATCTGGTATTAAAGTGGATGTGTCACCTCAGTATAACGTAGCATAAATAGTTAGGCTATATAGCGAATATTACTAAAACCGTCTTAATTTTTTTTTTTAGTTTTATTTGTCGTAAATATAAGTTATAAAGATGGTCCTGCAGCTACTTCAGCATAGACTGTGGTTACCTGCTCTGTAACCGCAGTCCGTCGCTCTGCCTCTGCACTCCTCCCTCTATCCAGCCTCCTCCGATGACAGAGGCTTCTGTCTATAAGCAGGAGCGATGTCCAGGTTTGGCTGAGCTGCTCTAACTCTGCCTATTGATTCTGCTGTCTGAGCTTATCTAGTGTTCTGCTATCCACTGCTGCTGCCTCCTGAGTTCCTGGGTCAGGCTGAATCAGCTGATCTCTCTGATTACTCACCTGACTATTACCAGCCAACCCTCTCAGCGTATTTAAAGCAGCTTGGCTCACTTCCTGATTGTTCTTGTGTTTGTTGCTGCTGGCTGCTGTGGATGACTGTGCTCCTGTTTATCTGTGTATGACCTAGCTTCCTCTGATGATCCTGACTGTTCTTGACATTGCGGACTTCTGTGTTCCTGACCCCTGGCTTGTTCCTGACATTGTGGACTCCTGTGTTCCTGACTCCAGCTTGGCTGAGTACCTGTCTTGGTTCCTGACCCTTGCTTGTCTTTTGGTTTATGCTTCTGGATCACAATTCTGTTTTTGTCACTTTAATAAATTTGTTTTGCATTTTTACGTTTTTGTGTCTGTCTGGTTCCTGGTCCCTAACAGTACACAAGGACCATGAACTCAAGAGGCTCAGGCAAGCCACTGAATATTTTTTTCAGGCTGGATCAGGTAGACCAGAGTATGGACCAGTTTGTGGCAGCCCTCCAGGCTTTGTTGCTCTGTACTGAGCATCTGCTTCCACCACCTCAGCAGCCCCCGGTGCAGGCTGTCCCTATAGCTGCTGCCGCTCTGGCTGCCAATGGTGATTCCAATGTTGCAAGAGGCATGACAGGGACTGCCCCGCTTCCCCAGCTTTATGGGGACAATCCTAACCAGTGCTAGAGATGGTACCACAGTCCTTTCCATCTGATAGGAGTAAGGTGGGCCTTGTGATTTCCTTACTCTGTGACAGGGCCTTGGCATGGGCTAATCCCCTTTGGGAGATGCAGAAACCTATAGTACTACGACTCCTAGTCTCGAAACCTCAGGCGATGTGGATCCCATGCAACTTGAGTTCACTCGCCTTTCAGTTGTGGAAAGGGCCTTGAGGAGGAGGGAGGACCTGTGCCTTTACTGCGGTAAGGCAGGGCACCTTCTGCGAAATTGCCCCACACGTCCAGGAAACGACTGCACCTAAGGTCCTAGGGCCTTAGGTGGCGTCTCAGCGTCCCCAGATATTAATACGAATAAACCACTAGTCTCCATTGGGCTTTCTTGGGGTAAGAATTCCATTACTTCAGGGGCACTTATTGACTCCGTAGCAGTGGGCCTCTTTATTGACAGTGACTTCACCAAGAAGCACTCCATTCTATTGCAACTCTGTACCACTCCACTTGCCCTCGAGGCGATTGATGGGGCTCTCCATCATGAAACCTTACAATTCCAGGTGATCCACTCTCCTCACTATCCTGTGATCCTGGGTTATCCATGGTTGTGCAAACAAAATCCCACAGTCGATTGGGTTAGGGCTGAAGTCATGGCATGGTCACACAACTGTTCCAAGACATGCCTAGTAAAAGTGGGGAGGGTGCTAACCACATCCTTGATCTTTTTGCTGCCTGAAGAGTACCAAGAGTTCTGTGATGTATTCAATAAGGGTCAGGCTGGTGAGCTCCCGCCTTACCGCCCATACGATTGTACCACCGAATTACAACCAGGTGCCATACCTCCTTGAGTCTACCCTCTTTCTGTTGCGGAGAATAAAGCCATGGAGGAGTACGTTGCGGATGCGCTGTCCCGGGGGTTCGTCCGCAAGTCCTCCTCTCCTGCCAGGGCCAGATTCTTCTTCTTCATGAAGAAAAAGAGTGGAGAACTGAGACCCTGTATTGATTACAGGGGGCTCAGTTGTATCATGGTTAAAAACACCTACCCTATTCCCCTGGTTACTGAGCTATTCGATCGATTGAAAGGGTCTAAGGTATTTACTAAGCTCAACCTGCGAGGGGCATACAGTTTGGTATGGATAAAGGAGGGCCACAATTGAAAACAGCATTTAACACCAGGAGTGGGCATTACGAATACCTCGTAATGCCCTTTGGTCTCTGCAATGCTTCCGCAGTTTTCCAGGCATTCCTAAATGATGTCCTCTGGGGTATGCTCCTACAATGCGTGGTGGTATACTTAGATGACATTCTGATCCATTCCACCTCCGTGGAAAGCCACCATGCAGATGTAAACCGAGTTATGGAAAGATTAAGAGAAAATAACCTGAGAAACTCTCGGTTGTTCTTGAGTGGCCGCGACCCATAGGTCTCCGTTCTCTTCAACGTTTCCTCGGGTTTGCTAACTACTATAGGAAATTTATCCACAATTTTTTCTCTACTGTAAAACCCCTTACCAACATGACCAAAAAGACAGTAACTCCACTCACTGGTCCCCAGAAGCCATCAGGGCATTTGAATCAGTAAAAGCCACTTTTGCCGCAGCACCCATTTTGGCCCACCTGAAACCCGAAGTTCCATTCATACTTGAGGTCGATACGTCTTGGACAGGCGTAGTCTCCCTCCTGTCTCAACATCCTACTCCTGAGAGCCAGTTGCACCTGTGTGGGTGTTTCTCCAAAAAGCTAAGTTCTGCAGAGTGCAACTATGAAATTAGCGATCGTGAGCTGCTGGCGATAATACTGGCTCTCAAAGAATGGAGGCATTTGCTCGAGGGAACTTCCATGCCAGTCCTAATCCTCACTGATCATAAAAACCTCACCTGCTTGTCTGAAGCTAAGCACTTGTCTCCAAGGCAAGCCAGATGGGCCTTATTTTTGTCTTGTTTCAATTATGTGGTCTTGTACCTGCCAGGTACCAAAAATGTCCGGGCTGATGCCCTGTCTAGACAGTTCTCAGGCACTAAAGAGGAGAGACCTCCTACTCCTATTATTCCTCAGAACAAAGTACTGGCCACCATACGTACCAGCATAACATCTCCCCTTGGGGAGAGAATACGGGCCGCCCAAGTAGATGCATCTGCTGAGACTCCCTCTGGACGCTGTTTTATACCTATTAACCTCCGTACCAAGGTACTTTCAACCTACCATAATACTAAGTCAGCAGGTCATCCTGGAAAGAACCAGCTCATCTGGTCGGTTTCCCGTCTCTTCTGGTGGCCAGAAATTAGCAAAGATATTGCTGCCTTTGTCACTGCCTGTCCAGTCTGTGAACAGACTAAATCACCTTGTCACCTTCCAGTGGGCCTTCTCCAACCCATACCCACACCTCTCCATGGACTTAATAGTTGCCCTCCCTGTGTCTAAAGGTAACACAGTCATGCTCATGGTCGTTGATGATTTTCTAAGCTGATTTATTGCATACCTTTCAAAAAAACTTCCGTCCGATAAAGAGCTGGCTATGGTCTTTGTCAAAGAGGTCTATCGGCTACACGCAGTGGTGTCCGTAGACATTTTCCCAGGGAGGCCAAAGCCATAATATGACCCCCAGGCCAGCCCATCTAGCCCCTTTATTTATATGGAGAAGGATAATTGTAGGGGGTGCCCCCCTTGCCCTCCCCCTCCGGACGCCAATGGCTACACAGGGTTCCTAAAGTCATAGTTACGACAAGGGGAACTAGTTAGTCTCGAGATTCTGGAGGGCCTTTTGTGCACAACTAGCTATCCAACTGTCCTTCTCCTTGGCCTATCATCCTCAGTTGAATGGGGCCACGGAAAGGGCTAATTGGGCTTTGGAGCAATTCCTGTGGTGTTACATCTCAGACCATCAGAATAATTGGTTGGACCTGCTACCTTGGGCGGAGTTTGCTCATAACAGTGCTGTCTCGCTTCTACCCTGCTCTCCCCCTTCATGGTGAAGTATGGGTATCAACCATCCATGATTCCAAATTCGTTCTCTCCCCAGGGGATTCCAGCATTGGAGGATCATTTCCAGCAAATCCGTTCCACATGGTTGCAGGTCCAAGACTCGTTGCGACATTCACAACAATCCCAGGAGCTCCAGGTCAATCGTAAATGCCTACCCTCACCCTCCTAACAGGTCGGAGAGAGGGTCTGGTTGTCCTCCAGAAATCTCCACCTTCGAGTGCCCTCTCAGAAATTGGCTCCACTATTTATGTGGCCTTTCCGTATCCTCCGACTTGTGAACCCTGTGGCCTATGCCCTAGACCTCCCTTCCAATATGCGAATACACAGTGTGTTCCATGTCTCGCTCCTGAAACCCCTGGTATGCAATTGTTTCACTAGGTCACTCCTCGACCCCATTCGGTGCCCGTTGACGGCCATGAGGAGTTTGAAGTATGCTCCATAGTCGACTCTCGTAGGTTCAGAGGGAGGTTTCAATATTTGGAAGGGATACGGTCTAGAAGAGCGCTCATGGGTTCCAGCCACAGACGTGCATGCTCCTGCCCACCTCCATGTTTTCCACTCACATTTTCCCCATAAACCTGGTCCTTCCCCGTGGGGGGGGGGGGTTTCGTTGAGGGGGGTACTCTCAAGGTTTGGCTGAGCTGCTCTAACTCTGCCTATTGATTCTGCTGTCTGAGCTTATCTAGTGCTCTTCCATCCATTGCTGCTGTCTTCTGAGTTCCTGGGTCAGGCTGAATCAGCTGATCTCTCTGATTACTCACCTGACTATTATAAGCCAACCCTCTCAGGGTATTTAAAGCAGCTTGACTCACTTCCTTATTGTCCTTGTGTTTGTTGCTGCTGGCTGCTGCTGATTCCTGTGCTCCTGTTTATCTGTGTATGACCTGGCTTCCTCTGACGATCCTTCTGGCTCCTTACTGCTGGCTGTTCCTGACATCATGGACTTCTGTGTTCCTGACCCCTAGCTTGTTCCTGACATTGCAGACTCCTGTGTTCCTGACTCCGGCTTGGCTGAGTACCTGTCTTGGTTCCTGCTCCTGGATCACGATTCTGTTTTTGTCATTTTTGTGTCTGTATGGCTCCTGGTCCCTAACAAGCGGTATCATTGGCAGAGATCAATATCTAGCCAGTGAGACCATTCCAGCTTATAGACAGAAGCCTCCGTCATTGGCTGGATAGACGGAGGGGAGCAGAGGAAGAGTGACAGACTGCAGTCTATGCGGAAGTGGCTGGATGACTGACTTTATAACTTAATTTACAACAAATAAAGCTATATAGCCTAACTATTTATGGTACGTTATATTGAGGTGACACATCCACTTTAATTTGGATATTGGGAATTTAATACCTACAGGCCCAACCAATACAAGGATTTACAAAACATCCGCCACTACTTTGTGGACATGTGTCACTGTTAGATGAAGCAGTTGGTTTAACTGCTAAATCCTCCTCTGCTATGGCAACAACACTAAAATATGACTCATTGTCATCTTCAGTGTTTTTAAAAAGGATAGTACAACTAATGCTGGTGGTAGAACTTTTCGTGCCACCTTTACAAACAGCCTCTTCATCATCATTTTTTTCACAAACTGCAGCAACCATGGCTGCAGTCAGTTTTTGGAGTCCCACTTTACGACTACATCCATGCACTTCTCCCACTCCTTACCCCTGACACTAGAATGCTTGCTGGACAGTGTTGATTGTTACTGTAAAGAGAGCTGATAGCACGTGGAATGATGTTTAGTTTTTTCTGAGAATAATGTGTGATATGTCTCTTTCTCTAGTATCTGTCACTGTCAATTTCAGTGATAGTGAAGGGTAATTCAGACATGGACCCCTTGCTCTCAGTACCTAGGGAATCTAGCTGCACCCTCCTGACGAGGCTCAACAAGGTCGAAATGTACGTTGTGGGTTAGCTGGTGTTCCCATGCAGGGGGAACTTGCCCGTCATTTTGGAACTGGACTGCTCTAACATATATGTGGAAATTTCTCCTCTGTAATGTCACTAAAGAGCTAAAACGTGATGCTTCTGAGCAGTGACTAGCCGTAGAACAGCTCATTGTGCTGTTGTTCATCCTCAGAAGCCACTCACATTTCGTATGCTTAATTTCAGTGATAGCTCAGATCAAGGTCCCTGTCTGTCTCTTTCACCTATATATTAGTCATATATTATTTTTAAATAAGCTGTCTCTGTTTGTCACTTTCTAGGTAGAACTCACACACTCCCTGCAACCACAAGCAGCTCTTCCCCCACCATTGACTGTCTATATGCCTCTACATGCAGCTACTGTCAAAAGTTCAGCAGCAGCTTTGTTTCTCTCCTAACGTGACTGCAGTTAATAATTTTTACAGTTAAAGGGGATCTATCACCCCTGTACAAGTTAGCCTTAACAGTTAGATTATATAGAGAATATGTGTAAAAGTGTATTCATTTTGTTTTTTAAATCTCTATTTGGCCGAAATTAAAGGAATAAATGCTGCCCTGCACCTACTTCCAGATAGACTGTGGTTACCTGCTCTGTACCACGGTCTGTCCGATGACGGAGGCTTTCTGCCTGTAAGCTGGTCATCGGAGGAGGCTGGTTAGAGGGAGGGGAGCAGAGGCAGAGTGACAGACTGTGGTACAGAGCAGGTAACTGCAGTCTGTCCGGAAGTAGGTGCAGGGCCATATAATGTAACTATTAAGGCAAACTTGTATAGGGGCAATAGATCCCATTTATGTTCAGTTCAGGATGAGGATAGACCTGCTAAGCTTCAGAATCAGCTGTTTGGAATAAATGGTAAAGTGTACTGCACAGCAGCTGTTGCAAGAATGCAGCACCACCACACCTAATTATACATTTGTCATGCTTCTAAGTTCAGTGTCAGAGTGAGTGTCAAGTAAGTTGTATTTGTCTTTGTCTGTCATACTCTCACTCAATCGCAGTATAGCCAGCTCAGGTAGGAACTTGGATCACCTGCCTGTTTGACTCATACTGACCCTTATAAGAAAAAAAAAAAAAAACCACAACTTTATTGACTAACTCTTCATTCTCCCTCACACTACCCACAGACAGCGAACAACTGCTGAGACTCCTAAAATTCAAACCCAGCTCCACTCTTATTGATTATCTCCTCTAGCATCAAAATTCTACTGCTTTGTCTCTTTCTCCCAAGCACAGACTGACAAGATGAAAGTATCTGACACCTATTTTCTACTAGCATGTAGGGAATAAATGGAGCTGGGCAAAAATTCATTGTTTTCAGTGATGAAGATGGAAAAAAGTGGGTAAACATCACTTTTCACAGGAGCTTTTCATTATAGGGTGACATTCTGTTTTCTGCTGTTTCAATTTTGCAGCAAACATTTCACCTATCCCTAGCTGGCAACCTTCAGCCCTTGTTGTACTCCATATACCATCATATTCAGCTGGCCATTAACAAGCTAAAGATGGAGAGACTTGGAGTTTAACCAAAACTAGAGAACCATCTATGCTCAATGATGTTGTACTGTGCCTTCATTTAGTTTGAAACTGTACAGCACTGTAGAATGTCTCTACTTGATACATTAATAATAATTAGTATGAATTGGCAAGACAGACTAAAATTAGATAATAAATTTCAATGTTAAACAGTAAGTACAGAAAATCTCCTACAGATAGATTTAAAACCTTTGATATTATGGAATATCCCAAAAGTACAACAATTCAGGCATATAAAATTTACAGCATCTTTATGCCACCTCAAAGCCACGTATGAAGGTATCTGTTGAAGGATCCAGACTCACGTAAATTTACTGAATACATTAATAATTGTCTTCTGAGAAGAGTAAGTTATTTTATAAGTATTCTAGGAATATCAAATAAAGAGGAAGGCAAGTAAAAAAATACAGTTGGTAGTTTTTCTGTAATGATTAAATATATAAAATTTTTGCTATCATAAAAATGCATTCTACTTAAGAAAAAGTATCACTAAAAGCTTGTCCTTTAAACCTGGGTGTTTTTCTTACATTATTGCAGTTAAAAGTCACTGAAAAAATGGGGCTGCATTCAATAAACTTAAAGAGATCCTATATAAATATAGCCTCTCTTAAATAAATCAAACATGAATTAATTATTTTAAAAAATAGTGTGGAGTATTGAGTCCTATATAAAAAAAAATGCCATTTTGTGCATGTTTCATGGAAGTCTCGGGAAAATGTTATGGGAGGTGAGCCTTGAGACACTCATGAAGTATGAAAGTAGAGTCCTGTATTATCCGTGTGATTGGAGTATCTGGTCTCACAGCAGTTCAAGCATTTTTTTATTGTAATGGTGCTTGTTTAATTATTTCAGTTAGAAATGTGTTGCAAAGCATACCTTTTCCAGCACTCAGATGGTTAAAACACGACAGGTCAGCTATTTGACTTTCATAGCAGACATCTCAGTGAATACTTTTTGTTCAACAGTCCACTGTCAGCTAATGAGATTCAAATGTGCTGTAAGTCTGTCTTTGGAATGAAGCAAGTATGAATCTGACAAACTAACAAGGGACTGCAGAATAAAAGTAAAGTACGGCATTCACTTAGAAGTCCTTCATGAAACTCAAATACCTGTGCCACTGCTTCTGTCACTGTTTTAACCCAATGGGTGTCAGAGAGGGTGTGCAGTGCATTTCTTTGCAATGTGTTGGATAGTCCTCTGGCATTCAAATTAACTGCCAATCTAGCCAATGAGATCTCTCTCCAGCTTACTAACAGAACGCCTCCGTCATCGGAGGATGCTGGGGCAAGTGAAAGGAGCTGAGGCTGTGGGAGTGTCTTCTGCACCATACGGTGTGCGGCTGTGCGGCTGCTAACGTCATCAGGTACACAATTCAAGTATCTTTTTGCTTCATTTAAACAGATTTGTAGGCAAAAAAAAACATTGCAATGTACAGAGGGGACACAAAGGAAGGGATACAATAATGATAATGAGGAGGTGAAAGTTCCCCTTTAAGTATACAAATATACAGCAGAGACTTGTAGTATTATATCTTGGAACTCTCAGGGTTTGACCATGACAGTCAGGGATTTTACACAAATCTCAGGGTTTCAAGATGAAGTGCCAAATTCTCCGGGTGAGAGAGCCCAGTATTAACTACTATCTTTTCTACACCATGTAACTACTTATTTAGGGCTCGATTCATATGTTGGCATCGGCAGAAAAAACTGGTGACGCTGGTTTTAATGTCAACTGAGCAATGCAAATGTTCCACTAGTAAGAAGCGACACCAGTTCAGAAACACACGTCGCCCGTCGCCAGAACAGCAAGATTTCACCCATAGAGGATAATGTACAAGCGACGCCAAAAGCCATTCAAATGTTGGAGTTAGGGCTAACGCGAGTTAAATTGCAACATTTCTCTCCAGAAATCTGACACCTTTTTTTTTTTTTTTGAGAACAGCACAGGAGGCAGAGTAAAAAATCCACGTTGACAGTTCTGAAAAGCATTCTCTGTGCTTTTCCCTACCCAGCCACTAGGGGAACACAGAGATGGCTTTCAGCACCATGGACAGCTTTGAATGCCATAGGGATGTGCACTGCTCACCCCTGTGGCATTCAAAGGGTTACAATCAATAAAACTAGTACACCAAGCACTACACAATGTCCCCTTCCACACCCCCCCTTAGTATGTCACATATATTGCATATATGGGACATACTAACCCCATCCACATCCACCTCATGGACTTCCATGTAGTGGACAAATCTGTCTTTTATTCCACAATTAACCCTTTGAGTACCAGAGAGGTAAGAAAGCATTGCTTAGCATGTTTCCTACCCCTCTGGTACCCAACGGGTTAATAGGCAAGGTATGGACTACATACCTTGCCTGTATATATTTGTGTCTGTGTTTTAAATTTTTTTTATTAAAATACTATTATTACACATAGTTTAAATTAGATCTCATTCATTTTTAATGCCCTACGTCCTGTGTCCCATTGGTATTAGTACTTTTGCTCCACTCTCCTTCAAACGGAGAGTGGAGCAAAAGTACTAATAGCAATGGGACACAGGAGGTAGAACATTATAAGTGGACGTGATCTAAGTTAACCCTTTGAGTGCCAGAGTGGTACGCAACGCATTGCAAAGCAATGCGTTGCATACCACTCTGGCACTCAAAGGGTTAAAATACAATTGAGGGAGCAGGCTGCACTCTGACTGCAGCGCTTCCCTCATCTTCATTCATAAAAGTTCCATTGCTGCGGGTGGCTGTGAAGCCCGCAGTATAAAAAAGCCTGGGGATAAGAGAGGCATTGGAGGAAGCGGGAGGATGGGAGAGAGACATAGGAGGAAGCGGGTAGTAGGCTTGTATTTGCTGCCTGCTTCTTCCGATACTTCTCCTCTCCTCACCCGTTGGCATTGTGCCCGGCTGCCTGGCTCGCACTTTGTACAATTCGTCCCTTCTCACAAGCAATGCCAAGCATTGTGAGAAGGGACGAATTGTACAATGTGCAAGCCAGGCAGCCGGGCACAATGCCAATGGGTGAGGAGAGGAGAGGTATCAGAGGAAGCGGGCAGCAAATACAAGCCTACCACCCGCTTCCTCCTATGTCTCTCTCCATCAATTGTATTTTAACCCTTTGAGTGCCAGAGTGGTATGCAACGCATTGCTTTGCAATGCGTTGCATACCACTCTGGCACTCAAAGGGTTAACTTAGATCACGTCCATTTATAATGTTCTACCTCCTGTGTCTCATTGCTATTAATACTTTTGCTCCACTCTCCGTTTGAAGGAGAGTGGAGCAAAAGTACTAATAGCAATGGGACACAGGAGGTAGGGCATTAAAAATGAATGAGATCTAATTTAAACTATGTGTAATAATAGTATTTTAATAAAAAAAAAGTTTAAAACACACACAGACACACACATATACAGGCAAGGTATGTAGTCCATACCTTGCCTATTAACCCTTTGGGTACCAGAGGGGTAGGAAACATGCTAAGCAATGCTTTCCTACCTCTCTGGTACTCAAAGGGTTAATTGTGGAATAAAAGACAGATTTGTCCACTACATGGAAGTCCATGAGGTGGATGCGGATGGGGTTAGTATGTCACATATATGCAATATATGTGACATACTAAGGAGGGGGGTCAAAGGGGGGCATTGTGTAGTGCTTGGTGTACTACTTTTCATTATTGTAACCCTTTGAATGCCACAGGGGTGAGCAGTGCACATCCCTATGGCATTCAAAGCTGTCCATGGTGCTGAAAGCCATCTCTGTGTTCCCCTAGTGGCTGGGTAGGGAAGCACAGAGAATGCTGTTCAGAACTGTCGACGTGGATTTTGGATTTTCTGACTGAACTTGATACTATGGAGTGCTGTGATTGGCTATGGTGCTAAGTAACATTTTTATCGTGTGTTTTTAGGTAAGATTTTCTATGCGACGCAGGTTTAAGGTTAACATGTATTTTGTTGGTTATCGCTCGTTAGCCTTTCTGGGTAAGGAAGATTTGAATCTCACGTTACCTGGTCTTGCTTAATGCACAAAGGCAGTTTTTTTCTTCACGTTGGTTTTAACGCCAACATTTGAATTGAGCCCTTAGTCCCTAAATTGCTACCATGTATTCCAGAAAGACAGAGGGAGATGTACTGCTTCTCTTCTGTATGCTTGGGCAGTTAGCGTTCTAAGTTATAGCATGTTAATAGTTCCATGAGGACCGATAAGTGCACCTCCCGGTTAGAGCCTGAAATCTACATTCTGGGGAATTTTAAGGGTTAATATTTCAAAGATCTCAGGGTCAGCTCATTTCGAAAGTTTCCAGATGTGAGTACTATATAAAAATTCATAAAATAAATGAATAATTTCTAAAGCCTTTCTGTAGTCACTTACTATTGATTTTGTTTTGTTTTTATTTACAATAAAGTTTTTCTGCGCCAACATTTTGCAGAGCCATAGTATCTCACTTAACGCACCTAGATAAGTCCTTCTGTTAAGCGATTCAACAGCACTTGTTCTATAAAGGTTTCCCTTCAATACCTTGGATGTTAGAGATATCTCTAAAGTAAAAATAAAATATTTCTAATTAAAAAACATATGAAATGCATTTAAAAAATTGAATGTTAATGAGAGTATATAAGAAAAGTGTAGACAAATGCTAACTCTCTAGCTGTTAGAGACTACAATTCCCATCTGCCTGAACAGCCACAAGCTGATGGGAGTTTTGGTCTCCAACAGCTGGACAGCCGAAGTTTGCCTATTCCTGTTCTAAGGGATTACAATTTCTCATAAGCCAGTTAACAGCATCAGTTAAATCAATACAAGGGAATGGCATAATAGGTTCCATTAGAAATATATTTTTATGACAAATACTGTAGTTAAAATGTGTTTTAAGATATTACTGATTTTAAAAATTATGATATACAAAGTTTCCCTGGTGGTTCTGATGTGTAAATTTCAGCACTCTGTAAATGAAGTTGTTCCCATTGTTTGTATCAAGCAGTGATAAGCAGAGGTGAATGGCTAATTGGAAATCTATTGCTGCAGTCTTTCTGACAGTCACGCTCTGCCCACAACTGGAGGGGAGAATGATTCACCAAATTTTTCTCTGTAGAAAATGATAACAATAATGTTTGATGTTCGGTATAGTACATTTTAATGTACGACATACAGTGCACACACACTGTAATTTCAGCCATTTACTTTTCCTGTGGTGGTCTTGTGTTTTCTAAATATATGTCACTTAAAGCAATTTCACCTTAAACGTTTGTGGTAGGGATATTCTATTCTTTATGCTTGGCTTTATGCCTGGCTACTAATCCTAAAAAATAGAGACAATCACTCTGTGGTAATTGGATAAAGCAAGTCCATAGCTGTAAGAACAAAGCATTCAACTTGAAATTAGTGACGTTAGTGTAATTTAGTGTTGTGACCTACACAGGGTGCTTAGATTCAAAACAGCATAAATTCTTCTAGGTACACTTGCACAAAGTCTGACATGAAAACAAGGCCAAACGACTCAACTATGCACAAAAACATGGGTTGTGGAATATGAAATATTTGGCTGTAGCAGAAGGCTGGTTGTTGGCCAAAGTGCTGGAGAGCGGTACAAGAATGAGTATCTGCAGGCAACATGAAGCATGGTAGAGGTTCCTTGCAAGTTTGGGGCTGCATTTCTGCAAACTGAGTTGGGTATTTGGTCAGAATTAATGGTCTCCTCAATGCTGTGAATTACAGGCAGATACTTATCCATCATGCAATACTATCAGAGAGGCATCTGATTGGCCCCAAATTTATTCTGCAGCATGACAATGACCCTAAACATACAGCCAAAGTCATTAAGAACTATCTTCAGCGTAAAGGAGTCCTGGAAGTGATGGTACGGCCCTCACAGAGCCTGATCTCAACATCACTGAGTCTGTCTGGGATTACATGAAGAGAGAGAAGCAACTGAGGCTGCCTAAATCCACAGAAGAACTGTGGTTAGTTCTCCAAGATGGCAAAGGATGGTCACACAAATATTGATTTGATTTAGATTTTTCTTCTTTTTTCTCACTATGTTTTTTGTTAACTGATAAAAATAAACTATTAACATGTATATTTTTGAAAGCATTCTTACGTTATAGCATTTTTCACACCTGCCTAAGACTTTTCCACAGTACTGTAGATCCTAACATAGCCAACTGTAGCAGAGGCAGCTATCAGAGCTTAGTACATCTAAACACACCCACTAGAATACAACAATAACCTGTATTACAATATTCAGATGAGCCATTGTCAAGCAAAATCATAAACCTGTCGAAGTTATGGTGGTTTCATGGGGATGGTATTGGGTTGGTGGAAGATTCACAGGGATATGATGGTGAAGACATCTTAGCATATAGATAGCATGGACTAGCAAAATCAATTTGCCACTCTATTGCCATCCTGGCCCTTATCACCCTGTATTGCTTACTGAGCATGTCTGATTTATACATTGACCGTATGACATTACAGTGATAAGTAGAGCTGTCTTTAAAGTTACTTATAATATGTACTGGTTCAGGATAGACTTTGCCTGTGGTTCCAAATTATGAATATATATATAGAGGAAGTTAAAAGCAGAAAATCTCAAAGGTGCAGTATACCGGAACCAAGAGAGAAGCAATTCTGGAGCAAACCACCTGCTCGATAGGGGAAAAATAAACTTCTCCCAAAAGGCATTTAAATGGGGCTTTTAACTTAATGACTCCTAAAGTGGTACGTAAATGTGTTGAAGACCTCTCGCATTCATGAGATTAGAAGCCTAACTTAAATCAGCGGCCATTTTATCTTCTGTGGTACAGCTGGCTTGCTCCAGAATTGCTCATCATCTTCTTTATGCTGAAAGGCTCATAGGGGCATATCAATAATTGGGGCATATGGGAAAAGTGGAGCAATTATTAGACAAACCAACTGCCCCATTTAAATTAGGGTTTATCCCCTTAGGGGAGATGCACTAATGGTCGATGCTGTGACGATATGATCTTGTCGATGTGTTCAAAGCACTTCGACATTTTGATGTACACACACATCGCATTTATGCACTAAAATTTACCGAGGAGAGGAGAAGGTCCCCATTAGCATACAGGATTGTCAAACTGTTGTCAATGTGGGAGGGATGCCCTCCTTCACACATCACCAGCATTACTACAATCCTGAAGTCTGACAGCCCTCTCTGCTGCCCCACTTGGGCAGTAGGGGAGTGGAGAGAACACTTTCAGCCCGATGGACAGCATCACTCCCTTATCCCTTTGTGTGCCATAGGGATGTGGATTGCTCATCCCTGTGGCACTCAAAGGGTTAAAAAAGGTACACCAAGCACTTCACAGTCATCACAATTAGTTCTGTATCATATATTATACATGTTGTGCACTCCCAAGGGAACAAGGCTGGGGGTCAGGCAGCATCCATGCCCCTTTTATTTGACATGTGCAGGCTCCTCCATTAAAATCTGACGTATGACGCCCCTTTTATTTGACATATGTTGCCTCCCCCTGTAAAATACGACATATGATGCCCCTTTTATTTGACATATACTGCATGCCCCTGTAAAATACGATATATGATGCTCTCACACTCTTAACCCTTTGAGTTCCCGAGGGATATGCAATGCATTGCTGAAGAGGACAACTCCGCTTTTAATGAAGGAATGAACTCACCCGACTCGACTGATAAAAAAGCATCCTGCTGGAGTAGGAAGTAGAAGAGGCATTGATCAATGCCAGGGGGGGCATCAGGAGGGGGCCCTATGCCCCACCGTAAGGTCTTATTTTATTTTACAAATATAAAAACTGCACTGTTTTTATTTTAACCCAGTTTTACATTGAAATTAATATTGTATTTGGGGCTTACAGAGACCAATAATGATAATGGATAGTTGAGAGTGTAAAGTTAACAAGAGTGTGGCTTAAACCTTGGGCTGTAGCTAACCCAGGGGTCGTGGGGAGCAGTAAGCCAGTTAGTGGGCTCACCTTAAGTAAATAGTAAGAGGATGTAGGAGGGTGGGGCAACGAAGCTGCGTGTACAGAGGGGCTGCAAGGATGGTGGGTTTATATAGCCTCCAGCCCCTCCTACAAAATCAGGCTTTTAGCCTTAAACCCTGGGCCGTAGCTAACCCAATGGTCTCGGGGAGCAGTAAGCTGGTTAGAGCACATTGGATTTCATGGCTGGGATCTGGAACATATCTTGTAGAGCAAGACTAGATCCATCTACCCATGCTTTGGATGGTACTTGATTCCGAGAAGCAGATGAAGCTGCACCTATTCTAAAGGAACAGCCCGAATACAGGTAGGGTTTTAATTGAAGACGGCTGAGAAGGATTCTTAGGTAGCTAATAAATTAACTGGGTCTAAGAGGGCCGTAAGGCATGGGCAGTGATGGGCTTGAGTCGGGATTGGAGGACAAAAGGAATTGCAAACCAGTCAGTGTAGTGACAGCACCAAAGGACAACCATAGCAAAGTAACGAATTTCAGTCCCAGTAGGTAGGGTACCGGTTTCAGATGTGGTAAGATGGAGAATTAAGTGGCTATCGACCAAGAGTAAGACTGACTTTTAAGATAACCGTCCTTCCTGCGCAAAACTGAAAATTCGCTAGGCCCGAGAAAAGCTGAAAAGGCTAGGGGCAGAGATAAGTGAAACAAAGCCCTGATCATAGGTGGTCAACTTGACTCGAATTGTGTACCTTCAACCCCTACTGTGGGGTAAGGAGAACGTATTGGGTACCTTCAACCCCTGCCATGGGATAAGTTGAACATATTGTGAACCTTCGACTCCTACCATGGGGTAAGGTGAACATATGGTGTGCCTTTGACCCCTGCCGTAGGGTAAGGGGAACGTAATGTGTACCTTCGACCCCTGCCATGGGGTAAGGCCAAAGTATTGTGTACCTTCGACCCCTGCCTTGGGGTGAGGGGAACGTATTGTCTACCTTCAACCCCTGCTGTGGGGTAAGGCGTATGTATTGTGTACCTTCGACCCCTGCCGTGGGGTAAGGTGAACGTATTGTGTATCTTCAACCCCTGCCGTGGGGTAAGGCCAATGTATCGTGTACCTTCAAGCCCAGCCGTGGGGAAAGGCGAGTACGGGGGAACCTTCAGACCCTGTGGAAGTATAAGGTAAGTGACAGGGAAGAGGTGTGTGTGTGTGTATATATATATATATATATATATATATATATATATATATATATATATTTTTTTTTTTTTTTGTTTTTTTTTTTTTTTGTTTCTTTTGTTTTTTTGTTTTGGCTGAGACGGAAGGTAAGTGAGGGAATGAACGAGAGGCAAAAGCTGTGCTGGCAGGAGCGAATTCGACTTCAGAGAAAAGAACAGGATGGGAGATATGATAAAGAAAATGGCAGGGGTTGGGGGATAGCTGAGGTGGGAAGCTGGAACTTAAGACGAAGGTAAGGAGTGTTCTACCAGCCTTCACCTAGCTATACCTGTGAAATGATAGACTAGACCACGATGCAAATCAATACTGGGAAAATAAAACGTAGCTTTACTTTAAATTTGATTTTAGGAATAAGAAGCCGGGTATGTGGCAAGTGGTAGCCACAAATCTCCATGGACACACACGACATGTATAATGTATCACACAGAGCTAAGGGGAAAACTGTGTAGTGCTTGGTGTACTTTTTTTTTAACCCTTTGTGTGCCACAGGAGTGAGCAATGCACATCCCTATGGCGCTCAAAGGGATAAGGGAGTGATGCTGTCTATGGTGTTGCAAGTGTTCTCTCCACTCCTCTGCTGGTCAAGTGGGGCAGCAGAGAGAATGCTGTCAGACTTTAGGGTTGTCTACTGCTGGTGGTGTGTCAGGGAGAGCATCCCTTCCACATCAACAGCAGTTCAAAAGCCTCCTTGCCTGTTATTGGTTGAGGGCTGTTACTGCTTATGAAAGTACAGGGAGATCCCAACTTCGCCAGCATCTGGTAAGTGAATTTGAGACTGTAAACTCCAACAGCAGAGACTTCTATCAGAGTTTTGTGAATGTGGCAAAGGGCTCATAAGAAATAAACACACCCCCTTGAATAGGATAATTGCTAATTAGCCTGCATTTACATGTGGAAATTAGTCATTATGCTTCATTTCCATATGGAAATAGGCCTTTGTCAATGTAATGAGTGAAAACCTGTTGAGGCATGTTGGATGGATTTCCATGTGGGCAGATTTTTGTTGGACTGATAGGGATATGATGTCAAAGACACTTTAGTGCATACTGTCCATGTGCCTTCAACACTGCTCCAACAGGACATCATTAAGCGCCCTCTTTGACCTTTAGTAAATCTCTACCCTTGAATGGTAGAGAACACTGCAGGTCACTGTAAAACAGTATATGTTGGAAACATGTCCAGCATTCAAGGTTTTAAAAGCTCCATTTAGCCCCTTGAGTGCCAGAGAGGTATCCAGTGCATTGCTTCACAATGAACTGGATACCACTCTGGCACTCAAATGGTTACCACAATGAGAATTTTTATTCATTCCCTATAATGTAGTTGTTTGGAATTTCCCCACTTTCTTCTTTATATATATTCTCCATATTGTTCCACATTAACATATTATGATTTAGCCTCTTAATGACCAGAGGGGTATGCTACTCATTATGAAGCAATGCATTGCACACCCCTCTAGTCTTTAAGGGGTTAAGGACTTGTCAGTCTTTCAGTTTCTGTGGGAAATACAATTCAATGTAATTGTACTTATTATATGTTTAAGCAGCTTGAAACTGTAATGCAAGTTTAGAAAACATGTGGCACTCCAGCTGTTGAGAACTATAACGCCTATCATCCCTAATTAGCTTCTGGGAGGCCTTCCCCAATTGTATTGTATTGTATTGTATTAGATTCATTCTCTGCCTGTGTAACTCTAATGTTAAATGAATATAAGTGATTGCATTGCAATTATAGCTACAAAATCTCATTCTAGCAGAGTGTGCTGAACAGTGAATAGGGAGTGAGACAGTGAATTAAATTGCAGGTGATAGATTTGTCTCTGACTTCTATGTGAAAACATCTTAGTTTACTGTATGGGGCCATTTGGACATTAACTCCATTATACATTTATAACCATATGATCCTTTGAACTTATGATAATTTCATTGAAATGCGTTGGATACCTCAGAGTTAAAGGAAATCAAAGGAAGATACATAGACTAATTGCTATTTTAGGTTAAATATTTCCTTTTTGCTGTGGGATCAGTTTAGTGGGAGGAGACTTAATTAGCAATCTAAGCTAACATGAACAGCCAGTCAAAGTAAATTGCTTATCAAGATACCTAAAGTAAATCCTTTCTTGAATAATTCCTCCATGGACTCAGATGTTTGTTGATGTTCTTATGTAGCTTGTAGGCTGCATACAGCCCTCTCCTTTTACTGTTGCTACCTACATAGTCTCCCTATTATAATGCAGTGTAGACATTTTAAAATTATTCAGACTGAGTTTGTGTTGTAGCAAATTACAGAAGAACAGCATGTGTTTGAAATTCAAGTTTAAAAATAACAAGTCTGGAGACAGCTGAAAGACATTTTATACAACTTTATCTACCACCACTAAAGTGTCTACCGTGCCTGCTCCAATAAGACTGAGCTGTAGAAACTTCATTCTGTAGCAAAAAGAGGTCTCTTTGAGCACCTATATATCTCTCTCGTGCTTTCATTGAGGAACGTTTGAGGTATGAGTATGGAATATGGAGGGGGGTAAAGTGCAATAGGTGGCCTTGGAGTGTGGAAGATGAAGGGTGATTTTGTAATTGTGTTTTGCTCTACTCTGTGGCATAGACTGGTGTATTGCTTTCCTGATCTCATGAAATGCCAGGTAAAAAGTGTAACAGGTCATCAACTTGGCTAAAAATCAGCCTTGAGCCTGAGTGAATGAGGATACATTGTGAAAGGGGTCATTGTGAAGAATCTTGTATTTATGTTACATTAGAAATTACATTACATTAGATTATAGGGACACTATCACCTAAAAACAACTGCTGAATTTGAAAGAGCTTAGAAAATCACATTTTTATTTGTAAAATTAGGTTTTGAGTTAGTGTTATCAATTTTTTGTCTTAGCCATACATTATCTCCCACAGTGACACTTAACGTAGTGCTACAAGAGGTGGGTAATACACTGTTGATCAGCTTCAGTGAGTGTGGGTTGTAATGTCCTGTGTACTCCTTTTCACCTTCCAGTGTACTGCTGTATACTTACAGTGCTTGTTCCCATCTATATGTATGAGACTGCACATCCCAACCTCAGAGGAACACATTAATATGTACATTATGAGGGGCATACCCTGTCATTTCAAACATAGCTATATATATGTCATACACACCTCATCTCTATGTGCAGTCCAACTTGTTTATCTGACTGCTAATAAATATTTAGTTTTGTTTAAAAAACAAACCCCTTTCCTCCAAAGGGAGATTCACTAAGTTGTGATAAAATAGAGATAACGTCTCCAGTGATATCTCCTCCCCAGTTCCTATGTTATTCTATGAAGCCAATTCACTAAGATTTTTAGAATTATGGAGATCTTAGTCATAGGCTCCATAAAATAACATAGGAACTAGAGAAGTGATATCACTGAAGAACTCATCTCTGCTTTATCACTTCTTTATCACTCTTTAGTGCATATCCTCCCTACATGTTTTTTTCCATACACATGGCCCTTCTTATAGGGAAATGTTGATAATGCAGTTTTTGACTAAATATTCATTTGACAAAGCTGTTTAGATATGCTACACCACAGCCTCACTAATAGAATATCAATGGGATCTATTTTATGTTACAAACCCAAATTAATTTACTGTACTGCAGTAAGTGAAGCAACAGATTTGTTGAGGAGATAAGAAGACAGAAATAGCAAACACCAGAAACTGGAGAATTTGATTTCCAGAAACATGTGCACTGGAATCCATATGAGAAAGAATGACATAAACCTTCTTAAGAGTAAGTGGGTAATTCATAAAGTGTTAAGGCTGAATGTGCAAGAATTTCCTTGCACATTAACCATTCTTTGATTCATCAGTGGCCAAATCATAAATAGCACTTTCTCATTGATCAATGAGTGAGTTCCAGATCTGAAATTTCTATCCACAGAATGGCCACACTTTGTCAAGGAAATACAATCAATCACTGTTAAATATCCAAACATATATGTCTGTAAGTGCTATGAAAAACAGTTGCTCCACGTCTTGATAAATTCCCCTTTTAACCTTTTGAGTGCCAGAGATTTGTGGAAGACCTTGCCTTGCAATGTGTTGTGTACCCAGTGGCATTCAAAGGGTTAATGTGAATGTAAATAGAAAAATATTGACAGATTGTCATTAAACATATATTGAAATTACTTGATGTATAATAACACTTTCTATAGTCATATTATCTGTATCTAATCTGTTGGTTAGACATATCATTTTAAAATATTTATAACATAAACTGTAATTTTTTTGAAGCATTTATCCACAATAAAGGTTGAAAGAGGGGAAAAACAATAAATAAGAAAGAATAAATCCTGCATATTCAGTTTCAAGTATTTCATTACTAGGCTGAATTACAATATCTTTATTTCTTTCCTAGGCATAATCTTTTAAATCCGCCCATAGGAATTTAATAAATTAAGTTAGGGGAATGAGATTAAGCTGGTTGGTGGTAAGGCATCCTCATTATTGTTGTCTCTTGGAATGTAAAATCCTGCTGAGTGTTGGGATATTAGAAATCAACATCATTTTAGAGTTGTATTAAAGTACTATGAAAAAAATTGTATAGAATCAGTCTTAGCATGTTCCCTTGTGTTGCAGGATTTTTCACAGCAAATCAATGATTTGCCACCTTTTCTGTGAAAATTCCAGGGCATTGAAAATTCATAAAATCTCTTACAGAAATGTGCCTTTTCCTGCCTGTACTTTCTATGGCTGAGATCATTCCTGCCTCACTACTATAAAAATTTCGAGCTTCCTTCCATCCTGCAAAGTGTAGAGATACCTGTAGAAGCAAAGCACTATAGAGAGAAAAGAAAGAATACTTTGTGGAACAGCTATGTGGTGAGATAGATAGCAAGAACCATCAGTACACCTGTTGATTCTGTCTCCTGCTGCATTTCATGTGTGTGTGTGGAGGGGTAGGGGTGAGTAAGAGGAGTTGAAGGAATGCTGCTGATGGGAAAAAATCCAGTGGCAGCAGTCAAGGAGTAGCAGTCGTGCTGCTACTACCACTCTCACCACATCCCCTGTGAAAGAGACTCCAGAGCCCACAAGCAGTAAATAGTGCTGATACCACCTCCACCACATCTCCTGCTGTGACTCACAATCAGATAGTGCTGCTAAAACCAGTACTACCACCATATACCCTGATGCTTATAGCCTACCCACAGCACCAGATATAGTTGAACTTGCCATCAACCCAACAGATAGTGCTGCCACCTCAGCCCTAGGGTAAGTTTCTGACAGTGGCAAAGGTGTTTTCCCAGATGACTGTGTGCAGCAGTAGCAACACAAAGTTTCGGCCTATCTCCGAGCCTGCTGCTACTGTGTCTGTGAGTATGACATTATTGCACCACCTATGTCACACTCACCACCAGCAAGAGAGGAAGAAAAATGTTGTGGTGGTACTGTTGCTGCGTGGTACCAGTGGTGGCATGATGAGAGCTGTAATGACTTATACATGCCATGAGTGGAGAGTGTGTCTCACCAGCACCACTGACTGACATGTTGTTTGGTGAAGATATAATTATGAACTCATCCTTAAGATGATTAGATAATCCCATCTGGAAGGTGGCTTTCAAGGCATTGTTTCCACAGTCTGTATCAGATGCCAATGTCTGAAATTCTATGGGTACTGGAGCAGAGACCTAGAGCCCTATTGAAAGTCCAGGATAGGATGACCAGAGGTATCAATGATGGAGAGGAAGGCAGACACAAAGGAGTCAAAGTCAGCAAGAAGGTGTGACTGACAGTCCAGAAGTGGAGAGACCCAGGCCAAAGCAGGACCCCATAACAGGGATATAATAAAGGTGATACAGGAGTGATGAGAAGTGTAGGCTTCAGGCTGACTACAGAAGTGTAGATAACACTGGTTGAGGGAGCCATGAAGCTCCACAGGAGAGCCATCAAAATGAGCCAATAGTGGCAATCTGGAAGGCAAAGGAGAAGCAACAGAAGAAATGGCAGTTGGTGCCCTGGCAGAAGCAACTGAAGGGAGTATGGTTGTCTCAAAACACTGCTGAATATGTTGCAACATAGAAGCAATAGAATCCAGCTTGGAATCCAGTTTATTCTGAGCAGAGTGCTGTTCAAGATGTTAGGAAGTGAAGGACAGAGTATGAAGCTAGCTGGCAGTGGCTGCTCTCTGGATTGCCTTGCTGCGGCCTAGACCAAATAGAGATACTGATCACAAGGACATTTTAATTCCGACTGGAGGGGCCACCTCTCACCTCAAATGACAACCCAGAGAGTAGCAGCAACCCACTGCAAGACTAACCAGCAAGGTGTAGAAAATTTAGAAAATAGGGATGGTTCCACCATAAAAAATGTATTTAATTGTGGTAGTATGTTATACATAAAGTAATAATTGAAAAAGAGTAGTGTTGTTAAAACTAACAAAAATATTGAACACTGTAAGAAAATGTGCTAATAGTATGTTTTCTTATTTTTTTTATTTTACATATTCTATTATCTATAGATAATAATTATTTTTTTCACCAGATATTGATACTGTTCTTAGTGTAGTACTCGTTTTCATTAATAGCTTCATTCATATTATACTTCTGCACTTAGATTATTTTATCTGGTGACGATGCTCCATTTTTTTATATTTTCTAAGATTTGTGACATACTCCTGGGGATCCTGGTGGATTGGGATTAATCAGCCTAAAGAGAGAATTTGTTAAAACACATCAGAAACTGTGTACGTTTGGATATTTTGGAAATAAATGTGCAGGTACATTCTTATTTCCCCACTTACATTTCATTGTTTTCTTTTTATATAGATTTAATCAGCAAGGTAGTCTCCTCAAAAGTTTTCATATAAATCACACATTAACTGCCATTTACCAGGTGACAAAGAATCCTCCTCCAAATCCCTGCAGTTAACATCCTCACTAACGGCCTTGTACTGCTACAGCATGTACTGTGTACAAATTTTGTGGGTGTGCATGTCTCTACAATTTTGGTACAGTCTTCCTAAAAATAACAGTGGCTTGGCATGTGCCAGCTGGGTGTAACACATGATGTCAGTTCTTTAAAACTACAGTTTTCAAAAATGGAATGGAGTGGGGGCATGTCAACTGCTAATATACTGGTACTTTTGGAATATTTTTGTGCAGTTTATTTTACTTCTTTGTGGGTTGGCAGCACAATCAAGAAGAACTTTATAACTTTTAAAAATGTTTTAACAACATGACTAGTGGTGGTAGAGGTGATGGTGGTTGCAGGTGTTTGGAAGCTTATAATCTCCAGTTAACTCACAGTCATCCTCCTCCATGCTTTGCATTTGCACAACAGCAGTAGGTGGTGTGTGTTATTGTTACTGAAAAAAATGTAGAGTGATTCTACTACTGATAGTCCTCACACCTCTGATATGCTGCTAGTGAGTCTTAGACCTATGGTTGTACTTCAGCATATTTAGTTTTTGGATTGTGAGTGAAGTCTCTCCATCCTTAAGATTTTATAGATGGAGGGGTTCTTGAGGGACTATTACTACTAATTTGCTAGGGACAAGATGTTGAAATAATGCTGGTGGTAGAGTTTATTGGCTCTGCACTTTGAACAGCAGCAGAAGCATTCATCAAGCTAGCGCTGCTGGCAAGTAGTCAATAATACAATGAATGAATGAATATGTTTATATATAGTGTATACAGCACTTTACAATTTAAAGGAACAGTAAACTTTTTAATGAAAATGTATATGTTATAGAGCTTTTTCTGCTGAGTATAACAAGGGTACTACCACTGCTGTCAGTTGTTTTATTCAAAAGTTGTAACAGTTCAAACAATCAGGAAGTGAATTTACTGTGTTTACTTCCTGATAGTTCTAACTTAACAGGAAGTGACAGGCAGTTTCTATAACATTCTATGGAGAACTGTAAGTCACTGACTTTCCATTAGAATGTAATTGAAAAACTAATTGTAATTTGACCACTAGAGGACACTGCTAATGTAAAAAAACACAGGTTTAAACTATAATAACTCTGGAAATATGCATCCTGCAGCAATGGGAGTACCCTTATTATACTCAACAGGAAATATCCTAAAATATATGTTTTTTCATAAAAAAAGCATACTACTCCTTAAAGGTATTAGACAATAGGGGGTTACAAGTGCTTTTCAAACTGACACACTGGATGTGGGGTCCCTGCTTAAAAGCTTTGTGTGATGTCCTGTCTCTAAGTGTCCATTATGTGTGTAGACTTACTCTTACTGGGCCCTCGAGACAACACTGAGTCAGGGGTCTCTTTGGACTGGCAGGACCTACTCACTTTGGGATAAGGGTACTGATGTTGACAGCCTGACAAGCAAACACTGACACAGGAAGTACTTACAAAGGAGCTTCCTTCCTGAGGTGGCAGATCGCACAGGAAATGGGTTGTTTCTAGGTATCCACATGAAGCAGCACACAGGAGCCTCAGCCATCATTTTATATGGTTTGAAGTGTATGGAATTGAGAGGCAGGAAGACCAAACAGAGGAAGGTGACAGCACAAATTATCACCCCAGGCACTGGGCTTCTATCACATTAAAGGGTAATACTGAGCACACTTTAGGTGGGTTGAAGATTAGCTCAGTTTTAGACAGGTACAGTTGAGGTGCCTGTTAAACATCCAGTCTGAGATAACAGAGAGTCAGTCTGTGACTTTAGATTGAGTATCAGGAGTCAGTTGAGGTGATATTTGATTTTACACTGTCCCTGTCTGTCATTGTCTACAAAGCTTTTGCTTTTACATGTCTTGTTAAATAGTGTCAAAATTCTCTTTATCTTTCTAGGAGTGCAGTATAAATTTTTACTATACATTATAGACCTGATGTGTGTCAGAATCATAACCAAATTGCAATAAAAGAACAAAGGCAACAATCGCTCTTGCAGCACCCACCACACCTCACTGCATGCTTGTCCCTCTTGTTCTTGTGGATGCTGGTGTCAGTGTGTACAAGTACAGCATGCCAAGTTGTACACCTTGTCAATTTGTTTTGTCTAATGTATTGTTTGCTTGTATAGTATCTGTCACTGTCAGTCTCAGCCAGCTCAGGTGGTCCACCTGACTGACTGTCTGTTGCTTATAATCACATTTTCTTTTTCTAGTTTTCTCTTCCCCCTCCTTACTCACATCCAGAGAACAACTGGCATGGCTGCCACCAACACTCATATCAATCAACTCAAGCTCACTTGCTTTGCCTCTTTGCATGACCTAGTAGCTATCATCATCTGCTTTCTCTCCCTATCCCAAGCACAGACCAACAAAATGCAGGACACTGACAACCTTTTATATCAGTGCTGAAGGAATACCTGGTTTGTTCTTAACTTGGGGACTGTGTAGGGTCCTCTCCTTGCTGTTCTTCATGTTTCATTCACTCTGCTGGATGGGACAAACGTCTATACAAATGGACTGGCGGTAATTTTCTAGTTCTTAAGGTCTCCACCCATGCACTACATATGATTCCTGATTGAAAGCAGATCAATTAATCCATGAGGGAATTAGATAGATTTAGCTTTTAATATAAAGTGTTTTCATAAGCCATAATGATGGCAATACGTATTAGATAGGACCCATTTAGAATGGTGTACCTTGGCGAGGTAAGCAACTTTAAACACATTTTGACCAAACTATGTGACTAAACACTCGTTCTTTGAAACAAGTGAATTAATATATTGGTATATTATTACATTGCTATAATATATATATATATATATATATATATATATATATATATATATATATATATATATTATGCATATGTAAGTAATTTATATGAAGCAGTGTAGAATTGTCTTCTGTCATTTGGTTTGTTTTTAGTTTGTGCACTGTGGAGGGTTCTCACCCCTTGTATGCTGTAGTGGTCTTCAAAACATTGCTGTGCAATGCATTAGAAATCTTTTTTAGATGTCAAAGTGTTTCAGTCCCCAGTTGATACAAATCAGATTTTTTTAGTTCTCCCCCATAGTGCAGTTGGTTTGCTCCACAATTCCATCACATTTATTTTTTTTAATATGGCCTAATATTGCATCACTGGGAATTTTAAAAGCTTCTTTCAAAATGGTGCCAAGCTCTGGTTGATGATCAATCTCAATGTTTGATTATACTTATACAGTTTGATAGTATTTCATATTCCTTTTCCTTTTCTAGTTAACAGCATAATTGCCTGCACTGAAGCCAATTCTTTGAAACAATTATCATTCCCTCTAAGACAAATGATTCCCAGAAATCTTCTGAGTTCCTCTTTTTTATATAATAATATATCAACACAAATATAAGCATTTTCTTTAACAAGCACAAAGTGCATTGTGATTATGTGATTTAACCCATTTGAAGCAAGATGTCTCCAACACATTGTTTTGCATGTCTGGTCTCCAACGGGCTAACATTCTTGCACATGTTCCCTTTAACCCTTTGAGTGCCAGAGGGGTGTCCAATGCAATATGAAGCAATATATTGGATAAATCTTGGGCAGTACAAGTGTTAAGGTGGCCTAAAACAGAGTAAGCAATCTTTGGCTCCACAGCAGTTGAAAAATACAGCTGCCATCACCCTCAATCAACTGTTGAGACTTAAAGGGATAGTAATGTTTCATAATAAAAGCAGCTCTCATTAATCATCATAGTATTTGGACTTTGGAGAGTGTTATTTCAATTCTGTCAGAGTTATAGTTCTAGAGTAGGGGACAATCTTCAATTAAAATAAGGGAAAAACCTGAAAAATTTGTCAAGGGGGCAGGGCTTTCATTGTTTTCATAGAAAGAAGAGTGTCCCCTGCTGTTATCTGTCTGGTCTATGGACTGCATTCCACATCTGAGAAGAGATGGCTTACACTAGGTAAAAGGAGTGGGAGGGGGAAACTTTGCTTGTGAATATCTCTTAAACCATAAAGGTTTGAGAGATAAGACTTATATCGTTCTTCATGTTTTTTTAATGTCTACAAAATAAAATAAAGATAAAAAAAGTATTACTGTCCCTTTAAAGTTGGTAACAACTGGAGAGCTAATGGTTTTCTACATCTGGCCTAATTCATATATATATATATATATATATATAAAAGAAGTCTTCGTGCCTGCAAAAACACACCCAGGGGAGGCAGAAAGGCGGAGTTACTGCTCCAATTGGGTGATTCAATGGGGGCGTGATTTTCACACCAGTTGCAGTCACTGCTACTGGTGTGAAAATCATGCAGGGAGTTGGCCCACCCCACTATGCAGCCTGCCCACCACTATCAAAGTCAGAAAAAAACAAAATGGATGCCACTTGGACCTACACCACAGACAAACACACATGCCCCACTCACACAGCACCAAACACACACACACACACACATGCCCCACTCACACACACAGCACCAAACACACACACAAAGCCAGAAAGAAATATGGCTGACTCACCCTGACTCCCAGTGGCCTCAGCAGGACCTGTAGTAAGCCACTGAAGGGTGCTGCAGCACCAGGGAAACAAATGACACTCAAAGGGTTAAGGTAGGCCCTCATTGCTTAATTATTTCTTCACTGTCATCATTTGCCATGCAAGACACAGGACAGACAGACATCAGTTACACACTTAACCCACTGACTGCCACAGGGTTGTGTATCAAGTTTTACCCCTCAGGGAGTGTGTTCAAACCCCTCACACTGTAAACTTGCATTTCTCTCCCACATCTCCTCCTTCCCCAGCCTATTACTAACACTTCTCCACATTTCTCTTAAGCCCCGCCTCTGCTCATATATGTTGCGTGTGTATGTGTACATCTCTGTTACATATGTCTGTCCATGTGTGCATCTCTGGTGTGTCTGTGTGCATGTCTTTTGCATGTTTCTGCCGCTCACTGTGTGTATGTGTTTGCCTGTGTGTTGCATATGTCTGTGTTTATCAGTGTGTCTACATTTCACACACGTGCGCCAAACGGTCATAACATTATGGGCAACGCTGTCCCACATTGCTAGTAACACAATAAAAGAAGAGTGTGTGTGTGCCTAGTGTAAAATAGTGGCAACAATGTGCATCTTTTCAAACAAGAGTACAGGAAATAACTTCAATAAATTCAAATCGGTACAAGGAAGCAGTTTATTGAGCTGCTTTGTATAAAAGATTAATAACAGTCTGTCCATTTCCCTATCTAATAAAATACAAAGTTTTACATTCTTCTCAGACTAGGCAAATGTCTATGCCATGTGTTTTCGAATTTGTTCTATCATCTGCTAAGAGGCTGTTCCATGAGTCTATCACCCTTTTCGTAAAGTAGTACTTATACAAATTACGTCTGAATTGTCCACCCTCTAACTAGCCTCTTTTAGTATTCCTCTTTTTTTCTGAAAAGTGCTTCCCTCTTGAACCATAGCAAATACCTTGATATATGTAAATGTTTTTATCATATCACCCCTCTCTATACTTTCTTCAAAGCTGTACTTATTAAGTTCAGCTTAATATCCTTATCTTAAAAAGAGGACATCATTCAAAAAATATCTGATTGTTTACTGATTATGAAGATAATCATCTTCTTTCATCTCCTTTATTTGTTATTTATCCTAAGTGATGTTATGAAGATGTAAGGAACTGGTTGTCTATTCGGACTATTGATCTTTATCTTTATTTTGTTCTTTGTCTCTTAGAGATGTTATGAAAAAGAAGGACTTGTTTTCTGTTCAGACTATTGATCTTCCTTCTGTTTTTGCCTGTTAGTAGCAGTGAATCACTGATTTTTAGTTATTTACTGATTTATATCTATTGAAATAGTTTACATTGCCTGTAGTGCATTAATATGTCGTATAGCCATATATGTGTGTGTGTTTTGTGATATTTAACATATAGTTGTATATTTTTAATTGGGTCTACCTTTGTAGCTTAGATTTTATTATTTTTTGTTTTACTTTGACATTATATCAGTTTTTGTATAGTGCTGTAGTTATTATATACTTGTTTAAAATCCAAAGTGCTGCTCTACCTTTGTCCATCACTTGAGTAAGATAATAAAAAAATACAACTAGATTTATTTGGCAAGATCTTCCTGTTGTAAGTGATGCTGCCCATGATCTTGCAGTATCTACTGGTAGTATATACATTTTTTGCTAATCTTATTTTACCTTGTTTTTTTCCTAAGTTCTCCTGATCATGAATTATAATTCACAGTGCATCACTGTGTCTGATATACATGGAGCTTTCAGACACAAAAGGTGTGTTGTTGTTTAAAATGCATATAACTCATATAATGAAGAAACCAATGGGTCTGAAAACATTCTGTACCCTATCAATATACAAATGAAGGACTCACAATTTCTCATGGGAGATTTAATGAACCAAAAAGCAACACACACCATTCAATAATGAAAACAGAGCAGGTGTGCCTAACAAACTTCTAGCAGTATCTAAATTGGTTTTGCTATTTAACTCCATGGTTGTTAGCTCTTCAAAGGATAGAAAAGTAAAGTGTTAGAGATCTCTTTAATATCTACATTTTATTTTGGGGTTTGTATCGGTTTTCTTACAGAGACATTGGGTCTTATGATTAATGGCAAAGTGAAGCAGTTCTGGGAAAACCAATTGCACCACAGGGAATGAAAAAATTGAATACTAGAACGATCTCTAATTCATTGCAATACGCTGTCTAGCATTCAGGATATGAAAAACTCCATTTAAATCAATGAAAATGTTTTTAATGTTTTATATTTCCCCAATGGTGCAATTGATCCTATTGATCCAATTTGTCTTTATACATCAGGTCAGTTGGGCTATATGTACAGATGTGTCATGTGAGACTGGATCTTGGCCATGTTAGCAGAGTCTGTTTTGAGTGCCTTATTCTTACATTAACAAAAATGACAGAGCTTTAAGCTTAATGAAAAACCCTTTATGTAACTAACACATTATTCATGTTTTTATCTGATTAGTAGCCAGCAGGTGGCACTGGTTGTAATGTTCATGTCTGATGTATCTGATACATAACCTCAGGTCTGCTGTGTAGACTTCTAAGATTCCTTTGTAGACTTTCAGTGTAGCAAAAAACTCACAAGAGTGGTATAAAGGTGATACCTTTTAATGGCTAACTGAGGACATAACAAGTGCAAGCTTTCAGGACACTAAGGTCCCTTCTTCCTGAAAGCTTGCACTTGTTATGTCCTCAGTTAGCCATTAAAAAGTATCACCTTTATACCACTCTTGTGAGTTTTTTGCTACACTGAATCCTATCTACTCCACTGGCTAACACGGTCCCATCTTTTTTCTTTGTAGACTTTCAAATTAGCCACTTAGACTTTTTAAGTATAATTAATCGGTCAAAACCACAGAAGAGACAGTGCTAACAGCAGTCACTATACTGTCTCATAGTAATATCCGTTGCTTTGGAGATGTGTGTGAGGGGAGAGGGCCAACCAAGTTTTCAGAGCATCCCTCTCCTCAGTTGTATCATGAATGAACTTCAAGGTCAAATATCTGACTTCAGTTGAACAAGGGCCAAACCAGAAGAAACACACACATACATACAAACTTAGGTAAGCAGTGGTAACAAGAAATGTCTAGCCAGAATCACAATCCAAGAAACAGAGTCATGTTCAAAAGATAAAGGCAGGCTACACACAAGCATTCACCAAGAATGGAGCCAAACAAAATACCAAGTTTTCAGCAATGAAGTCTAACAAAAGTAATAGAGAATGGATCAAGTGTGCCTAGAAACCACAAGGTTGGAAGATAACAAATCAATGTACATGCATAGGCAGATTCTTAGGACACATGAATGCCGAGGACCAGGTAGGCTAGCAAAAAAGGAGACAGCACATGGCCAATGTTCCTCTCCCATGAGGCAGCTGGGGAGGGATTCCTGTCTTCTTCAGCCATTTTGTTGCATCTAACAAAAGCATGCTTACTCATATGTATATATATATATATATATATATATACATACACCATTTACTTACATGTAGCTGCTGGAAAAATGTGTAAGAAATAATTATACATGTAAGACGAAAGGAATACATTCTCAGAAAAGTGTAAATCACTAGAATTAGGTTGGTTAATATTATGCATTCTTAGTCACATAACATGTTTAAGCAAAGAAACGTTGCATTTGAATTGCACATTTACACAGGTGGATTTACATGAGTCTATATGATGGAGTATTACATGTCTACATGAAGGATCTCAGGATTCAAAAGTATTGTACGAGTTAGATTTAAAAATCTAGGGTTTGGGATTATGAGTCTTTGCAATTGGTTTTATGAGCCGACAATGTTAAGTTTACAAGTTAACACGGTGCACTTAATGGCTATAATTTGAGATTACTAGTTTATGCACTCAGAAGCATTACCACCACTGATCTGAATAGTGCATTTTGCTACTGACTAGTTAATCTCACAAAATGCAGGGCAACACATTTTTAATACAAAGAGTGGCAATATTTTTATTAATATTTTGCATAGACATTCAGACAAAAGCATTTGCAATGATCTCATATCTGTATGAAGAAAAAATAAATGGTAATTAAAAAAAATCTACTATTTGAGTTGAGTTGAGTTTATAATCCTAAATGATGGACTTCTGGAATCAAGTGCACTGTGCAATTTACAATCATCTCTATGATTTTGGATTATGAGTATAATCAATTGGATTTACATGTTTAAGAGGTTGAGTTTATGCATCTACACGGTGTAAGTAAACAGCTATGATTTGAGAGTACTAGTCTACATGCTCAAAACCACTACCACCACCTAATGGTAGACCAGTTAGTCTCACAAAATATAAGAACTCATGTTTTGAATAGAAAGAGTGACATTGTTTTTGTCAAACAAAACAGAGACACTGACTGAATCCCTCACAATCATCCTGTATTGCATGACACACCTATATAAAAACAATGTGGTATGATATCAGGACTTCATAATAGTGTATAATAAACATTCAATTTGATTGAAATGGAGCTTTGTGGTAGAGACCCCTCTAGCATTCAAGGAGTTAAAACCTCTATAGTTATTTGAGGATGTGACAAATTTATATTGGTCCCCTGTGGTGCAACCTGTTTGATTTTTGTTCAAATAACCCACTGGGGGAGATTCACCAAGCAGTGATAAAGAGGTGATAAAGTAGAGATGACTTCTCCAGTTTATCACTTCTCCAGTTACTGTGTTATTCTATGGAGCCTATGCACTAAGTTCACTCCCACCTCAGAAATTTTAGTGAATAGGAGTCATAGAAAAACATAGAAACTCCCCTTCATCACCACTTAGAGAATATCCCTCATTGTGTCTCGTTCCATGAATTCATTACATTCTGAGGGCATTATTTATTATCTTTAAATGTAAAATATATTTAAAGGGGCAATAAAGAGTTATAACATGCCTTTTAGTTGATAATATAGAACTATTTATTACTGCATAGAAATGTGTCCCACTATTTATCTTCACTGCTTTCCCCCTCTGTCTCTATGTTTCATTCGTTTACTCAAGGGGAATAAAATGAATCAATCAACCATTAAAATGCCATTTTTTCACAATTAAATGCAACACATCATTTGAAAATCATTACACACCTCAATTCTTGACAATTTCACAGTTGTTTAATCTTACATAATGAGTGGAACTGATGATATAAAACTCCGCTTTTAAGTCTTTGTCATATTGCTTCACATACCCCAGAAGTCAATGACCTTATTAAAAAGCTGTTAGACCAAAGGGTCAATTATGCATCATAGCACCATATCATTCAAAGGGATTTTACCCCATTACTGTTTTTCAGAATGTAGAACATATATATTTATTCCTATGTACCAGCTGATAGCTGCTGTATTTGAGCAATATCCCACACACAAAATGCCACTGTTTGTCATGCAATGACCATATTTCTTTTTTTTTAATCAATAAGTAGAAGGAGGTCTGTTATCAATGCTACTTATGGTATACAGACAGGAGCATACAAGTAATATCTTTCAATACCTTATACTGTGATAGATTCTCTAAACTAAAAACAACTTGATCTCCCTATTTCACTTTCAGTTTTTAACTAAAATTAAAGTGACATGGTCTTGCTGTACAGTTAAATGTTTAGAAAAAATAGTCTTTTATACTCCACTTTCTCATAACTAAACTTCTCCATTAAAATAAAAGCAATTTTCAGTAGGTAGCTGAACAGAGAATGGTCTCAACTGCAAAAGCAGAACAGCAGACTGGGACCTGAGTAAACCAGTTAACCAGTATACTAAATATTTAAACCAGTCAGTAAGCCAGAAAAGGCTCAGCATCAGAAGCAGTGGTCAGAGGAGTCAGAATATGAGCTGTCTACAACAGGAATGCAGATCAGAGATTAGTCAGGACAGAACTGGGTCTACAACAGGAGGAATGACGGAGAAGTAATAATTAAATAATTACATTTTTAATAGATTTTTTTTTTGTTTTTGCATGGATGATGCCATTGATATATGTGAGGTCTCCCTATAATGTATAAGGATGGAACCTTTTGTGTAAATGCATGTGGTTCCATTCTTTATATTATGAATAATACCGTGATTAAAATCATGTCTCTTTAAATCCTGTGAATGCATGACATGTGTGATTCACATATACAAGTATATACTCTTTATTTATTTATTTATTTTATTTTAATTATTATGCACATGCATGCACCCCTTGGTTGTTTTCGGATATGGAGGAACGAGATGGACAAACGTTTGTACACAAATTTTTTTCTGTTTTATTTTCCTTTTCTTTTTTATTATAATTATTATTGCTTTATCATTATTCTTATTTTTATTTCCATCCATCTCATGTCTATATTGCCTCTTGTTTGGTGTTCACCTGATGTTATATGTCCCAGTCCGCTGGAGCTTTCCCCTCTCTTTAAACTCCTGTAAACATGTTATGCTAGGCAATTTCGGTTGCCCGTTTTTCTGTGAACAATATTCACAGTAACAGGTTAATGAATGAAGAGTGTGGAAGTGACTCAGAAAGTTGGGCTTTATTTTAACCAATCAGATGAGTATGGGATGTTTTGAAATTAGGATTGCTTGTAACAAACTATTCAGTCTATGAGTAAGCACAGATAAGAGTGAAACTAGATAGGCAGAGTTGTGTACTCCTTTATTTGTGTCCTGTTACACCCCTGCCATCCCATGCTGAATGCTGCTACATTTTAACTTTGTGCCAATGAAGGAGCTGTGTTTTATACATCAATTAAGAGACTAGGGGCTAGATTTAAAGGCTCACATTAAACCAGCCGCTAAGTAAAAAAGGCACATCGCTCTCAAATAATACATGATTTACGGCAGATACAATAGGTACTCTACAAGAATAGCTATCGAGCGTAGGCACAACTAAAACACATAACACAAAATCCGTTGTCGCACCTGTTAAAGTATCACAGTGCGGCCAAATCACCCAATAACACAACTAAAGGCAAAATGTAACATAACGGCTGTCGTTGGCTAACAACCCTGATTGATGCACCAACAAATTCAAACACACAGCCAATCCCAAGGCCCCTAAGTATCCAAAAAGTTCAAATATACGTATATAAAGCCAAAAATAACCATCACACACTGTCTGTTATCAAGTTCTTGCGAGTTAGATATCAGGACCTAGGAGCGGAGGATAGTGTTAAGAGCGAGGGAGAGAGGAGCATTCATTGGAGGTAGAAGAAGTTTTGGGAGTATGGAGAGAGGAGAGCATTGCACTCAATTCGACACATATCACACTTTTGCACATATTACATACACCCATACAAACACTAACACATACACATAGACACACATAGTCCTTTTTTTTTATAACACCTAACATATTTATAAGCTTTATTTTGTCAGTGTGAATCTGTGAGTGAAAGTGTGTGACAGAGAGTGAGTGGATCGAGTGTGTCTGTGAGGGCCTGTGGGAATGCCTGGGTGTGAGTCGGTGAGTGATGGCTAGGAGAGGAGGACAGGAGAGAGGGGTGGGGAGAGTAGTGGAGGAGGAGGAGGAAGGTCAGGAGGGCATCCCTGAGCAGGGGTGGGAGAGGGAGATCTGCAGGACGGAGGGGGACCCGGGCCACAAGAGCAGGTACACAAAGGAGAGGGGTAGCTATGTCAGTGGGACGAGGGGTACCCGTTGAGCAGCACCCTACACAGTCAGGGTCAGGGCAGGCAGGACACTCCAGTTCTGAATCCTCCCATGCCGGAGCTGAGGAGGGCAGCTTCAGGGATCCCAAGTACACAGAGGAGGAGAACACGGCTCTCGTGGAGGCTGTCCTCGAGAGAAACCGTGTACTCCACCTGACGGAAAAGGTCCCTGGCCTGTCAGTGAGGAGGAAAGCAGCCGGGTGAATGCGGTGGCTCCATGCAGGCGGGACATGGAATCCATCAAAAACAATGGGGCCACTGCTGGAGGGTGGTCAAAAACAAGCTCACCGAGAACACCAAGCAGGCTATCACTTTCTGCGGGTGGGAGGAGATGGTGCGGCAGAATATGTCCCCAACACTGATCGAGGTGGTCCCTGGAGGATCGGGCACTGGGGATGAGAGGAGCCTCCAAACTACCGGTAAGTACATAAGTACATAAACACATAACCACACACCACATCAACCAACACAAGCTGCAAACACAGTCACACCTCAACACATGCCCATCATTCATCCACACAACTGCACCAAAAAAAACCAGGACACAACACAAGGACAAATGGCAAGGTTCAACCAGGCCCAAACCTGTCCAAGTCCCAGTTCAACCCTCTTGTCACTGTGCTCATCACACACAATACACACAAATCATGCTGTTTAAATTGTTGTCTGTTAAACATCATTACTGTTCCCATACAATGTGACCCATGTACCCACAGGGAAACCAGCACATAACCCCTTGAGTGCTAGAGGGATCATCAATGCATCGCTCAACAATGCTTTGGCAACCCCTCTGGTACTCAAAGGGTTAACCAGACAACAAACAAGTCGATAGGCTAACGATCACATGCTACACAGGGCAGGGCTCAAAATTTCCACTCGCCACTAGCCAATGGCGAGTGAAAATTTAGCCCTGGCGAGTAGAAATTCAGCCCTGGTGGGTATGTTTTGGCTTGCAGTGATGAGTAACTTTTCAGGTCTGGCTAGTAGCAAAGAACTTAAAATTATAAGCCCTGACACAGGGGACATTCACTAAGCTGTGACAAAGAGATGGTGGACAGAAGTTAACCCTTACATACTTCACCAATCCCAATGTTAGTCTATGGAGAACATACAAACGCATGAATCAAGTTGCTAAGGTCCCATTGTATAGACTCCATGGAAAACATTGCAAATAGGGACATGAGATCACTGGAGAAGTCAGCATCACGTCCAGTTCACCAGGTCTAATACACCGCTTACTGAATCACAAAAAGGATGGAGCAGGTCACAAATCACAGTGCCACTGAGAATAACTGGTTGTATGTGCAACACACAGTCCTAAAATATTTCCCCAGAATTAAAATTGTAAAAAGTAGGCCTTGGTGTTGTGTCTGCAATCATTTACTGTAACTTGAAATTACATATCTCATATTTGATTCACACATGAATCCTTACGAGTGCTGATGCCATGGATGGATGGTACACCAGCCACTGTTTGCAGGATACACATGGGAACCAAATATGAACCATTGTACTTTAGTCACCAACAGGCCATGAATGATGGATATCTCGGATTGAGTATGGTTGCCTCACTCAGAAAGATGGATGGGCTCATACAGAAAGAAAAACAGGCCTCAATCAAATATATCCCTCATCAATGGCTTGATTATTGCCCTTCAGGATTCAGCTGGAACACACAACATGGACAGGATCCTGTCCAGTTCATCAATCTGTAATTGCCAGGGTGGTATCCCATGCATCACAATGCAATGCATAGGATACCATCATGACAACCAGAGAGTCACCTGTCAAATTATTCAAAATCGTGCGTAGTACAGGATAACTGATAAGATATGGATGAATACCACTTGAATCCCACTGCAGATCTGTTCCCAAAAGATATGCAAACCAGGCACACTTTGTAGACCATACCAAAGAAGTATTCATCTCTGAATGGTGCAATTTTGGCTCTGCTGGAAAGCCTCCGTGTGGTCAAATGACTGATATCTCCAGCTGTCATACAGAGCAAAATCTATCTAACCATAATCGTAGGAGGGATAGGACTAACATCGATCCACATCGTTTTACAATGCCTACAATATTACATCAAGGTGGAATTAACCATTGCTATCCTGTTAAGGGGAAAGTAATACCCAAAATGTGAAGAGAAAACCATATGTTGTAAGGTTAATCCCCAGAGTTAAACAAGGGTATTCCCACTACTTAAAGGTGCTCTAATCAAAAAGTATCACAGCTCAAAGTTGAATATTTTAGGGGCAATATCCCAGTGGCCTGATATCGTACAATGGCGATGTTGCTAGACCATCCTATGGACAGCTCTGGTTCCCGGGACCATTAATCCCCAAAGGATGATGAAGTAACAGCGCCAATGTACAATTTCAGGCCACTGGGATATTTCACTAAAGAATTCAACTCTGAGCTGTGATACTTTTTTAGAAAAACACCCTTCAGCAGTGGGAGTACCCTTGTTTTACTCAGGGGGATAAACCCTACAACATATTTCATCCCTTACACATTTCAAGAATTAATATCTCTTAAATCCGATCATGGATCCGTTTACTGATCACACAATCTCAATTCTCCACACAGATTACGGGCCTCCAGTACAGCAGGAGCCCATGGAGGAGCCTACCTCACCACCCAGTGAGGAGTATATGGAGGACCCAGTCTAAGGCCCCCCCAACAAAAACAAGAAATAAGATGCCCAATTTGTTCTCTTCCCCCTCAATAAAGGAACATTGTGCTTTGGAATCCTGTGTGATCTGCTTTGTTTTTGGGTATGAATTGGGTGGCAGAGTTGTTTCCAATTCATTGCCAAACAATGCCGTGAACACAACCTCTGCCTGGGTAAGATGTTTGTGTGATGTTACAACATGGGTTCACACACACACCGTTGACCGAATTCAACTGGCAATCCATCCCTGGAGCCATATAACACGACAGTGTTATGTGGCCATGATGTGGGTTAAATTTGAACAGAACATACCCCTTATAACAACAACTGGTGCAACACTGAACATTTGTCTGCATCAATTGTTGTGGTTAAGAGGATAACCAAACAAACAGCTATGTGACTTAGCAGGAAAATAACAAGCAGGACAGATGGAACATGCATCAATATGGTCTTTGATTCCAACTCTTATTGTGCATCTGACTTACTGGGGAACCCAATGTTCACCCTAGGATCTCAATGTATGTGCTACACATTGTGATCCTAGGGTGAGCATTGTGTTCTCCAGTAAGTCAGTTGCACAGTAAGGGTATGAATCACAGCCTACCTTACCGGATAACCCAATGATCTTCCTAAGATTTCAATGTGTAGCACACACATTGAAACCTTAGGCTGAGAATTGGGTTATGTATAAAGTTGTGTTATTGTTTAACTAAGGTTGTAACACACTTCACCGGTGGTACTACTTGTCCACTTGGTCTGGTTGTTTGTTGATGTAGCCCATGTACTGAGATATGTCAAACTACAGCAATCTCAGGATATTGATTATATTGAGCAACACAGAAACCGTGGACATGACATCACTGTGGAGGTACGTCCCCTGTCTCACCTCTTAATCACTCACAACACACATTGGTGTATCACTGCCATCATGTAATTGCATGTATACATTACAGAGTCCACTCATGGTCAAGCAACTAGTGGACTCCTGTGATGTAGGTCATGCCTTCCTTTGGATGAGGGATACTCTAGCCTTGGGTATGGTTCTACATTGACAGGTGTTTGATCCAACATTCATTCATACATACACAGATTGAATAGTTATGGCTCTCCTATATTGTGTTTCAAACTACGTTAAAACATACATGTGTTTTCTGGGTATATAGCCTATATGCATTAAACACTTGTATGGGCACCCAAACGGTACATTTAAACTAAATCTGAATATTTTTGAAACACTGGTGAACTGATCATGTGTTGTCCACATGGTTTGGCAACTCTGTGGATGAGCAGTCTTACTGTACAGGTTTGATATCTGGATGTTAGTACACACATGAATTCGTGTCTATATGTGAATGTTCCAGTAGAGGTTGCTGTGAACATCAGGTCAAACATTGCATCACCAACGCAATGACTTGGAACACCAAGGGGTGAGCTTCATAGAAGTGTTGTCAAGACTTCAGTCCACAAGCCAAAAATGATGTGAGAGGCTCTGAGTACGAACAAAAGCACAATGACCTGTTCTCCGGCTAGTCACCGCTCAAGAGCATCACATTTTAGCTCGCTAGTGCCATTACAGAGGAGAAATTTCCACGTACATATTAGACTAATCCCGACCCATAAGGGCGGTCCAGTACCAAAATGATGGGCAAGTCTCCCCTGCACGGAAAACCCAGTTAACCCCAGACGTACGTTACGGCCTTATTTTGGGCCTCGTCAGTGAGGTGCAGCTGGCTTCCCTAGGCACTGAGAGCAAGGGGTCCACGTCTGGATTACCCTTTACACTTAGGGAGAGACCCCAAGCGTTTCGCAGAAACAAGCCAAAAATGATGTGAGAGGCTCTGAGTACGAACAAAAGCACAATGACCTGTTCTCCGGCTAGTCACCGCTCAAGAGCATCACATTTTAGCTCTCTAGTGCCATTACAGAGGAGAAATTTCCACATACATATTAGACTAATCCCGCCCATAAGGGCGGTCCAGTACCAAAATGATGGGCAAGTCTCCCCTGCACAGAAAAAACAGCTAACCCCAGACGTACGTTTCGGCCTTATTTTGGGCCTCGTCAGTGAGGTTCAGCTGGCTTCCTTAGGCACTGAGAGCAAGGGGTCCACGTCTGGATTACCCTTTACACTTAGGGAGAGACCCCAAGCGTTTCGCAGAAACAAGCCAAAAATTATGTGAGAGGCTCTGAGTACGAACAAAAGCACAATGACTAGTGATGAGCGAGCATGCTCGGCCGAAGCTCGGTTCGGCTCGAGCATCGCTGTGCTCGGCACATGGCGGTACTCGTACGAGTACCGCATGTGCTCGCCCGCCATGTTCGGGTCTCCTCCCCGCACGTTTCGCAGCTGCTGCGCAGCCAATAAACGTGCGGGGAGGCTCTGACATCAGTGTAATGCCAGCAGCCATGTTGGCTGCTGGCATTACACTGATTGGCTGGCCAGAACCTGTGATCGGGTGCTGTATAGCACCCGACGCGCGAGTTCGGCTCATTCTTAGCCAGGGAGAGATGCGCTTAGGCAGGGAAAGTCAGTGTAGGAGAATAAAATTGTTGAAACTCTTTCAAGACCCAAAAGTCCTTTTTAGGACTGTTGTGTGTGGGGGCAGCATTTATATTTTGTTTGGGGGGGCACAATTTCCTTTTTTTTGTGGGGGGGATATTTGTAAGGTGACATATAATACTAGATGCACAGGAAGTCAGTGTAGGGAGAATAAAATTGTTGAAACTCTTTCAAGACCCAAAAGTCCTTTTTAGGACTGTTGTGTGTGGGGGCAGCATTTAATTTTTTTTGGGGGTGGCAGAATTTCATTTTTTTGTGGGGGGGGACATGTTCTAAGGTGACATTGTACTAGGTGCACAGGGACAAATATTTCACAGTGCAGTGACAAGCTGACATATTCTGTTAGGTGCACAGGGCCAATGATTTTACAATGCAGCGACAAAAAGGGCCATTTTAAACGTGTGCCTAGCCATAGATTATTGTCACATTCTGTTTAGTGTGCAAATTCACAAATTAACGTCACATATTCCGTTCACTGTGCCTAGCCGCAGATTAGCGTCACATTCTGTTTCGTGTGCCTAGCCGCAGATTAGCTTCACATTCTGTTTCGTGTGCCTAGCCGCAGATTAGCGTCACATATTGTTTAGTGTGCCTAGCCGCAGATTAACGTCACATATTGTTTAGTGTGCCTAGCCGCAGATTAGCTCCGCAGCAGACCCTCACCCATAATGTTTTAGATGGTCGGCTCAGCAGCAGACCCTCATTCCTAATGTTTTAGATGGTCAGCTTAGCGGCATGCCCTCGCCCCTAATGTTTTAGAGGGTCACCAGCAGGCCATTAATCCTAATTTTTCAAGGGTGTGTATGATGCCCTCCTTTATGTGTAATAAAGGGTGTATTGGAGTGACATTTCAGTCTAATTTTTGGCAGCCCTTTCACTTAGTGCATAGGCTTTATGAGTGTTGGACCACTACCTGAACTATTGTACCACAATGTGAATGAGGCCCTCCATTTTGTGATATACAGGTTGTATCGGAGTGCCTCAGGTCCTCCCATTGAATTAAATAGGGCTGGGGTGTTCGACAGAGCAGAAGGTAGTTCTTGGCTTCATCCACTAAGTCACTTCGTCACTTTTACTCAATGGATCAGACCCCACTGTTCCGACTATAAATTTTGGACTTAACAAGGGCAAACGGACATGTTGTAAAACCTGTGGTAGCTGCGGCCTCCGTTCCTGAATGCTGTACCTTACCCGGGCCATAACCACGTTGAACACCTGCTTTACGCTGCACACGTTTCCCTCTTAATCATGGCCCCAGTTCCGAAAAATCGATGCAATTTTTTGCAGAATTTGCAGATGATATACAAGTAAATATACAGCAAATACTGTTTGGTAACAATTTTTCAACCTAAAATCGTTTTTATCTTCCTTTTTGTGTGTTTTACGGTCAGTCTGTAAAAATGGCGTACTACGGGCGAAACATCGTTCCCAGCAGCGACGTTGGAGTCCAAGATGCATCCAGACATCCTCCCTATGCTGTCCCTGAACCATTTCTGTGGTGTTTCCATCATTTTCTGACCTTTTCCTATGAACCAGGCACCCTCCCCTCATCAGAGCAGGGGGTGCCTGGTGTAATGCTCGAGTCCTCCCATTGACTTCAAGCCGAGCACTCGAGCCTCCGGGGGCGCTTGGCCAGAGCACCCGAACACCCGAGCATCGGGGTGCTCGATCATCACTAACAATGACCTGTTCTCTGGCTAGTCACCGCTCAAGAGCATCACATTTTAGCTCTCTAGAGCCATTACAGAGGAGAAATTTCCACATACATATTAGACTAATCCCGCCCATAAGGGCAGTCTTGTACCAAAATGATGGGCAAGTCTCCCCTGCACGGAAAAAACAGCTAACCCCAGACGTACGTTTCGGCCTTATTTTGGGCCTCATCGGTGAGGTGCAGCTGGCTTCCCTAGGCACTGAGAGCAAGGGGTCCACATCTGGATTACCCTTTACACTTAGGGAGAGACCCCAGGCGTTTTGCAGAAACAAGCCAAAAATGATGTGAGAGGCTCTGAGTACGACCAAAAGCACAATGACCTGTTCTCTGGCTAGTCACCGCTCAAGAGCATCACATTTTAGCTCTCTAGTGCCATTACAGAGGAGAAATTTCCACATACATATTAGACTAATCCCACCCATAAGGGCGGTCCAGTACCAAAATGATGGGCAAGTCTCCCCTGCACGGAAAAACCAGCTAACCCCAGACGTACGTTCAGACTTCAGTCCAGTCACATGGAAACTCCTCTGTTCAAGGATAGATTGTGCTATGGATGCCTGTGGGACAAGAGGACAGGATATGGAACTGCACCCTCTAAATGATCGTCATGCAACAGCTACAACATCATTATCCCCTTAATATTTTACGTTACAGGGGGTACACAAACCATTGCTTTGTAATGTGTTGTGTACTGGTCTGTAAACCATTATGAGGGAACTGAGGGGATGTCAACCAGCCCTGGGGATATATGCCCCTGACATGAATACATACATCAACAAGTATGTCCTAATAGCTCCATGACACTAATATATTTGTGCTGCCACTGTCAGAGGCAGCCCATATATGTTTGGTTCATTGAGCTATTAGGACAAATTTGTTGATGTGTGTATTTCTGTCTGGGGCACATATCACTACACACAAACACACCGGTCAGCATGGTGTCCCTGGAGATGTGATCCACATTTCATGAGCTCTATGTTGTGTAACACACTACCACTGTAGATCCATCCCTCTGCTGCACTTTTCAGCTCTAGCAAACTACTGGTCCCATGTCCCCTTAACCCCTGATGTGACAGAGTGTTATCCGATGCATTGATTTGTATGGGACTCCCTCGCTACAGGGGTACCATGGTTGCTATGAGTCTGATCCTAGCAAAAATCCTTAGTTGGTTCCTAGGGAGCAGTGGAGTATGCTGAACATGGTTTAAGTGTTGTATCTTGGTTTCCAGGGGGCATGAATGATATCCTTGAGGTAGCAGTATCATCATGGATGACAGGGTGTCACATGTAATCGGAATCTCTAGGCCCAATATGACTGGTCCATGGAATGGTTGATGTTGGTGGTCCATACTGCAGCCAGTGTCAGGGCTGTGTCACTGATCCTGTGGGGTGAAACAGAACATGTGTGTTGTGGTGGGTGTGTATGCATGGACTATGTGCATACATGTATTATACTCACAGCTGAAGTGATCCCTGATCAATCTGTCCCTTGTCTGCATCCCTGTTAGGGTTTCCTCACCCTCAACAATGTCCACAGGGTCTTCAGGGCTGGGTGGGGTCTGGACATCGTCGATGAGTCTGGTGTCCACCGCTATATTATGTAGGATGGCACATGCCATGACGATGTCACAGACCTTGCCTGGTGCATACTGCAATGCTCCCCCCGAGTGGTCCAGACATTGGAATCGAGACTTGAGGAGTCCAAAGGTCTGCTCAATGGCATTCCGAGTTCTGCCATGAGCCTGGTTATATTGTTCCTGGGCATCGTTTTGGATCCTGTGGTGTTGTTGCACAGGTGAGCTTATTTTGTATTGGCAGGTGTCCGTGTTGTGTGCTAACCCCCATTGTTCCGTGTGTTGGTGTTTTTTTTGTGAGGCCTTGTCCCTGTGGTGTTGCTTGGTTGTTGTGTGTGCAAGTGATCTGTGGTGTGTGGGCATGTTTTTTGTGTTATTTTGGCACTGCACAGGTTAATTTTCCCATTTGTATTCTTGTGCGGGGAGCAGTTTGTCTGTTTTACCATGTAATGGGTTTTTTTTTGTCCGTTAGGTGTCTAACGCCTAACAAAACTGGCTCTTAACTTTTGGCTGTTATTTGTATCTTTTTCTCTGCCGTTAGTAGTACTGCACTCCTTTAAATGGCTCTGGGGAATCTTGTTTCACGAGTCTCAATGCACGTACGTCTATCGGCCGTAATAATTTGTGAACTGCCGTTAGATGTTCTTAAGAAGGACCTTTAAATGGCTTACTGCACGTTAACACCTGCCTAGCCCTATGTCTTTCCTTCCAAATCCTTGGAGTGTGGTTGCAAATGTTTGTGGTTTTAAGTTATTATGATCGGTTATGGGAGAACCGACGTGGCCGGGCACCAAGGTAATATTGTTGAGCTTTGAGACATCATTTGGCGTGGAATGAGAGAAGACATATGAGCACATATATATCTTTAGCTTGACTGAGGAGTAGTAAAGACTAACCTGGATTTGAAAAAGCATGAGAGACTGAAAAGGATTCAGGATTGAACCTTGTCAGTGATGATCAGTGTTAAAAGAGAATGGCTGGAGGAATTATAAAGGTTCATGCAGGGAAAGGAAGAGTTCAGAGGTGTGAAGAACGATAGGAAAATACAATATTCTGCATAGCTTAAAGCATATAAAGGTTCTGCTGGTTACAGATTGGTTGGCAAAGACACCATTAACCTCAAATTTCAAACAGCTTGTTTTCTCCAGACCCGGACAGCACCCTTTCTAGTAACCAGATTTTTCTGTCTGTCTAAACTGAGGCAAACTAAATTGCCTGTTGATACCATCAGACACAGGACAGTAGGAAGTTTTGCCATTTCTATGCTTGAAACATTACTATCCTGTCAATCATGAAGAACATCTTTATGTTATTATGACTCTATCACAGTCTCCCTTAGTGGCTAAGCGATCCTGTGCTTCCTTCCTCTGTAGTGATATTGGCCGGCTACTTCCGCATTCTGATGTCACTTGAACGGGCGTGGGTATGTGCGCCTGTTTATGGGCTTAGTCTCATTTGCCTAATTGATTCCCGCCTTCAGATTCTCCTTTATAAGCCCCTCGGTTCTAGTAGTCATGGCCCTTATGTGGTGTTTCCATTTGCTGCTCTTGTGTATCGTTGTGACCTGTGCCTGTCTGATAACTCGCTCCGTGTATGACCCTGGCTTGTCTGACTACCCACATCGGTTCTGACCTGTGGCTGACTAACTCGCTCCGTGTATGACCCCGGCTCGTCTGACTACCCAAATCTGTTCTGACCTGTGGCTCTGGCTGACTAACTCGCTCCTTATAGTCCCCGGATTGTCTGACTACCCACATCAGTTGTAACTTGTGGCTCTGGCTGACTGTACACTCCTAGTAGTCTCCGGATTGTCTGATTATCCACTTGGTTCTGACCTGTGGCTCTGGTTGACTTAAATTGCTCTGTGTAGTTCCCGGCTTGTCTGACTACCCACTCGGTTCTGACCTGTGGCTCTGGCTGACTACTCGTTCCAGGCATCCCCCAGTGGTCTTATCATTCTTGAGCTTCGCTGCTCAGTCTCGCTCGCTCCCTGTTGCCTCTGGTTGTGATTCTTGTTTGTGATTCTAGCCTTGTCTACAGGCTCTCCATTGTGGGACTTTGCACATTTCCATTACCCTGCGTCTAGCGCAGTTGTCCAGTGCTCAGCACAGGGTGCAGCTCCAGGTAGTAGACTGGAGATTATAGTCTTGTGTCTGGGGTTGTGTCGGCATTAGTATTCATTTTTGCTTACTCTCAGTAAAGGTGGTTTTGCATTACATATACTGTGTCTGTCTGTCGAACCAATTATGTTGAAGGTATCCAAAGGGGTTAAACAAGAGAACCTATCAGGTTGGCAATCTTCACATAAATAGATAAATGACAATATTAAATAATTTTGAGAACTTTACACTATATTAGGTATTGACACGCTACTTTACAATAAAGAATTGATTAAAATAATGAATCCCGCATATTTGTGCAAAAATATATATAATTTATTTAATTAAAATATAATATATATAAAGTGTAAACAACAATGATATAAATGAGTGATCATCAATTACAATAGATAAATAGCAACTCAAGCAACAATTATCACCATTAGGATTACCAGCAATTAAAGGGTTAACCACACATAGGTATATTCAGAGGTATTAGATAACAATAATTGAACTCAGCAGCATAGAAAAGGATAATTGATCCTTACCATTAATTAAAATACAGTTGGCAGCAGCATATATGAATACCTCTGACCCAGAAACTGTATAAACTATGCTAATTGAGGTTTAAGGTATATTGTCAGGTGAATCAACTTTAATATGAAGCCAAGTCCTCTGACAATTTTCCTTGTACCATATGCAATAGCAACATTTTAGAGAAACTAACTGGAATAAAATCCCAGATAGAGATTACTATAATGTAATAATGTACTGATTTCAAATATTGTATATCTTCTGAATAAAACATATCAATTGCATTTAATATAATCAATAATAGATTATACCAATAATATACTTAAAATCAAATCTAATAATATAGGTCTAGACAGTATACCAAACTTCATGCAACATATATCTATCACGGTGCCCATGATTGCTGCAGTTCCTTGTCTGTCACCAGTAGGGGGCTGCTATTGGCTGTCTGCAGATAGCCCGCCTTTCATTGCCTATTTAAACCTGGATTGGACACCCTTTGGTTGCCCTTTCGTGTTGTTTCTGACCTTCTTGCTATCACTATGCCAGTGATAGCTGGGCCTCTGTTCCAGTGTTCCTGAGTTCCTGATCTCATGTGTTCCTGAGTTCCTGATCTCTACTGTTCCAGTGTTTCCTGCATGCTGAAGTACTTCCACTCCTGGTTCCGGCCTAGTCTCTGGTGTTGCAGTTCCTGCTGAACTTCTTCTCTGCTGTTTCCTGACCTGACTGATCGTTGCTGGTTCCTGTCATCGCATCGCCTGTCTCCTGTATCCTGGCGACCTCCTGCCTGGTCGCGTCGGCGACATTGCTTGTTACTCCAGTGTGCGGTCACTATCCTGTGTTGGTCCCAGTGTGCGGACGTTGGTTTGCTCCAAAGCCTTGCGGCTAGACAAACTCGCTTGTTACACCAGTGTGCGGTCACTGGTTTGCTCCAAAGCCTATCAGCTATACAATTCTGTGTTGGTCCCAGCGTGCGGACGCTGGTTTGCTCCAAATCCTTGCGGCTATACAAACTCACTTGTTACACCAGTGTGCGGTCACTGGTTTGCTCCAAAGCCTATCAGCTATACAATTCTGTGTTGGTCCCAGCGTGCGGACGCTGGGTTGCTCCTAAGCCTTACGGCTATACTAACTCGCTTGTTACACCAGTGTGCGGTCACTGGTTTGCTCCTAAGCCTATCGGCTATACAATTCAGTGTTGGTCCCAGCGTGCGGACGCTGGTTTGCTCCAAAGCCTTGCGGCTTTACGATTCCCCTGTTAGTCTCAGTGTGTGTACACTGGGTTGCTTACGATCCTGTCAATTTGCCATTACCATCTGACAGCTGCTACTATCTCTGGGCTGCCCTGCCCGGTATTGGTAAGGCCGGTAGAACCTTTTGCCACATTCCATCTGAGGTTGCCTTACCCGGTATTGGCAGGGCCGGTAGAGCCTACATTATGAATCTGTTGAGGCTGCCTTGCCCGGTAATTTGGTAAGGCCGGTAGAACCGTTATGCGATTCCATCTGCAGGTTGCCTTACCCGGTATTGGCAAGGCCGGTAGAGCCTAGCATTCTATTACTTCAGACTGTCCTGTCCGGTATATTGACAGGACCGGTAGAGTCTGCCTTCTGTCTTGTTATATTCTGTATATATCTGTATGTATGTGATTGCCATCCTACGTTATCAATTTATTATTTCAATAAAATTGATTTTTACCTAAAACTTGTGTCTGAGAGTCATAATAAACCGTGACGGTACGAAAGGGCCATGACCTCAGACAGCAAAGGTGAAGGTAATGCACAGAATATCCATTGGAGGATGGATGTGCACGAGCAACGTTTGGATCAGTTGGCAGTTGCAATTCAAACGATCCTTGAACGCACGGTACTTGCTGACAAATCTAGCTCTAGCCCTGTGGTCTCGCCAAGTCAGACACCGGAGAGTGATACCAGACCCCTAGGGGGCACTGTTAAAGGGTTAACGGCTTCTGCACCCTTGCCGCTAAGATACGATGGTGACCCTAGTCTCTGCAGAGGGTTCATCAACCAACTCGAGATTTTTATGGAATTGACGGCACACGCATTTCCCAATGATCGTAGTAAGGTGGGGTTTACAATATCTTTGCTCACTGGCAGAGTTTTGGCTTGGGCTAACCCCTTGTGGGAGAATGCTAAACCTTGTACTAAAAACTTTAGAGAATTTGTGCAATCCTTTCGAAGAGTGTTTGAGCCTCCTGGTAGAACCACCTCTGCTGCCAAACGCCTTATGGAGATACATCAGGTCAGGCGTACAGTAGGCGACTACGCCATCGAATTCCGCACATTGGCAGCAGAGGTAGGTTGGAATAACGAGGCATTATTGGCAGCTTTTTCTCAAGGCCTGAATGACCACATTAAGGACGAAATCGCTGCTAAAGATCTACCTAATGATCTAGATGACTACATTGAATATGTTATGATAATTGACTCCAGAATACGTGAGAGATCAATTGCCAGAGATCGTAAGTTACGGTCAAAGAATAATGAGCCTAGTGGCATGTTTTGCCCACCCATCCCTCCCCTGGCATTGAAGTCTAGTGAACCTGTACGGGAGGCAAGTGAACCTATGCAAATAGGCTTCACTAGACTAACCAAGGCTGAGAGACTTTATCGCAGAAGACAAGGGTTGTGTTTATACTGCGGTAAAAAAGGGCATTTGCTAAATTCCTGTCCGGTACGTCCGGGAAATGCACACACCTAGGGTACCTTGGGGGACAGGCCCTAGGTGGTGTACAATCGTCCCCAGTGTCGGGCACAATGAAACCCACCATACAGGTGGTATTATCTTGGGCACAACGCTCTGTGGAGGTTTTGGCCTTGGTTGACTCTGGTGCAGCAGGGTATTTTATGGATAATACCTTTGCTGAATTGCACGGAGTTCCACGCATTGAAAGAGAAAATCTCTTGACTATTGAAGCGATTGATGGCAGACCCTTAGAACCGCCTCAGGTTATGTTTGAAACTATGCCACTGTCTATGACTATTGGGGCACTTCACAGAGAAGAGCAGCAGTTTCAACTGATTAATTCTCCGCACCATGCGGTAATATTGGGCTTTCCGTGGTTACAGTTACATAACCCACAATTTGATTGGAAAAAGTGTGAAATTGTTGCTTGGTCCCAGTTTTGTATGGACAAGTGCGTCATCCAGCCTGTTAAGGTCCTGTGCACCTCCTCGGCTATACCGGATGTGTACCAACAGTTTGGCGATGTTTTTAGCAAAGGAGAGGCCAGTTTGCTACCTCAGCATAGACCTTATGATTGTTGCATCGAATTGCAGCCTGGGGCAGTACCTCTGAAAGGACGCACTTATCCATTATCTTGTGAGGAAAATAAGGCTATGGAGGATTACATTTCTGATGCCCTTGCTAGAGGGATCATACGAAAATCTACCTCTCCAGCTGGGGCTGGGTTCTTTTTTGTAAAAAAGAAAAATGGCGAATTAAGACCATGCATTGACTACCGGGGCTTGAATAAACTAATGGCAAAAAACGTATACCCAATACCACTCATCACCAAGCTTTTTGACAGGCTTAAGGGCGCTTCGATTTTTACCAAATTGGACCTACGGGCCGCTTACAATCTGGTGCGCATTCGAGCAGGTGATGAGTGGAAAACTGCCTTTAATACTCGAGCTGGGCACTACGAGTATCTTGTAATGCCATTTGGGCTATGTAATGCCCCCGCAGTTTTCCAGGAACTGATAAACGATGTTCTGAGAGATATGTTACAGACATGTGTTGTGGTTTATCTGGACGATATATTGATTTACTCTCAAGACATGGCACAGCACATCAAAGATGTATCCGCAGTATTGCTACGACTCCGTGAGAACAAATTATTTTGTAAACTGGAAAAATGTGACTTTCATAGAACCAGTGTGCCATTCTTGGGGTTCATAATTGGCAATGATGGCATTGCCATGGACAAGGATAAGTTGTCAGCTGTCTTACAATGGCCAAAACCCAAGGGGCTTAAAGCCATACAGCGTTTCCTGGGTTTCGCTAATTATTATAGGCGGTTTATTAAGAACTTTTCTTCCATTGTTAAACCTTTGTCCGATCTTACGCACAAGGGCGCTAATCCTTCTTGTTGGCCGGTATCTGCTGAGAATGCCTTTGAGAATTTGAAGCTGGCATTTGCTGCGGCTCCTGTGTTATCCCACCCCAATCCTCTACTTCCATTTACGTTAGAGGTGGATGCCTCAGATATTGGGGTTGGGGCAGTACTTTCGCAACGACATGAGAAAGGTGGTACTCTCAGACCTTGTGGGTTTTTCTCTAAGAAGTTGACTGTCACTCAAGGCCACTATGAGATAGGTGACAAAGAATTATTGGCCATTATCCTCGCTCTTAAGGAGTGGCGTCATTTGCTTGAAGGTACCAAGACTCCCGTATTAATCCTAACAGATCATAAAAATCTGACTTATCTCTCGGAGGCCAAGAGATTGTCCTCCCTTCAGGCCAGGTGGGCACTGTTCCTGTCTCGATTTAATTTCATTGTATCATACTTACCGGGGTCAAAGAATATCAGGGCGGATGCACTGTCAAGACTATTTGAGGCCGACAGTGACAGAGTGGAAGCACCAGCACCCATCATCCAACCTGATAGAATACTGGCTACTATACGCACGAGTATCACTTCTCCTTTAGGGGAGGAGATCCTGGCCTCTCAGGGGTCCGCTCCCCATGAAACTCCAGTGGGCAAATGTTTTGTCGATGAACCATTTCGTACTAGGCTGCTTGAAACCTACCATTCCTCTAAGGCTGCGGGACATATTCGTAGAGACCAATTGTTATGGTCCCTTTCTCAGTTATTTTGGTGGCCCTCCATGAGAAACGATTGTGCCGAATTTATGAATGCCTGTGCCACCTGTGCCCGCGCTAAGACCCCGAGACATCTCCCTGTGGGCTTGCTTCAACCGGTGCCTAATGGCGAACGCCCCTGGTCTCATGTTTCCATTGATTTTATGGGAGAGTTGCCCATGTCCAAGGGGTACTCCTTTATATTCATGGTGATGGACAGGTTTTCTAAAATGGCTCATTTCGTGCCCCTCCGTGGTCTTCCTTCAGCGAAGGAATTGGCAATGGTGTTCGCCAGAGAAGTATTCCGGTTGCATGGAGTGCCTAGGGTACTGGTGTCTGACAGGGGGAGCCAGTTTGTGTCTAGATTTTGGAGGGCATTTTGCCAACAGATGGGCATACAGCTGTCCTTCTCCTCTGCCTACCATCCCCAGACCAATGGAGCCGCTGAACGAGCTAATCAGGGCTTGGAACAATTTCTCCGTTGTTTCGTTACTGACCATCATGATAATTGGTCCGACTTGTTGCCTTGGGCAGAGTTCGCCAGGAACTGTGCGGTCAATTCTTCATCTGGGAGCTCTCCATTTCTGATTAATTATGGGTTCCAGCCCTGTTTGCTTCCAGACTCATTTCAGACGCAACAGATTCCAGCTCTGGATGAGCATATCGAGCAACTCCGTTCCACATGGGCACAAGTTCAGAGGGCACTTGGTCAGTCATTTCAGCGTCATCAGCGCCATGCTAATCGCAGAAGGCTTCCAGCGGTTTCCTTTCAGGTTGGGGATAGAGTATGGCTTTCCTCCAGAAATCTCAAGCTGCAGGTTCCGTCTAATAAGTTGGCTCCTCGGTTTATTGGTCCATACAGAGTTATTCACAAAATTAACCCTGTCTCCTATGCACTAGACCTACCTGCATCCATGCTTATCCATAATGTGTTCCATGTGTCCCTTCTTAAGCCTCTGGTTTGCAATCGCTATACTACCACACCTGTGGTGCCAGGACCTGTTGAAGTCGAGGGCCAGGAGGAGTACGAGGTTCAGAGCATTATTGATTCCCGTAGGCTTAGAGGAAGGGTACAGTACCTGGTACATTGGAAAGGGTATCGTCCTGAGGATCGATCATGGGTGGATAGTACGGACCTTCATGCACCTAGGCTAACTAGGGCCTTTTATGCCAATTACCCACAGAAACCTAGACCCTATTCTAGGAGAGGGGGTCATTGAAGGGGGGGTACTATCACGGTGCCCGTGATTGCTGCAGTTCCTTGTCTGTCACCAGTAGGGAGCTGCTATTGGCTGTCTGCAGATAGCCCGCCTTTCATTGCCTATTTAAACCTGGATTGGGCACCCTTTGGTTGCCCTTTCATGTTGTTTCTGACCTTCTTGCTATCACTATGCCAGTGATAGCTGGGCCTCTCTTCCAGTGTTCCTGAGTTCCTGATCTCATGTGTTCCTGAGTTCCTGATCTCTACTGTTCCAGTGTTTCCTGCATGCTGAAGTACTTCCAGTCCTGGTTCCGGCCTAGTCTCTGGTGTTGCAGTTCCTGCTGAACTTCTTCTTTGCTGTTTCCTGACCTGACTGATCGTTGCTGGTTCCTGTCATCGCATCGCCTGTCTCCTGTATCCTGGCGACTTCCTGCCTGGTCGCTTCGGCGACATTGCTTGTTACTCCAGTGTGCGGTCACTGGTTTGCTCCACAGCCTATCGGCTGTACTATCCTGTGTTGGTCCCAGCGTGCGGACGCTGGTTTGCTCCAAAGCCTTGCGGCTATACAAACTCGCTTGTTACACCAGTGTGCGGTCACTGGTTTGCTCCAAAGCCTATCGGCTATACAATCCTGTGTTTGTCCCAGCGTGCGGACGCTGGTTTGCTCCAAAGCCTTGCGGCTAGACAAACTCGCTTGTTACACCAGTGTGCGGTCACTGGTTTGCTCCAAAGCCTATCGGCTATACAATCCTGTGTTAGTCCCAGCGTGCGGACGTTGGTTTGCTCCAAAGCCTCGCGGCTAGACAAACTCGCTTATTACACCAGTGTGCGGTCACTGGTTTGCTTCAATGCCTATCTGCTGTACTATCCTGTGTTGGTCCCAGCGTGCGGATGCTGGTTTGCTCCAAAGCCTTGCGGCTATACAAACTCGCTTGTTACACCAGTGTGCGGTCACTGGTTTGCTCCTAAGCCTATCAGCTATACAATTCTGTGTTGGTCCCAGCGTGCGGACGCTGGTTTGCTCCAAAGCCTTGCGGCTATACAAACTCGCTTGTTACACCAGTGTGCGGTCACTGGTTTGCTCCAAAGCCTATCAGCTATACAATTCTGTGTTGGTCCCAGCGTGCGGACGCTGGTTTGCTCCAAAGCCTTGCCTCTATACAAACTCGCTTGTTACACCAGTGTGCGGTCACTGGTTTGCTCCAAAGCCTATCAGCTATACAATTCTGTGTTGGTCCCAGCGTGCGGACGCTGGGTTGCTCCTAAGCCTTACGGCTATACTAACTCGCTTGTTACACCAGTGTGCGGTCACTGGTTTGCTCCTAAGCCTATCGGCTATACAATTCAGTGTTGGTCCCAGCGTGCGGACGCTGGTTTGCTCCAAAGCCTTGCGGCTTTACGATTCCCCTGTTAGTCTCAGTGTGTGTACACTGGGTTGCTTACGATCCTGTCAATTTGCCATTACCATCTGACAGCTGCTACTATCTCTGGGCTGCCCTGCCCGGTATTGGTAAGGCCGGTAGAACCTTTTGCCACATTCCATCTGAGGTTGCCTTACCCGGTATTGGCAGGGCCGGTAGAGCCTACATTATGAATCTATTGAGGCTCCCTTGCCCGGTAATTTGGTAAGGCCGGTAGAACCGTTATGCGATTCCATCTGCAGGTTGCCTTACCCGGTATTGGCAAGGCCGGTAGAGCCTAACATTCTATTACTTCAGACTGTCCTGTCCGGTATATTGACAGGACCGGTAGAGTCTGCCTTCTGTCTTGTTATATTCTGTATATATCTGTATGTATGTGATTGCCATCCTACGTTATCAATTTATTATTTCAATAAAATTGATTTTTACGTAAAACTTGTGTCTGAGAGTCATAATAAACCGTGACAATATCATAAACATGACTATAGCAATCCTATGTAAAACCTATAGGGTACTTCAAGGGTTAAATCACTAGTAAAATATAGCATGCCACACCCAAGATGGCTACTTATGTTGTTTAGATGTTTAAAAACTTTTTACTGTATAAATGTTTAAACCCAAAACATACACACAGAAATCCAAAGAAACACCTCAAAGTAAATAGACAAATAGCAGTTAAAGGGTTAATAAATGAATTCAAAGAATTCCCCAGATCAAATATTAGTTATTATAACCTTTCCAGAAACACAATATATTATTCTAGAAATATAAATAATTATATTAAATAATATATTACAAGTATCTATATATCTCACTGCTTATAACCTATTTCACTCTTATCTGGCAAAATATAACAATTTACCGATGAATTCCACTTAATTCAGAATTACTACAGCTAATATAGCTTATAATTGATCCCAAATGGTTGGCCAGTCCAATTAAGACAAATTATAAGAAAAATTAAGTTTCTTCAAATATAGAAGAAATATATATTTTAGTCTGAATTTTGCAGAATTTAAATAAGGAAGGATATATAGTTACAGTCCAATAAGTGTGGATTTCTTAGGATTTCTTTAGCAGGCAGCCAGGTATATAGGAGGAATTGAAGAGCCAGGAACCAAGAGAAAAAAAAATGTTTTCTTTCTAAACATGCATATTTCTAATGTGAAATTACCCTTATCAAAATCTGCTCTGATTGGTTAAAGAGCCATCTCATTATGCCGTGACATCAGAATAAAATTATCATAATTTTTGGAAATTCTTCAAAACACTGGTAATACTGCTATATATCCTGTAGATGGCGCCATTATTCTATACTAAAATTCACACCTAAAATCATACCTGGTCTGTCTTATTTCAACAGATAAGAATGGCCATAAGGTCATTGGACTAGACATAAATATGTCACCCTACTAGACTTTCCCACATGGGAAAATATCTTTGTCTTATACTTTTTGTCTCCAACTGGATATCAGTCACCATAAAACTCACTTAGATATGTTTCACTCCCATCTAGGTAAATAGAGCCTTCTTTTGTCCAGAAGAATGAGCTAATTGAAACACATTTTAAACACAGATTTTTTAGACAATTTGGTTTAAAAGAAAAATTAACCATTTCCTTCCCATCATGGCAATGTCTCTGACATAATCCCCCTTTATAGCATAATTTTTCTAACTTGATTAAAGTTCTAAAATATTAATGCTAAAACTGGAAGAGACTGTTTGTCTGGGATCATCTCTGAAGTTATCACAGTTCTGTTCAGTCCGTCAGCTATTTAATGGCACAGACTTGTTTCCAAAATATGAAGTACTTATTGTTCTCTTCAATAGATGAACCAATGTCTCCAAATAGGAAACTAATATACAAAACTGGTTGATAGGTAATGCAGTTATAGCTAATACGAATAGTTGTTTGGCCTACTCAAGGATCTCCTTAGTTTTGGCTTGAGCTAAAAGGGCACGCATATCATATCAGACTCACAGTTTTAGAGACTGGTGGTGGGAGAAATATCAAATTTCTTCTTTGATGGTGATCATGGGAACATGTTGACAAAACTCCTCTGGGATACAAATTCTTCTCTGTTAGGATGGACTCCAGCATCTCTTGCCCAATATTTCTTGATAAAGGCACTGGAACCACGCTTGGCTTTGTCCGGAACTCCTGTCACAGAAGGATGATCCACATCACAGCCTTGGTCTGGACGTCCATAGCAATGGCATCTGTCAGCCGACCTCAATTTTTTAAGAACTCCTTGGTCTAAAAGAAATGACACATGAGATCTTATATATGAAACAATTTTGCATGCATACATACATTACAATACAGTTTAAACCAGTATCCCTATGATTTTGGTACTGTAATGATTACTGTACATTTATTTTTGCACTAGTTGGCTTGTGGCCCTCACTAGCCTTAAGCTAAACTATGATAATCTAACACTCTCTGTCTCTACTCTTCCCCCTTTCACAGAGTAATGACCCTCAGCTGTATGCTAAAAAAAAAACCTTGCTAAAAAGGAAAAATAAAATTAGCATAACAACAATTTGTTGAGCAGCACTGAACAGCAATTCATTTGTTGATGAGATATGTTAGAATGTTAGTGGGGAACATACATGCCACACAGATAGACAAAAGAGAGACGTTTCACTGAAACAAAAGAAGACAATAGAACCTAACATGACAATGTAATTTGGACAATCACTAATCCGATGATTGAATAAGGATCCTTGTTCTTCTTCAGCTTCTTCTATGATCTGTAACTGAGATTTAGGGTGACAAGCACACAATTGGTTTATATGAACCCACTTTTCTAAAGTCTCACCATTATTAGGGAGAGAAACCTTATAAACAACTGGATATAGTTTATCACTTGACGCAGGACGGTAAGCAATATGTAATTTACATTTTACCCCTAATAGTTTCCATTGTTTGCTCATCACTTTACTGCTGAAATGGCTACCTCTATCAGATTCAATCTGCTGTGGTAGGCCAACCCTGGAGAACGCATGATTAATTAACAATGCAGCAGCAGTTTCTGCCGAATTATTATTTGCGGGTAAACACTCAACCTGTTTGGTGAACAGACAACTAACAGTTAGCATATACTTGTGCCCCCTTGCTGTCCAGGTAACTGGTCCTGTAAAATGTACTTGAATATCTGACCACGGTAATGACATCCCCCTCTTCTGTAGTAGTGCATAATGAGTGGGGCCAAATGGTTGGAATTAGGAACACACCAAATAACCTTGACAATAGGTTTGTACATCTTTAAGCATATGAGGCCAATATACATAATCACGGAGAATCTCATACATGATTTTATCTCAACGATGACCTGAAGTAGTTGCATCATGAGCATGTTGGAGCATTACACCTCTAAATGTAGTCGGTACAACCCATTGCTGTATTACATTTTTAAAGGTTCTGATAAACAGACCATCTTGTATATGGAATTGGGCCTTGGTTCTCATCAAGATCCTCAAGTTTTCCTTTCCCACACTGTTCTCATCGGAAATGGAGTGGTTGAGGGGGTCTTCTACATGTTTATAGAATAGCCCTATTATAGGGTCCCCCTTCTGACTTGTAATCAAGTCCTCACTAGGCGAGTCTTGAATCCACTGCACTACTGGGGTGTCTGCTTTGTTACGGGCTTGTTGCCTAGTAACAGCATTTACCTGTATAGGACCCAATAGATGTGATATATCTAGGGCTTCCCTCTTAAGGGTGCCTTCTTTAGCCAATAGATCAGCTAGATAATTTCCTTGTTTTTTAGGGCCTAGGACCTTGGAATGACACTTGGTCTTTTTCCAGTAGATGGTAAGGCCATTTGATGTCACGAGATTGTCAACCTTGCAAAACAATTTACCATGTTTCACTGGCTTATTATTGGATTGGAGCATATGGCTCCTTTTCCAACCTTGGAGGTATTCTATAAAGCTATGGCGAGCATAGTTAGAATCAGTTATAATGACAAATTCCTTAATGTTATGCTCAATAGCTAATAGTTCTGTCTTATAGACTGCATAGAGCTCTGCCACTTGACTACTCTGTGGTCCTAAGCTATACCCTTTGGATATAATAGGGCACTCACCTGTCCAGGTAATCCCGATACCTGCCACCAGTTTCCTTTCAGTACCAGTCATGACATGGTATTAACAACCATCAATGTACACAGTTGGCAAGGTTGTACAATAATTTTCGTCAAATGCCTTATAGGGGGAAAGCAATTGTTCCTCAAGGTAATCATCTCCATTGGTAGCAGTCTCCATGGATGGTGCTGAACAATCATGGAGCTTGGCTAGTCCTTGAGCTACAGGATTCCTCCTGTTTTGCTTATACCTAATCTCCAATGGCCATCCCCGTAGGGATAAAGTCCAAGCGATGATCCTACTATTGGAGAAGTGTCCTTCCTTTATTCAATCACTTTGCAAATACTGCAAAGGCTGATGAACGGTTTCAATGATGATCTTCTCACCCTGAATAAAACTACGAAAATTCTGTAATGCCCAAACAGTAGCCAAGAAAGCTTTCTCACAGTCATTGAATTTGATTTCCACGGAAGACAGGGATTTACTTGCATAAGCAATAACCTTATTCAGGTTGTCCTGCTTTTGATATAAAACCTCACTGAGACTAAGATTAGTGAATCCTGTCTCAAGAAAAAATGGCTTACCTCCTTCTGGATATTCCAGACAAGGAGCCTGAGTGAGTTTACTCTTGAGCTCAGACACAGCATATTCCTGAGCTTCACCCCAGATCCACGGTTGATCTTTCTTCAATAATAACAACAATGGTTTGGTTATTTCTGAATAATTATCAATAAACTTCCGGGAATAATTCATCATGCCTAGGAAGGATCTCAATTCATTGAGATTAGTGGGTGTTTTGGATTTGACTATCGCTTCAACCTTCTTTCTTTGCAGGTTTAACCCTTTGGTGGTCATCTCATGACCAAGAAAGTTAACTTTGGTGAGGCACATCTGTGCCTTTTTGAGCGACAGTTTAACACCTGCTTCCTTTAGCTGATTAAATACATATTTAATCTCTGTGATATGCTTTTGGAATGTAATACTTTTAATTATGACATCATCTACATAGCAGAGAGTCCCCCTAGCCATAGCATCAGGCATAGCTTTTTGTATAAATACAGCAAATTCATGACTTGAGTTGCTATACCCAAAAGGCATTCTAACACAGGCGTATTGTACTCCTCCAAATGTAAAAGCTAGCTTATATTGGTCTTCCTCACTGACTTTAATGCTCCAGTACCCCGGGCGCAGTCAATCACCGTAAAGAACTTAGATCCCTGCATCTGAACCAAACATTGATCTATATACGGCACCGGCTAGCCGGACATATATACACGTTTGTTCAGTTGCCTTAAGTCAGCACACAGACGCCATTGACCATTGGGTTTAAGGATTCCCAAGATAGGCTTATTATATGAGCTGTGCACAGGCCATATAATGCCCCTCTCTTTGAGGTTCCTTATGATTTCTGCCAATGAGTCATAGGACGCAAGTGGAAGACTGTACTGTTTGACATATACAGGATGTAATTTAGGGTCAGTCTGTATGTGGGCAACATGTATGTTGGTTAAACCACAATCATATGAATCCTTGGCAAACAGCTCTTGGAATTCCATAAGGATCTCCCTTAGCTGTTGGCGTTCAGAATCATCAGAGCACTCATCGGCTAGAGAGATTTGCTCCTTTGCTAGATCACTGAACCCTGGAAATGCTTCAGGCCTACCTAGCTCATAGGTTTCCTCAAGCTGTACAGATAAATCATGAGCATTTACTCTTACCTTATCCACAGCCTCCTGAAATTCTCGGGACACTTGTTCCTCCTTCTGGTGTTCAAATACCAGAAAGGATTCTTCAATCCTGCATGTACCTGTATCAGGGCTATATGGATACACAGATTGAATGGAAAGCAGTCCCTCTGGGAGGGAGTAAAACATTTGCTCAACTAGTTGCTCCTCAGACAGATAATTATCAGGCAGTAGGCCAATTACTTGATTCTGAAACACAAATGTATAGTATTCTGAATCCAGAGAATAACCTATTACAGTTCCCTTCTCTAAGGTAATACTGAGTGGGGTTATGTTATTTACCACCATGTGGACTGCTGTTCTATGAATACTCAACATAGGGGTGTGTGATACAGAAATTCCTAATTTTTGAATCCTATTTGAGAGGCATATTAATGCATCAGGATTCTCAAGGTTCTGACCACTGCAAACCTGCAAGGATATGGGGACCTGACTTGCCCCACCAGGTATAGTGACTTCATTAGCTACCTGTAACTTCACTGCATATGGCAACAGCTGGCATGACTTCAGAGCTTCTAAGTTATCCTGAAATCCACTGGGGTTCCCTTCTAACCTAGTCCACAGGTTATTATTCACCAGATCAATCTGGGCCGCAAAACGATGCATTAAATCGTTGCCTATATAGATCTGGTGTTGGGGTTCTTCCACTACAAGAAAAATGTGTTTTGCAGGCCTATCACCTAGAGATATAGTTAACAGACATCTAGCAACAATGTTATAACTTATAGCATTGTCCTGTACCAAATTATCATATGGCGCCAGATACTTAATATGGATAGGATCTCTTACCTCAAAAAGTAGGATGTTACTAATGTAACTGTGTTCTGGTTTCAGATTCAGTTTAGACTGTTTGATCCTCCCCAAGTCTTGAACCTGTAAGGAAAAAAACAACTCACCCCCTGTATTGTCAATGGACGTCAGCTATTGAGAATGATTCTCTGGATCTGTTAGTTCAGAGGGTGATCTGTGACAAGATATGGTTAGGACATCGCCTTCTAGCTTCACATTCTGAATCTGTTCTGATAACACTTTAATGGAGAGGTCACCTTCCATGTTTTCAGTATTGGTATCAGGCAACTGTAAAACAGTGAGGTTAGGGTTCTGGCTATTGACAAAATGGATTTCAATAGTATCCCTAGTTTCCTCTACCACATGATCATTTCTATGGGGGCGTTGCAATGCCCGCTCATATCTGATTGGGGTTTTAACCTGTAACCAGATGACATTATTCACACAGTCTATGACGGGAATTAATCGTTGTAGCAGATCGGCACCTATAATTAACCTGTTATAGGGAACTTCAACTACTATGAATTTATGTGTGAATGATTTATTACCGATGTTAAATTTTAACTGTGGTTCCCAATACGTTTAAGGGGTTACCTCCTACGCTTATTAGGGATCTATCAAATGCTTTCAACACTGGCTTTACAGTAGCATCCTTCATAATTTGATAATAATGGGATACAATAATGGTTTATACAGCTGCAGCATCCCCCTTTACTCCTCCTCCTTCTTCAACCTGTTCTGAAGAAATGCAGGGAAAAGAAGTGACATCATCAGGGATGGACTTATGTGTACCTGGCTGTGGGTAAGATAAGGGATAAATATTAGAGACAAACAAAGCATTTACATCCTGTAAAGAAAATGTATCAGCATGACTGTTGGTTAAAACATTATCGGTTGTTGTAGGAGTTACATAGAGCAAAGCAATGGTATTCTTCTCCCCTAAGGCCTGCTTACGATTACCCTGTTGTTCTGTTACTGAGTGGCAGCCGCCACTCCTGGAGCTGTCCCTAAAAAAGGATTAGATCTCTGCTGTGTATTAGAACTAGGGTTTTGGCCTAGCTGTGCCACATTAGCCATCATTTTGGCCATCATGTCTGTCAGGTTGTTAACCTGGACCCTGAGACTTACCTGCTTCTGACCTTGGTTCCCAAAATCAGACTGTTATTCTAGGTTCCTGAATTCCACTAAAGATAGACACGTACACAGTGGTAGTGAAAGCTATAACTACTGTTTATTAAATATGCATTACAAAAAAAGGACATAAAAGATACTTAGCTACTGCCGAAGTTTTCATCAGTATGGGAGAGACCTCCATATGCCCCTGCAGCAACAATCTTTTAAACACACAGGCTTGAGATTAGATACACATTCTCTATGTCTCAAGATGGCTCTGAGATGTGTCTCAACTTGTTAATGTGAGGTACATACAAACTACGCCCTAATGGATATGATATGATATAAGCCTATCATAGTGCAGGCTAAAAAGTATTGCATAACTGAGGATTGCATAACTGAGTGCTGCATAACTGTTTCTCTGTTGTTTATTTTGCTATGTGCATAGATTTAACTCTTGGCCGCCCATGAGGAGACCACAAAAAGGACCTCCCCTTACGCTCCACCCTTGGTCTCCTCAAGCGGCCGCAAGGTAATATGTCCACCTCTGCAGACGTAGAGCAATCTTCTGTAACGAAGCGAAAAGCAGCATCCTAAAGTTCAATGATATCCTCGATTAACTGAACTAGATCTTGGATGTATATGCAGTGCATAGTCCCGCTGAATCCATAATGTTCACCCACCAAAACTAAAAACCACAAGATTCATACACCAAATCAGTGGACGCAGTGGTAAGAGAAGCATAATGTTTTTATTATTTCAGGTGTTCCTTGCCTCAGGTTCTGATGCAGGTTTCCCACATGCATTGCCAGTAATGGTAGTAGGAATAACCTATGGGAAGAAACTATCACGGTGCCCGTGATTCTCTGTGCGACATTCCTACTTCCGGGTTTGTGTTTGGCTGTCTCTTATTGGTGCTAGCTAGCTAGCCCCTCACAGGGCTAGTCTTTATTTACGCCCTCCTGTCACTAGGCCGGTGCCCTTTCATGGTGTTCCTGACCTTATGTTATTCTGTGCTCCTGTTCCGTGTTGATCCGATTTTCTTCTGACTTCATTCCTGTTCCGCTCCCTGTGTACCAATCCAGGCTTTGGCTGACTACCGCTCTCTGTGTACCGATCCAGGCTTTTGCTGACTACTGCTCTCTGATACTGATCCATGCATTGACTGACTAATGCTCCTTGTGCTGCCCTAGCTATTGTTGTCAGTCCTCTCATATTTGTTGCCTCCGGCAGGCCTCAACACACCAAGGCCTTGAATAGTCTCTATCATTTCTGTATGTTCTCCAGGAATGCGGTATGGTTGGAGATTGTTCGGTTCTACTGGCAGTGGGATGTACACTGGGGTCCATTCAGTACGTCCCCAGACTATTGGCTGAAGCGCTGAAAGGGCCAAAGTATGGACTACAGCGCCTAAAGTGTAATACCCTGTTCAGTGTATATAATCTGTCCCATCAAAATATCCATTCCCAGAATATTATTTGGTAGAACAGAGAGCAGGATCTCTGTTGGGAATATGGGACCATTCCCTATCTGCATTCGGCACTGCACCCGTTACGCAGGTATCTTCTGTCCTCCTACTCTCTCAACCATAGCACAACCCTTAGTGTACTTTGTCTTGCTCACATTGCTGTGACATAGAGACACTTCTGCCCCAGTATCCAGCAAGGCTTTCTCATCTTGTGGTCTCCTACGGTGTCCCCAGTCACAAACATATGGGCAGCAGTCCCCTGATTTCAGTACTGCTATATGCAAAACATTAGGGCTTGGGGACGGGGTCTGGCCAACACTTCATAAAGATTCAGGAATCATCCAAGTCCGTGTGTGTTCATATAATGCATCAAATGCTTCCGTGTATGGAGTAGTCATTGGTGGGGGTTGAGCTGCGGGTGTCACAGGGAGTGTGTCAGTTGGTTCCATATCACCTTCCCCCCTATTTCTACATCACTAGTTGCCACCTTTTTGGGTCTGGTTGTTTGTAACTTCCCTTCCTGCTTCAGTTCCTGCCAGTATTTCAACAAGGAATGTGTAGGTATCCCATCAATCTCCTCTTGAGGTACTCCACTCGCCAACAAGTCCATAAAGAGTTTTCGACGAGAGACATTCACTCTGGACCCACCTCCACCTGCCTTGTTCTCTACAGGTCGATTCTTTGCCACTGGCTGTGTCTGACCCTGGTCAAGTGCACTCAATCGTCCCATAAGACCACTAGCTGAGTACACTGTTGCACCAAAAGTATGAGCACCCAGTAAAGCGAACAATGGAGCCCTGTATCTAGGTGGAGCAGACTGCAAAAGCTTGTTACACATCAAAGGCACAAACTGCTCTGCATCTGGTCCTTGCCAGTCTTTCTTCACCTCAATTCTCCCCCGCTCATCCACTATTCTCTGACATCCAGCCACATATGTCATCTCCCGCAATCTCTGAATGCCATCACCCAGCGTTTTCCATGGTGTGAGATCTATTAATTCAATCGGATGTTCATGTACCTGGGTTATAGAATCACGCATCAAATGCAACAGAGTGAAGGGCTCCTTTGCATCCCTAGCTTGTCGTATTTGCAATCTGACTAAAGGATCTACACAAATGTTACCCAATCCTACCGCCTCTTCTTTGGTCAGAGTAACACATTCACCACCAGCATCCCAGGCACTCAAAACCCATGCCAACAGATTTTCATGTATTGTCTATTTGTATGTCTTGCCTAATTCTGCTAACTCTGTAGCTGAATATGACCTTGTTTCCTCAGTATATTGTTCCTGCGCAGCAGCAGAAGTACCTGGCACAGCTGCAGCAACCTCATCCCCTTCAGCCACTGGTGCCTGAGGGGTTTGCATATGATTAGTCAATTCTCTCCACTGTCTTTTAGTAACAATAGGTTGCGCTCCATACTCTGGAGTATCTGATTGACCATCCGATTCACTTTCCTCATCGGACAGCCCATCTCATTGGTAAATTTCATCCCACTTCTCCTCTGCTACCAATGTTCGTACATGGACAGTGCTTTGGGGGGACATCACCCTTTTTTTTCCTCTTTGCCTCCTTCTCTCCTGAGCCACAGCACTCACCACATATGAAGCATAACTTTCCCCCATTTGTTCTAGTCTCTTTTGTTGCTTCTGTAATGCACTTTGCATCATAATACATTTATCCTGTAAAGCTTGATATTCCCCTTTAACAGTTTCATATTCCTTCTGTAAGTCTTGTAAGTCTTGCAACAAAATCCACCCAGTATGTGCAGCAGCTTTATGATCTGCTTCAGAATACCTAGATAAATCTAATCTGAGAGCAGCTTTATGTGACTCTGCCAGCTGTTGCCCATCAACATATTTATACAATTCTTGGGCAATTGGGAAACATGGTCCCAGCTCAGTCCATGTTGATAATGGTGCCCTCTTGCACCTACTCCCTGCACGAGTCAATTTCAGTTTCTTCAATTTTTTAAACATGCCGTTACTACCACACAATCCTCTATCTTTAGTGAAACCCTGCTCACAGCGCCAAGTGTTATGCTAGGTTCCTGAATTCTACTAAAGATAAAGAGACACACACACACAGTGGTAGTGAAAACTATAACTACTGTTTATTATATATGCATTACAAAAAAAGGACATAAAAGATACTTAGCTACCGCCGGAGTTTTCATGGGAGAGCCCTCCATATGCCCCTGCAGCAACAATCTTTTAAACACGCAGGCTTGAGATTAGATACACACTCTCTATGTCTCAAGGTGGCTCTGAGAACCTAGAGACGTGTCTCAACTTGTTAATGTGAGGTACATACAAACTATGCCCTAATTGAGATGATATAAGTGCCTGTGCTATTCCTGACGACATTTTGACATTGCTGCTTCCTGATACCTTTTTATTGGTTATGTGGTCTTGCTCCGCCCAGTGATAGCCCTTAAATACTGAGCCCTGTCACTTCTGCAGTGCCCTTTCGTGGTGTTCCCGTTGCTAATATCATGGTGCCCGTGCTCCCCTTGCTACTTTCTCTCAGTCTACGCTGTGCTTTGCTCCCATTGGCTATTCTGTGTTTGTCCCACCCAGTATGGTTTTTATATACTGGGCTCTGGCACCCCTCCGGTGCCCTTTCGTGGTGTTCCTGTACCAGTGCTTGTTTCTGCTCTGTGATTCCCAGTGTACCGACTTGGCCTGTGTGACTACTCTGCATCTCGTCTCCTGCCTGTGTACCGACCCAGATTGCCTGACCAGTCTTCTGCGCCTGCTCCTGTGTACCGACCCGGCTTGGCTGACGTTCCTGCTTCTGTGTACCGACCCGGTTTGGCTGACGTTCCTGCTCCTGTGTACCGACCTGGCGTGGCTGACGTTCCTGCTCCTGTGTACCGACCCAGCTTGTCTGACGTTCCTGCTCCGTGATTCGACACGGCTTGGTTGACATTCCTGCTCTGTCTGCCTCTGTGTCGCCTTGGCGACCTTCCGATACATCAGGCATTTTGTGTCGCTTCCGGTTGGTTACGACCTCTGGGCGAGTTGCTCGGTAGCCCAGTCAGTCCGGTCACGGCAGTGTCCAGTTGTGTCTCCGTACTGCTCCTGCAGAGTGCAAGTGGCCAGTCTCCTTTACTGCTACGGCAGTGTGCCATTGGCCTCGTCTCCGTTACTGCTCCTGCAGAGTGCAAGTGTCTGTCTCTGTTACGGCTATGGCAGTGTGCCATTGGCCTTGTTTCCGTTACTGATCCTGCAGAGTGCAAGTGGTCTAATCTCCGTTACTGTTACAGCAGTGTACCTTTGGCCTTGTCTCCATTACCTCTCCTGCAGAGTGCAAGTGGTCTGTCTCTGTTACTGCTACGGCAGTGTGCCATTGGCCTTGTCTCCGTTACTACTCCTGCAGAGCGCAAGTGGCCTAGTCTCCATAACTGCTACGGCAGTGTGCATTGGCCTTGTCTCTGTTACTGCTCCTGCAGAGTGCAAGTGTCTGTCTTCGTTACTGCTATGGCAGTGTGCCATTGGCCTTGTTTCCGTTACTGCTATGGCAGTGTCCCATTGGCCTTGTCTCTGTTACTGCTCCTGCAGAGTGCAAGTGTCTGTCTCCGTTACTGCTATGGCAGTGTGCCACTGGCCTTGTCTCCGTTACTGCTCCTGCAGAGTGCAAGTGGCCTGTCTCTGTTACTGCTACGGCAGTGTGCCATTGGTTTTGTCTCCGTTACTGCTCCGGCAGAGTGCAAGTGGCGTGGTCTCCGTTACTGCTACAGCAGTGTCATATGTTGCTTTATTCCTGATATTACTCTGGCAGTTTGTTCTGCTAACCTATTTCTGGGCGTTACGTATCTTTAAACTCTCTATATGGAGTGAGCTTCATCACAGACCGCTCTTCACATGGGACTGTTTACACTCATTGAAGACCATTAACCCATGCAGTACCTTTCTCCTGGGAATTCATTGTATTCTGCCTGACCTGTGTCAGTATATGCTGTTATGGACTCTATGGTTATAATGGACCTGTGTAGGCATATGTAACCTGTCGTGTGTCTGTATTATTCTGCTTAAATACTACAGGACTTGTGAGGGTTCTTATATTACTGTGATTTCAATAAAACTGTGTTTTTTCCTAAACCACTGTGTCTGTGTGTCAAACAAACCGTTACAGCTAAACGCTTGTTCCATTATTCATGTGAATCTTGTATATGACCCGGACTGCCTGACTACTCTGCCTGTTTACGTTCCTGCTCTGTGTACCGACCCGGAATGGCTGACGTTCCTGCTCTGTGTATCGACCCGGCCTGGCTGACTTTCCTGCTCTGTGTACCAACCTGGATTGGCTGACACTCCTGTCCTGTGTTATCACTCAGGCCCGGTTTACTACTCCTTCCGGTGATCCGGTTAGGGGTTGTACTCTGGTGCTCTCTCTCTGTCTCTGGTTGCCTAGGTTACTGCTCTGGCAGTTCTATTACTGTGACTCAGTCGCCCTATTGTGCCTTGAGATCCCACACACCGGTGTAGGAGATTATACTGGTTGCACCACGGTACGCTTGGCCTGTTTTACTTCCTTCAAGCTGAGGCTGGTTTACTCCTGGGCTCCTCAGTCTGTCTCTACTATCTGGCAGTCGTCCTCAGGCCTGGGCGTTCATTAACCCCTTGCGATTTGGTGCCTTCGCACTTGGGTCACAGTCTATTGCAGTCTCGGTTTGGCTTTACACTGCACCTCCGGTTGCAGTCATCCTCCACTGTTCCGGTAGTCAGTCACGTATCCAGGGCCTTGCTTACTCCTTGGTGGCCGCAGTCGCTATTGTGTCACTCTCTGCGTAATGAGTGTCCTGTGGGCCTTCCGCTATTAGGGCCTGTCTGCCACTCCTGGCCTAATAGCACCATTCTTCCGTTGTCTCGCAGATTCACACGAACTGTAACCTGACCTGTGTCGGTATTATATTTTGTTATATATATATACTGGACTGTGTGGGTTATTGATTGCACTGTAACCTGTCCTGTGTCAGTATTATAATTGTACTTATATGCTGGACCCGCGAGGGTTATTCTAATTCTGTGTGGTTTAAGTAAAACTGTGTTTTTACCAAACCTCCCACCTCTGAGTGTACATAAAACCGTTACAATAAGCCTATCATAGTGCAGACTAAAAAGTATTGCATAACTGAGGATTGCATAACTGAGTGTTGCATAACTGTTTCTCTGTTGTTTATTCTGCTACGTGCAGAGAGTTAACCCTTGGCCGCCCATGAGGAGACCACAAAAAGGACCTCCCCTTACACAGATTTATTGTTTGCCGAGTTTGCTGGGACGTGGACCCCTGATTGTTAGAGTTTTTACCCTTTTGGAACCTCTTGGGAATTTGGTTTTTGCTGTATCCCTGGGACTTTTTGAAAAATGGTTTCTTATCATTTGAGTTATTAGACTCCTGGGAACTAATAGAGGCAGGCCCCTTCTGTCCTGGTGCCTGGTTATGAACCTGTGGAGATTTTAACACCTCTGCATAGGTTCTCTTGCCAGATTCAAAAGTCAAGCTTTCCTCAACCAATGTCTCCGCTACACACTGGGGGGGCAGGCTTATTGTCCCTTGCTGGGGTATTCTCACTCTGTTGAGCATTGTACAGCTTAATATCTTGAGTGAGTAACCGGTCTAGTGACAACAAGGGTGAATAATCCCTAGCTAGATTAGTTTTCATATACCTAGGCAGAGCATTAAAGAATAGTTCCCTAAACTCATATGACTGAAAATCTGCATCCTTATCAGCAAGGAAATATGCACATTTAAGCTCTGACAAGAATTGCCTGGGGTCCTGTTCTGGCCTACATTTTAGTGCATATATAGCACATTTAGCCTAATGGCGGGTTTTATAGGGCCTAAAAGCTAGGATTATTTGTTGAACAGTTTCTTCCCATGTAGTGATATCCATATCACTCAAGGATCTGAAAAAAGAAATCCTCTGCAATATCAAAAACCCAAGGCACATAATATATTTTATGACGGTCAGAATGAAGGCCTAGAGATGCAAGTATTTCGACATAACGCACTAGATGGTTAATGACAGACACGTTAGATTTTCTTTGAAAAACTGGCACAGTGTCCTTAATAAACCTTATTATTTTGGTTTTATCACCCACTAAGGGTGACCTTTCCTCTTGTTCAAACCTACTCAGTGTGGACATTGTGCACCTGTGAGGTTTGAGCACTGGCTTCCTGTTAGAGGTTAATCTGTGACTTGTTAAGAGGCTCTGAGGTGTATGGTGTGTGAATTGCTCTGGGATGCTACCCTCATCCTCATTCCTCAGCATGAAATGTGAATTATGAGGGTCAGCAGCCCCTCCCTCCCCAGGTAAGTGATCCTGATGACTGACTTTCCTGTCAGGAGCAATACCTTGTTCCGGCTCAGAAGGAGGACTGTAAGGGTGAGAGGCAGTAAAGGCCTGCATTCTATCTGACAATTCCTAAATCTGCCTGGACAAGAAATCCAATGTTCCTTCATCCATTGATATAGCCCCTTTAGGGGCACTATCAATGGACTGGTAAACCAACACTTGCTCCTGAAGTTTGGCATTCTCATGAGCCCACCTGTCTATATGGGATTGGAGTTGCTTAACTTGTTCTTTCAAGTTGTGGTTCTCACATATCAGCACTGAGAACAGAATGCTGTTTTTTTGTAGACCACACTTTCGCCAGATTATATTTACACCTGCTCTCTAGCCCATTTACCTGGTGCTGGAGAGACTGAATTTCCTCTTCATGTGTTTTTACTAATTTATGGTAGTCACACATATCTTTCTCTGACTCAGACATTCTTTCAATCTTAGCCTTCAGTGTTTGTTTTATTGTTTCCATCTTTTCTTGCTTAGCCTCTAATTTGTTTCTCTGGAAGGCTATAATATTTAACAATTCGGGTACGATTAATAAAATCTGTACATCCAACTCCTTTGGCTTGGTTTGTTCTATACATTTATTTAATGCTCTATAATAGAAGCTATCAAGTTGCCAAATTTTATCAAATTGGGATTCTACCCTTAATTCTATATCATCAATCCATTGCTTTGCATCACTTTTAATTTTTAGGCGAGAATGGATGGCATAAATTAACCTACTATCACGGTGCCCATGCTCACCTTGCTATTTTCTGTCAGTCTACACTGTGCCTTGCTCCCATTGGCTGTTCTGTGTTTGTCCCACCCAGTATGGCCTTTATATACTGGGCTCTGGCACGTCTCCGGTGCCCTTTTGTCGTGTTCCTGTACCAGTGCTTGTTTCTGTTCAGTGATTCCCAGTGTACCGATTTGACCTGCCTGACTACTCTGCATCTCTTCTGCTTCCTGTGCACCGACCCGGATTGCCTGACCATTCTTCTGCGCCTGCTCCTGTGTACCGACCTGGCTTGGCTGACGTTCCTGCTCCTGCGTACCGACCTGGCTTGGCTGACGTTCCTGCTCCTGTGTACCGACCCGGCACGGCTAACGTTCCTGCTCCTGTGTACCGACCCGGCTCGGCTAATGTTCCTGCTCCTGTGTACCAACCCGGCTCGGCTGACGTTCCTGCTCCTGTGTACCGACCCGGCTCGGCTGATGTTCCTGCTCCGTGATTCAACCCAGCTTGGTTGACGTTCCTGCTCTGGCTGCCTCTGTGTCACCTTGGCGACATTCCTATCCATCAGGCAATTGTATCTCCGTACTGCTCCTGCAGAGTGCAAGTGGCCTAGTCTCCGTTACTGCTATGGCAGTGTGCCATTGGCCTTGTCTCCGTTACTGATCCTGCAGAGTGCAAGTGGCCTAGTCTCCGTTACTGCTACGGCAGTGTGCCATTGGCCTTGTTTCCGTTACTGCTCCTGCAGAGTGCAAGTGTCTGTCTTCGTTACTGCTACGGCAGTGTCCCATTGGCCTTGTCTCTGTTACTGCTCCTGCAGAGTGCAAGTGTCTGCCTCCGTTACTGCTACGGCAGTGTGCCATTGGCCTTGTCTCCGTTACTGCTCCTGCAGAGTGCAAGTGGCCTGTCTGTGTTACTGCTACGGCAGTGTGCCATTGGTCTTGTCTCCATTACTGCTCTGGCAGAGTGCAAGTGGTCTGGTCTCCGTTACTGCTACGGCAGTGTCATATGTTGCTTGATTCCTGATATTACTCTGGCAGTTCACGTTTGTTCTGCTAACCTATTTCTGGGTGTTACGTATCCTTAAGCTCTCTATATGGAGTGAGCTCCATCACAGACCTCTCTTCACATGGGACTGTTTACACTCATTGAAGATCATTAACCCATGCAGTACCTTACTCCTGGGAATTCAACGTATTCTGCCTGACCTGTGTCAGTATATGCTGTTATGGACTTTATGGTTATACTTGACCTGTGTGGGCATATGTATGTGTAACCTGTCGTGTGTCTGTATTATTCTGCTTAAATACTATAGGACCTGTGAGGGTTATTATATTACTGTGATTTCAATAAAACTGTGTTTTATCCTAAACCACTGTGTCTGTGTGTCAAACAAACCGTTTTCCCACATGGGAAAATATCTTTGTCTTAGACTTTTTGTCTCCAACTGGATATCAATCACCATAAAACTCACTTAGATATTTTTCAGTCTCATCTAGGTAAATAGAGGCCTCTTTTGTTCAGAAGAATGAGCTAATTTAAACACATTTTAAGCACAGATTTATAGAGAATTTGGATTAAAAAAAAATTAGCCATTTCCTCCCTATCATGGCAATGTCTCTGACATGTCCTTCATTTATGCTGGGTAACATGACATAAGCATAAGCCATGTGCAAAAAAAAAAAAACTTTCTTTGCTGAAGTCTACACCTCCTTTCCTCTAATCTCAAGGGGTCACCTGATCAGGCCTTGGAATGAATAGCTCAACACAGAAATCCTTGTATTGACCTCTCATATACTTGTACAATGTGATAAGATCTCCTCTTAGTCTTTTCTCTTCGGTAAATAAACCAGGTTTGTCTATTTGTTCCTCATACATCAAGTCTTTCATTCCCTTAATTAATTTTGTTGCTCTTCGCTGTACCCTCTCTAGTTCTAGTATATCCTTTTTCAGAACTGGTAAAAGGTCTGGAGACCTCTTTAGCATTCAAGGGGTTAAGGGCCCCAACTTAAATGAATAGGATATTTTATTCCCTCTTATAGTGTGCTTGGGTTGCTTCCGAAGAATTACACTAGTCTGCACCAGTGTGCTTTAATATACAAGGCTCACGGTTTTGTACAAAAACACATTCAGCAAATAAGCGAAATAGCAACATTTGCAAAACATTATTGTGATACATTATAATCATGAATAACTTTAGTGCTGAGTAATTATGAGAAACATTGTCAGTGGAGGATAAATGTGCCTTCCTAAATAGTTGGCAACTGCAGTTTATTTCTCAGTTCAATGCAAGATAATAGAGGTGCACCAAATTATTCAACATGCTCAAATTACTTTAAGGCAAAATATGTCTAATCCTATTTGTGCATAATCATTAACAACAGAGAAATAGTAACAGCACAAAGTTCCAAGTATCAAGTCCTCAGATTAATGGCTTTCATTAAAAGGAAGCCAAAACTGCATAATTTGATGTATCTGAGTATATACTTCGATATTGCTTTACTTGCATTACGAATAGCAGTAAATAGTGGTCATTGTGAAGAGGCAGGGTTGTGTTTTTCTTAAATTAAACAATTACCATTTAGTTTCTTCCACGTTTATCTCCGGTTTATTGACGTAATTCTGTGTCAGCAAATTTGGATTTCTGCAGTTTCATAAACCAGCATTTATTTTGCCATTAAAATGACAGTCAACCTCCTGTTCGACTTTACATTTCCTGCAGTTGCAGGATACATAAAGTAAAATTGCCTAGACTTTGCACTATTTTATTCATCCTAATTTTTTTTTCTTTTAATACATTATTATCACTGAGTTCAATACAATGAAAAAAGCAGAACAAAAACTAAAAATTGGGAATCTTCATGGAAGGCAAGAAATGTTGGGGATTTTGCATGTTTTTCTTTTGAAGTAAAACATTTCACCCATCCTTCCTCAGCCTTGTTCCACCATTCACTGGTAGTCACAGAAACTCACATACATTGTAAAAAAAAAGCAGCTTTCCTAATACTATTTTATTAACAAAACGTATGGAAAAAAATGATGTGGTACATCCCCTTTAAGAACCTCACAGTACAGGCAGGGATGGACAGAACAAGCGTACAGATCTGTCTTTGCCAAGATGTCTTGAGGTTAGTCTTATTTGAACTTACGACTCCAAGTAATGCCGGCCCGTAATAAATATTATAACACTATTTCAATGATTACTGCTATACTAACAGTTAAGTGGGAGGCACATATATCTACATGATATTTCCGCTTTAAGCGTAGCCCCAGAAAATTAACCCTGAAGTAGACTGCTACATAGTCTACATTTGCCAGATAGCTACCTAAACATACCTGAATTAATAAAACACTTTACTAAGATAAATGGATTTTGTTTCACCCTTTGAGGGCTAGATGGGGTTTCAATGCATTGCAAAGAAATGCATTGGAGTGAAAATCAAAGGGTTAAACAGTGTATTATTAAACATTTTATTAAATTATATTGGATCTGTTTTAAAATTGTGTCCATTACTTTTTAGCATAGTCTAATTCTCATTCTTCTACTTTTAAGCCTCATTTAAGAAGCAATCCAATTCAGTCGAGCAATTATGTGACACATTTGATAAAGGAATATCACTCACACATCATGTCATTTAAGTCTCATTAAACTAATCACAAGTAAAATAGCCCAACTGAAAACATAACACTCAGTGGTAACAGGATATATCACATATTACCTTATAATTATTTATTTAATGACTCTTTTTATTCAGAAAAAAACATCTAAAAAGTATATTTTTATACTAACTTATTGAGTCACATACAATATCACATTTCTTATGTAGGGGGGGAGATATTTTTTAGATCTTCCCCATATTCTCCATGTCCTTATGTGGCTCCCATCAGCCATTCCAATTCAAGTAGTAAAGCAGTGCTAGATCAATAATAGGATGGCCACTGGAGAATGTATTGTGCTGCATTAGTTGTGGTCTAAATAGTGCTGCACTTTTGTAGAGGAAGTGTGCGAGACACACATGCACACATATTCTGTGTGAACTGCAGGTGGCATCAGATTGTTACCATTAATTGTTTCTTGTCACAATTTCATTAATATCCTAGAGATTTTTGTGCCAATCAGCTATAGACTGGAGTCTAGCAGTACAAAGAAAACACGATCATTATCATTTTCTGATTGTGCTTCTGCCAATGACTTTATATATTTCTTCTGGCAATGGAACAATGTGAGTAGATATTGGATTTGTTTCTTATTTTGTTGCAAACACAGTTTTTATTTCATTAAGTGCATGAGAACTCTATTTTGTTATTTTATCATAATAACGGAAGGACTTTGGGTTTCCTAGACTTTCTGTGAGTGGAATCTTCAGGAAAAGCTCTCAAGCTGTTTTTAGATTATAACTCCATTACCACAATCCAGCCTTTGGGCATTGTAGTCCAACAACTTCTGCAACCTTCAGATTGCCATCTCTGTATACACATAATCTGAGACAGGAGGAGAGGCTGAGAAAAAGAAAATACATTTTATAAAACTAGGCTTGCCTTTTATAGTGAGCAACTAAAAATACATTTTGATTTTCTTTTTAAGTCTTCCGGTATTAACACTATGCAGTTAAATCAAGGAAATCATTTTAGGGGACTCGTTACTAGAGAAAGACTTGGGAATCCTTGTAAACTACAAACTTGGAAACAGTAACCAGAGTCAGCAGTAACAAGCCAAAAAAATGATGTGAGAGGCTCTGAGCAGTAGCAAATGCAAACAAAGTCCTGTCTTTCAGAAAAAGGGTATTGAAGCAAGAGTGGATAACATCATTTTGCCATTGTACAAATCATTGGTAAGACCTATCTTGAATATGCATTGCAGTTTTGGGCACCAGTTCTAAAAAAGGATATTCTAGAACTGGAGAGAGTACAGCGAAGAGCAACAAAACTAATTAAGGAAATGAAAGACTTGGCCTATGAGGAACGTCTAGATGAACTTGGTTTATTTACTGTAGAGAAAAGACTACAAAGAGGACATCGTATCACAATGTACAAGGATATGAGAGGTCAATACAAGGATCACCCTAGTGAGATATTCATTCCAAGTTCTCATTAAATAACCACGGAGCAGCCCTTGAGAATAGAGGAAAGGAGGTTTCAACTTCAGCAGAGGAAGGGTTTTTTACAGTAAGGTCTCTTAAATTATGGAATTCCTTGCCCAAGGATGTGGTAATGGCAGATTCAATGGATATCTTTAAGAGAAAATTAGATACATTTCTTTCAAGAGGGAGCATACAGGGTTATACTGTGTAATAGTAGGCAAAACAAGTTTAGATAAAGACTAACTTATTTGTTTTTTTTAGACAGCTTATATAAATCACATTTCTCTGGGTTATGAGGAAAATGTTGAACATGATGTGTCTTTTTTCAACCTAATTTACTATGTTACTATGAAATACAGATGACAGCTAGTTAGAACATCCTGTGAATTCTCACCAAAGATCGTAATTTTCTTATGCAAAGAACGACTGACTGGTTACAGCATCCACAATGCACTGGATATCTCTATAGCATACAAGAGGTTAAATCTATGGACCTTTTTTGCATATTTAAATGTGTTCATTTTAATAATAATTTGCTTTACTGTCTCTGAATACAGTTCTGCATGCTAAATACACATATAGGCTGCTCATTATAAGGGCCTGCTTAGACTAAACGCTAGTTCATTATTAAAAGCCACTTATTAAAATGGATGATCTAAAAATGAAATCTGCTTCTGTAAAAAGTCATGCCATAATGAAGAACAAGGTTCTCTATGTAACTGATTAAAACAAGACATTGCTTTGCACAGTAATGAGGAATTAGTCTGGGAAATGAAAAAGGCCATGGCCGAGATCCACTAAGCAGATAAATGTACCCCAATTCCTACATTACTCTAGAGTAGAGAAGGGCAAAAATGAGTTCTACAGGGCAATTTAATCTTGCCCTTGTGTCTGGCTGTTACTTTAGGAAGAATGATACATTTAACCACAAGACATCTTATACAATGCATCCTTCTTTCTAACAGTACATAGAAAGAATAAATTATACATTGTCCACTCAATTAGCTTTGAATTGTTTAGAGATGCCACAACTACAGCCCTTGCAAATATTTTGAACAGAGATGTGGCTCTCAGGTCAAAATAATTGTCCATCACTGCTTTGGACTGATTTTATCAAGAGTGCATTCAGATACATTATCAAAAGGCTTTATAGAATAAGACAGGAATCTCTCCGGATAATTTTATCACTGCATGGTGAATACCTTCTTCTGCGTATGACTGTATATATATATATATATATATATATATATATATATATATATTTAAATGGGAACTATATTTATAGGAATAAATAGTTAATAGAAATACTTGCCTAGGAATGGGTATTTCATGCAGAATCCAAATAAATACACAATTCAGCAGCTTTTACCTCCAGGAATAACAGGAACCAAAGGTGCACTAGCTTATGTTTTGAGTCCCATATGATATACACATCACACAAAATGTAGTCTCCAGATAAAGTGATAGGACCAGATTGTGTTGTGGGTGCTGTGAAGGAGCCTTTCTAAAAACTCCCGATTCACTGTAGTACACCTACAAGGGTAATCACGCACTACCACAGATAGATCAAAGCCAGTCCTTAGGAAAAAAACATCAAAGACTTTATTAGTAAAAGGTACCTCTGAATCTTCTGGCCTTAAAACTGACAAGTGGAGAGACTTAAAGGCATTCGGAAACAAGTAGTCAGATGTTATTAAATATCATCATCAGCAGATCAAAGCGTTTGGCATGCATAACTCTTACTCATGATCACGATCATGCAGAAGTCAGGTATATTTACAGGAGTTTTGTTTTATTACAAATAAAAAAGCAGAATTTTTCAAATATTTGACTATATATTCAAAACTGTAGTAACTTAACTGAAAACTGCTATATGAAGAGGCAGTTAACGGTTGTCAAAACATATAAAGAGAATTCCCAAATTTTTTTACTGCATTTGTGCACTGGTGAGTTAATCTGCAGCTCAGTCAGCAAGTGGGGGTGTGGGGGGGTTGATTTAAGGGAATAAATGCATTAAGTCAACCCCCCCACCACACACACACACACATACACACTTTTTGTAGTTCTAACTGCTATACACTTTTTCTGGAAACGTTTCTCCAAGCTTTACATACATTCTTCATGGTAAAATTAATCCAGTTATGATAAGCTGGTTGGGGATCATCAATGTCATCAATCTTCAAGACTTATATTTGACTGGGCCTATCAGGAACATTAAGGGCCTTAACATCAAAAAGTGACTGTTCGTGATCTAAATTAAATTACATTTTATTGTACAATTTTTTAGAATGTAATATTCAGAAGCATAATGTCACTTTTGGAAATGATGGCAATAGCACAATTTCATCAGAAAATGTATGAAACTAAAACTTATTATATATTGGTCTTATGTACACAATTTATTGGAGTAATGTTGTAGAAAATCAGCTGTATCACAAGGGACTAATAAAAAAATATTTTAATATTTTATTTGGAGGTTATTTTTGAAGTTAAAGAGAACTAACAATTTCTATAATAACCCACACTTACGTTACTATTGACATAAAATCCTAAAGGACACAGTTAATTCTGCCTTCTCTGAAGTGGTAACGTCTTCATTAAGTCCAGGATATCAGGTCCATGAAAGTTGCTAGCTCTAGCAGGACAACAGGACCAGCAGCTGTCATGTCCTCCTCCATGTGCATTACATCCAGGATTGACTGAAGATGTTATTTCTTGAACAAAGGCATAAGGGCAAAATTGATGGTGTCATTAGGATTTTCTGGCCATGTTAATGTAACTGCAGGGTTAATATTAAGATGTGTAGCAGTTCTGGAAGAAAACAATTGCCCAATGGAAGTCAAATAAAAATTCCCAAGATTTGCATTGATTTAAATGGGATTTTAAACCCTTGTGTGCTACAGTATTGGTTCTCTCCAAGTTCCCTCAGGGACCGCTAACAGGCCAGGACCTGAGTGAATTTACATGGCTGAGCTGCTGATTAACTTAGCAGTACGCAAGCAGCAACATCTTCAGTTCCTGGCTTGTTATTTGGCCTTGAGGCTATGGGTTGTCTGTAGCTCCTCTCTATGTGTTTCAGAAAGATATCTCTCCCCCACAGGAAGCAGAGTGAGGAGCTATGGACACTGACTCCATGACCCAGTGTGTGGGAAATCGGAGCGAAGAGCACCTAATGGTGAAAACATATTTTCTGCTGGTGCTACTTGTCTCTGACCTGCAAAATAATATTATTGTTTGACTAGCAGTAGGAATACAGCATTGCCCATATAATGAGGAGGGTTGGTGTGAGGCAAAATTAGAGAAATATAGTTGTATTGGCATTGCAGACAAATATGTTGCTGATTCACGGGGCATTGAAAGCATTGTTATTTTATAAGTGTGAGTGGGGATGGGAGAAGGTGGTTGTAAGGGGTCATAACACCTGTGTTTATTTGAATTATCTGATTGGTGGAGGCAGTACAGGAGGACAGAGAAGCTGTTATATCTAGCTTCTCTGCCATTCTCTCATTTTGGACTGTTACAGTGCCACAAGGGTATGCAATCCACAAACTTGTTGCACTGAAAGGTTGAGGAAGCAATGTTTGTGGTGTTGATTGAATTTGGAGCAGATCACCTCCATTCCCCACTGGGTAATTGGGGAAGCAGAGGATGTGCTCACACTCCACAGTTGTTGAACTGCTGGTGATGTGGGCATCTCTTACACATCTCCAACAATTCCCCAACCCTGCATGATACTGAGGAGATTTCCCCCCTTGCATACATAATTCTTAGTGCATATGGCAATGTGTGTCTCCATTGCCAAGTTGATGTGCTCACCAGACATCCCCAGCCACACAAGTGTATCCCCACTGCTGTTATTCTAGCAGGCTTAAATCAATTAGCCATTGTAACTGAAGCTGAATGTAATTAAGGACATACTATACTACTATTCAAATTTAATGCTACTACAGTTTTATCAAGAAACCGGAGAGTGTTGCTAAAAATGTAAATAGGTATGAATAAATCCTCCATATGTCCTTGGCTCACATATGAGTTATGCCATATTCGTACACAGAGAGTGGACCTTGTTGACTGACTTTCAGCAACAATGCTGTCATGTTGGAGTTAGTGAGTTCCAAATCTTGACACAAAATGCAGAGCCTCATAGATTAACCCAATTTTACTTGCAATTTATCTGCTCTTATTTTGTCTAAATTGTTCAATGTTTGAATTTCTTATGTTTGAATTTCTTGTGTTTAACACCATTCAAGAGAGTGATTAGCCTAGCTGAGAATAATTTTTTCCACTCTAAGCAAATCTTGACATGTACCATGAAGATGTGTAAATGTGTAAAAATAATAATGCCCAGGGAATCCCAAATAACAGAGGAACATGCCAAAAGAGATCTTGAAACACTGAAGAAGAATATTAAAATGTTGGAAACTGGAAACGATAGACTAAACCAAACATGAACCACCCTTAAGGCATGAAAATGGGGAGAAATTTCTACCAAATACTGAGAAAGAAAGCAAGAGATGGAAAAGTTAAAAGCTGTTCTAAAAGTAGTGGAAAAAAATCAGGTGGAGATTACCAGATGTGATTAGATCTTGGCAAGATAAAATGCATAAATGCTAAAAGAAGCCATTCTAGCATTTGTGTTTAATTTGAGTTAAAAGGAAAAGGTAAAACTGACCAAGAGAGAAATAATGATGCCCTTGAGCCAACAAATGACCGACAGAAAAATTGTAGGTTTGGCAAACAACATTGAACAGCCATTGAAAAAGGAACTGAACTCCTTGCCTGTGAATCTAAGACTGTTCACTAAAAACTTGAACTATAGGATGAAATACTAGCCTTGTGCCCATTTTACGATAACTTGAGATTGTGAGATTTGGTCTAAACATGGAAAAGCTGAGTATTCTTGAAACAAATGGAACAATTGCAATGAAAAGTAAAGGAAAATTCCAGCAGTTCATTCAATTTAAAAAAGAAGGATGGTATGATTAGCTTTCTATGAGAGCCTGCTCCCAGAGATCCTGTTCTTCTATTACCTGCAGTTCTAGCTGTTTACCTAGAGACAACCGCTGCTTTGAATTTACCTCTGCTTCTGATTACCTCGCTGGACACACCCCTTACGTCAAATATCAGCTTCACTAGCACTCCTGTGTGAGTGAAAAGTAGTTACACTGACTAGTGTCCTAGAGCTTTGTTCTTGTTTGTTTCCTGTTAGTGGAATCTGACTTCACTTGCTTGCCTTCTGTCCTAACCTCTTCTAAGCTGTTGACTAAGGTTCAGCCTGCTGACTTGGTGTCTTTGCTTTTGTTTTTTTTGTGAGCCTTCCTTTGAAATTGCTGGTTTTGCAGTCCCTGCTGTGTACTTACCTGTTTTTGCCTCTGGGTAACCTGTTACTTCCATTAAGACGAAGGTATGGTCATCCTGGTCTAGATCTCTAGATCTGGCTCAATCAGTTGTGGCTATTTAATTTTGCAATCAACTGTTATACCCATAGCTGGTAGCCGTAGCACAATTGCACTTGCATTTGACATCTCTCCTAACCTACCCACCCCAGTGTCTCTTTCTAGAAACTCTCTGCAGAAGCTTTTGGTGTTTGCTCTACTTTCTAGCCAGTAATTACCGAGCAGTCCAGAACCACGTGTTACGGTTGGAAAGCAAAACCAGGAGTCAGACAGTATAGTTAATAGAACCTTTATTATGAGAATAATGACAGTAATGCAATAATAAATATACACACAGTGGGTGATTGAAACGGCGAGTACTGTATCAGGAATAGCAGTCTCCCAATCTCTGCACCACACTGTCCAAGACTAGGCCTCATCCCACTGGAATCTCTGTTAAAGCCAAGAGATACTGACTTAGCCTGCAGTCAGTCTAGGAGCAGAGTCTCAATAGTATGTAACCAAGGAAGCTGCTGACCCAAGCCTGCCGTCAGTAGCTACGAGTCTGCTATAGCCTCAGGTCAGTACTAGGAAGGATGTCTGAAAAACGGAACCAACAAACTGAGTGAGCAGACAGAGTCTTCTAGGAAGCACCAGATAGGATAGTCAGATGAGCCAAAGTCATACACTGAGCGGGTAGTCAGCCAGAGCCACAGGTTTGCACCAGACAGGATATCCACTGAAGCGATGGAATGCTGGATGCACAGAGGATAGAGCCCCTGGTCAACACCAGAGTGGGTAGTCAGACAAGCCTAGGTCATACATGGAGCAGGTAATCAGCCAGAGCCACAGGTTTGCACCAGATAGAATATCCACTGGAGTGTATGTATGCTGGATGCTCAGTGGATAGAGCCCCAGGTCAACACCAGAATGGTTAGTAGGACAAGTCTAGGTCATAAACAGAGCGGGTAGTCAGCCATAGCTACAGGTTTGCACCAGAAATTATATCTGAGCCAAATCAGAACGCACAAGGAGAATAGTCAGACAGAGCCACAGGTCAACACCAGAATGGATGGACAGACAAGCCGGATCATATTCACAGGAATCAGGAATACTAGAAAATGAACTACTCAGAACAACAACATTAGGATGACTGAGCCAGGACTCAGTCTGCCCTTTAAACCCCCTCCACAGGAAGCAGGTAGGAGGAGCAGCTTAGAGGGAGGAAGTAGGTAGGAGGAGACTACAGGAAACAAACACACATAAAATAGAGGTCTGCAGCATGCTTGAAGCCTAGTGCCTGCAGATGACGCATCTGGCTTTGATGCGTCCAACCGCTCATCGAAATGACCCTGGAGTGTCATAGTGAGCATCGTCAGAAGCAACGGCGCTACAAGGTACTGTGACACCACTACTGTCAAATAAGCTCCTAGTTTTCCTCTTCTACCTTAAATGTCAGTGTCCTATCCTTTCAGTCAGTGTGACACTTCCATTTCATCATTCTTCAAAAGATAAACTTTGCAAATCAGGTTCTTTGCATAATTTGATAGAAAACATAATCAATAAAATTACCTTACTTTGTCCTCATACTCTTAACAATAACCAGTTTATAGAATGTGTGGAGGAGATGAAGTAGAGTATGGAGATTTAGTTTAATTCAATGTTGACAGATGGCTAAGATGTAGAAACTTGTTTAAGTGACTGCTTCCTCAGATTAAAGACTTTTTTGGAATTAAATGGCTCTGAGTCGCAACTTATCAGGCCCCAGAGGTTTACAAGACTGTACATTTTAATAATATGAAAGGCATCTGAATACAATGAACTTGAAATGACAGAGAAAAATAATGTTAGCCCTTTCTGGCTCCATATTTTGATTTTTTTTTAATATTAACTCTTCAATGAGCAGATTTGATTCCCTTGCATTGTGAAGCAATGATTTTCACATACCGTTGGTCCTTAAAGTGTTAATATATGTGGCACATTAAAGTTGTAACAGGTGGGGTTCAAGATGGACTATGTAAGAGCTGCTAATGCTCTTCATGGAGTTTACCCAGATTCTAAACATGACTAGTAGTTCTACCAGGTATTAAATTAATAGTAAATACTCAGGCAACCTGAGGACTCCAAGCCAATTGATGGGTCATGGAGAATAATGGGAGCTGTAGTCTGGAGCAGCAAGAGGACCTCACATTACCCACCCCTGTAGAAGGAAATGATGGTGCACATTGATATCTGACTAGGTAATGCTGCACAGGGTCGCCCATGAGATTAGAAGTACTGTGCACATTGGGGAATCACTGGCACTCAATGGCAGTTAGTACCTCTGCAGCAATTTTGACAGCGTTGGCCACGAGGCTTTGCTCCCTTTGTCACTCCTGTAAAAATTGCCAACCTTGGATCTTGCTGCAGCAATTCTTCCCTCTGCCACTCTTGTCACAGTCACTGCCATATGGTGATTCACTGATGCTGGAACACTCCGCCCCCCTGCCTCCCCAAACTCTGCCCAAACTGTGATGATAATTAGGATGATGTATTAAGCAAAACTGGCGCAATTGTGGGGCAAAACAACTAGCATTTTGAATCAATAACATTTACATTAATTCCCTTCAATGCTAGAGTGGTCACCAATGAGTTGTGAAGCAACGCAGTGACGAATTCTCTGTCCTAGTGGAGTTTAAAAGCCCAATTTAAATCAATGGGAATTTGGAACATTTTTATTTGTACCCTATGGTATAGCTGACATAGATTACCCTACACATGGCAATCTCATTCCACACACTTCATACTCAATTATGTCCAATCTTTGCCCACTATTTTAAACAATCCCACCTATTTTACCCTTTGCCCTGCTGAAATGAAAATTTTCAAATCTCATTCCAACACTTATTCACTAATACGTTGATTGCAAGAGGGGTACACAACACATTGCAAAGCAATGCATTGCATACCCATCTGGAATTCAAAGAGTTAAGTGAAAGATTATCAGTTCTGGAGGAAACTAACTGAACCATAGGGGAGAGAGAGGAAAAGTCTGCAAACCTCTATTGGTATAAAAGGGACTTTTAACCACTTTAAAGGGATAGTAATGTTTCAAAATAAAAGCTGCTCCAGTTAATCTTCATAGTATTTGGGCCATGGAGAGTGTTATTTCAATACAGTCAGAGTTGTAGTTCAAGAGTAATTGAATGATAAAGTATCCCTCCCCTTTTACTGATGTAACACTGCTCACCTCAGAGCAGCAAAACTGTCTGGATGGATCAAAGCAAGGCACAATCCTCAGTAAGCATAAGGAAAAACCTGTCAATGGGGGGATTGTCCCTTGCTGTGATTTGTCTGGTCAAGGGACCAGATTCCACATGTGAGGGGAGGTGGCTTACACTATGTAAAAGGGGTGGGATGTGGATACTTTATCACTCAATTACTTTTGAAACTACAACTCTGATAGAATTGAAATAACACTCTTCATGGCTAAAATACTATGAAGATTAATTGGAGCTGCTGTTTTTGTGAAACATTACTATCCCTTTAATTCTGCAAAGCATTTAATGGGTTAAAAACCCAATTTAACTAAATGGAATGTTCAATTTTCCCACATGGTGCAGTTTATTTGCTCTGTAATTGCAAGTCTCTTGCTTGATAAGGCCTTCTATTTAGTACTGCTAAGACAAAGAGCACAAGTAATCCCAGATATGACAATACTTCAAAATCCCTCTGCCACTTCAGCATTGCTATTTATGAAAAAAGAACTCCACATGCTTCAGAAAGAGCCAATTTAGATAATAAAAATTAGCATTTTCAAATATTTGCAAAAATTACCACTCCCATTATCCTCAACCAGATTTTATCTGTTCTCCCTATTGTTTTGCAATGCATTGAAGACCTCTGTAGCACCCTATGGGTTAAACCAAAACTTTTCCTTTTGCACCGAATTAACAAGTTTTATTGGACAATTTTGCATTATTTAACTTGTCACAAGTAAATGTATTCTGTGTGATAAAGTTTGTTGTACTCTTCCTGCTTAATAAATAAATAATAAATATCCAGATGCTGTTATCCCTTTTAGCAGACTAATGCTTTGCTTACCCCTCTGACAATGAAAGGGTTAAAGTAATTTACCATAAAATAACCATTACACAACCATCGTGACGTGACTTTTAATATCTCTAACGCCAAGAGCTGCAGCTATTTAGAAGAACAGAAAAACAAATAGCAAATCCTGATTTACAGCTGTTGTCGATAAAAGAAAATTAACTTTGTTTGTTAATTAATTCTCTCTACATATTTGAATTTCTGTCTAGCTTTTAATTAATTTAAAAGTACACTTAAAGGGATAGTAATGTTTCACAAAAACAGCAGTTCCAATTAATCTTCACAGTATTTGAGCCATAGAGAGTGTTATTTCAATACTTTCAGACTTGTAGTTCAAGAGTAATTGAATGATAAAGTATCCCCCTCCCGCCCCTTTTACCTACTGTAAGCCACCTCTCCTCAGATGTGGAATCTGGTTGCTTGACCAGACAGGTAACATCAAGGGACAATCTTCTTACTGTGAGAACAATGAAAACCCTGCCCCCCTTGACATGTTTTTCAGCTTTTTCCCTTATCTATATTGAAGCTTCTCCCTCTCTGCAATCTACCTGGGCACCTCCCTGCTGCTCTGAGGTGAGCAGTGTTATATCAGTAAAAGGGGCGGGAGGGGGATACTTTATCATTCAATTACTCTTGAACTACAACTCTGACAGAGTTGAAATAACACTCTCCAAGGCCCAAATATTATGATGATTAATTAGAGCTGCTTTTATTATGAAACATTACTATCCCTTTAATTTTGGAAATATAAAGTTATAGACTGCACCAGAAAACTGAGACAGGGTTATTTTAACCTATTGCAATGCATTCCCCTCTGGCATTCAAAGGGTTAAAGCATGGTTAGTCAATTATTGGACCTCCAACTGTTCGGGACTTCAGCTCCCATCATCCTCAACTAGTTGTTGTCTGTCTGGGGATGAAGGAAATTGTAATCTGAAACAGCTGGGGTCCAACAATTGACTAGCAATCCACTAAAGGGTGTATGTATATTTGTATTAAAAGTGTAATAATGTGTTTGTCATTTATTTAATGTATTGCGGGAGGCAGTTTGTGATTGTACCACTGCCTGTATATGAAAATGGTTCATATTTATAAATATAAACAAAGAAGGAAATAGGCCTAAGGGTTCAAAAGATTAAAGAAGCAGATGCTGCAGATATATAACTCATTAGATTATAAAACAGACTACAATAAAACAATACACATAACCTGCATTCCAACAGTATCCAAAAGAGATATAGTTTATTAAATAGCTTTTGGAGGATCCAAATGAATCAACATCCTTTAACTGCCCATTAAAGACCACATGACATTATTATAATAAATGTAACTTCTCAGTTAATTCAGTTAGAAGTCATTATATGTACAGTTCCAGGACCCTGGAGAGCAATATCCTTCTTAACACTGTATATTCTGTGGCAGGGGAGGAGTCACAATGTCAATTCAAAGCCTCTGAAGTAAAATCCTTCTTAGAAAATACTTATAACACAGGACACAGGAAAACAGCCCATAGCTTAATAAGATATGACCAATATCGCCCCAATGTTGTACTCTGCTCACACACAGAGCTGAATAATGTGACTTATAAAGCAAGGGGCCCAGTTTTATCCTTTTAGATCTTTACACTCTCTGATGGTCTCTCCATTCCATGTTCCTATAGTTTGTCCTTAACAAACTGCGTTGCAATGCGTTGCATGCCCCTATGGCACTCAAAGGGTTAAGGAGTACAGTCTATGTAAGTGAATAGGGGCTTTTCTGACTTTTATCAATTTCTTGTAATTCCACCTGTAGATATGTGTGTGTTTGTATATATCTAAATATCTCTATCTATATGTATATGTATATATATTTCTATCTGAATTACCTGAGTATGGTTCTTTTTAAATAATTGCCCAGACAGTAAAGGGCTGTTGATCCATTTGGGTCTTCTGGAAGATAGTCAATAAACTCTCTTTTGGATACTGTTTGAATGCAGCTTGCATTGCATACCCCTCTGGCACTCAAAGGGTTAACACTGCCTAGACCTGCTCTGCATACTGCCTTTACCTCACTGCTCCACACGATTGCGCCGCCTCACTCACGTGATGCAATCATGCGCTGTACAGCCTGGACGAACGCGGGCAGTCTCTACTGTGCATGACTGCATCTTGACAAACTTTCTGGCCTTTTATTATATAGGATTATTTTAACATCTGCATTTTTATTGCTTTTTTTTTTAAGCAGGAAGTGCATAACAAGCTTTATCACACAGAATGCATTTACTTGTGACAAGTTAATTAATGCAAAAGTATCTATTAAACCTGTTACTCTGAAATGTGATAAGTCAGCGCAAATGGTTTAGCCCACTGACTTTGTGATTGCTACGCACGTCATTCAGCATGCTCGCTATTATTATAGGCTAGGCTGATTTGGTCGAGCGTGGCCCCGCCTCTCCAATAAGGCCTCTGTCCTAGCCTCAGTGCCCTTTCCTGGTGTACCTGAGCACTCGTTAGTATTCAGTTGTGATGTGTTTCTGGCTGCCGATTCAGAGTTGTGTATGACCCTTAGCTCTGTCTGATTACCCGATTAGTGCTTATACCTCTGGCCTCATCTGACTACTTACTCCGTGATTGACTCCTGGTTCCTTCTGACTGCCCAATCCATGTATGATCTTTGGCCTGGCTGACTACCTGCTCCGTGCTATACTGTGGTTTTGTCTGACTACCAGACTAGTGTATGACCTTGGCTTAGTCTGTTCCATTCTGTGCTTCCTGGGGCCTGGCTCGCTCCGTGCAGGCTCAGGGGCCTGGTCACCTCCGGGTGAGTTCACTCAGTAATCCAGAAGTGCTTGGTCCTATCAGTCGCTTGTAGTTCTCGCATTCTAGGACGTGTGGCAGTTGCTGTGTACCTAGTGTTCTAGGTTATTGTGTCGGTGGACCCTAGTGTTCTAGGGTTTTGGGCCTCCAGTCTCTGCACGCCGTCAGTGCTGTACTTTTTCTATCTCTGGACGCATTGTCTGGCTATGTTCAGTGCTAATCCCGGTAGTGGACTGTGCACTGTCCTCACGCCTTACCCAGGGAGGTTGAAGAAGTGCTTATTGCTATCTTGTTTGCATTTGTTTTTAATAAAATGTATTATTATTATACCTGTACCTGTCAGAATCTTTATTTGTCTAGTCACTCCTTGACAGTGAGACAAGGTGCTACTGACATAAAGCTGGGTGGGTGGATTAGCGTAGAGACTGAGGATCCCTCAGCCTATACGAGGGCCTAGAACTATATTCTCTAAAAATGGCACAAAGATATGATAAAGCAACCAAATCAAAGGCTGTTTCTGTGTCCTTGGAGACCAATACCATTGGAATCTACTTCTTAGTAGCTAAATGGATCAGGAAAATAGTCTTAGTGGTATTGTGTCTCGCTTTCCGCCCTCGCACAAATCCACATTGATCTGGGTGGATTAAAATAGGGAGATGGGGTCTAAACCTAGTGGCTAATAGTTTGGCAAACATTTTCAAGTCCACTTTAAGGAGTGAAATTGGATGATAATTCCCATAACATGATAGCTCTTTGTCTGATCTGGGGATAACTACAATCCGGGCCCTCACCTTGTAATTTGGTAAGTTCTGTCCTTCGAGAGTAGCATTGAAAGTTTTACATAAGTATGGAAGAAGGGTTTGAAAATCTCTGTAGTAGGCCACTAAGAGTCTATCCAGCCTAAGGCTCTTGCCCAGTGCCATATATCTAAGGCCATTACTGACCTCCTCCTCTGAAAATGATCTTTCCAAATCCTGTTTAGCCACTTCTGAAAATGAAGGGACAGCAGCTCTCCGAAGAAAGGCAGTGAGATACTGGTGAACCAGATCAGGGTGAGAGCCACCAGCTGGGGATGTAAATTATACAATGATTCATAATATTAGCAAAAAGCCACTGCAATATCTAGGTAGGCCTGTAAAAGTCTGCCTCCGGTGTCTTTGATTTGTGGCACAACATGGGAATGCTGGTGAATTCTAACCAACCTAGCTAAAAATTTACTTCATTTGTTGCCAGAGAATGCTTGACAAAATCTAGCACAGAAAAAGGACTTGGCCACGTCTTGGCGAAGAAGTGTAGCCAAATCCACTCTAAGGCATTGCAGTTCTTCCAGAGTAGAAGAGGAGAGATCAATGATAAAAAAGAATCCTTTTGGGCATATTTTTCCTTTTCTTTTAGAGAGACAATTTTCATAAGGACAACCCTGACATAACACTTATATGCTTCCATGAGGATCGGGATGGAGAAATGGGAGTTGAATTAAGGATAAAATACTCTGATGAGTCAGAGTAAATTCTGCTGTTAACCTTCTGATCTCATAAAACGGATTCGTTGAGTGACCACAAGATGGACAATCAGGGCTGTCAAGAAGGTGAAAGCCTACAGTAACCGGGTATCACGGTGCCCGTAATCCCCTGTCAGTCACACTGATGGTACCTGTGCATTGGTGCAGGTTGTTTGGCCCGCCCAGGATGTTCCTTTTTATACTGGGCCTATGACCTCTATCTGGTGCCCTTTAGTGGTGTTCCTGAAGTTGAGCCCTCTTGCTGAGTTACTGTGTTCCTGTGTACCGATTCGGCTCGTCTGACTATTCTCCGTTCCTGCTCTCTGATTGGATCCTGCGCTGGCTGACGTTCCTGCTCCGTTAACGACCTGGCTGTGGCTGACGTTCCTGCTCCGTTACCGACCTGGCTGTGGCTGATGTTCCTGCTCTGTTACCGACCTGGCTGTGGCTGACATTCCTGCTCCGTTACCGACCTGACTGTGGCTGACGTTCCTGCTCCGTTACCGACCTGGCTGTGGCTGACTTTCTGGCTCCGTGATTTACCCGGCTTGTTTGACGTTCCTGATCGAGAGGGTCCTGGTTCTGGTCATCGCTCCCTGTTCCTCATCAGTTTCCTGAGTTCCAGTGTTTCCAGGTCGCCCGACGGCGACATTCTGAACTGTAGTAGTGGGGCTCCGTTCATTCACTCTCATTGGCGCTATGCGGTGGCCTTCGTTTACCGAGCTGTTGTAACCTTGCTGAGCTGCCTCTCCGTGGCCGTACCTGCCCGATTCCCTTACTGTGTGTGTGTTGCCTTCGTTATTGAGCCTAATACACTTGCCAAGCTATATCATACTATCCGAGCCGTTTACACAATCTGAGCTGCGCTTCGTACCTAGTCTTTCCATTACACGAGCAGAGCAGTTTAGTCCCGGTACGTGGTGTACCGTGCTTGCACCTCCCGGTGTTGTGGTCTCCGTTTGCTCTCGATGTATGGTACTGATACGGCACCAGAAGGGTGTCTGGGCGCTAGTCATTGCTCGTGTGTAGTATCATTCATCGCACTCCTGTGCGAGGCTCGTTGTTGCTGGTACAGTGTTACTCCTGTTGGCACCATGTGGGTGGCCTGGCTCTAATCTCCTTTGGCACACAACAGTATTCCTGTACGTATCAAGGGCCTGACAGGTTCCGTTAACCAGCTCTGCTAGCGGCTCTTTCTATCACTCCTCCTGGAGTTTATACTCAGCTCTGGTTGCATTGTGCAGTCTCCTTGGGGGTCCTTTTGTAACAGCTACATGAGAGTGATTTGATCAAGCCTACTACTGATCGTGAATACTTTCAGAGACTTATTGGTTTAGCTGGGCGTTGTCAGCCTACCATCATTGTGACTGATCAGTGGGTTATTCCTTAACCCTTGTCCATCCTGTTATACAGTGCAATTCAGCATTCATTGTATTAGCTACTGCTGTCTACCTGTCTGTCTATGCCATACCTGGCCCCCAGGGGCGCTATTCCTGATTTTCATTTCAAATAAAACTGTGTTTTTACTTAAAACCTTGACTGAGTGTCAATAAACCGTAACACCGGGGCATGGTAAGACCAAGTGGCCGGATCAGTTGTGGTAAAGGAGACTAGATGTACTAAGGATTGGGAAAGTAGTCCAGTCTGCTGTACGAAGCATGATGGGAGGAGAAAAAAATGCAGTTGCGGGTATAAGGATGTGACAATTGCCAGGGGTCAAACAGTTGAACTTTCTCAATGTGAGATGAAAGCCGACTCAGATGGCAAAGGCGAAACTGAAACCTACCTAAGGAACAGTCAAGAGGGGGTTGCAAAACCACATTAAAATCACCACCAAAAATAATATGACCTTGAGCGAAGGCATCCAAATAGTCTGGCACACCACAAAGAAATAACATTTGGACAGAATTAGGTGCATAGTCAGTCACTTATGTAAACAGCTTGTTAAAAAGCTGCCCCTTATGGAAAAGAAAAAAAGACCTTCGGGGTCAACAGTCTGCTCATAACCCAGGGGTTGGATTTACTTAAGAGGATAGCTACTCCCTTCTTTTTCTCAGGGGCTATGGCTAAGTAAACGTTGGGAAAGGTACTGGAACATAGTCTAGGAGGAGAAGAAGCCATAAAATGTGCCACTAGTTTTTCAAAGTTTTAAAGAGCCATAGACCTTTTTTCCTTTACGTTGAGCCCCCTCACATTAAGCAGTAGGAAGTTCAAAGCCATAGCAGTGAAAACTAAAGATGGACTGCACAGAAACTCCTCCACCTACCCGCGTCCTCCTGGCCCCCCCAGAAGGAAGGGGAAGGGGAAGGCAGAAGGGGGAACTAAGGATCTAAAGAAGACAAGAATGTAGAGAGGGAAGAGAGAATATAGGAAATAAAGAAGCAAGAATAATATATTAATGTGGTAGCACAATTGAATACAACCAAGCAGTCTCAATTACTGTAATGACAGTGCCGCACTTAAAGTGCCAGTCGGCAATGGGTTGGGGGGGTGTAGTACTAAATCTCTAAACCATGTGGCTTATGGGTTGGTAGTACAGCGAGAAATAGATATACCCACCCTGGGTCTGGGAGAAAAAGATTGGTGAAGAGGGATGAGGGGGGAAGAAAAGTAAGATGTGGAAGTTGGTAAGGGAGGGCAGGGAGAACAATGGAAAAGGTACAGGGGACCTCACAATATAAGACTCATCATGTCACTCCAATGAGCAAGTGAGGAGAACGACCTAAGAGTCATATAACAGAGCAGTGTAAAATCTAATGTAACGGTCAGGGCATCCCAATAATGTTGGAGGGGAATGGGGGATCATTAAACAGTAGTATGAAATATGAGTAAGTTAAGCCACAAAGGTAGTGTCATTAGTCAGTGCTTAATACATGACATATTAACATATTGAAGTATATGTGGCTGTAAGGAGTCCTGTCTGCCCCCCCCCCCAACAGAAAGGAAGACAGGACGGTGACTGAAAGGACAAAAGAAGGGAAACCAAAACTGTCTGCAAAAGAAGATCAAACAAGCCGCCAATTGTAACTGTTGGGGAAGAGGGGTCCACGGCAAAAGCCAGGGGTGTCTCCTCCTCCAAAGGCCCCAACCATTGACTTATTCATAGGTAATATACAAATAGGGAGCATAATAAAATGTACAAAAACAGGTGGCCTAACAATGGATAATTCACAAAAAAACAGTGCAACTAAGCCTTACCAACCAAGAAACACCACAGAACTCCTGATGTTCTCAAGAGACCCATCAGATGCTCCCTCCCCAGAAGAAGCAGAAAGGAAGGCGTCTGATGGACCAAAGAAGGCTGACTAAAACAATCAGACATAGTACTATACCTGCCACCGGCAGTACCCATTGGGGTGGAGGGGCCCATGTCAAAGCCATAGGTGCCTTTCCCCTGAGGAGCCCCAGCATTCAGTCTCAAATAAAACACATGAGAAATACAACAATAGCATCCACGTTAAGCCCTAATCTCACTCTTAATCCCCCCGGAGATGTCCAATGAGCAGATATCATCACTAAGGGGGCCCAAGGAGGAGATAATACCCCACCCCACACACCCCAGTTAAAGAGAAGAGCAAAAACAAAATATATAAGTGCAACAGGTTTCCTTTCTTCTTGTGTTTTTTTTTATTTTTTTTTTAATTATTATTATTATTTTTTCCTACTCCACTCCCCCCTCCTTTCATTAAAGAACAAGAAAAAAGGAAGGACCTTGATGAAGGTCTAAGGCTAGCGGGGGGTATCGAGGCTTCTCTCGATAACATAGACAGTGATGTGCCGTTCGATGAGGATAGGATCTGGGCAGGAATCTCCCATTAATGAAGAGAAGACAGAGTTGAGAGCGTTCAGAAGATTCATAGGGGGAATGGATTCCGGAAAGTTCCTGTCTCAAATGTTACAACAACGCCCCCCTGTTATCTATATCATCGAGCCTCAGAGTCTATTTCTGGATTGTCTCCTCCTGTTGAATTATAAGCTGTCAAGATCAGTGGCATAATCTGCTGCTGCTCCCTGCACTTCCTCGAAAAAGGTCACTCTGTTTCAAAGGTGAATCAGATGTTCTTTGAGTATAGCCAATTCTGACCACACCGTAAGCTTGATTTAATCCTTGAGAGATGGTAGGTCCTCTTTGGAGAACAGATTCACTATCATCTTGACCAAGTCTTCCTTCGTTATAGTGGGAACCGATGGAAACCAGTACTCAGCGTAGACACAGTGTCAGCCACAGAAACTTCCAAAATTGAAAGGAGATGGGCCTCCTCCTATCACGGTGCCCGTGATTTGTGCTATCCAGTGTCTGTCACCTGCAGGGGGCTCCCATTGGCTGTCTGCTGTCAGCCCGCCTCACAATGCCTTTTTAAACTCAGTCTGGGCACCCTTTCGTTGCCCTTTCGTGATGTCTCTGACAGCATCTTACCTGTTCTGTCTACTATGCTGATTGGGCCTGAGTTCCAGTGTTCCAGAGTTCCTGAGTACCTGAGTCTACCTGTTCCTGTGTTCCTGCCTGCTTGTCGTTCCAGCCCGGTTCCGGTTGTTCTCCATGGTTGCAGATGTTCCGGTTGCCTGTCGGCTCAGAGGTGCTCGTTCCGGTTGATCCTCTGCCTGGTCTCAGTGGTTTCCTGTCTTCAGTCGCTGAGGCGACATTGCTCTCCTTTTCGCTCCGACGATATTACTACTGTCGGTTCCAGCGTGCAGACGCTGGTTTACTCCATCAAACCTTGTGGCTCATTACTGTGTTGGTTCCAGTGTGCGGACGCTGGTTTACTTCATCAAGCCTTGCGGCTCATTACTGTGTTGGTCCCAGCGTGCGGACGCTGGTTTACTCCATCAAGCCTTGCGGCTCATTACTGTGTTGGTCCCAGCGTGCGGACGCTGGTTTACTCCATTAAACCTGGTGGCTCATTCTACTGTTGGTTCCAGCGTGCGGACGCTGGTTTACTCCATTAAACCTGGTGGCTCATTCGACTATTGGTTCCAGCGTGCGGACGCTGGTTTACTCCATTATACCTTGTTGCTCATTCTACTGTTGGTTCCAGCGTGCGGACGCTGGTTTACTCTGTTAAACCTTGTTGCTCATTCTACTGTTGGTTACAGCGTGCGGACGCTGGTTTACTCCATTAAACTTGGTGGCATTACTATTGTTGGTTCCAGCGTGCGGACGCTGGTTTACTCCATTAAGCCTTGTGGCTCATTACTACTGTTGGTTCCAGCGTGCGGACGCTAGTTTACTCCATTAAGTCTGGTGGTTCATTACTGATGTTGGTCCCAGCGTGCGGATGCTGGTTTACTCCATTAAGCCTTGCGGCTCACATTATTGTCAGTTGGTTCCAGCGTGCGGACGCTGGTTTACTGCCTGACTGCAGTCAGGTACTTGGAGGTCCCGAGTTGCTGTCCAGTCCTAACAGCAGTTAGTCCTGTAGTTTTCTGACATGAGACTTCTGCTTGAGTGAGATCACTTGACCAAGTCCCTAGTATATCCATCCTACTGTCATTGTCTTCTGACAGTCAGTTGGTTTCTGTAGTGTCTCCTCTCTTGGGCTGCTCTGCCCGGTATTGGTAAGGCCGGGAGAACCTATTCACGTTGCCATCCTTGGTTGCCTTACCCGGTATTGGCAGGGCCGGTAGAGCCTACTCCTAGTATTCCCTCAGGCTGCCTTGCCTGGTATTGGTAAGGCCGGTAGAACCGGTACGTAGCATCTTACGGTTGCCTTACCCGGAATTGGCAAGGCCGGTAGAGCCTGCTACTGCTATTTCGTCTGAGTCACCTGGGTTGCCTTGCCCGGTATTATTGGCAAGGCCGGTAGAACCTATTTCTATGGTCATTTGCATATATGTATTGTTTGTATGTGTATGAAAACCCTATGGGATTGCCTTAACTTTTCAATAAAGTTATGCTTTTACCTAAACCTTCTGTCTGAGAGTCTTAACAAACCGTGACAGTATGAAAGGGCCATGACCTCAGACACTAAGAGTGACGGTAATACACAGAATATCCATTGGAGGATGGATATGCATGAGCAACGTTTGGATCAATTGGCGGTTGCAATCGAAACTATTCTTGAACGCACGGTACTTGCTGATAAGTCGGGGTCTAGCCCAGTGGTCTCGCCAAGTCAGACACTGGAGAATGATACTAGGCCCTCAGGGGCCGCAGTCAAGGGGTTAACGGCTTCTGCACCCTTGCCACTAAGGTATGACGGTGACCCTCATCTTTGCAGAGGATTCATCAATCAGCTTGAAATATTTATGGCATTGACGGCACACGCATTTCCTAATGACCGCAGCAAGGTTGGGTTCATGATATCCCTGCTGACTGGTAGAGCATTGGCTTGGGCTAACCCACTGTGGGAAAATGCTAAACCTTGCACTAATAGTTTCTGTGAATTTGTGCAATCCTTTCAGAGAGTATTTGAGCCTCCTGGTAGAACCACCTCTGCTGCTAAATGTCTTATGGAGATACAACAGGGCAGGCGCACGGTGGGCAATTATGCCATTGAATTCCGCACCTTGAGGTAGGATGGAATAATGAGGCTCTGTCGGCAGCCTTTGCCTAAGGCTTGAGTGACCAAATTAAAGACGAGATTGCAGCAAAAGACTTGCCTACTGACCTAGATGATTATATTGAGTATGTTATTCTAATTGACTCCAGAATACGCGAGAGATTAACCGCCAGAGATCGTAGAATACGGTAAAAAAATAATGGGTCTAGTAGCATATTTTATCCAACCACCCCTCCTTTGGCATCTAAACCTAGTGAACCAGTATTGGAACCAGGTGAACCTATGCAAGTAGGTTTCACTAGGCTAACCAAGGAGGAAAGACTGTATCGCAGGAAACAAGGGTTGTGTTTGTACTGCGGTAAAAGTGGGCACCTGTTAAGATCTTGTCTTAGGGTACCTTGGGGGACAGGCCCTAGGTGGTGTCCAATCGTCCCCAGTGATTGGCACACTTAAACCCACCATACAGGTGGTACTATGGTGGGCACAACGCTCTGTGGAGGTTCTGGCCCTGGTTGATTCTGGTGCAGCTGGGTATTTTATGGATAATACCTTTGCTGAATTGCATGGGGTACCACGTATTGAAAGAGAAACCCCTCTTGCTATTGAAGCGATTGATGGCAGACCCCTGGAACCCGCTCAAGTTACATTTGAAACTATGCCATTATCCATGACTATTGGGGCTCTCCATAAGGAAGAGCAGCAGTTTCAGCTAATTAACTCTCCTCACCATGCCATGATATTGGGTTTCCCTTGGTTACAGTTGCATAATCCACAATTTGGCCAAGATCTCTGCTTGGTCTCAGTTCTGTATGGATAAGTGCGTCACCCATCCAGTTAAGGTCTTGTGCACCTACCCTTCACTACCTGACGTATACCAGAAGTTTAGCGATGTTTTCAGTAAGGGAGAGGCTGGCGCTTTACCTCAGCACAGACCACATGATTGTTGCATCGAGTTGAGTCCTGGAGCGGTGCCACCTAGGGGACGCACATACCCATTGTCTTGTGAGGAGAACCAAGCTATGGAAGAATAAATTTCTGATGCCCTTAATAGAGGGATCATAAGGAAATCTACCTCTCCGGCTGGGGCCGGGTTCTTTTTTGTTAAGAAGAAAAATGACGAACTGCGACCATGCATCGACTACCGTGGGTTAAATAAGCTGATGGCAAAGAATTCTTACCCGATACCACTCATCACTGAGATTTTTGACAGACTCAAGGGTTCTTCGATTTTCACCAAATTGGACCTACGGGCGGCATACAATTTGATACGTATCAGAGCCAGTGATGAGTGGAAAACTGCCTTTAACACGAGATCTGGGCATTATGAATATCTAGTCATGCCATTTGGTCTGTGTAATGCTCCCGCAGTATTTCAAGAACTGATCAATGACGTTCTTAGAGATACGTTACAGTCATGTGTCGTAGTCTACCTTGACGATATACTTATCCACTCCAAAGACTTGTCACAACACATTAAGGGTGTGTCTGAAGTATTGCTGCGATTACGTAAAAATAAATTATTCTGTAAAGTGGAGAAATGTGAGTTCCACAAAACCAGTGTACCGTTTCTGGGGTTTATAATTGGCAAAGACGGTATTGCCATGGACAAGGAAAAGTTGACAGCAGTCTTACAGTGGCCTAAACCTAAGAGTCTGAAAGCTATCCATCGATTTCTGGGTTTCGCCAATTATTATAGGAAGTTTATTAAGAACTTTTCTTTCATTGTTAAACCCCTGTCTGACCTCACAGATAAGGGCGCTAACCCATCTCTCTGGCCAGTGGCTGCAGAGGAGGCCTTTGAAAAACTGAAAGTAGCTTTTGCTAATGCTCCTGTGTTTTCCCACCCCAATCCATTACTCCCGTTCACCTTAGAGGTTGATGCCTCAGATATTGGGGTTGGGGCAGTACTTTCTGAACGACAAGTCAAAGGTGGATCACTCAGACCCTGTGGGTTCTTTTCTAAAAAGCTGACCGGAGCCCAAAGCAATTATGAGATTGGTGACAGAGAATTATTGGCCATTATCCTCGCTCTCAAGGAATGGCGTTATTTACTTGAAGGCACAAAAAATCCCGTCTTAATTTTGACTGACCATAAAAATCTGACTTATCTCTCTGAGGCCAAGAGATTGTCCTCTCGCCAGGCCAGATGGGCATTATTCCTGTCTCGATTCAATTTCATTGTATCATATTTGCCGGGATCGAAGAATGTTAGGGCTGATGCTCTGTCAAGACAATTTGAGGCTGAGATTGACAGAGAAGAAGCACCAGCACCTATTATCCAACCTGATCGAATATTGGCCACCATACGTACTACTATCACTTCTCCACTTGGGGAAGAGATCTTGGCCTCCCAGGCCTCCGCTCCCCATGAAACCCCAGTGGGCAAATGTTTTGTCGCTGAACCATTCCGTACTCGATTACTTGAAACCTACCATTCCTCTAAGGCTGCAGGACATATTGGTAGAGACCAATTGTTATGGTCCCTCTCTCAGTTATTCTGGTGGCCTTCGATGAGATCAGATTGTGCTGATTTTACTAATGCCTGTGCCATCTTCCGGTGGGCTTGCTTCAGCCGATGCCTAATGGTGAATGCCCCTGGTCTCATGTTTCTATCGATTTTATGGGAGAATTGCCCAGGTCTAGAGGGTATTCCTTTATATTGATGGTGGTGGACAGGTTTTCTAAAATGGCTCACTTCATGCCTCTCCGTGACCTTCCTTCGGCTAATGGTGTTTGCTAGAGAGGTGTTTCGGTTGCATGGAGTACCCAGTGTACTGGTGTCCGACAGGGGGAGCCAGTTTGTGTCCATGTTTTGGAGGGCATTTTGCGAACAGATGGACATACAGCTATCCTTCTCCTCTGCATATCATCCCCACTGAACGTGCCAATCAAGGTTTGGAACAGTTTCTGCGCTGTTTCGTGACTGACCATCATGACAATTGGGCCGACTTGTTGCATTGGGCAGAGTTCGCCAGGAACTGTGCAGTCAACTCTTCATCCGGGAGCTCTCCATTTCTGATTAATTATGGTTTCCAACCCTGTTTGCTCCCGGATTCTTTTCAGACACAACAGATTCCAGCTCTGGATGAGCATATCGAGCAACTCCGTTCCACATGGGCACAAGTTCAAAGGGCACTGGGCCAGTCATTTCAGCGGCATCAGCGCTATGCTAATCGCAGAAGGCTTCCAGCGGTTTCCTTCCAAGTTGGGGATAGAGTATGGCTGTCTTCTAAGAATCTTAAGCTTCAAGTCCCATCCAATAAGTTGGCACCTCGGTTTATTGGCCCTTACAGAATTATTCGCAAAATTAATCCTGTTTCCTATGCTTTGGACTTACCCGCATCCATGCGCATTCATAATGTATTCCATGTGTCTCTCCTTAAGCCTCTTGTATGTAACCGTTACACTACTACACCTGTGATGCCAGGGTCAATTGAGGTCGAGGGGCAGGAGGAATACGAGGTACAGAGTATCATTGACTCCCGTAGGCTTAGAGGAAAGGTACAGTACTTGGTGCATTGGAAAGGTTATGGTCCTGAGGATCGATCGTGGGTGGATAGTAAGGACCTTCATGCACCGAGGTTACTGCAGATTTTTCATGCCAAATACCCTCAGAAACCTAGACCCTATTCTAGGAGAGGGGGTGTTTGAAAGGGGGGTACTATCACGGTGCCTGTGATTTGTGCTATCCTGCAGGGGTCTCCCATTGGCTGTCCGCCTCACATTGCCTTTTTAAACTCAGTCCGGGCACCCTTTGGTTGCCCTTTTGTGGTGTCTCTGACAGCATCTTACCTGTTCTGTCTACTATGCTGATTGGCCCTGAGTTCCAGAGTTCCAGTATTCCAGTGTTCCAGAGTTCCTGAGTCTACCTGTTCCTGTGTTCCTGCCTGCTTGTCGTTCCAGCCCGGTTCCGGTTGTTCTCCGTGGCTGCTGATGTTCTGGTTGCCTGTCTGCTCATTGGTGCTCATTCTGGTTGATCCTCTGCCTGGTCTCAGTGGTTTCCTGTCTTCAGTCGCTGAGGCGACATTGCTCTCCTTTTCGCTCCGGCGATATTACTGCTGTCGGTTCCAGCGTGTGGACGCTGGTTTACTCCATCAAGCCTTGCGGCTCATTACTGTGTTGGTTCCAGCGTGCGGACGCTGGTTTACTCCATCAAGCTTTGCGGCTCATTACTGTGTTGGTCCCAGCGTGCGGACGCTGGTTTACTCCATTAAACCTGGTGGCTCATTCGACTGTTGGTTCCAGCGTGCGGACGCTGGTTTACTCCATTAAACCTTGTTGCTCATTCTACTGTTGGTTCCAGCGTGCGGACGCTGGTTTACTCCATTAAAACCTTGTGGCTCATTCTACTGTTGGTTCCAGCGTGCAGACGCTGGTTTACTCCATTAAACTTGGTGGCATTACTATTGTTGGTTCCAGCGTACGAACGCTGGTTTACTTCATTAAGCCTTGTGGCTCATTACTACTGTTGGTTCCAGTGTGCGGATGCTGGTTTACTCCATTAAGTCTGGCAGTTCATTACTGATGTTGGTCCCAGCATGCGGACGCTGGTTCACTCCATTAAGCCTTGCGGCTCACATTATTGTCAGTTGGTTTCAGCATGCGGTCGCTGGTTTACTGCCTGACTGCAGTCAGGTACTTGGAGGTCCCGAGTTGCTGTCCAGTCCTAACAGCAGTTAGTCCTGTAGTTTTCTGACATGAGACTTCTGCTTGAATGAGATCACTTGACCAAGTCCCTAGTATATCCATCCTACTGTCATTGTCTTCTGACAGTCAGTTGGTCTCTGTAATGTCTCCTCTCTTGGGCTGCTCTGCCCGGTATTGGTAAGGCCGGTAGAACCTATTCACGTTGCCATCCTTGGTTGCCTTACCCGGTATTGGCAGGGCCGGTAGAGCCTACTCCTAGTATTCCCTCAGGCTGCCTTGCCCGGTATTGGTAAGGCCGGTAGAACCGGTACGTACCATCTTATGGTTGCCTTACCCGGTATTGGCAAGGCCGGTAAAGCCTGCTACTGCTATTTCGTCTGAGTCACCTGGGTTGCCTTGCCCGGTATTATTCATTTGCTTATATGTATTGTTTGTATGTGCATGAAAACCCTATGGGATTGCCTTAACTTTTCAATAAAGTTATGTTTTTACCTAAACCTTCTGTCTGAGAGTCTTAACAAACCGTGACACCTCCACAGGTGTGGGACGTCCAGGCACATGTGGCAGAAAACTAAGTGATTTTACCAGCCGAGGACAGGTGTTTCTTTCATCTACCCGACATAGGAAACCAGGGAGGGAAAGGTAGGAGACTAGGAAGGGGTTTGTCCAGGGTTAGAGGGTAATAGTAGCTAAGGCTCGATGCAGCTCGGAGCTTCTCTACCATGTAGTCATCACTGCTTATGATCAGGCCCTGACCCCAAAAGATCTCATTTAGATGTGCACTGTTCGCATGATAAATCTGTATATAAGTGCTTACATAGATCCAGGAGGCTAATCAGTGCAGTTCGCCATTGTAATATTGCAATGGGCAGCATTGCCTGACAGGACCTCTGAATGTGTATTCATTTATTAGGGCAAAATGTGCCCTTGTCTAAGACTGGGTTTGGTAATTACTGGATATGTATGTATTCCTCCAGATATAATATAAAGCTGTATATAAAAGCTACTCAATGAACATAGAAAATGTCTCGGAGTAGACACAGGATAGGGAGCAACCCATTGGCAAGTACTTATTAAAATATAATCTCCCCCTAAACTGGAATCCCAGAGACCCAAAACATTAAGCAAATAATGTAAAGGTAGACTCAATGTGTAGTTTTGCTAACGAAGAACCCCTACACCATTTTTGATCAAATCTAGATATGATTCAAAAGAAGCAAAAGAAACTTTATTTTTTTTACAGCAACTTCTTCATATTGCTCAAATGATTTTAGATTCTCCACCCATAATTTTTTTTCCCTCATAATTCAGTATTTTTCAAAATCTCAAACCCTGGCCTAATTAGCAATACTTTGCACTGGTTTGGATACGTTTCTAGCCACCACCTCCTTGCTGAAAGCAATGACTAGGCACCTGAGTTTTTCTATAAGTTTTGAAACTTACACTGGCTCTCGAAAAAGCCTGAAACAACTCTTCCGCTGAATCGGCTATGCAGATCCTTTTTGAGGACTAGAACCATATCTCTGAGGCAGCATAAGCCACATAAGCCACTACCCTATGTCTCGTATGCTCCAAATTCAAAATGTTATGCACCGCCAGCTTCTGACAAAACATATTCTTATATTAAAACCGGAACCAGCAAATATTCTATATGCTTCAAATTTAATATAGATATGTTGAAAATGATGTTTGCTTCTTTTCAGGAGATTCTCTGTCAAAACAGCTGCATAGAAGCAAAATGCCTGCAACCAGTTGATAAATTTCCTAGGTACTGACCATCTTGTAGCCTCATTCTTAGTATTCCACACCAACACTCCGTCACTGCAGGCAATAAGGATAATAAGTCAACAAATTCCTCTTTTGTAATTGATTCTTTCAATTTCTGAGAAAAATTAAATTACAATGAAGAGGAGTCACAACCCATTGCATTCTTTAACGTACCTCAGATACCAGAAATCTTATAAAGTTACTGTAACTCCCACTCTCAACCTAAACCCCTGGTTGACTATCACCAGCTACTACAGATTGGCACACTGTGCAAACAAGTGTAATATGAAGTTTAATGTGGGAAAGTGTAAAGTCATACACTTAAGAAGAAAAAATCCCAATGCTACTTAATGGAATCATTATAGTGGAATGGTTGCAAGAAAAAGACTTGGAAATACTTCAAAACTATGAACTTGGAAACAGTGACCAGTGTCAAATAGCAGTTGAAAAAGCAAACAAATTCCTGTCTTGCATAAAAAGGGGCAATGACGCAAGAATAGATAACATCATTTTGCCATTATACAAATTGTTGGTAAGAACTCACCTCGAATATGCAGAGCAGTTTTGGGTATCAGTTTGAAAAATGATATTGTAGAACTGGAAAGAGTACTGTGAAGAGCAACAAAATTAATTAAGGGAATGGAGGACTTGATGTATGAGGAACAACTAGACAAACTTGGTTTATTTACTGTACAGGAAACTCAAGATCTTATCACAATGTACAAGTATATGAGAGGTCAATACAAAGAGCTCTATGATGAGCTATTCATTCCAAGGCCTGATCAAATATCCAGGGGCCACCCCTTGAGATTATAGGAAAGGAGGTTTCAACTTCAGCAGAGGAAGGGTTTTTGTGGTTATGGCAGATACAATGGATACTTTTAAGAGAAGATTAGATACATTTCCTTCAAAAGGGAACAGATACAGGGTTATACTGTGCATTAGTAGGCAGAGGTTATTTGGCTGCAGAAAAGCTATATAATCCTCATGTCTCTGGGTTATTGTCATGGTTCCCAGAGAAGTTCAAGAGTCAGTACGGTATAGTTAAATACAATTTATTGACAACCGAAAAGTAAGTAAAATATATATAATATATACAGCAGGAACAAGCAGATGGTTACAGGCCAGTGAGCTCTGCTATCAGGAATAGTAGGCTGCCGAGCCTGCCTAATCTGCTTGAGACTAGGCCTAAGCCACTGGTAGTCTCTGCTGCAGCAGGAACAGGAACACAGAATCTTAATCCGACGTAGCGGGCGTACTGACTCAAGCCTGCAGTCAGTAGGGAGTGATATCTGACTCAAGTCTGCAGTCAGAATGGAGCGAACTCTGACCCACGCCTGCAGTCAGAATTGGAAATAGATAGCTGACTCGCCTGCAGTTAGAATCAGAGCTGGTCTACCAGAGCCCCAGGTCTGCACTAGGTTGGGTGTCTGTTAGGTACAAGGAGCAAATGTAAGAGTAGTCAGACAGAGCCACAAGTCAGCACCAGAGGGGGTAGTCAGACAAGCCAGGTTATACACAGTTCAGGTAGTCAGCCAGAGCCACAGGTCTGCACCAGGTTGGGTGTCCACTATAGGGATAAGCAAAAAAATAATCAGCCAGAGCCACAGGTCAGCATCAGGTTGGATGGAAGACTAGCCAGGTCATACACAGAGCCCAAGGTAATAGAACTGCTATGAACAACAACACAAAGGCAACTGAGTCAGGACTCAGGATGCCTTTTAAACCCCTCCATAGGAAGTAGGTAGGAGTAGCAGCTCAGAGGGAGGAAGTAGGTAGGAGGAAGTAGGTAGGCCTGCTGCATGCTTGAAGCCTCTCGCCTGTAGAGTTCCAGTGTTCCAGCACCTCGCGGGTTAATCTTACTGAGTTCCTGAATCTCCGGCTCCAGCCGTCGCTCTGGCGACATTGTTCTTCTCGCTGCTGATCATACTTTGTTGGTTCCTGGTGGCGATATACATTGTTGGTCCCAGCGTGCGGACGCTGGTTTACTCCACTAAACCTGGTTGCGATATACATTGTTGGTTCCAGCGTGCGGACGCTGGTTTACTCCACTAAACCTGGTTGCGATATACATTGCTGGTCCCAGCGTGCGGACGCTGGTTTACTCCACTAAACCTGGTTGCGATATACATTTTTGGTCCCAGCGTGCGGACGCTGGTTTACTCCACTAAACCTGGTGGCGATATACATTGTTGGTCCCAGCGTGCGGATGCTGGTTTAGTCCACTAAACCTGGTTGCTATATACATTGTTGGTCCCAGCGTGCGGACGCTGGTTTACTCCACTAAACTGGTTGCGAGATACATTATTGGCTCCAGCGTGCAGAGGCTGGTTTGCTCCACTAAACCTGGTTGTGATATATGTTGTTGGTCCCAGCGTGCGGATGCTGGTTTACTCCACCAAACCTAGTTGCGATATACATTGTTGGTTCCAGCGTGCGGTCGCTGGTTTGCTCCTGAACATCCAGTACTGTGGTCAGTCGCTGTCCACTTCCTTGCAGTTGTCTGAGTATCCCTGGCAATAGACTCCTGCTGAGTAAGACCTCTATACTTATGCTCTATGCTGTCTTAGTAACCTGACAGCTGGTCTACTTGCTCAGGCTTCCCTGCCCGGTACTGGTGAGGCCGGTAGAACCTTGACGATACCATCCTGTAGGTTGCCTCACCCGGTATTGGCAGGGCCGGTAGAGCCTACTCCAGTACTCCTTTGGGCTGCCCTGCCCGGTATTGGTAAGGCCGGTAGAACCTTGTAATTCACCATCTTTAAGGTTGCCTTACCCGGTATTGGCAGGGCCTGTAGAGCCTACATTCAGCATTCCGTGGGGGATTCCTTGCCCGGTATTGGTAAGGCCGGTAGAACCGGTATATGTCATCTTACCGTTGCCTTACCCGGTATAGGCAAGGCCGGTAGAGCCTGTCATTAAAACTGGCACTTGGGTTGCCTTGCCCGGTATTTAGGCAAGGCCGGTAGAACCTATTATATGTTATATTACTGTTGTATTGTTATGTATGTTTACCCTACGGGTACTGCCTTTAACTTTTAATAAAGTTAAGTTATTTTACCAAACCTTAAGTCTGAGAGTCTTCAAAAACCGTGACACCAAGGTAAGCTGTAACAGTAACCCCCCTCAAAGGCCCCCCCTCCGCGGAGCCGTTTGGGGTTTGTCAGGGAATTGAGCATGAAACCTGCGTACCAGTAAAGGAGCGTGGACATCGCTGGCAGGTATCCAGGAGTGCTCCTCAGGACCATAGCCCTTCCAATGAAAAAAATATTGTAAGCTCCCTCTACTCACATGGGAGTCCAGAATGGTTTGGACCTCACATACCTCATGATCTGCAACTGTCATGGGGGGAGGATGGACAGGAGCTGAAGTATACCGGTTGCAGACCAAGGGCTTTAGCAGGGAGACATGAAAGACGTTGTGAATGCGCATGTTGGCAGGAAGTTCCAATGCAGAAGACACTGGGTTAATTTTGCGCAGCACCTGAAAGGGACCAATGAATCAAGGAACCAACTTGTTATACGGGACCTGGAGGTGCAAGTTATGGGAAGACAGCCATACTCTGTCTCCTACCTGAAAGGTAGGTGCCGGCAGTCGCCTTTGGTCAGACTGCCTTTTTTGTCGCTGCACGGAATCACGTACGGTATGCTGTACCCGTACCCAAGAGGAACGGAGCGCCCTTAAATGCTCATCCAAAGCCGGAATTTCTTGTGTTTGGAAGGTATCAGGAAGAGCCGAGGGTTGGAACCCATAGTTAATCAAGAATGGGGAACTCTTTGTGGAAGAGTTAACAGCACTATTCTGGGCAAACTCCGCCCAAGGTAACAGGGTAGCCCAGTTATCGTGATGGTCAGGGATATAGCAGGGAGAAACTGTTCCAAGGCTTGATTCAACCGTTCTGCCGCACCATTGGACTGTGGATGATACGAGGAGGAGAATTTCAGTTGAATACCCATTTGAGCACAAAAGCACCTCCAGAATAGGGAGACAAATTGGCTTCCTCTGTCGTATACAATCACCTTAGGAATACAATAGAGATGAAAGACCTCTCTGGCAAATACCACCGCCAATTCTTGAGTGGAAGGTAAACCCTTCAGTGGCATAAAGTGTGCCATCTTTGAAAACTTGCCCACAATCATTAAAATGACTGTATAACCCATAGAACCTGGGAGTTCCACCATAAAATCAATGGATAAATGTGAGCAGGGGCGTTCCCCATTGGCCACTGGCTGAAGCAAACCCACTGGCAGGTGTCTAGGAGACTTGTTTTGAGCACAAGTCGTACATGCGGCCGTGAAGGCAGTACAATCAGCCCTGAGACTAGGCCACCAGAATACTCGTGACACGGACCATATCAGTTGGTCACGACCAATGTGACCTGCCACCTTCGAGGCATGATAGGTTTCCAACAGCTTAATGCGCAACTGAGCAGGAACAAAGCAATGGCCCTCATATTTCTCAGTAGGAGCAGAGTCTTGGGCCACTAGAATCTCCTCTCCTAGAGGAGAAGTGATACAGGTTCAAATAGTAGCGAGGATACGATCAGCCAGAATGATCGGAGAGGGTGGAACCTCATCTTGTGATGAGCTACAAAACTGCCAGGATAAGGCATCTGTCCTTATATTTTTAGAACCAGGAAGATACGAAACAACAAAATTGAAATGAGACAGAAACAGTGCCCATCTGGCCTGTCTGGGAGACAACCGCTTGGCTTCAGAAAGGTAGATGAGACTCTTGTGGTCAGTTAGAATCAGGATAGGAACTTTAGTGCCTTCAAGCAAATGCCTCCAGTCTTTCAAGGCCAATGGCCAGCAATTTTCTGTCCCCAATCTGATAAAGCATCTCTGCTTTGGACAGTTTTCTTGAAAAGAACCCACACAGACGTGACGCCTCACCAGGAGCTGAGCTCTGAGACAACAGGGCGCCAACACCGACCTCCGAGGCATCCACCTCCAGGGTAAAGGGTAGGGAGGGATTGGGGTGTGCCAATATGGGCCCTGCAGCCAAGGTTGCTTTTAGGTTGCCAAAAGCCAAAATAGCTAATTGTGACCATTCAGAAGTGTTAGCCCCTTTACAAGTCATGTCCGTTAGGGGTTTAACCAAAGTGGAGAAATTCTTAATGAATTTTCGGTAATAGTTTGTGAAAGTCAGAAACCTTTGGATCGCTTTGAGTCCCTTAGGACATGGCCAAGTCACAACAGCACACAACTTTTGAGGATCCATGCCGAACCCAGCAGCGGAAATGATATAGCCCAGAAACAAAACTTGGGTCTTGTGAAATTCTCACTTTGTGTTTGCAGAACAACTTGTTCTCATGAAGTACACTATGGACTCTGGATACATCAGACTGATGAGTCTCCAATGTGGGAAAGTGAATAAGGATATTGTCTAAAAACCACCACACAACTTTGAAGGATTTCTCTTAGCACACCATTTATGAACTCCTGGAAGATAGTGGTAGCATTACACAATCCGAAGGCCATGACAAATACTCATAGTGCCCACTCAGGGTATTGAATGCTGTCTTCCATTTGTGCCGTTCTTTAATCTGCACCAAGTTGTATGCGGCTCTCAAATCAAGTTTTGTGAAAATTTTTGAGCCTTTAACTCGGTCAAAGAGTTCAGTGATCAGTGGAATAGGATAAGCATTCTTTACCAAAATCGTATTCAGACCACGAAAATCAATAGATACACATAGCTCTCTGTCCTTCTTCTTGACAAAAAAAAAATCCAGCACCAGCGGGGGATGTGGATTTACAAATAATGCCTCTGGCCAACGCATCAGACATGAATTCCTCCATTGCCTGATTCTCCTCCACAGACAAGGGGTAAGTACGGCCCCTAGGAGGGGTAGTACCAGGCAACAATTCCAATGCACAATCATACGGTCTATGTGGAGGAAGAACCTCGACTTGACTTTCACTGGAAACGTCAATAAACTAAGTATACTCCTCCGGAAGGAGTGGAGTCGACGCTTGAGTGACTCTTACGGGACACGATAGACTAGACGTTTTGCATTGTGAAGACCAGGATTCAACTTCACAAGTGTGCCAATCTATCCTGGGGTTCTGTCTCTGTACCCAAGGAAACCCCAGGACCATGGCATGATGTGAAGAATTAATTACCTGAAATTTCAGGGTTTCCGTATTCAGGGCTCCCACTCTCATGGTTAGCCAGGCGGTCTCATGAGTGATGTGTGAAGGCTGTAATGGTCTGCCATCAATAGCCTCAACAGCCAGCGGGGAAACAAGAGGCAACAATGGAATATTCTTATTAGCTGCAAATTCTGCATCAATAAAGCAGCCAGCTGCCACAGTATCCAGTAAAGCTGGAACTGAGGCGGATTTATTAGCCCAATAAATGCAGACCTTTAACACAGGCTTTTCTGAAAGATTCTTTAGAGACAATAAAATGCCCCTATAATCTGTCTCCGACCGACTTTAGAATTCAAGCATCTCTCAGGGCAAGTAGGACATGCCCGCAACAAATGACCAGCCTTCCCACAGTACAGACATAGGCCCTCCCTTCTCCTATAGGCCCTCTCCTCTCTCGAAAGCCAAGTGACACCCAACAGCCTAGGTTCCTCACTCTCAGAGACCAGATCAGGAGGCATGGGAGGAGAGGGAGGATAGGGTGGGTCAGGATCATGAGGAGACGGCTCTTTTTGAGGCATCTGCAGGCTCTCAGCGGCCGAGGGTCTCCCCCTGACTATGGCATCCACCTGAATAGATTCGTTACAGTCAAAACCCAGTCCCGGAGCCATGGGAGGCGAGGGGGGATAGGGTGGGCCAGCATAAAAAGCAGGACCTCTCTTTGAGGACCTCTGCAGGTACTCCTTAAACGAGGGTCCTTCTCTGATTCTGGAATCTACCAGGATACAAAATTCAATCAGTAAGTCCAAATCGTTAGGTGATAAAAGAAATCCCTAGCTTAGCATGGTCATTATTGACAATATGTATGTCCTCATTACACAACATCAACATAACCATGTGGTATATGTGTCATGATGTCACTCCTATTCTACAGGGATATGACTGCAAACTATGGCTACTGACATCTGTAACTAATCCACAAACACGAGCACAGCACAGGTACAATGATGCTTATGTGAGTATGAGGAATGCAACTGAACACACCTTTGGACTCCTGAAAACCATATTCAGGTGTCTGGATAAATCTGGTGGAACACTACAATATGGCCCCCTAAAGTTTGTGATATAATCCCTGCATGTTCTATGCTACATAACATTGCAGTGGACACATGTTTATTGGGGGATGTACATCCCAAACCTATTGTGGAGGTGCCTGTTCCCCAGCCAGAGAATGAGGAGACCCTGATGGGGGGGAGACAAGGGACAGGCTTTTATAGGACTTCTTTACTTCTGAGTACAATGTATGATTCAAACATGATGATTGTGCATGTATCACTGTGATTCTACATGGGGAATGTGTGGAAACATATTCACACAATACCTCATGATATGTTTCACCCCACATGATACTCTGCTCCTGCTTGACCGTCCACACTGCTTCAGGCTGTCAGTGAAGTGAATCCACACCCTGGATGTCAATCAATGACTTGTAACCACCTCTCTCTCCACTCTGGAACATGCCAACTTCAACATCATAACTATATATAGCACGGAGCATAATGAACAGATGCAGATGCCATGCAATGGATGATTCCAAGTGACTATCTGTGTTCCACTGACAACTGAAATTCCTTAAGTGCATGATGAGATTTCCACTTCACGGATAGGACCTATCTGCCTGCAAACACTGATACATCATAACAATTAACTACTGTAATTTCTTCCAACAGGCATCCATGGCATGACCCGTCATGGAACAGAGGGATGTCCAAGTTACCTTGGTGAAATCTTGCCTTCCTTCCCCTATAGTGCTCCTCCTGATGCTTTTTAGTACTACTGACTGTTGATATTATATGACAAAATGTGATGTCATGTCAATGAGATAAGCCATATGGTGGGAGTTGATGAGGACACTTCTGTTGTGACACAGTGGAACATAGGAGAGACATGACAAATCCTGAATGGCCCATTGATATGTGCTGTCCTTGAAACAAGTGTATTGTCCCAGAGGTCATCATCATCATCACAATGAAAAAAACAAGGTGTTGAGGACCTGCACAACATCCATGCTGTAAAGCTTCAGTGATATCATCTGAAATGCTCACATGTTCCCTGTTAAGAATATTGGACAGCCATGACATGTGCCTCCTCATTGTAGTGTAATTTGGAAGGAACCCTTCATGAACATAGGACAACAGTGAGGTGTGACCGGTTCTTCCATCATGACAAAACGTGCTAGGTAAAATCCCTGACTTCATAATTAGGAACATCTACAATTAAACAATAAAAGTTATTGTGTTTTGTTCACCAAACCAACTTCATCTGAATATGTATGTATGTATATACTTATTTATATGGCCGCACATAGTGTACGAAGCACGTTAAAATAGTAGTATCTTACAATTACCATTATGCTTAATATTTATTGATTCACTTTCATCAGGCATAGTGCCCTGTGATTGGAGGAAAGCTGATGTAGTTCCACTGTTTAAAAAGGGAGCAAGATCCAAACCAGGAAATTATAGACCTGCAAGCTTGACTTCAATAATGGGTAAGATAGTAGAAGGGTTACTAACTGACACTATTCAGAACTATGTGAAGATAAACAACATTATTAGTAGAATTCAGCATGGTTTCATGAAGAATAGATCATGTCAGACTAATTTACTTTCATTTTATGAAAGAGTAAGTAGTAATTTGGACAGGGGAATTGCTGTAGATGTAATATTCTTGGATTTTGCAAAAGCCTTCGATACAGTGTATCTCAACAGTTTATTGCATAAATTAAAAGGCTTTGGTTTGGGCGGTGTTATCTGTACATGGTTTCAGTACTGGTGAAATGATAGATGACAGAGTTGTAAATTGAACCTTTCCAAATTGGTCTAAAGTTGTAAGTGGGGTTCTGTAGTGTTCAATCCTGGGCCCAATGTTTTTTTAATTTGTTTATTAATGATCTAGAAGTGGGAATTGAAAGTAGCATCTCAATCTTTGCTGATGACACTAAGCTATGTAAGGAAATATGTACAGAGCTGGATGTTTTTTCTCTGCAGAGGGATTTAGATACACTGAGTGAATGGGCAGAAAAGTGGCAGATGACATTTAACCCTTTGAGTGCCAGAGGGGTACGCAACGCATTGCTTTGCAATGCGTTGCGTACCCCTCTGGCACTCAAAGGGTTAATGTAGATAAATGTAAGGTTATGCATTTGGGCTGTAGAAACAAACTTGCTACATATCCACTAAATGGGAAACAACTTGGGGAATCATCATTAGAAAAAGATTTAGGAGTGCTGATAGACGATAGACTTCACAGCAATGTGCAGAGTCACTCAGCTGCTGCAAGAGCAAATAGGGTACTAGCCTGCATAAAAAGAGGTGTGGATGCAAGGGATGCTAATATTATCCTACCTCTGTATAAATCCTTGGTTAGGCCTCATCTAGAATATGGAGTACAATTTTGGGAGCCAGTTCTTAAAAAAGACATTGTTGAACTGGAAAAGGTGCAGAGACGTGCAACAAAACTGATAAAGGTATTGGAGGATCTGAGTAATAAAGAGAGACTAGCCACACTGGGTCTGTTTACATTAGAGAAGAGACATCTAAGGGGTGATATGATTACCATTTACAAATACATTCAAGGTCAATACAAAGAACAAGCCAATGAATTATTTATGCAGAGAGCTGAGCTAAGAACAAGAGGTCATCCATTAAGACTAGAGGAAAGGCGCTTTCAACTAAAACAAAGGCAGGGATTCTTTACAGTAAGGGTGGTAAAGCTATGGAATTCATCGCCTCGGCATGTTGTACTTGCAGATAATGCAACTGCTTTCAAAAAGCAATGTATGCCTATCTAGCACAGAACAATATTGAAAACTATGACAGATGGCTTCAAAGCAGATAGGATGTTGATCCAGGGAAATATCCGACTGCCATTTGGAGTCAGGAAGGTTTTTTTTACCCAGGTGGGGCTAAATTAGAAATTGCTCCAGAGCATTTTTTTTTTGCCTTCCTCTGGATCAACAGGAGTGTTTTTGGCATGGGCTGGACTTGACGGACACGTCTTTTTTCAGCCGCATCAACTATGTTACTATGTAATAAAGACATGGGGATAAAATTAGTGTCACAGTCATAGACACAATAGTAGAGAGGTCCCTGCTGCAAAGAGCTTACAGTCTAAATGGGTAATAGGAGACAGACAACAGGGTATGAGGGTGTCACGTGGTGTGAGTTCAAGTGCTGAGTTTGCCAGAAATATCAATTATTTTACCTCTCTCTGAGGAGACTGAGAAGCATGCTATTATGCCAGATTTCCACAGAGCTGGCAGTGGGATGAAATGGTGAAGCAGTCCTATGTCTGCTAAATTTTTGTTGCTCCAGTGAGCCATAGTGGAATCCATATGTACTGTACGTGAATGTTTGTTGACCCCAAATGGGAAAACTTTCTGGGAGCATTCTTGGAGAAATCATAATACATTGGCTCCATAGAATAACATTGGATTTTGAGATCTTTTCTTTACTCTCTGTAAAAGTCTAACGACCTGCAATCTGTTCGCCATGGTTTTTAAATTGCCCCAGGATAGAGTGAATTAAAGACTGAAGCGCATCCAACTTAGTATCTAGAACCGGTATAAGCAATGCAAGGTCTGTGCCTTCAGCAAGTGTGGACAGTACAGTGGTAGCAACAATAGCAGAGGTCCTTGTAGTTTGTTCCTCCGCAAGGGAGACCTGGACATTCTTATTTTTGTCTTGCTTTTTATCTCCACGTTGAGGGAGTGGGGTTTTAGTTTGATCTGCAGACTGTACAAAACACTCCATGAGGACAGAAATAAACAGAGTACATGAGCAATGTATCAGATGCAACAGGGATGAATATCACAGGTGGAGAAGAAGGCTGGGGGGACACAGAGCAGGAATATCACATCATGATATGCCCCAAGCAGGTAACTGGGAAGCCCACAGGCTAAAGGGGGTGGTTCACATGGTAGCAGACATCCCTCAGGATACCACTGTGATGGTATTAGGCCAAAAATTGCAGGAGGGCCATTTCTTGAATTAGCTTTCAGAGAAATAATATATGGGAGAGGCAGGGGGACACAAAAAGGAAAGTCACAAACAGGGTGATGACCTGGAAAGATTAACAGTGTCCCAAACAATCGGATGTGGACTTCTTGAAATCCGAAGCAAAGGTAGGCACTCCAGCTACATCTCCCATATGTATACAGAGGGGCAGATAGGTACAACTCTGGAACACTGTCAGCATCCAAAATTAAATAACGCAGTAGAGTATGTCTTAGAGTCAAGAGGGTAGACTATAGGCCTGAATTTATACACAGGGAAGATGAGGGGCACAACAAAGGGGGTGAGTGATTGCAGGTGCGGATAAGAAAGCAGATTAGGTGACTGCAAGTAGCGTCTCTCCAGTTCCAGCCAGGCCGAGGTCACGATTTAGAAGAAACCCAACAAGAAGTGTAGGGCAGCGGGGGCATCGATTTAACAAAAGCCGGTATCTACAAGCAGCTTTAGAGGCGGAGAGCATGCCTAAGACTCTGTGGGGCCAAATTCCTCAGATGCAAGGCAGCTGGAGACAGATTAGGCAGTATGCCAGGAGAGCAGAGCAGAAACATGGCCGTCCACTATGGCCGCCAAGCCACTCCCCCCTCCATTTCCATTTAGCTCAATTTTATTCTTGCTCCACTTTTTGCTCTGTTTTCATCATGCTCTGTTTTCTTCTTGCTCCATTTTGGAAATATCTTAATACATTGGCTCCATAGAATAAGATAGAGATATTTTCTTTAGGCTATTGAACCAATGCACTATGTCCTATGATATTCATTGGAGATCTCTCTAGTATCCAAGAAGTTAAATAACAGACTGTAAAGGAATATGTAACTACTTCAAGGACATTAAGATTGCTCTGACCACACCCACAATTCAGAATGTGGTTTTGGCCAGCACAGCAGAGGTGCCCTTCAAAATTTGGAGCTCTAGGCAGGTGCCTATTCTGCCTATTGAGAAATCCGGTCCTTAGTCAGTTACCATTATGGAGACCATGTCCACCATATTATGCTTTCAGAAGAATTCTGAGACATATGTGATCTCAAGCAACATATCATAAGATCCCTGAGCACTGAAACACTTTTTACTGTACAGGTTTTCGGGGAGGCTACTACTTGCCTAACAGCTATTGCTATATGGCATTATCTTCTTGAACAACAATAACTTTATAACATTATAAATTATTGCTTGGAATAGAAAGTAACTACATTTTGTATCTCTTTATCCTTTTAAGTAGCAGTGGGGAGTGCAACACACCATTTGCAATACTTTATGCACTCATCTGGTCCTGAAAGTGTTAATTTTTTGGTGTAGCACTGATTCAGTTCTTACATTGCTAGGGACTGCATTTAATAATGACTGAGGCACAACTGTTTAAAAATAACTATGATTTTAAATGAATAATCCCTCCTTGTAGCATGAGTCATTACATGCATTCACAATATAATGAATGCTATACATCATATTGTTTAATAAAATAAAGAAACTTGCAGATAAATTGAATGTGACCGAATCACCTTTAGAAATCATTGCATTGTATTTATAGTGATAGAAAGGTGTACGTCACAAGAAATCGGAACTGCTACGGCAATGACCTTGTCATTATATTGTGATATTTTTAGTTTCATACTACAAGTAATGCATTATCCCAGAAAGGTCACGCATATTTATACAAGGAAGCATGGTGTGAATGCTAAGTATTTAACTTAGGTAGATAGAGAATTTCCTTTACTTAACTAATGTTTCTTTTCAAAATACTCAGTCAAGCTAATCGAAGTCATGTTACTTTTCTAATTTTCTTTAGGAGAATAATTTTAGTTTTAAACAAGTAGTCCCGCTTTACTGTTTATGGGATATAGGAAATCTATTTTATAGATACATGATGTCTGTTACAATTTTTATCCGTCCTTAGTTTTCTGCCAGCTACAAGAAAATGTTTTTCAATTACATTATTACTTTGACTAGCACAAATTATCATATCCGGTAGCAGTTCTGAAATGGGCCATCCTAAGACTGAATACAATGTTTCAGAGAAATGAGTTATTATATTTGTGTTCCATTTTACCACTTGATAAATATGTGCAAGTTTAGCCTGTTGCACACCACAAAAACTCTAATACTTCTTGCAAAATCCACTGCCTGCTAGACAAATAAAATATCCACAGACCACACCTGGTACAATAACAATAGTATCTTTCACCATAATGTTAACCAAAGTATAAATACAGCAATACCAGTGTAACACTTAATGTGCTATAGTATTTAAAAGCCATGTTAAATAAGCAAATCAGCTGCATGATAGGAGAGAAATTAAATTGGGCTTTTAAACCATTGAGTGCCAGAGGGGTATGCAACACATTGGCTCTCAAAGGGTTAACCCCTTTAATACTAGATGGGAAATTTGGGAATGTTTACTTGTCCCACATGACATAGCTGGTTTGCTCCAAAACTGTACCATAATTCATCAGTGTGCTCCTGCAGGGAACTCACCAACCTGCTAAACTATTTTATAGGAACACACCATTACATTTACAAAGGTGTTTAAATAGCTCATGCCACATCCTATATAATAATTCGCTAAGTTGTGTGTAACGCCGGACATGCGCAGTAGACACTGCTGCGCGTGCGGCAGTCATGCACAGTACAGACTGCCCGTGCCGCGGCTGATACAGAGCTGGGCGCTCTGAAGGAGCGTCCAGCTCTGTATCAGCAGTGGCGCGGCCAGTCTCTGCTGCGCGTGACTGTCCCGTGACCGGCTGCCAGAGGCACTGTGGCCCGTGTAACGGGCTGTTCAACTAGTTTCATAATAATGGGAAGGGCACACTTGCCTGTTTGGTTAGTGGAATTCCATATTGATCTATATAATGAATATGGGAAAGGTAGGTGTTGGTCTGTTTTATTTCATCTGAAAGTGGACTTGCATTAGTTAAGAAAACTTGTTTATTGGTACATCTATTCCCATACACTTTGGGGGGATTGAACTGATAAGGGAATATATGTGAACAAAAGAAGTTGTGTTGGTTCATCACAGGAATGCACACAGAAGTGAAATTATATTGCACAAATAGGAAAGGGTAAGGAAACATATAAGTCTAATATGTAAATATATATAAAGGTGATATTGTGTCCACATCATTGATACCCATGAGGAAGTGAGAAATCTCTCAAAAACTTGTATTTTTTTTAAGTTTCTACATAAACAAGTGGCTTCTGTGTCAGTCGCAGGCCTGCTGCCTGGAAAACCCCACCCCCAAATACAGCACAGGCAATTTGATATAACATGTTATTTCAAGATAAAGGATATTTTACACACATATCACTGTTACAACATGACTTTCACATAAGAGAAACTTGTTATAACCATTTGTGTGCCAGAGGGGTATGCAACACTTTGCTAAGCAATGCATTGCATTCCCCTTTGGTACTCAAAGAGTTAAAGCATTACTTACTGCCCATTAACTCTGAGGTGTTTTGAACTGCATTTGGCACACCTGTGGTCCTTTTAAGTATCTGGCAGGAACAGTATGATATGCTTTAGGATAGTTCCTCTCTGTGAAAGTCCCTAGTGGGCTAAAAGACTCCAGTCCTAGAGATCCTATTGTAGGCTAGTTCCTAATTGAGCGTCTCTGACTCCTACTTTACATATGCAAATTTCCCTTGGGATTAGTCACCCCAAGGGTAATAGGGGAATCCAGCACTGGACCTCTTGCTCACAGTGCTTAGACAGATCAGCTACAGCTATCTGATGAGGCCCAACAAGGCCAAACCGTACGGCTAAGGTTGGCTGCTTTTTTTGTTCAGAGAGAATTTGCCTGGTTTAGCAGGACCAGTATGATGTGCTCTAGGATATTTCCTCTCTGAGAAAGGCAATAGTGGGCTAAAAGAGACTGTACTCTGGGTAGGATACCACTCCTAGAGAGCCTGCCAATTTCTATTGCAGGCTCGTTCCTAGATGAGCATCTCTGACTCCTACTTTACATATGAAAATTATCCTTGCAATTTGTCACCCCAAGGGTAATAGGGGAATCCAGCATTGGACTCCTTGCTCACATTGCCTAGAGAGATCAGCTACACCTCACTGATGAGGCCCAACAAGGCCAAAACCCCAAATGTACATCTGGTGTTGGCTGCTTCTTTTGTTCATAGAGGAATTGCCTGACATTTCGTGGCTGGACTGCTGGTTTGGCAAGATCAGTATGATATGCTTTAGGATAGTTCCTCCCTGTGAAAGGCACTAGTGGGCTACAAGAGACTGCACCCTGGGTGCAGACCCTAGAGAGCCTGCAAATTTCTATTGCAGGCTCGTTTCTAGTTGAGTGTCTCTGACTCCTACTTTACTTTTAAGCATCTGCAACATTGAAAGATCCATAAACACAAACAAAAGTGAAACAATGTGGGGCAAACCAACTGCACAATAGGAGCTAACGAAAAATCCCCATTCATTTATATGGTACTTTAATCTTTTTGAATGCTAAAGAGGTCTTTGATATTGTGAAGCAATCCATTGCTCTCTCCAGTATTCAAGGAATTGAAAGTCAATTTAAATAACTGATCAAATACATACTTATAAAAATGTTCTTTGATTTAAATGGGATTTAAACCCATTAAATGTCAGAGTTCTCTAATACATTGAATTGCAATGCTTTGTAGACTTTTCTAACATTCAGTGGTTAAAAGACCCATTTAAATCAGGGCTATGGTTTATTTGGTATCCTTTTAAAATGTTGCATGCATAACAGTGTGCAACTACAGGGCACAGTCAGCATGTTGCAGTGATTACAAGGGCGACATGAGAATCTCACATTGCAGAAAAGCAAGAGATTCTCATGTCACAGCATACAAGGTCATCATCAATGTATTACAGAAAAAAAGTGATTACTTTAGGTAAAAGCAGCAACGTATTACACGACAACTCCCATCATCCTTACTGAGGATGATTTCTCTGAGTGCCCCTTCTTATGCAAGTTTCCAAGCAATAAACTTGTCGTCCTGGGTCCAACAGAGTTTTATCATTAGGAGATCAAGATGCTGGAGAAACTCCTAAACTATCTTGCTCATGGTTACATGCATTACCATTACAGTCTATGTCACATTATTAGTAGCCTTCAGTCTTTCCTTGACTTCTCAGCCCTACCCCATGTTTCTTCTGAACTCCATCTATTAGGGAAATAAATTATTTTAGCTTGTACTTATGAAAATTCCATAAATACATTCAATTATCTTGTCAAAATAAAGGTGTGGATCAATATTACTTCAGAGTATTCAGCTATTTGTCTTTCATCACCGAACCATATGTGTGTGATTAATATTTAATTGTATAGTTAGTTTTCCAGTCAGCCTTGCTGATTCTGATCCAACTGTCCTCCTAAATAGACCTGAGTCAATGTTTATATCACAGTTTTGTGTAATCATAGTAAATTGTTTATTTTTCAAAAACCAGTAACCCTTTTTAATCCTATAAGTGCCAGACAGGGGTGCAATACACTGCTTCGCAATGAATTGCCTACCTCTTGTGTTTTAAGGGATAAAAGATGTCACCTTTAACCTGCTTGATACTAGTGAAGCTTCCAGTGAATTGCAGAGTTTTGGAACTCTAGCATCCAATAGATGAACCCTTTGTGTGCCAGAGGGGTGTGCACAGCTCTGAAGAGTGAGAGTCAGACACAGGATACAGCAATGAGAGGAATTCAGATAAGTGCTTTTGATAGCACATTCTTTACTGTTCACATCTGGTAGGGTTCCAGCTACTGCTCTCCCAACCGATCCTACACGGAGTACCTGGGGATGGAAGCAGCTCTCTTGCTCCCCTGCATCGCCTCGATTAAACTCCCAATCTCCCATCTGAATCTGCTAGGAGATCAGTACCTGGGGGGCATCAGGAGGGGTCCTAATGCCCCACCACAAGTTCTGACTCAATAACCCCCCCCCACACACAAAAAAAACAAGGTTCGCAGAACAGGTAATGCTGTGCCACACACCTGGTAGTTAAGTATATAACTTGGACGTCTAGAACAGTGGTTCTCAATCTGTGTCCTTAGTGGCTACTAACAGGCCGGGATTTCAGAATTTCCTTTTAAGAGCACAGGTGAGTTAATCAATATGACTGAGCCTCTGATCAACACAATTGTGTTCTAGCAGGGAAATTCCTAAGTCCTGGCCTGTTAGTGGCCACTGAGGGCACGGGTTGAAAACCTCTGGTCTAGAACCATGATTTGTGTTCTTCCTATATACTTTTACCCAAACAGATTAACTGGAGAAGCAATCACTTGATTTCAGAAGCAACTAATATTTCATCTGTGTCATTTTTCAAGTATAGGTAGCGATGTAGGAGTGAAATGCTTCCTGAGTGAGAGGAGTTCCTGGTTAAAGTTTCTGTCTCTTCATATCATGGCTGTTCTGAATTGGTTCATTGAATCTAAGACTTCCTTGGCAATTCTATGAAACAGTCTGTGAATGGAACTGTTGAGATTCAATCATCACTTTGGAATATCTTCTGAATAAAGTGATTTATCCACCTAAGAAAAGAAGTGCAATTATGCAGAAAGCTAGGCTCACTAAATGGGAGAAATATAATGTCATATTGATTAGATAGGGCTTTTAACCCCATGAATGCCACAGAAGTCTCCAACACATTATGAAGCAACGCACTGGAAACATAAGTATCACTCAGTTGGCTAACAGTCTATGGGAATTGTAGGATTTTGTTCATTTCTCCCCTATGGTGCAGTTAGTTTGCTCCAGAATTGCCCATTTTTTCTTTTTTGGAAAAGACACATCTTATCTAGCTGCAGGGCAAGCAAAATTGATAACAATGTAATATCTATGAAATTTTACATGTATGTATTCTCTATTACCACATGGTGGGAGACTCACTAAGCAGTGATAATCAGGTGATAAAGCTGAGATGACTTCTCCAGTTCCTTCTCCAGTTCCTATGTTAATCTATGGAGCCTATTCACTAAATCTTAGTGCATAGGTTCCATAGAATAACATAGGAATTGGAGAAGTGATAAACTGGAGAAGTCATTTCTGCTTTATCATCTCTTTATCACCGCTTAGTGAATCCCCCATGAGTGGTAGAGAAGTAATGTGGGGGAGACGTCACTAACCGTGAAGGGTTAATCTTCTCTCTCTTCCCTACAGTTGCCACTGCTTCAAAAAACTGAAAATAGCACAGAATGACACTAAATCTAAAATTCCATTCCAGATTCAACTGAATTCTTTTGAGGTGTAATTGACACCAGTGCTGGAACACTTATAATTAATCCTCTTAACTGATTACGAAGGTGGTGGTTTGCATTGCTGTATTGTACCTCAGTCGTTGTTTGGTACATAACTCTTAAAAATTGTTATTCTTATCTTTTTCCAAAATTGTCTTCAAATTTTTTCTGTAGAATATTATGTTTTTGTACTTTATTTATGTGTTTGTTGCATTAGCTGTATCAAGGTCAGAAACAATTGACAAGTATGTGGACATTCAATTCCTTTCTTGTCATTTATAAAGGTTTGATTCTCAAGTACAAGTAAATATAGCACTGTTTCAGGCTAGTACACAATGCAGCACAATAAATAACGTGAGACTAACATAAAAACACTCATGATTATTATTCACAGATAGATGCTGGAAAGGCTTTAATGTGTTTAGTTTGCAGCTGGGTCCTTTGAAGTTTCGTGTGCAGAAAATAATGTTTTCTAAAATGAACTTGTCAACTTCTTGCTGACTATTCTCACTAGAATACAGTGTAAATATTTAACCCCTTAGTGACTAGCTGCACATGCACGTGGCCGGCACTTAACTCCCGTCGAACTTTTGTCCCCATTACCTTCCATGACATCCGGGACGTACGTGTACGTCCTCTGTCACTAAGTGACAGTTTCTGCGGGACGTACATGTATGTCCATTATCGGGATGGGGTTAAAGTGATAGTAATGTTTCACAAAAACAGCAGCTCCAATTAATCTTCATAGTATTTGAGCCATAGAGAGTATTATTTCATTACTGTGAGCATTTTAGTTCAAGAGTAATTGAATTATAAAGTTTCCCCCTCCCACCCCTTTTACCTAGTGTAAGTCCCCACTCCTCAGATGTAGAATCCAGTCCATAGACCAGACAGCTCACATCCAGGGTCGATATTCTACTGTGAGAACAATGAAAACCCTGCCCCCCTTGACAGGTTTTCAGCTTTTTCCCTTATTTTAATTGAAGATTGTCCCTCTCTGCATTATACCTGGACACTCCCTGCTGCTCTAAGCTGAGCAGTGTTAAATCAGTAGAAGGGGCAGGAGGGGGATCCTTTATCATTCAATTACTCTTGAACTATAACTCTGATAGAATTGAAGTAACCCAAATACTATGAAGATTAATTAGAGCTGCTTTTATTATGAAACATTACTATCCCTTTAAGAGCTGATCTTCTCTGTTGACTTCAATCAAATATGAATTGTATTCAGCACGTGATGAAGCAGCTGGTACATGCCATTGAGCTCCAGGATTGTCACAGCCTGGCATAAACCCCGGCAAAAATTTAAAAAATGTCACTGCAGATTGCAGACTTCAATATCTTACTATCAGCAGCCTAACAGGGACTGTTTAATTCATACTAATTGCTTACAGCCTATTACATGGCTTATGGAAGATCTTTTAGAAGGCAAAACACAAATCGATCTGATTTGATTAACCTCTGTAACCTTATGGATGCATATGCATAGGGCTTAAAGTCCTATAACCACAATTTGAAGCACACACTTTGCATATATAACTAGGAATTGTCAAACCATTAGCAATTTGTTCCTAAAACAGATTCCATAAAACCAATAAAAGATTTGTGTTTAGCTGTAACTGCTCCAAAGTAACCACCTTTGGTATTATTTATAGTTTCTTGCTCAAGCATGTTTTTTTTTTATCAAAAATGAAATAGAAAAGAAAAAAAGCACTCAAACCTAATGTAAAAATGAATAACAAGTAATTACAAATTTATAAATATAAAAGGCTAGCCCTGTTTTGGGTTCCTTCAGAAAGGTTTCTGGATTGGTGGTAGCTAGTGATGAGCGAGCGTGCTCGGCCGATGCTCGGATCGGCTCGAGCATCTCTCTGCTCGGCACATGGCGGTACTCGTCGAGTACCGCCATGTGCTCTCCCGCCATGTTCGGGTGGCGGGGATCTGTGCCGGAAGAGGCACAGATCCGAAGACGCTCCGCTGGACCACCAGGGACTGGAGGTACGGGGGCATTGCGGAGATGAAGGGGGCATTGCGGAGATGAAGGGGGACATTGTGGAAGAGGGGCATAGACTCTATGCCCCTCTTCCACAATGTCCCCCTTCATCTCCGCTATGCCCGTCTTCCACAATGTCCCCCTTCATCTCCGCTATGCCCCTCTTCCACAATGTGCCCCTTCATCTCCGCTATGCCCCTCTTCCACAATGTCCCCCTTCATCTCCTCTATGCCATAGAGGAGATGAAGGGGGACATTGTGGAAGAGGGGCATAGCGGAGATGAAGGGGCACATTGTGGAAGAGGGGCATAGCGGAGATGAAGGGGCACATTGTGGAAGAGGGGCATAGCGGAGATGAAGGGGGACATTGCGGAGCTGAAGGGGGCATTCGGAGATGAAGGGGGCATAGCGGAGATGAAGGGGGCATTGACCAGGCACCCTCCCCTCATCAGAGCAGGGGGTGCCTGGTGTCGCCCCATTGAAGTCAATGGGGCTCGGGTGCTCGGCCGAGCACTCGAGCCTCAGGGGGTGCTCGGTCAGAGCACCCGAGCACCCGAGCATCGGGGTGCTCGCTCAACACTAGTGGTAGCCACACCTCGGGGAATGATAAGTGTAACTGGTCACCCAATTTGATGTAGGAGGGGCAGAGTTTATTGTGTTCACAATGTTGAATTTCTCATTTGCCTCCTCTCACTGACACTTCCGGATTCTCTCTTCTTTATGCCTAACAACACACACACATTTTCAGTGCCACAGGCTTGTACAAATTTGCCTCAGGAGGAGGAGGCATGGAGCAAAGCCCCTATACAAGTGTACATAAATCAAGTTAATGTACCCCTCCCTTCCATGTAACGTCTATCTCCCTTCAATTCGCTGCTTCACCTCACCATACCCTGTTTTGCCTCCCCCTCTCCCTTTCACAAAAAAAACCCCAACAGACCTCATGGTGGGGCATCATGACCCCTCCTAATGCCCCAAACTATTGATCTCCCAGCTGATCAGTCACCTCAATTGACCTCCTAGCCGATTCGGCTGGGAGATCAGTAGCTGGGGGCATCAGAAGGTCTGAATTTGAATAAAATGTAATCCTTTGAGTACCACAGAGGTATCTAACACATTGCAACTCAATGCTTTGTATACCTCTCTGGCACGCCACAGGGGCAAAGCCATGGCACATGTCTGCTAGTCTTATAATAATACATTTGTGATTAAATAATGATAATGAATAAATCAATATTCACAATAAAGGAGAAATAAATCAATATTCACAAATAAATCTTCAAAACTACTGCTAAAAATCAAGAAGTGTCCTAAAAATGACGATGGTAGTGTCCAGAGTGATGCTTCAAAGTAGGTACTCTTCCCCACTATTCACATATATAAAAAAGAGAAAAAGTCCAGAATAAAAAAAGAGAAAAAAGTGCTCACACTCTAAACCAGGGAATACTGAATGAGGTATTGGCCTCCACCATAGACACCCTTATTGATGTATACTCATTTATTCAGGAAGCATATAATGGCCTCAAGAAAACAGCACAGATACTGGTTTAAGACAGTATCTGAACATTGCACACCCCTCTGGCAATCAAAGGGTTAAACCCCAGATTGGTACAACACAAATAGAGATATGTTTGGTTCACATCATTGGATCCACAAAAACTTGAATCATCAATGTACATAAAAGAAGAGTATACAATCTGTAAGTGCAACATGCAGGTTATACAGTAATCCTCCTCCACATGGCATCCAACGTCTGATCTTATGCTCGCATATTAAAGAGACAGACTGTGTCTTGTGATGAGGCAGATTCATTGACTTTCATCCCCAGGCTGGTTACATGCCACAACCACTGATTCCTTGTTGGAAAAGCTGTAAACATGAGGTAGGCATGATCCATATCTTAATCTGTGCACAAAATCGTAATGGCTGCTATGAATCAATACTGTGTGAGTTGTATCCCTAAAATTAAGCTTTAATTGGTACTGGATATCATATGCATGGAGGTGGACATGATTGTGTGTTGCCAAATGCCAGAGCCCCAAACTCCTCACACTGATTTATTGTTATATGAACGATGAACATAAAATTAATGCACTGAACTGAAACATGTACTACGTTCTTCTCCATGAGTATGAATGTTATTCAAAAAAATTGGGTGTGATAGGAGCTCACAGAGAACAAGTAACTCAGTTTACTACCACTCAGGCAAACCTTCCCTGCAGAATACAAGACCCACAATCCCCACAATGGAAGTTGTAGTCCACAGCAGCTGGAGGGTCTCTGCATGCCCACCTCTAGTGCAGTAAATGAAGGGGATGGTGGCAGTTTAGGAAGTATGTGTGTGTCCCCTTCACCGCATCATCTCCCTCACCTCCTCAAGTGCCTTATCACAGCCAGTTTATGTCTGTGACACCTCTCTTTGCGGAACTTTGGAGGTGATTACTCTGACATTATTATATTTGCGTGTGTGTGCATATATACTCTGAGGGCATGGGGAGGGGTGAGAATGCAGGTGAGCTTGTTGTTAAGAGGACACAGGGGGGCTTACCTTCATGTGTCCTCATCAACTAGGCACCAGATTCAAGCTCTGAAACTCCTTTCTGCAGAAGTACCACACTACACTATCCCATTGGGTGGCAAAAGAAGAGGCTTTGCATAATGCTGCCTTTCTGCCATCCCTGGGGAGTGGCTGGCAATAGATCAATAAAAAAGTCAGCACTCACAAGACTTGTATATGCAACAAATTAATTTACTCAAGTGTCAACATTTCATTGTGAGATCCACATTTTCATCAGGTCAGTTAGCAGACCCCATTCCCCTCATATAAATACATAATTCAGACGTTCAGCCAAAAATCATTGGTATAGGGTGACATCACCACTTCCCCTCATTGCATATACATGCATCAGTGACAACATTACAGTAACCACAGCAATTAGAGCAGTATGATAATTACATATTCATCACAAGGCAAGTCCCAAGTAATAAGTCCCAAGAGAAATTTCCACAGGGTAAAAAAAAACCTAAGGAAAAAATGATGTACAAATATATACAAATCTATAACCCAGTTCCAATTTTTACAGCGTTAATGCTGTTTCCATCCAAATGAAAATCACTTGTTGGTGCATTTGACATGAATTTTTTACTTTCTTGTTTTACTTTGCTTAGAATCTCTGCATATCGTGTTGTGTTTCAGCCAGCAGTACATTGTTGCCTTTGTATCTGATATTATTTATGTTGTCTTGAAATCTGCTGACATTTCATCCAGCCACACTTTTCTCATAGTACATGTTAAAAGCCTTGTTGCCCACCTTTTGTGATGGTGAACTACTCTTTTTCTCCAAGTTCAGTCCTTCTGATCATCATACAAGTGCTTCATCAATATTGCCAAATGTTCCGGAACACCCATGATTCTTAGTAAACTCCATAGTCTACTGTGGTCTACACAGTTGAAAACTTGCTGTACTCTATGGAACATAGGTAAACATATTTTTTAAAATGTTCTTGCTTTATACATAATCCATCTTATCTTACAGATTTGGTATCTTGTTCCTCTTCTTTTCCTACACCCATCTGGTTCTTGTGGCATTTCTCTCTCTAAGTAAGTTTATAGTCTCTTTTGCAGTATCTTCAAGAGGACTTCCTTGCATGTGTTATTAGTGTGCTTCTCCTGTGATTTTTACACATCTTAACATCTCTCTTCTATCTCTGTTCTTTGGTATGGGTATGAACACCAATGTTTTATGTCCATTCTTTAGGACATAATAATTTCCTCCAAATCTGTAGACATATGTTAATTAGTACTTTAATGGTATTACCACTTGATTTGATTCAATGAGTATGCCATCTCTTCCTGCAGACTTCTTATTTGAAAACTTTACACTAGTGGAAGTGGTTCTTCCTTGAATTCTTGTTATTCAAAATATATGGAGACACTGTCATACCTTTTTTAAAGCTCCTATGTACACTCCTGTCATCTTCTTTTCACTTCCTCTTCTTCTATGATATTGTTCACATGTTTGCCCTTAATCCTGTGGAGATCCTCATTTCCTTGACCATCTTCCCATCTACTGACATATATAATGTTCTTCATTTCAACACAAAATTTGTAAGGTTCTTTGTCAACTAAACATTGGGCAATGTAGCAATTCTTCACCATAACAGTGTACTCCAGTGGTATATTTTCTATATCTATTCATGTTGGGAGATAATTTCAGATCACTTTTTTGGCTTTGATATGAATTCTTGCCACAGCACATCATGATCTCATAATGGTAGTGTCTTTGACAGCTGTACTTCTCCACTTTCTTCTTCAAAGGATATAGTCTATTTGGTTTCTGTGCTGCCCAGTGGGTGATGTCGATGTGAAGAGTCTAGAGAACTTGAAATTTACCCTGCTTCGTCTGGCATAATACAGCAACATACCAACAACTGAACAGTGGTGAGTGATTCTGGTGTGGTAACCAGTATTATTGCAGCATGCTCATACTGTTAAAAGAATACCAGCAGGGAGATACAGTACATATGCACTATGCAATTTTGGTTATATATCCCCCAATATACCTTCCATTAAACCCTTGAATGCCAGAGTGTGTCCAATACATTGCAATGTGTTTACCACACAAAGGGTTAATGACAGTGACCAAATACTGCTTATCAGAGGTCTGTAGGCTGAGTGCTTACTTCTCCCCACATCTGATAATATTGGTTACATCGACAGACTTCAGACAGATATCAGATGGATATGGTTTCACATTCGTCCATCAGGAGATCTTCCTTTCTTGGGTACTCTTGTTGGATAAAGCAGTTTCTTTTAAGAAAAAAATGAACTGCTTGGATACTAGAGACTGATATATGTCAGCAATCAAAACTAGTGTCCAGACAAGAAAGAGAAGTGTGAGTGTGGGTTTATATATATAATGGAGAAGTAACATATGTGTATTAATGAGTGAGGATTTATTCATGAGTGTGCTTTTTTGAGAGTTTGTAACAGACTATCCTTCAGGAGGGTTTGACCTATGGCTCTTTAGCTGCTATCTGATTACAGCTACTGTGATACTAAAGATAATTGAAATTGTAGCTCAGCAGCAGCTGGGGAGACTCATGTTGAGGACACCTACTATACATGCTTACTGTGTGCTATGGGTAAAAATGACCGTTTAGGAATATAGAGTTGCACAAATTCATGTGAACCTGACCACAAATGTGTTGTAGGAGCTGAGAGGAAATTCTCTGCTGTGATGAGTTTGGCTCCTAAATTTTTGGACTGGCTCCTACGATCAAACCAAATTTGTCTAAACTCTGTAACATAATCTAAAGAGGAAGATAAAACTTTCAGCAGCAAGCATCCAGAATCATTTTCATATGATGAAAATAAGTGTATTTGTCTATCTGAATTTGTGAGTATTTAAAATTAGATTAAAAGCTAATGGAATGTGAGGGTAACTGTATTCATCACTGTATTAAGAGAATATGAGCAATATATGTTAAAAATCTAACCATCCTGAAATTATCAAAAGCCGTGGATTGTGGGAAAATGTATTTCATACATAACCAAAGCATAGACTTCAGGTTTGTTTAACCCCTTACCGCCCGAGGACGTACATGTACGTCTTGAGCGGATGTCCCAGGTGGACAGAGGACATACACGTACGTCCCAGAAGTCATTTTATGTAACGCAAAAAAAGTTAGGCGGGCGTTAAGTGTCGGCCGCGTACGCGCGCAGCCAGTCACTAAGGGGTTAATTTCCTTCACGTCTGAGGAGAAAGCTAAAAAAAGTGATAAAGAAGTTTTTTCATTAACCTTATCCATGTTCTGCTCATCACAGTGCTATAGCTATTCAGAACATGCATTTTTCTCTTGTTTTTAGTTGTAACTAGATTTCTCTCAGAATCCAAGATCTTCAGAGAGGTACTGAATATTGCCTTCAAAATGTGTGCCCATTTTAGCCACTCCTACAGTCCTTGCAATACATTATATTTCATACCAGAGTAACAACCTTGTACATGCTACAGTGTTTGTATGAGCAGAATAAAACTCAGGAGCATTGCTGATGAATTTTACAATAATGAAAACACACACATTCACCAGCTAGTGAAGGACATGTCAGCATGCTTTGAGCAGGATCCTCGCGTAGTTCCCATTAAAAATCAATGAGAAATACATTCTTGCTACTTTGCTGGACCCCTGTTTTAAAAATAAAAATTCTGAATTTCAGCCAAAGCATGATCAATTTGTAGCAAGGCATGATGATCAGCAGCATCTCTGAGGTATCATTTTCTGTTAAAGAATATAAATATATGGTTTTAGACCAAGTGGTGGGTTGCAATGTAAAGGAGGAGAGAGAGAAAGTTAGCCCCCCCCAAAAAAAAGGTAGAAAGCATAGTGAAAAGGAAGTCAGCAAGTGGTGTATACCAGCAACAGCAGCAGAAGCAGAAGCAATAACATCATCCAGAGCCTTCCAATATATTAACACATCATAATCATCAAAGAAAGCATTTCATGTGTCTCAGGGGTGGCAATCTAACATTTGTGGTGGTGGTGGCATATCTCTATGAGACATGCCCCTCGATAATGGGTTGGTAATTAATAGATACAAACATAGTAACATAGTAACATAGTAAATTAGGCTGAAAAAAGACACAAGTCCATCAAGTTCAACCTTCGCTTCATACCTCAGTAACTAAGAATTTTATAGCTTTCCTGCTACCAATTAAATTAGTCTTGATCAGACCTTCCTGATCTGCCTACTGATAAACAGTATAACTCTGTATGTTCCCTTTTGAAAGAAATGTATCTAATCTTCTCTTAAATGTGTCCATTGTATCTGCCATAACTGCAGATCTGCCTCCCTGGGCAATGAATTCCACAATTTGACAGACCTCACCGTAAAAAAACCCTTCCTCTGCTGAAGTTTAAACCTCCTTTCCTCTAATCTCAAGAGGTGTCCCCTGGTCACCTGAGCAGGCCTTGGAATAAATAGCTCACCGCAGAGATCCTTGTATTGACCTCTCATATACTTGTACAATGTGATAAGGTCTCCTCTTAGTCGTCTTTTCTCTAGAGTAAATAAACCAAGTTTGTTTAGTCGTTCCTCATATGTCAAGTCCTCCATTCCCTTAATTAATTTTGTTGCTCTCCGCTGTACCCTCTCTAGTTCTAGTATATCCTTTTTCAGAACCGGTGCCCAAAATTGCACTGCATACTCAAGGTGAGGTCTTACCAATGATTTGTATAATGGCAAAATAATGTTATCCACTCTTGCTTCAATACCTCTTTTTATGCAAGACAGGACTTTGTTTGCCTTTGCTACTGCTGTTTGACACTGGTCACTGTTTCCAAGTTTGTAGTTGACAAGGATACCCAGGTCTTTTTCTAGCAACGAGTCACCTAAAATTATTCCATTAAGTTTATAAGTAGCCTTGGGATTGTTTCCTCCCAAATGCATGACTTTACACTTCCCCACATTAAACTTCATATTCCACATGTTTGCCCAATCTGACATTGTATGTAAGTCCCTCTGTAGAGAGAAAATATCCTGTTCTGAATTAATGACTTTGCATAATTTAGTATCATCTGCAAATATTGATATTTTGCTTTCTATATCTATTTCCAGGTCATTTATAAACATGTTAAAAAGCAGCGGACCCAATACTGAACCCTGAGGTACTCCACTCTCCACTTTAACTATACTGGAGAATTTTCCATTTACAACCACACACTGTTCCCTATCCTTCAACCAGTTTTGTATCCAATTGCAAAGGTTATCTCCTAGCCCCAATTTCCTTATTTTATACACCAGCCTTCTGTGTGGTACTGTATCAAATGCCTTTGCAAAGTCTAGATATACTACATCTACTGCCTTGCCATTGTCAAGGTTGCTGCTTACCTCCTCATAGAAGCTGAAAAGATTAGTTTGGCATGACCTATTCTTCATAAAACCATGTTGATTCGTGCTAATGATCTTATTTTTTGTGTTGTAATCCTGAATATAGTCCCTTATTATGCCTTTTAATAGTTTTCCCACTACAGAGGTCAAACTCACTGGTCTATAATTCCCAGGTTCTGTTTTAGTTCCCTTCTTAAATAGAGGCACTATGTTAGCTCTTCGCCAATCCTGTGGCACTGAGCCTGTGGTAATAGAATCTTTAAAGAGTAAATATAGGGGTTTTGCTAACACTGCACTGAGTTCCTGAAGAACCCTTGGATGTATACCATCAGGACCCGGTGCTTTGTCGGTCTTAATTTTGTTCAGTCTTCCCATGACATCTCCTTGAGTTAACCCAATATCTATTAATTGTATTGTTTTATTTGATACTTGCGGAGGCTCTTCTACCATTCCTTTCTCCCTTGTATATACTGATGCAAAGAAAGTGTTTAAAACATCAGCCTTTTCCTTATCCTCACTAACCAACTCACCCATCTCATTTTTGAATGGTCCAATGCACTCCCTCTTAAGTTTTTTGCTATTTATATATTTAAAAAACTTTTTTGGATTAGTCTTGCTTTCCCTTGCAATTCGAGTTTCATTATCTATTTTTGCTACCCTAATTGCCTTTTTGCAATCTTTGTTGCTCTCCCTGTATTTTAAGAAAGATTGTTCAGTTCCTTCTGACTTAAATAATTTGAATGCTTTTTTTTTCCTTGCCATTTCCTTCTTTACATGTGCAGTTAACCACATGTAGCTCCTAGGAATGATCCTACTGCATGTGAGATAGTTACAGAATTCCTGCAGGATAGCTATGTTATAGTCACAGACGATAACCCCATTGACTACTGCCAAACAAAACAGTGTATGTGGCCAGCACTGACATGTACTGACATGCAAGCCCTCAGTTGTGCACCAGCAAGAGTGCAGTCTGAGAAGGTTTTCTGTGCAGCTGTTTATATTGTAAATGACAGTGGGACACAACTATCAAGCAGAAGTGTTGGAGACATACATTTTTTCAAAAAAAATGAACCATCATCAAATACCCTCTGAGTATCAGGTAGCAGAAGTGAATAAAACCACACATGAAAGGGAAACCCATGGCACATGGACTATTAATAACTGTATTGAGGATGAGGAAGAGGAGGAATTTGAAGGCTTGCTACCATCTACTACTTTTGCTACCACTGCTATGACCACTGATTAATGTTTGACAATAATCTGAGAATAATGCAAGCTTAAATTAGACTCAAAGATGATAATGCAAATAATTGGTCTATGAATGATATCTATATATATAAAAGAGAAAGGCTCATTGCATAATTTATGTCTCCTCAGGAGACACACACACCCAGGGGTGGCATTAAGGAGGGGTTACTGTTCCCATTGGGTGATTCAATGGGGGTGTGATTTTCACACCAATTGCAGTGGCCGAAGGGAGTTGGCCTGCCCCACTATGCAGCCCGCCCACCACTATCAAAGTCAGAAAAAAACAATATGGCCGCCACTTGCTCCTACACCACAGACAAACACACACATGCCCCACTCACACAGCACCAAACTCACACACATGCCCCACTCACACAGCACCACACACACACACACACACACACACTTGCCCCACTCACACACACAAATGCCCCACTCACACACACAAAAGCCAGAAAGAAATATGGCTGACACACAGCCACTCACCCTGACTCCCAGTGGCCTCAGCAGGACCTGTACTACAGCCACTGAGGAACAAAATGGCACTCAAAGGGTTAAGGTAGGTCCTCATTGCTGAATTATTTCTTCACTGTCATCATTTGCCATGCAAGACACAGGACAGACAGCCATCAGATTCACACTTAACACACTGACTGCCACAGGGTTGTGTATCAAGTTTTACCCCTCAGGGAGTGTGTTCAAACCCCTCACACTGTAAACTTGCATTCCCCTCCCACTTCTCCTCCTTCCCCAGCCTATTACTAACACTTTTCCACATTTCTCTTAAGCCCCACCCCCTACTCGCGATTAAGCCCCACCCCCTTTTAATCCAAATTGACCCATTGCTCTCTCCACATCAGCACCACATGAGGGACTCCACAAGTAACAGTTCCCAGGTATTACACACTCATGCCCCACTCACACACCACCACACACACACACACACACAAAGCCAGAAAGAAAGATGGCTGACACACAGTCACTCACCCTGACTCCCAGTGGCCTCAGCAGGACCTGTAGTACAGCCACTGAACGGTGCTGCATCACCAGGGGAACAAAATGGCACTCAGAGGGTTAAAATAGGCCCTCATTGCTGAATTACTTCTTCACTGTCATCATTTGCCATGCAACACACAGGACAGACAGCCATCAGGTACACACTTAACCCACTGACTGCCACAGGGTTGTGTATCAAGTTTTACCCCTCAGGGAGTGTGTTCAAACCCCTCACACTGTAAATGTGCATTTCCCTCCCACTTCTCCTCCCTCCCCAGCCTATTACTAACACTTTTCCACATTTATGTTAAGCCCCGCCCCTACTCGCAATTAAGCCCCACCCACTTTTAACCATGATTGCCCCATTGCTCTCTTCACATCAGCACCACATAACTCCCCTCCAGAGACAACACAAATCAAAGTTCCCAGGTATGAACACACTTCCCACTGCTATTTAACTCTGACATGCCTCTCTATAACTTAACCATTTGAGTCCTAGAGGGGTACACAACTCATGCGTGCATGTGTTTCTGCGCATATATGTTGTGTGTGTGTACATCTCTGCTACATTTCTGTGTGCATGTGTGCATCTCCGTTGTGTGTGTGCATGTCTTTTGCATGTCTCTGCCGCTCACTGTGTGTATTTGTCTGCCTGTGTGTTGCATATGTCTGTGTTTATCAGTGTGTCTACATTTCACACACGTGCGCCCAACGCCGTCCCACATTGGTAGTGTATATATATAAGAGAGAAAACCTGCGTCCCCTGCCACACACACCCAGGGGCGGCTGTAAGGAACAGTTAGCCTGCCCCCCAACATCTGTCTTAACCTAGGCTGACCAGACCTCACCTTTAACCGGGGACGCATAGGAAAAATGCATACTGCAGGACTGCTTTGATTTCAGTGAAGTACTGCAAACTGGCTATTTCCTATGTGTCCCCTGTTAAAGGTGAGATCTGGTCACCCTACCTTAACCCTTTGAGTGTCAGAGGGGTACGCATACATTGCAATGCGTACCCCTCTGGCAGTCAGAGGGTTAGCTCTCTCCTCCACAACTCACCTACTGCTACATCACTTCTCTCGACTTACAACTCCTACAGTAAACAACTCATGGCAGAATACTATAACCCACCAACCAGCAGTAACCATTTTGCTGGGGAGCCACACATTGATCACTTCTTTCAAAGACACACTGGGACACTCAGAGTCAGCTGGGGAATAGGTTAGAACACACAGATCTTCAGTTTCCATGCTAAGAACTGGGGCTGATGGACTCACTTTGTTTCAATTTAACCCTTTGAGTGCTGTTGCAATGCCTTGGATACCTCTCTGGCACTCAGAGGGTTAAGCCCATTAACCCTTGGAGTACCAGAGATAATATGCAGCACATTGCTCCGCGTACCTCTTTCACTCAAAGGGTTAATATCTGTTTGGAAAGCTTCCACATTTGGGTATTGTGCAGCCCACTCTTTCCTCACAAGTGGCCCACAGGGTTAAACTGATTTCTTTGAAAATGTCCATTGATTTCAATGAGACTATTAATTCCATGAATGCTACAGACAATGCAAACACATTGCCAAAGCAACGCGTTGGGGACCATTGTAGCATTCAAGGGGTTAAAGCCCCATTTATGTCAACACGATTTTCCTGAATTTTCAATTCAACCCTATGGTGTCAGTTTTTTTGGAGTTGCACCCTTTATCTTGATACATAAGGCCTATACAGTTATACTCTTACCCCATTAATCTAAACCCATTTATACTTTTGGCTCTTGCAGCAGCTGACTGTGCACTGTGATCTGTGAGGCTGGTGTACTAACACAAAGAGGAACAATTCATCTGTACCATACAGAACAAATACAATGCTTTACTGACCTCTCTAGCGTTGAAGACGTTAAAACCCCCATTTAAATAAATGGGTATTGTTCCCTGTGCTGCTGTTACTTTTCCACAAAATTCCACCACTTTCCTTAGTATATGAGCCTTCCTGTTTCGAAGCCTATTAGCTGTTAGGGGTCCCTCTATTGATCCCGTGCCTATGGCCCATGGACAAATAATCCGGTTCTGTCCCAGCCGACCACCACGGCCCACTAATGCAAGGAGCGCCCAACATGTGTCACATATTCCTTTCACTGCCAGAGGACTATACAACTCATTACACAGCAATGTGTTGTGTACCTCTCTCACACTCAGAGTTAAAGTGCTTCACTCCAACCAACTGCTACACTAGGTGTGTATAATGCAGTAACCCTACAGCCCTGTATTTCATGTCTACTTCACTGTCTATGTATAGTCATTTCTCCCCTCACCAATTACTTTACTTTAACCCTTCACTGTCCCTCTTCTCCTCAATCTCTCATCTCCTCCTCCCTTGTCATCCCCACTCACCTATCCCCTTGCCATTCATCCATAGTCCTAATCTTGCCATTTTACTCCCACATCACTATTACATTATCTATCACTGCATCTGTCACTTAACCCTCTGTATGCCAACCTATTTATTCATCCACTGCTGTAATCTAAATTATTCCTTTACTCACAAACATCTTTTCACTGTGAACTTCTACAAGTAACACAGCACACTGACTTCAACTGTAAGGATACAGGGCCTTATTCATCAAGTAACACAGCACACTCACTTCAACTGTAAGGATACAGGGCCTTATTCATCAAGTAACACAGCACACTCACTTCAACTGTAAGGATGCAGGGCCTTATTCATCAAGTAACACAGCACACTGACTTCAACTGTAAGGATACAGGGCCTTATTCATCCAGTAATACAGCATACTGACTTCAACTGTAAGGATACAGTGCCTTATTCATCAAGTAACATAGCACACTCACTTCATCTGTAAAGATACAGTGCCTTATTCATCAAGTAATACAGCACACTGACTTCAACTGTAAGGATACAGTGCCTTATTCATCAAGTAACATAGCACACTCACTTCAACTGTAAAGATACAGGGCCTTATTCACCAAGTAACACAGCACACTGACTTCAACTGTAAGGATACAGGGCCTTATTCACCAAGTAACATAGCACACTCACTTCAACTGTAAGGATACAGGGCCTTATTCATCAAGTAACACAGCACACTCACATCAGCTGTAAGGATACCGGGCCTTATTCACCAAGTAACACAGCACACTCACTTCAACTGTAAGGATACAGGGCCTTATTCATCAAGCTGAAGAGCTGCAATTAAAACATTTTTTACAAATCTTATCAGCATATCTACATCACCACTGCATCTGTCACACACTGTCTACATATGTGACATACGTCTATGTATGTGTGTGTCTCTCTGTATGTATGCGTTTCACAGTGTGTGACACGCTCTGTCTCTTTAAGTGCGTGTCTGTAACACTGCATATTTCTGTTTCACACAATGTCTCTCTGTGTAAATAATATGACGGGCAACGCCGTCCCACATTGCTAGTATTTATATATACATCTTTGGTTCACTTTTGAAAGGTTGCACGCAGAAGAGCGTGCAACCATTTAGCACTTTAACCATGTCACCTGGATAAAAATAGTGACATGACAATCTCTCAGTGCATGACAGCGCAAGATTGTCAGATCGCCTAGCCAATCGTCACGTTCAATAGAATGACAGGGAGAAGCGGAGCACACAGAGAAGTGAAAGGCAGGATCAGCTCATCTACTGATTGTGTAGGGGTTTTGTCATAATAGTCTCTTCATAAAGCTGCGGAAGGAGGCTGCCCCAGCACAAAGGTAATAAAAAAAAGAACAAAACTGTTAAAGCTCAAATGGAAGGGGATTGAAGAGAATCACCAGCTGTATAACTATTGAATGCAACCATTGACTAGGTGACCTGACAATCTTGCGCTGTCATGCACTGCGAGATTGTAACGTCACTATTTTTATTCATGTGACATGGTTAAAGTGTTAAATGGTCACACTCTCTTCTGTGTGCGACCTTTCTAAAGGATACCTACATCACTCATATCACACCAGTCTACCACCATCATAAACATCTGACACATTCAGGGTAAGTTGTAACCTTATTTCTTTATAATTATCTCTTTGCAAAATCAGTCTTAGAAAAACAAAAGCCTGAAAAATATTTGTTTTGTAGGCTTACAGAAAGTATTACAGCAAGGCTATGCTTGGAAAACATTGATTGAGGTCTTCAAACATGGCTAGCCCTGAAACAATTGTATTGTATTGTATTGTATTGTATATTTTTATTTATATAGTGCCAACCGGTGTACTTGGCACTTTACAGGTTACATTTAATATAGAAGGCGTATAATAAGTGCGGTGATTAAGTGCTTATATAGACAGTCATAAGGAGAACAACAGGTGAGTATACATTAGGATAAGAGGTCCCTGCCCCGTAGAGCTTACAATCCAAGTAATTTTTTTGCAGGCCTCAGGCTTGCCAAAAACAAGACCTGAGAAAAACTTGTTTGCAGGCCTTAGGCTTGTAAAAAGCAAACCCTAAATAAAACAAATTGTATGCCCTACTGGTCTAGGGCAAGCAGTGCTAGATGGTGGTGGTAAATGCCACCAGTGACATTCTGGCATTAGCCACTGCCATAATTGTTGCCACTGAGTCATCTAAGCAGCAGGATGACTGCAGCATGGGACTGGGATCATAAGCACTGATATAAGACAAGTAGTGGTACAATGATGCTATTACTTGTCACTAGCCCTAGTGTTGTAGAGAAAACAGCAACATCATAACAAGCCCTCACAACAGGTGCACCTATAGAGAATACATTAGCCAATTATGCTTCTCCTCCTGCACCTCTTCTAAAATCATGGGTGTAGTGGAAAACTAAATTTTCCCTTGAAAGCAGGAAGGAACTGTGCCTTTCATCAGCAACTGCAACATACATAGTGCACAATGAAAACATTGTGAAACTGGGAAGTATCACAACATTTTGACACATCTGCGCTTATACTAAGCAACAGGCACAACTGCATCCAAACACCTTTACACTTAGGTCAGCAATGTAAAACTATCCATCAGAAAAGCAAGAGTTTAAGCCTGCATACTTTTATTGGTTTTAATTCATTTGTATATTGGATTAAATCTTTTTTAACTACTTGGAAGCAGCCATCCTGTCATAACTCTGAATTTTGAGGTTTAGAGACAGGTGTAAATCTCTTCACAGGCTCTAGTGTCTGATTGGAAACACGAGTGCAATTGATTTTAAACATAAATGTTTTATCTGAAGTGATAGTATTACACTATTGGGCACTCTTTTCTTGTTTTTTGTTTTGTAACACTTGATGCCACTCAGGGAGAGTGTGTAATTTTGGAGCATCTTTATGAGTACGGACCTATGGGTGTTGGTGGTGGCCATTGATGCCTTATTGATCTCACACAGGGGTGCTTGTGGTCTCTTTCTCCCCCCTTTTCTTTCACTCCAAGTACTGCTGCCACTCTACTAAGGAAATGTGATGTCAAGATAGAAATCAATAAAAATAATGAATCCTCCCTCCCGCCAACTTAGCATAATCAGCAGGATGGAATGTCTACAGATGCTCCCTGCATTTGATTGCTCTCCACCACTTTGCCAGATGTGGTTGGTGCACCACACTATTTGCAATGGGTAGACATGGACTGCTAGATCCTCACATATACAGACTTGTTATTACAGATGCAAAGGTGGCATTCCAAAGGAGCTGGAGGAGGAAGGGTATGCTGAGGGTGTCAGGGTGTCGACAGTGGACCCTATCACAAGAAGATGCTGACAACATAGTGTTATACTTGTCATCGAACTTCTAGGCTGGGTTTCTCTTGTCTTGCTGTTGGATTTTCATTGTTTGTGCCCTTGGGGTGGGACAGAGGGCACAGTGACAGTGGCTTTCAATTTCTTTTTTGGGTGGGTTGGCTTTCACATAAATGTTGTGTCTATGTTGCATGTGCTGTATGAAGGAAGATGTGCTAAAGTGTGTCCCCTCTTTTTCCCTTTTTACTACGGTATCACACACAGCTCACAGTGCAGTCACTGATGACTGTACTGCGCCTGCCCCAAGGGAACAATATTCTTACACCCATGATTTCAGTGAAGGGAGTGGTGGAGAAGATTGTCCTTCTTCTTCTTCTTCTTTTCCTCCAGAATTACCTTCACTGGCTGGGGCAGATGCTGCTGTTGCCTAAACATCAGCACTAGAGCTGGGACTAGGAGTACTGGTGAATGGAACCTGTCTTACTCCCATATCACTACTTAAAGAACTCAGGCACACAGTTGTCTGTGTTACACTAACCTGCTCATAATCATCCTACTGCCATGACAGATGAACTGGACTTTTGCTCATTCCGAATAACAACCTTTGTGTCACAAACAGTTTCTGAGAAGCCCTTTTTGCAGTGATGACAGGACAGATATATAAAGAAAGACACTAAAGCAGATTTATTTAGTATGGTATGCAATTGTAACTAAAAAAGGGAAACACCTCATTAAATATTTGTTAGCTTGATTATTTTTTTTAAATGCATATCCAAAATGTGAGAGGTTCTGAGTAGTGTTGAGCGAGCACCCCGATGCTCGGGTGCTCGGGTGCTCTGACCGAGCACCCCCTGAGGCTCGAGTGCTCGGCCGAGCACCCGAGCCCCATTGAAATGAATGGGGCGACACGAGCATTACACCAGGCACCCCCTGCTCTGATGAGGGGAGGGTGCCTGGTCAATGCCCCCCTTCATCTCCGCTATGCCCCCTTCATCTCCGCTATGCCCCCTTCATCTCCGAATGCCCCCTTCATCTCCGCAATGTCCCCCTTCATCTCCGCTATGCCCCTCTTCCACAATGTCCCCCTTCATCTCCGCTATGCCCCTCTTCCACAATGTCCCCCTTCATCTCCTCTATGCCATAGAGGAGATGAAGGGGGACATTGTGGAAGAGGGGCATAGCGGAGATGAAGGGGGACATTGTGGAAGAGGGGCATAGAGGAGATGAAGGGGGACATTGTGGAAGAGGGGCATAGCGGAGATGAAGGGGGACATTGTGGAAGAGGGGCATAGAGTCTATGCCCCTCTTCCACAATGTCCCCCTTCATCTCCGCTATGCCCCTCTTCCACAATGTCCCCCTTCATCTCCGCAATGCCCCCTTCATCTCCGCAATGCCCCCGTACCTCCAGTCCCTGGTGGTCCAGCGGAGCGTCTTCAGATCTGTGCCTCTTCCGGCACAGATCCCCGCCACCCGAACATGGCGGGCGAGCACATGGCGGTACTCGACGAGTACCGCCATGTGCCGAGCAGAGCGATGCTCGAGTCGATCCGAGCATCGGCCGAGCACGCTCGCTCAACACTAGTTCTGAGGAATGCTCTGAAGCATCAGGTTTTAACTCTCTAATTCCATTACAGAGGAGAAATATCCATAAACATATTAGACTCATCTGGATCAGTTCCAAAATGATGGGAAAGTCCCCTCTGTATGCGAACACCAGCTACCCCCAAAAGTACATTTTGGCCTTGTTGGGCCTCATCAGTGAGGTGCAGCTAGATTCCCTAGACAAAGAAAAAATCAAGAGGCGCTCCTAGCATGTTAATGTCTCAAAATATAATCACCACCGCCACCACCAATATGTAGTGCACTTACAAAAAACGTGGCTGACACTAACACTTATGTGTTGTTCAGCTACATTGCTTTGGGGATTTATTTGAACTGCCCCCCTCAAACTGTATTTCCAGGCCGCTTCGCAGACTCATCCACAAAGTGAAAGTATATAACATGCAATAAGACAAAAGAACAAGATGGAGTGCCTATAGTAACCGCAGCTCACCTTTGACTCCTCCAGCTAAGCGGCACGTTCCCCAGTCCTCTGGTTGCTAAGGGTGATGCTGCTGCCTGGTTGTGTGTCCCCTAGAAATGGAGGTACGAGCAGACTCATGTGATGAGTCAGCGCATGCTACACTAGGCTACATCATCGGCAGCCAACCAAGAAGTAGAAAGGTGGCTGCTCAGTGTTCCGGATGGTCTCTCAGGAGTCAAGGTGAGTGTGGGTGGGCTTGACCTCTAAACGGTGCCAACTGGTCCCTATTTATCCCCAGAATGCCCCTTGCTCTGGGGTCAGGTATTCTCTGGTCACGCTTGTCTGAGCTCCTGTATCCAGTTTCCTTGCTAGCTACTGGCCACTCTGATCTCCTGGTATCCCAAAGATCTCTAATTGCTCCTGACCACTCTGATCTCTGGCATCCAAGACCTCTGCTTGCTACTTACCACTCTGACCTCTGGCATCCAAGACCTCTGCTTGTTACTGACCACTCTGGCATCCAAGACCGCTGTTTGCTACTGACCATTCTGACCTCTGGCATCTAAGACCTCTGCTTGCTACTGACCACTGTAATGCCAACCCCGCACAAGCACCTGAAGGGAACTCTCACCAAGACCCCCCTCCTACCTCCCTGGGGAGTAGATGAAGATCAAGCTCCTCCAACAAGGGATATGATAGCTAGAGGCTGGGGAGCGGCACTGGGGCGCGATGCTAGCGGGCGGTGGTTGCCTAGAGGGAGTTGCGCTGCAGCCGAGGCTGAATAGAGCTGCTAGCCGCAAAGCTAGATTAGCCCCCTTCAGTTGAGCCAAAGGGGACCCTCGATAACCGCCCCTAGACAAACTATACTACCCTATCCCCAGGGAGAAACACTAACACTCCAACAGGAACCAGTACTCACTCAGGTAGCAGGTGGAAGGCAGTGAGAGCTACTGGGCACAGGAACGAGGACAGTCAGCCAAGGTGACACAGGGAACCCTTGACCACGGAGCAGGCAGGAGAGAAGTCAGGATCCAAGCCAGGTCATACACGAAGCAGTCAGGAACATCAACAGGAACCGCAGGCAGAAGAGGAGTCAGGAACGGACCGGGTCATACACAGGAGATCTGGAGGGCAAAGGAGCAAGACAGGGAAGGGTCAGAAAGGCTAGTCTTACTATACACAGACCCAGGAACAGAAAGCACAAAGGCAGTCCAGCCAGGACAGGGCTGAGCTGGACAAGCTGAGCAGGGCAGAGCAGAACAGAGAAGTACTGAGCACAGCTAAGCAGAGCAGGACACAGGAACAGCACTGAGACGCTATACAAACGCGTCCCAGTGCAGAACGTACCCCAATATAAGGCTACAGAACCGGAAAGGGCAAGGCTGGGCTGTAGGCAAAATGCGAGGCGTGCATGCGCCTGAACAGGGAGAGAGAGACCAGAGAGAGGACGGCGCGTCATCACAACGCGCCGCACAAGACGGCGAGACCCGGAACAAGCGGCACCCGACGGAGGTATGATAACCACTCTGACCTCTGGCATCCTGTTAAAGGCTACTGACTACTGTGTACTCTGGCATCCTAGTCCACTGGTCATTCTGTTCCAGATTATTCTGTTGTTTGCTGCCTTCAATCCCTCCTGCATCTCCTGTGAATTCCTCTTCAAGTAGGCCCTGTGTTGTATCCTACTCTACAGCAGGTCTGTTTCCTCAAGCTCCTGGTTAGTGGCACACTTATACGGGTGTGCACATCCCTGCTCCTGGTCTCCTGTAACTTTCAAATCAGCCTTACAGGTCCTTAAGAGGGGTTCACTTTCAAAAGGTCGCACACAAAAGAGTGTCCGACCATTTAACAATTTCACCATATCGCGTGCGTAAAAATGGCAACATGAGTAATTATGATATGAGTAATTAAGATATGGGAGAAGGATATTAATAAACAAATAAATATTGTTTATTGGAAGAAAGCCTGTTATAGAACTAGTAAATATATTCATGATTTGGCTTTGTTTGAAAACCAGTAAAAATTGATGAATAGATGGTATAGAGTACCTACGGTAATTTCTAAAATGAATCCACAACTACCAGATACTTGCTGGGGATGTGGCAGTGTGAGGGGAACATACCATCATGTATGGTGGACATGTGCCAAGGCCAAGTCAGCATGGGATATGGCTTTCAATTTTCTTCTCAAGTATTTTTATATTTCATTGCAAAAAAAATCAGAAATAGCTTTGCTGAATCTGTTTTGGCCATCATTAACCTTGAAACAAGAATTTCTGATTACACACTGTTTTGCGACCATAAAGATATTGTTAGCGAGAGGATGGAAGTCATCTCTCCCGATGGCAACGGTACAATGTATGTCATAATTGAAATGGCAATTAAAAATGGAACAAGGGGTTTATTGGTGTTCAAATACGTCAGAAAAAATAAGTAAAATAAGCGAACAAATATATCAGGAAGTAGTAGATTTATAAACCCACGCACGTTTGGGGGGGCTGATGAAGTATGTTGAGACCTCTTTCCCCGTTCACAGAGTATTGGAGTAGGTATACTGTGTATTGGTAATTGTTTGTATGTTTTTGTATATATTTAAAATGAAATAAAAGGAAAAAAAAATGGCAACATGAGAATCTCGTGGGGAATTAAAGCAAAAGATTGTCATGTCGCATGCTGAATGGCTGCCTCGAATGCTTATACAGCCATTTCACCTCCCAGCCACTGTAGTTCATGCCTCCTGCAGGTGGATGAGCTAATTTACTGGTCGCCTCGAATGCTTATAGAGCTGCTTCACCTCGCAGTGATATACTAGATTGCATTAAGAGCATTAACCCTTTGCGTGCCAGACAAGCAATGTGTTGCCTGCCCCTCTGTCACTCAAGGGGTTAAGGACCCTCTGGCACTGAAGGGGCTAAGGACCTGTAAACACCCTTGTATGCCCTATAGTATAGGGGTGCGTGGGATAATTCTTCACTTGGTAGAAGAGGGGTTGGCTAAACCTTTCCCCTGTGTAAGAGGGAAGTTATTCAGCTAATACTGTGTTGGGCTGGTGAAAAGGAGGATGTCAGGTAAAACAGAGGTCTAACCCTGCATCAAGTAGGAGCTAGAGAGGGAAGAGACAGAGTTGGCCAATGTTGGTGGGTTAAACCTGCACTGAGTAGAAACTAAGGAGGGATGAGACAGACTTGGCCAATATAGAAGGCTAACCCTGCACTGAGAAGCTAAGGAGAGATGAGACAGGCTTGGCCAACATTGTAGGGATAACCCTGCACTGAGTGGGAGATAGGGAGGGATAAGACAGACTTGGCCAATATTGCAGGGCTAACTCTGCACTGAGTGAGAGCCAGGGAGGGATAAGACAGACTTGGCCAATATTGTAGGGATAACACTTCACTGAGTGGGAGCTATGGAGGAATGAGACAGACTTGGCCAATATTGCAGAGCTAACCCTTCACTGAGTGGGAGCTAGGGAGGGATGAGTCGGACTTGACCAATGTTGCAGGGCTAACCCTGCACTGAGTGGGAGCTAGGGAGGGATGTGATTTGGCCATTATTGCCCTGGGTAAGCAAACCATCATGGACTGTTCAGGGGGAAATTCTCTGATCTCCCCAACTGGCCCATGACTGCATGGCCCACTGGGTGACACCCGATCCCTCAGTACGACGATGTGCCCTTGGTTTGTTCTGGCAGTCCTCCACTTGACAGTGTGTTCCCTTAAGGCCACCATCAGAAATCATAGAGCCTGGGACAAGTGCAAGTGGCAGGGACCCCTACAATGGGTGCAATGCCCTGCTCACTCTCCCCTATATTTTAATGGAGCGTTTAACCATTTGAATGCTAGAGGGGTCTCCAATGCTTTGTGTAGCTAAGTGTTGAAGACCTTGCTAGCATTCTAGGGGTTAAACACCTTATTTAAATCAGTGTGCATTTTGGACATTTTTATTTTCCTCAATGGCCCTTGTGTATAAAGTCAAAGTGGATCAATTACAGGTAAAACTAATTGCACAATAGGGGAAAATAAAAAGACCTCTCTAGGATTCTAGGGGTTAAAAGCCCAATTTAAATAAATGTGAATTTTGGAAATATCAATTCCATCCCCACACACCCAGTGCATGGTTTACTCCAGAACTGCACAAATTTGACTTTACCCCTTTGAGTACCAGAAGGGAACAAAATGCATTGCACACCCCTCTGGCACTCAAAGGGTTAGGGCTGTTTGGTCTATGCTCCTGACAACAAGATCTCACCTTGCAAACCAATGTGTTGCACAGTTTGCACCCCCTCGGGAATACAAAGGGTAAAGACAATGTTATGCAATTCTGGAGCAAAGCATCTGAACTGTGGGAGGAAAAATAATATTTTCAAAATTCACAATGATATAAATTGGGCTTTTATACCCTAGAATGCTAGAGAGGTATTTTATTCCACTTTACTTTTATACACAACTATGAAATAGGCATAGGGGAGAAGCATGGGCACAATCGGAAAAGGCATAAGGGAGCAAACATGGTCAGAGTGGCATATGGGGCAAATGGTGTGTGTGGCAAATAGAAGAAAGTATAAGGTCACATAATAATCACATAATAATCACACTAGATCTGAGAGTCAACACTTGGAGTAGAGGCTGAGAGGACAGGAAGGAAGCATGTGTGATGTCCTCACCAGGTCACCTGACTCACAGCAGGGGGAATCCTCCTATCAGGATCCAGGCAACTGGGGCAGGAAGTGGAAAGGCAACGGGAACTGAGCAGTGCTCAGCAGCCCTCAACTTCCCACTGAACAGGCAGCTAAACAGTGAGTCCAGGCAGCACTACAGCATATCAAATGCTTGAAATAGCTGCCTGCTCTTTAAAGGGATAGTAATGTTTCACAAAAACAGCAGCTCCAATTAATCTTCATATTATTTGAGCCATGGAGTGTGTTATTTCAATACTGTCAGAGTTTTAGTTCAAAAGTAATTGAATGATAAAGTATCCCCCTCCCACCCCTTTTAGCTACTGTAAGCCAATTCCCCTCAGATGTGGAATATGGTCTCATGACTGGACAGATCGTAGCAAGGGACAATATTCTTACTGTGATCATAAGGAAAACGCTGCCCCCTTGACAGGTTTTTCAGGTTTTTCCTTATGCTCACTGAAGATTGCCCCTCTCTGAGATCCATCCGGAGAGTCTTGCTACTCTGAGGTGAGCAGTGTTACATCAGTAACAGGGGCGGAAGGGGAATACTTTATCATTCAGATACTCTTGACCAATTCCTCGGCTCCTCCTCTTTTCTGCTGCAGTGAATCCTCACTCTGCTTCCACTCTGTTCACCATGTGATGGCTAGGTTGTGGGAGGTCCCAGCCCAGAAGCAGGTTGCATGACCTGCTTTTCACCCCACCATCACTTGCTACCTCTCTCCTGCCTCATTCTGACTGGTGCTCTTTCAGGGTGGGGCAAGTGCCCCCTCTTTACCCCTTGCGGACACCCATGATTGTTAGTCTTACTTAAAGTGGGTCTGTATGTTGCTCTGTAAAATAAATATTTTTTTAGAAATCAACCTTTATATGTAGATGATACAGCTTGATATTTCATGCCAATTTCCTGCACGGTATGCTAATTAATTTTGTTAGAAGATAGACTGATAACTGACTGTGAGCTCTGTCTAGTTCCATTCATATCATAGTGTGTAATTGTAGCGAACCATAAAGTGCAACACTATACCACCAACAAATAAAGGTCGATTTCTCAAAAATGTTGTATTTTGCAAAAGCATATTACAACACATAATACATTTTTTTTATCTTTAAAAATAAATAAACAAATCTTGATATGGAAGGTGCACTATTACTTAATACAGGTAAGAAAAAGCTATCATAGAGTACCGAGGCAACTGGTTATATCAGCAACAGAGAATGAAAATTAGAGGTTTAAAGGACCCAAACTTGGGGCATTATTTTTAAATTTCTCTATCTACTTGAAGTATAAACTAAGGCAACAAGCAGTACTAATAGCGCGGCTCAGTGCATATCTTGATATACAAATGCATTCCATTGGGCATACCTCTGAGGGAAATGTGAGCAGATGGCTTCTTTGGAGTTTAAGATTGTTGATCTGATTAAACAACTGGCTGTACTAAAACATTAACCTCTTGGGTGCTAGAGATATATCAAAGCATCGTGTTGGGGATGTCTTTAGCATTCAAGGGGTTAAAGAGGCAGTAACACATTATGAAATATATATTTTTTACAGGGATTTTCCTGCTTAGCAATTGAGGGGTGCAACTACTGCTACAGGATGATTCATTGAACGTTTATTACAGCTAAAATGTGCATTTTTATGAGCGAATGATTACTGTGATTTCCATGGCCTTGCCATTTTACATTATAGCACTGCTGTTACTGTTGGGTCACTGACAACATTCCTCCTGTCAAAAATGTAATTCTGATATGTAATAATTTTTAAATAGGGCTTATTCTGCAGACTGAATAGTATTCCACTTGATGAAAGCTTTATTTTTGTGACATAACACATATATCAGTTTTGTCACTAGAATAAAGAATTAGAGCAATTCTGGGGCAAACCAAATGCACCTTGATGGACAAGTGACAATTTACCATATTCTCACTGACTTAACCCATTGAATGCCGGAGTGGTTGCAAGGCTTTGCAAAGCAACGCCTTGGAGACCTCTCTGACATTCAAAGGGTTAAACATCTCTTTTAATAGGTTGAATGCTAGAGAAGCCCCCAATACTATGTAAAGCAAATTTTTATTTCTCACCTATGGGGAAGTTAATTTGCTCACAAATTGCACCATCTTGATAAATCTATTTAAATGGGCGCACTTGAAATATTGCGCAGCTTCGCACTGCATAAACATGTCACCTGGAGTAAAAGGGCGACATGAGAAGGAAACAGGTTCCGTTCAGTAAAACAATGGCATATGCAGTGTATGTTAGCAAATGATGACAAAATGAGAATAGTGAAAATGATTATTGTTATTTTCCCTCTACTGTGCAGCTGGCTTTCCCCAGGATTGCTCCATTAATTTTTGTGCGTATGGCTCATTGTATTCCGGTTAGAATCCTGGCCCTTCCCAGTTGCCTGCTGTCTATAAGTTTGCATTCATTACTTTTGCTGCACTATCTTTATACTTATTTCTTGCAGCACTAAATCTATTTGAGAAGTAGGTTATATTTAGCATTAGTGCAGTGATATGGTCAGCAGCATTACAGAGTGATGAGCACATGCACGTGGCATATAAATGAAAAACATGCATACTCATAAATATATTAAAGGCACAACATGAAAGGTCTTGTAATAAAGATCTATTCCTATGAATACATGCCCACAGGGACAGGTTTATGAGTGAATGCAGTAAGAGATAAGTGCATTAATTTCTGGTCCATCTTAGACCACCGGTCTGGTTTTGACCAGGACAGTCTGATTTTGGACTGCCTTTTAAGGTTTTGTTAGCACTTTCATTATTTCAGAGGTTCTGAAAAGTGAACAAATTCAGTTTTAAGCTCTTGTGATCCCAATGGTTAGAGCACACATCTATCACCATAACAATAATTCTGATTGGCTGGTCATGCTTTAAATCAGCCTTTTAATCCATTGAATGCTACAGAGGTCCCCAATGCATTATGTGCTTAAAAGAGGCCTGCATGGCATAAATTTAACTTTCCATTGGAAAGAATTATAAAGTTAGACATTGACCACTAAAAATATGGTGAATCCCTCTATATTTAGCTGAAAGCATTCTTTCCTGAGGTTTATCCCAAATACCCCAACATTTTGTGTGACTGCTTGAAAAGACACAGGGAGCTGTGATCCAAGTTCCTTCCTGATCTGGCTGTTATTTCTATGCTGGGGGAGTGTTGGGAAATAAGTAGTTGAACAGGGTTTTTTAATTCATTTTTTGTTGAAAGCGATAGGGGTGGGGGGACAAATAGTAAAATAAAATAAATAAAATAAAATGAAAAAAAAGAAAAATGTATAGGTGACAGGGACCCTGACTTGAGCTGTGCGACTGAGGCAGACTGATACTAGACAAGATTGCATATTTTATAGAGAGCCAAGGCAAGACATCATATTCAAACAATTCTTTTGTGTACTATACACACTCAGTAGTTGAGTAATATCCATCAAACATGCAAGGAGTAGGAGCAGTGTAGGGAAGTGTGAGTAAAGTGGTAGTCCAAAAACTGTCTGAAGCCATAGTTGCTGCAGTGTGTGCAATAAATGATAGAGATGCAGTTTGTCAAAGTCCCACTAAAAGTTCCACAACCACCACCAGAACCGGTACTTTGAAAAACCCATGTAAGAAAAATGAAGATGACAATGAGTTGCATTAGTGTTGGAATAATGGAAGAAGGTGTAGCAGTTCAACCAACTGCTTCATCTGACAGTGAGACAACCAAGCACAAATACATATCTTGTGAAAGTAGTAGAGAACGTTGTGAAAGAAAAAGTAAAAATAAATTGTCTAAGACCTCTAAAAGCCTAGATTAATATAAAATTAGTGGGCAAGAAGTGGCAGGTAAGGCTGAGAATGACCTAATGAAGACTGATAATGATGTAAATCTAGAATATATCCCTTGTGCATCCAACTCTTCTTCAGATACAGATGAAGTTGACAGTGAGAAACATTTTGTCTTGCACAGCTGAAAAGGAGCACTGTGTCTGTCTATAAAGTCTTTGAAAAATAATTGTAAAATCTGATCCTAGGTAAGCAAAGATGCCCAAAAATACAGTATCCTGTCAGTCATCATCAGCATTGTCACTGCTTGTAAGTCTAAGCACCACTCATCCACACATGCTATTACTGAGTAACCAGCAGCAACAACACAGGTTATCATCATCCACAACCTTAGCTATGATGAGTGCCTCTTCTGTTGTTGAATGTGCAGCACCTGTGACACTCAGTAGTAGTATAATTGCATCACCATCTATCCCCAGTATTACTTGTAGCCCCACAGGAATCTTGTAGTCTATGAAGTCCACAGTATGGAGATACTTCACCATGATCCAAAGAGCATGTTGCTATCTGTTGTCTTAGTAAAAAAGAATGTGAGCAGGAGGAAAGCAGACTCATGCCTAGGTACCGCCTCAATTATATCCCACCTGAAGCACAACCACAGGTCTGACTGGGATACATAATATCAACATATCAGAGGTGCCACAACTAGCAGCAGCAGATATACTCCAAAATGTTCCTGGGGCTCTGGAGCACATAATAGAAGTAGTAATGTTAGTGATGTGTAAGAGAATATGCCAAGAATTTGTCCATTCCAAATAGCACCTATGGATCATTCTGAAGAGGAGTATGACTCTGAATTTGCTGTAGATGGCAAGAGTCTTAGACTGCTTACACATGCTGGCCCCACCTCCACCACCACCTCCTCTAGTCATGTTGTTAAAGCAATCAAGTTACAGTGTTCTTCTGCCATGTACTAGCAACACACATTTACTTAATTCCTAGGAAGGAGTCCAAAACTTCAGAAAAAACAATCCCAAAGAATGCCTGTACAGTGTTGGCAGTGGACATGCTGCTGTATTCTTTTGTTGAAAATTGAGGTTTTAGAGAACTGAAGGTGGTTAGTTTGGTGGGCAAAGAGTGTACAGCTCATATGGCATTAAAATCCACCTGATAACAGATATGTGTGCAAGTGGGCATATCACAGATTATATGAATGTGAGTGCTCCCCAGTGGGCAACACTACTAGCTTAAAGCATCATGTGGCTGCCAGTAATCTTGCCTCTGGTTCTGATAGTGTGATTAAAAGGCTGCTGCAGCAGCAGCAGCAGGATAGCCCATACCATCAGTACACCACCTTGTGCATGAAGTGTTTTGAGAGACAGTCCTACAAATCTGTAGATCTTTTAAGTAAACTAGAGCAGGTGATAGAAGAATGGCTTGTACCCCACTCCTTGGAAGCTGGTTTTATGTCTGCTGATAATGGTTCCTACGTAATTTCTACCTTGAGAATAGGAGAAATGGTGCGTGTACCCTGCTTTGCCTATGTGCCAAATATAGTTTGGACCAGATTCTTGGAAGAATCTGAAATCCTCAGAGAGATGCAGAATGTGGCCTGCAAAATCAGTGCCCATTTTAGCTGCTCCTAGAGTGCATGCAGCACATAAAATTCTATACAAGAGTCTAACAGCCTGCCCCATCGAGTGGAGGGTTTCATTGTGGAGGATGAGAAGGAGAAAGTTAGGGATAAAAAAGGTTAGACTGCATAGTGAAAAGGAAGGCAGCAAAGCGAGCAGAAACATCAATCAGAATATCTCGTTACCGTCTCAGGGCTGGCAATCCAACATTGTGGTGGTGGTAGTGCTGGCAGCACATCTCTGTGGGACTTGCTCCCAGAATATGGGTTGGTAACTGATACACAGGAACTCCTAGCTCCTGGAAGTGATCCCACTTCATGTGAGACATTTCAGTGTACTTGCTGGACAGCTATGTTCTCGGCAGAAACAATGACCCCATGGACTTCTGGAAAACAAAACAATGTGTGTGGCCAGCACTGACACAAACAGCCATTGAAACCCTTAGTTGCTCTCCAGCAAGTGTTGAGTCTGAGTGTATTTTCAGTGCAATGGGTTATATTGTAAATAACCATTGGACATGGCTATCAAGCAGATACCATATAAATATCAGGTATCAAAACTGAACATAACTACACATGATAGAGAAAGCCAGTGCACAAATATTATTAACAGCAGCACAGAAGGATGAGGGATGTGAAGGGTTGCCACAGTCTACACTATTGGGACCGTCACTATGACCACTGATTAATGTTTGTCAATAATTTGACAATAATGATAGCGTACTTTTGAGTCAAACATGATAACAGCAACAATTGCTGTAGGAATCATGAATATATATATATATATATATATATATATATATATATCATACCAGTCCATCACTGTGCACATCTGCCACATTAATTGTAGATTGTAAAGGTTTTTTTTTCCTTTAAAAATAATAGCCAATATAGCAGCAGGCTTACAGGGAGAAAAAATAAGAATATAATTTATTGCAGGACTCTGGCTTTCCAAAAACAAGCCCCAAATAAATAATTTTTTGCATAACTCAGGCGTGCAAAAAAACAAGCCCATAGTAAATAATAATTTGCCAGACAGGTTTGCAACATATGTAAGGCCAGAGATTTTTTTTTTATTTTTAACCAGTGCTATTGTACCAAGTCGTGTCCCTTCCTTTTCCTTTTTCACAACCTTGTCATAAATCGTGCACAGTACAGTCACTGATTACTGTACTGTGCCTACCCCAAAGGAAAAATATTCAGAGACCCATGATTTCAGTGAGTGGAGAGGTGGAGAAGAATGGCCTTCTACTTCTTCACAATTACCATCACTGGCTGGGACAGGTGATGCTGCTGCCTCAACATCATCATTGCAGCTACCAGGATTATTGATGGCAAGTGGAGCAGGCTCTGGTCTGATACTGCTTGTAATGGAAGCTAAGAAGGGACCGCGTCGCCTTCCGCCATCGTTCACGGGTCTCTCCTTATCGATGCTGGACTGGTGCCGTCGGATGCACCGGTCGAGCAGATCAACGGTCCGGTGGTTGACTCAAAGCGGCGTCGAACCCCAGAGTAGCCAACCCTACGTTGAAGGATGCGGATCGAGGAGGGGTCGATGGGCTCTCGAACCATCGAGTGTCGTAGAGCCTGAACACCGGGCAGTAGAGTGTGAAGCCTCTACTCCCGGGCTACGAGAAACAGGAAAAGTGTTGCAGGAACAAAGGGTAGCGGTAGCCAAGCCGTTCGAGCACTCTGGTGCTCGAATTGAAGGTTCTACTGGAACACGCAAGGCAGAATCCACATTGCCGTCTGACAGCATCCGAAGTGGGGTAGCAGGATACTGGCAGCAGACGGAAAAACGATGCAGGAACCTGGGCTCAGATGGGTGGCAGATTGGCCGCTTTAATACCATAGGAACACACACGACTCCAGGACTCTGGTTCACTCCAAAACATAACTCACTTTATTGACAAAGACCACAGATATTTATACACAAATCTTACATTGGAACTTATGGGGGAAACCAGATACAATAGGGCATGATCCAATCACAATACATCAGACAAAGGCCAGCAACAGATGGTCTTAACAGATACAATAACTTAGACATGATTACATTTAAGATACAAAAGAGTTTGATTGAACAAAGACTTGAGGGCTTGAACTAATTACCACACGGCAGGAGTCTGACTGCAGTTCACAATGGCTTAATTAAAACACAGAAGGGGGTCTAACTACAGTACACATAGTGAAATGGCTGGAGTGGCTGCAATACACATCTTAGGGGCAGTGGCCCAAGGTTGAAGCCTTTGTTTGACTACTTTGAATGCCCTGCTCAAACCTTGACCAATCCCTGAGCTGCCTACTGTTCCCCAGCTTAGGCTATGGAAGATATTTGCATGCCTACTCCAGGGGTTCGAGTGACCCAGCTTTCCCCTCTTTACCCGCCGCCGAACGTTCTATCCGGTGGCGCTGATCGTACACCGCGCCGGTACCAGCCGACTGGTAGTCTGTGAGTGTGTAAACCCTCAAACACACTTCGTACATTAAACATTAAATGTTCAACATATATTAAACATAGTACACGAACCAAAGTTTATAAACATAAGTCTTTCTCTTAGGGAATAGCTGGCCAGTTCATACGCCAAGGCACAGCACAGAGTCCAAACAGTAATAAATGTCCATACTCTTTGGATGCATACTTCGAGGTCCAGACAAGGGCTCAAGTAACGGGTAGGATCTGTTATATTTCTCCCCCTTTTTTGTACCAAGCCTGCGGTTGCGTTAGTAAATGCTGGCTTGGGACTCTAAGAGAGCATTACTGCTGTGAGACGCTTGTCTGGACAGTTCGTTAGTCCAGAGGCCTTGGTCCTAGGCCAGTCACAAGTGTGGAGCCCCTTGTCCTGGGCCAGGGAAACAATAAGCAAGCCCCTTGTCCTGGTCCAGGAGAAAATGTGAGCCCCTTGTTCGGGTCTGGAAATGATGCACAGGCTCCTGGTCCTGGGCCAGGAGTACAATTTTGGTCCTTGGTTCTGGGCTAAGGAAACTGGTGCCTCCTGGTCCAGGCTAGCACCAAATTGGGAGGCCTCTCCTGAATCCTGCTCCAGGAAGAGCTGGGGTCCAATGTTACTGGGTCTGGGGCCAGTGGCTCAGGGTCCAGAGCCAGTCTATAGGGGGGATCTTTTTGTGGCGACTGTATCGTTGGGCTCTCAATGGCTGGGGATCAAGGTGTGGGGAGAGAGGCACATCTCTCCCTTTTAGTTGGGCAAGTGTCCCCGAGGTACGGGAGAGGATGTCATTCCCACTCTCCTGGGCTGGGGCAACATTCAGAGCGCTGTTAGTACCCCTGGGAACTTGCTTGGCTAGGGCAGGGGTATCCAAAGGGCCGGTGAGGAGCGCACTCCCACTCACCAGCCTAGGGCAAACAGATTCTGTACAGAGAACAGACCTGGGCCAAGGCTCAACTTCTCTAGGGAGGACAGTGGTCCCACTCCCTTTGGCTGGGTCAATAGTTGGCCTGGTGGGGAACACATTCCCACCCACCAGGCAGGAGTCAGAAGGGGAGAGGGTCACAACAGGGCCCTTGGTGAGGACCGTGGTCCCACTCACCAGGCCAGGGGTCACAGGAAAAAGGGGAAACAACCGTTGGGCTGGGAGCGAGAACTGTTGTCCCACTCACCCCAGCCAGGGATTCACAGGGTCTGGTGGGTTCGCTCCCATCCACCAGGCCAGGGGTCACATAAAGGTTGGTGGGCTCGCTCCCACCCACCAGTTCACAGTCCATAGGGGTAGTACAACAGACATTAGCACTGCAAGGGGGCAATCTTTTGAACTCATTTTCCTCCTGGGCCCCCCACATCAGGGCCATATCTTTTCTTGAGGAGGAAGGTACTGTCAATCCTCCTGGCAATTTTATCCATACACTTGGATAACACATTCTTCCACTTCTCCAGGGTAACAGCAACTGCGAACAGACTGGGGCTGCTGGTGGGAACCTGCATCTCTTCCACCACAGCAGGGGTTTCCCAGGCCCTGGTGAGCTCGCTCCCACTCACCAGGCCAGGGGTTACAGGGGGGCTGGTGGGGCACGCATTTCCACCCACCAGTTCACAATCCATATCCATAGGAGGGCCAGCAACACTGCTCTCTTCCAGTCCACTTGGGTCCTCCTCTTGTAGGCCACTCATTGCAGGGCCCTTCTCTGCTGTGAGGGAGACCGCAGTCCCATCCCTCAAGGTGGTATCATCCATGGCCCTGGAGAGCACACCTTGCTCCTTCTCCAGGGCATTTTTCAATACAACATGGGGCATCTCTTTGGGGCTGCTGGTGAGCTCTTCCCCACTCACCACAACAGGGGGTTCACAGGGGCTGATGGGCTCTCTCCTACCCATCAGTTGGGGCATAACATTGCTGCTGGTGGGGACTTGCGTCTCATCCACCGCAGCTGGGAAAGCAGGGGAAGGGGCAACATGCCTATCAGGGGATAAGCATGTCCCATCCCCTGATGCAGAGGCATCTTTGTGGCTCAGGAGGAACGGATTCCCAGTCCTCAGATTAGGAAAAGTATAATCCAAGGGCAAAGGGGTATCAGGGAGAACCGTTGTCCCACTTCCTGATTTAGGGGCAACACAAAGGGCACTGGTGAGGTGTCATGGTTTGTTAAGACTCTCAGATTTAAGGTTTGGTAAAAACGTAACTTTATTGAAAAGTTAAGGCAAACCCCACAGGGTATCAACATATATGACAATACAACAATAAATGACAAAGAGAATAGGTTCTACCGGCCTTGCCAACAATACCGGGCAAGGCAACCCAAGTGACAGGTGCAATAACCATAGGCTTTACCGGCCTTGCCAATACTGGGTAAGGCAACCGTGAGATGAACGTACCGGTTCTACCGGCCTTACCAATACTGGGCAAAGCAGCCCAAAGGAGTTCTGAGTGTAGGCAGAGCAGCCTGAGGGATCGCAGATAGTAGGCTCTGCCGGCCCTGCCTATACCGGGTAAGGCAACCTAAAGATGGTAACGTAAATAGGTTCTACCGGCCTTACCAATACCGGGCAGGACAGCCCAAGAGAGGAGACCTGGCTGTCAGATGACTATGTGTTACGGTTTTTAGGACACTCAGACCAGTATGTGAAATAAAACACAATTTTATTAGAATAACAATAATGCAAACGGTCGCCCTCTAGTGGCGGTTGAAATAGACACACAGTGAAGACTGATATGTTGCAAAGAGATAATGCACAATATAGTTGACATGCACAATTACTATGCAGATAATGGTGTTCTCTACCCCAAAGGGTTAAGAGCATAAATCAGTCAGTCTCAGATGTGGTGGTTTGGCACGCCCTGGGTGTTAAAAGGAGGTGCTGATAGAAACAGTCCACAATGTACTGGAAACGTAGATGCCTAGCCAAAGTGACCGAGTAGTAAACAGAACAGAGATCCAAATAGCCCCCGCGGGCTTACTTACTGGAAGACTGCTTCTGCGAGTGCAAGTGTGTGTAGCCCCCACGGGCGTAACGAAAACCGGCCTGCAATGCAAGAGCTGACTGAGCCTCCTCAGACTTTAACCGGATACCAGCAGTAATAGTGCTAGAGCCAATAGCCCCCACGGGCGTATGCAACGGAGTCTGCCAGAGCTGAAGCCTTCCCTCTATCGCCACTCTGCTTCAATAGATATCGCCCAGTAAACAACGACAAGGGAGAGCCAATGGCGCCCAACCGGCCCACAATAAGTGACTACTCTGCAACGGGATGGATAGAGTCGCCGTTGGTAAGCGGCCAACTCAGCAGACGTAGCACCACGGAAGAGGCTCAATTCTGGGAATCGAGATGGCGAGAGCAAGGCAGCACTGCTAGGGTTAATATGCACGTTTACACGAGGCTCTGCAAGCAACGAGGCTCTGCAAATATAGTGAGGCACACTGAGGCACGCACAGCTCTGCAAGTATAGAGGTTCACTGCACTGATCAATGGCAACACCAGGCAAGGCGGTCACACGGTGGCTGGCAATAGCGGTTGAGAATGTCGCGCCGGCGACAACGGGAACGGAGGTCACTGGAACAGGCTGGAAGTCGATCTCGGAGCAGGAAGTCAGCCGGGCCGGGTCGGAGCACGCAGGAGGTAGTCATACAAGCCGGGTCATACACGAACAGGAACGTCAGCCAGTCTGAGTCGGTACACAGAGCAGGAACGTCAGCCAATCCAGTTCGGTACACAGGGCAGGAACAATTCAGGCAGAGTAGTCAGGCAGTCCGGGTCATACACGGGACACGAATACAGGAGCCAGCGTTTAGTAACGGGAACACCACAAAAGGGCAAAGCTGCAATGACAGGGCTCAGTATTTAAGAGTTACCACTGGACGGAGCAACACCACATTAGCCAATAATAAGCACTGTCATAATGTCGCCAGAAATAACACGGGCACCGTGATACCCAGTCCCTTTAGCACTGGTGATGTCTAGATGCTAGTGTTAGCGACTGACTTCTTGTCCTCAGAATCACTAGCCTCAGGGTCCATCCAGCTTCTCTTTTTTTTTTTTACAACAGTGGCTGTGGTTATAGTGTCAGCAAGCACTATGAAGCACTAAGTAACCACTTTATTTTTTTAATATTTGATTTTTTCTCTTTCTCACTGTCTCCTTCCACTCTGCTCTTCTCCTAAAATACACCACCCTAGAGTGGGTTTAGACAGAATATGTTTGGGAAATTCCACATCATTGCATAACATAAGAGGGAAATGGAAGAATCTTCCTGAATTTTTCTGTGCTCCTAGCTAAAATGCGGAAAATTGAGATGTTTCTCTATGCGCAAAATTTCCCGCCTGGAAACAAAAAACCATGGCAATAAAATTTTCACCCATTCCTACTAAGTAGGTCCTCAGCATTTTGCTTATCAATGTGTTGACGACCTCTCTAGCATTTTGGGGGGGAGGCTCTATTTAAATCAATTGCAGTTTTTATTTGTCTTTTGTGGTACATTTGGTTTGTCCTAGATTTGCACCTCTTTAATTTGATGAATATGGCCCTTAGATGTACATAGGTGTGTGCAGAGAAGTAAGCGTACACAAGTGTGTATTGCACCACGCCACACTAAAACAGGTGTGCAGTGCCCATGATCTGGAGAATAGTACAGAATCCAGTCACGTCAATACAGGGAAGTATTTACAGCAAAACTGAAGTATAGACAACCTTACAGCAACAATTAATTTATATGCTGACAACTTTTTCATGCTGATAATACATGCACACACACCTAAGAAAATCAGTCATTTCTGAAAGACAGCTGGTTAAGGACTACAATTAAACACTACAGAGCCCACAATTATTGGGCAAAAACAGCTGGTTAGCCACAGTCTTCCACCACTGAAAAGTAGTTAATCACTGTTTATAAACAGTTTATAAACCCTTTCAGAGATCAACTGGAATGTCCAACCTTGGACAAATTCACACCTAAAATACACAATCATTATCTCATTCGTCATCGTCAGAATTACAGTTTCAAAGTCCAACCCCCCCCCACACACACACACAGTCACAAACTATTGTTAAGTAATCAGCAACACTGGTCATCTACGATGAGTGCTTCTGCTGGTGTTCCTCCAGGAACCCACAGTCTATAAAATATTTACTCAATGCAAAGGCTAAATATGTTCCTAACTGTTGTATTAAAAAAAAACATGTGAGCAGAGGGAAGCAGGATCCCAGCTATGCACATCCTCAATGAAATCTCCCTTGCAGCACATCAAGAGGTCTGTCTGGGAGAAACAACAGTAGCATGTCAGTGGTGCCACTCCAAGACTAACAAAAGTAGAAGCACTCCTATGCACAAAGCCAAGGGGTACCTAATAGTAGTATTGTAAATGTCTCAGGGAGTGGGGCAATATTTTCCTCTGTAACAATGACAATCATGTCTTCTACTGCTGTTATTTTACAAATGCAAGGCACAGAGGAGGATGACTCTAAGTTAATTGGAGGTGACAAGAAATGTATAGTCATTGCTGCCACCAATACCTCCACCACCACTAGTCATGTTGTTCTAAAATAATTAAGTTATACAGTTCTCCTTCTATATGCCGCCACATATTACTTTACCAGTAGAACATGTTTTTTTTTTTTTTTTTTTTATAAATCTCACTGATAACAAATTGGACATGTTTAATAACATGAAGTTATTAAATGACCTTTGTACTTTGTATAAAGTTCAAAATCTAAAGCACAAAGCCCATGCACACTAGTATCCCCAAAATAGACACATCTGGATACTTTTAAGAAATAGGGTAGTCATATATTAAGGTGCCACAGGGGAAAGTAACAGATAAACTCAGATAGAACATTTATTCAACAAATTAGATGTGCTTTTTTGCCTTAAGTTATTGATGTACGTACACCTTTTGATTAACATGACATATAGGCAGTTTTTAATTCAGCTTTCAAATATGAAAATATGAATTAAAGGGATAGTAATGTTTCACAATAAAAGCAGCTCCAATTAATCTTCATAGTATTTGGGCCATGGAGAGTGTTATTTCAATACTGTCAGAGTTGTAGTTCAAGAGCAATTAGTTCAAGAGCCCCTTTAACTGATGTAACACTGCTCTCCTCAGAGCAGAAAGACTGTCAGGATGGATCGCAGTGAGGGACAATCTTCAGTGAGCATAAGGAAAAACCTGAAAAACCTGTCAAGGGGGCAGGGTTTTCCTAATGCTGACAGTAAGAAGATTGTGATGTGACCTGGCTGGTCCAGGGACCAGATTCCACTTCTGAGGAGAAGGAGTGGCTTACACTGGGTAAAAGGGGCAAGAGGGGGATACTTTATCATTCAATTACTCTTGAACTACAACTCTGACAGTACTAAAATAACACTCTCCATTTCCCAAATACTATGATGATTAATTAGAGCTACTGTTTTTGTGAAACATTACTAAGTCATCTCTTTCCTTTTTTGATGTATGTATACCTTTTGTTTAAGATTACATATAGGCAGATTTTAATGCAGTTTTCAAATATGCAAACTTGAATTAAGATGAAAGGTCCACTTTAATTCCTATCTATTCCTCAGGGGTATTTTTAAGTATTAAATAACAATTCATATTAGATAAGACTTGATTAAAATGGGGGTACTTTGGTGAGGTAGGCAATCTTAAACATACTTTAGCCAAACTATGTAACAAAACTCCTTTTTTTTAAGTCAGTAAATCAGCTTTGGTTTAGTATATACTTTGTACAGGCTTCCCATTTGGGTAATTTGTATGGAGCAGCACAGGATTGTTTTTTGTTTTTCATTTTTAACTATCATATAGGAGTTAGGCAGACCCAGCACCAATAAATCAGTTTCAATAAAATCATCTGTTTCAGACCTCTCGAATTCAAGGGTTAAAATCCCCATGTAAATCAACAGAACTCTACTAGTTTTCATGTGTCCCTAGGATGCGGTTAGTTAAAGGGATAGTAATACTTCGTTTTAACTTTATTTTATTTTGTAGGCATTAAAAAAACATGAAGAATGTTATAAGTCTTATATCTCAAACCTTTATAGTTTAAGAGATATTCACAAGCAAAGTTTCCCCCTCCCGCCCCTTTTGCCTAGTGTAAGCCACCTCTTCTCAGATGTGGAATGCAGTCTATAGACCAGACAGATAACAGAAGGGGACACTCTTATTCCTATGAAAACAATGAAATCCCTGCCCCCTTTGACAAGCTTTTCAGGTTTTTCCCTTATCTTAATTGACGATTGTCCCTCTCTGCAATCTACCTGGGCACCTCCCTTCTGCGTTGGGTGAGCAGTGTGACATCAGTAAAAGGGGCGGGAGGGGGACACTTTGCTTGTGAATATCTCTTAAACCATAAAGGTTTGAGAGATAAGACTTATATCATTCTTCATGTTTTTTTAATGCCTACAAAATAAAATAAAGTTAAAACGAAGTATTACTATCCCTTTAACTCTAAAATCGTTTCTCTTTAACTTCCGGTATATGGTTGTATTTGTTTTTGCTGCTTAAGGAAATTACAGTTTTATACAAGGGAATGTTTCCAAGGTGACATTGTCGAAAATAATATGATTATCCCAAAATGGAAAAAAAGATTAGTGCCTAAGCATTTTGCTAGGCTTGCTTATTTTCATTCTGTTTATTACTGTAAAACTTGTACTATATTAAGCACTGCATAGCAGGAAAAGTTGTAATCAAGCAATTTATACTACAGTTTCATTTACTATTAAAATAAATGACATGGAAGAATGAGGAGTAAGCATCATAAGCTAACTCACAGAAAATTAAAGAGGCTATCTTAGTACTTGATAATCTCTCCAGGGATTTTGAGACAATGTTTGATCTTGCATACCATATGCACTGCCATATCTATGCAGAGAAGACAAAGCCAAGCGTTTACAGTACTCTGGAAGACAGTTATCAGCTGGTGAGAACATCTAGCAACTGACAAAATCTCTCCAGTGGGAAAATGTCTCCCAGTCTGTTATGCTTTAAATAGATGGCAATCGAAAAAATGGTAAAATATTTTTCATTCTTTGCACTTGTACAGTATAACCCTTTGTGTGCCAGAGAGATCCAGTGCAGGCAACACAATGTTTTGAATGCTACTTTGACATTCTAATGGTTAAACAGTGAGAATGATGTCAGTCACATTCCTTAATACTCAATATCTTCAGAGCTATACACCTTTATGATTACCCCTCCAATCCCATTTGCCTTATGTCAGTCTGTTTACAGGAAAGTGGGCTGACCTCTCTATCAAGCATTTTCTTTGGTTACCTGTGGGGTATTTTACTCACACAGAGACATTTGTTTCTGTATGTGAGTAGAGACAGTGCCTCCAGTACACTGATTGAGCTTTAGTGCATAGGATGCATTTAAACTACTCACATGGTGACATAGTTTGTCGAGCAACCTTTCAGCCAGTTCCTTTGGAAAACCAACTGTTATCAGGAAAAGAGGTGGAAGGGGGGATATTAAAAGCTAAATAATACTGAAACTAATGAGCATTAAAACATCTGAATGATATAAGTCACACTCTTTAATACCATACAGTGCAATTAAAAATTCTACCATTAATAGCATTTTAATGTTAAAATTATCAGTATTTTTTTCGGCCACGTTTATATGTCATGAATAACCTAGAATTTAGAAAATAGTTCACAGTTTATAGATCAACCTAGCCTTTCACTTCCAAACAGATCTCTCTAAGCCTCCATAACTTTAGACACATTGAAATATCACATCCAGGAATAAACTAGGTTTTTGAAAGCCTTCCTCTCTGGAGAGATAGTCTTTCCACTGTTTAAATCTAGACCTTTATTAGGCTACCTAAAGCACAAATTTCTAAACCTAGAGACCAGATAACCCAGCTCCACGAATGCATTATAATTTGGAGGACATATTTTCAATAGTTTTTGTTGCTAGTAAAGAACATTAGCCCTTGTTATCCAAGACAGACGTCTCTAAACCTAGACACATTGATAAATCATAAAGTGACCTTAATTTAGATTTATAAGCTCTTTGACAGAGGTGACCGAAATGTTACAGCCCTATGTTACAGTTCTCCTATCTATATTCTGAACTCACTTTTCTTCTGGGTCCCCCCACTGATCCTGTCACAGAACTGGTCAGAGCAATTTTATTGACTGTAATCCATGTGGGTCAGGCTTTCATTGGAGTTTGTAATGAACATTGTAACCTCCAACATCGCTTGTGTGCAAGTTCTGCCCGTTGTCCCATAGACAGCCACACAAGACTGCCCTTCTTCATCTCTACTGCTTTCTTGTGTGAAAACAGAAAAAACAAAATAGGACCCTGTACTTTGGTGCATTCTTGTTAGATGATAGTCATCCATGTTAAAAGCTACATAGCTCATCATCTTACTTTTCACCTCATATGACATAACCAGTGCAGCACTACCTGTGCGAAAGGGGCCTCTGTAGTACGGAGAAAAAATTCTGAAATATCAAGTTGTAAAATGTATTTGACAAACTACCAGAGGGTTATGAAATCACATCCATCCTCTGTTTTAAAAGGATTACTTTAACTGTTATACTAAAGTTGTTCAGCAGTTCCTCTCAGGCAAATCCATCTCCAAAAACATCAACTGGTTTATTACACTATGGCTATGCTATAAAAATGAAAAAAAAATATAGTACTAAATTTCTTGTAGACCTTGTAGCAAAAGCTTCAATAACTTTGCATTATTTTAGTACTGTGCTGACTTGCATTTAATATTATTATTCCAGTAGGTGCAAGGAGACATTGAAATCATTGAAGAACAGCCTTTTAGGCCTGATTAAAAAAAAAAAGAGGTAAACGCTAACCAATAAAGAACAAAAATGAATATTTGTGCTGGAGATGATACCAAGTCAGGTACTGCTCAATCACATTTTGCTTTCTTGCAACATTAAAGAGGAGACATTTTAATATTAATATCAGTCTTTTTCTGCCCACTAGGACAGTCGATCCCTGAAATGTCACATAAAGGGTACTCCTGCTGCTGGGAACTGCATCTTTCCATAATTATTACAGGCTAAGCTGTTGTATTTTACATTCACAATTTCCTCTAGTAACCAGGTTTCAGACAGTTTTCACTGGCAACAGTTCTCCACAGATTGTCATAGTAACACTTTATCACATACCATCAATTTGATCTTTCAGGTAAGTAAATAAAGATGTTACTTATGTCCTGTCAGTTTGAAATGTTATGCAATTTTTGAATAAAACAACCGTCAGCAATGGTAGTAACCTTGTTTTACTAAACTGGAAAATCTCTATTTACGCAAAGAGCTAAGAACGAGAGGTCATCCATTAAAACTTGAGGAAAGGTGCTTTTTACTGAAACAAAGGCAGGAATTTTTTTCACAGTAAGGGAGGTAAAGCTATGGAATTTTTCTGCCTCAGGATGCTGCTTGCAGATACTGTAACTGCTTTCTAAAAAGCAATGTATACCTATCTAGCATAGAACAATATTGAGAATCATTCCAGATGGCTTCAATGCAGATAGGTTGTTAATCCAGAGAACTATCTGACTGCAGTTTGGATTTTTTTACCCACTTGGGGATTCATTGGAAATGGCTTCAATGAGGTTTTTTTTTTTGCTTTCCTCTGGATACTAAGTGTTAAATATTAAAAGTATATCTACCATTATATTTCTGAAGTACAACATAGGACAACATAGTGCTTATATTCCATGCATTCATCATCCACACATTTATCCTCAAAATCCTATACAAAAGCTACTAATAAGCTTATCACTTTCAATATTTAATATTTAACACTTAGTATACAGTTTATATTAAGTTCAGTTATACGTGGAGGTATGTACGTGGTTAATTGTATTCCTTGCATTTCTTCGATCACATATTTTGTATACAATGTTTTTGTTAAACAATGCTTTTGTTAAACCTGAGATATACTGATTTTATTTTTAGTTTTTTCAGAGTTGGAAATATTAAACACTATATGGTACAATTACAAATGGAAATAATAATGTTGATATTGTTTTTTTAAAAAATGTGTATATAATATGTATTCATTTACTATATTAGATGTGATATCTTTGTGAGATAGATAGATCCGGCTATTAGGGCAACTTTATATTTAGTGTTAGTGTTAATTACAAATGTTGTCATTCTGTAACCAAGTGAGCTAATTGGTAAGATTAGCTGATTGGTTATTTTGAATGAATAACCTTTGATCTTTTACTCATAGAGATGGTGTATTGTGTTGAAGCAAATTAGTCTATGAGTAAGCACTGCATGTGCGAAATGCGTGAGACTATTGCTCTCTTATATTCCATGTGAGTTTTCAATAAAGAGATGTTTTTAAAGATTGTCACGAGTGCGGAAGATCCATTCTTCTTTGGTGTTCTCATGAATGTTTTCAGTGAATCCAATTCTTTCTGCACCATGTCTTCTTCAAGGGATTGGTGAGTGATATGTGAACTATATTAATTGATTAAACATGGTTCCACTCTTTTTCTCTTTCCTTGCCATATTACAATCAAACCAGTATCCTCACTTGGCTGGTGATTGCTGCTGACATCATAACACACAATCAATGTCAGCCAGTAAGATGATGATTGTGTTGGTGAACCCCTTGCCTCTTCTTGTTTAACCCTTTGAAGAGAGAGAGTCTAGTGCATTCGAAAGGCCTTTATTGAAACTTTGTTCATACTTACTCTAAACCATGTGTGTGGGGGACCCAACATCCGGTTTCATCCCAGTCCTCTGTACATTGTAGTTACGCCCTTGGCTGTGCAGGGAATTAAGGTATATGATCACAGGCTTAAAAAGTCAGAGGGTACTTCACAAGTGAGAGAAAAAGAAACCAGGAGCATTTGTATGCTGGATTTAATTCTCAGGCATCCATAGGTACAACATCCTATGCATCATTCACACCTACAATGGCTCTACCCCATTTCTTATATGGCCCCTGTTCCAGACCTAATCCAATGACACAGAAAATGGCCTGAGCCTTTAACATACAAGGTCAAAAAAGCTCTTAACCCTTTGGATGCTAGAAAGTCCCCCAACGCATTACAAGCTGTTTGAAAACTCTTTAGCACTCATGGGGGTTACATAACGACTGGTGAATGATTATTCAAACTTTTAAATAAACCAGTTACTATAAAACAGGAGTGCTTGTCTGCCACGGGGGCCCGGAGATATCTATAATCATACCCACATTTTAAGATTTTGTGTGGGTGGCACAGGTATGTCTCAAAATATGGTACTCTAGGAAGAACCTAATTTTGCCATTGGCATTTAGTTTTATATTATTTTAAATATTTTGTTTTAAATAAATATTTACATACTGGCCCTTATATGTGGTGATACTTGCCTAACTATATAATTATAGTTAGGACACAAAGTTAGACAGAGTCCTATAGAGTCCCTAGATAGAGGGAAACTGCTGGAGTTGCAGGAATCACAAGGACGTCTGGAAATTGAAAAGGAGGAGTGGAGGAGAGATACAGTATACCACTACTGGGGGTGATCCAGTAAAGGCGTTCACACCTTGAGGCGGGATTGTGCCTCATAAAAAAGTGAGTGGGAAGTGAGCCCACCTATTGAAGTGTGGTGAACACAGTGGAGGTTAAATTCCAGTGAAATAGTACAGTCTGCACTTAGATTGTTTGCAGATACTGAGCACAGCTTGTGGCAGAGAGATCAGCTACAGCGTGGTCTAGCGTAGGAGGGGAGTCAGTCAGGCCAAGGGTCGGAAACGTATCGGATAGTCAGCCGGAGTCAGCACAGAGCAGTTAGTCAGCCAAGCCAAGGTCAGTACTGTATCGGATAGTCAGCTGGAGCCGAGGTTAGCACAGAGCGGGTAGTCAGACGGAGCCAAGGGTCAGACTGGAGTGGAAGGCATCAAGTCAGGGATCGAACATAGCCGGAGTCAAACGTAGCCACAGGTCATACACAGATCAGAGCATAGGAAAAAAATCACAAGAGCTAGCGGACAGGTACATCACGAAAGGGCACAGGAGTACTGGCAGAATGAGGCCTAGCAAGTAGGCGGAGACTAACTCTGGCAATTACCACAGGCCTATAAGAATAGCGAACACGCATAAGTGTGACACTCAGGATGTGATAGTACAATGTCGCCTGCAAACCGCAACAGCGCTCGCACAAACAGTTAGAGCGAGCCGGCGGCTGGACAGGTAGGAGTGCCGCCGGCTTGCTCTAACTGTTTGTGTCAGGCCAAGTGGTGCTCCTGTCTGTCTGCCAGCTGCCAGTTTACGCATGTGTGGTTCTGTCTCCCGGCTTCTTCCAGATTTCATCGTCTTCGTGCGCTCTGACGTCAGACGCCATCAGACTCACCAGATGCACTGAAGCCTATAAAGAGCCATGTAGTATGGGCCTCAATGCTCTTTTGTTGAACTTATTGTGAAGTTGTTTTTCCCTTCAGTTGCACTCCTTTGTTTGCCTTCTATGTACTTTTCAGACCTCGGCTTGTCCCTTCTCTTGCGCTCCTTTCCCGCCTGCCCTGACCTTGGCGAACCACGACTTCACGTATTGGGTTTTCCTTGTAGGTACTGAGTTTTTGGACCCTACTGAGTGTCCCATATTTCATATTCACGTTTTTTTCTGTCGGGCTCTGCTCTCGTCCTCTACTTACAAAGTAATATAGCTCCTGCTATTCTCTGTGCTATCCATTCTGCACAGAGGAAGTATTCAGGCAGCTAACAATTATATAATTCTTATGTCTAGGGGCAGCACAGTGGCTCAGTGGTTAGCACTATTGCCTTGCAGCGCTGGGGTCCTGCGTTCAAATCCCACCAAGGACAACATCTGCAATGAGTTTGTATGTTCTCACTGTGTTTGCATGGGTTTCCTCCGGGTACTCCAGTTTCCTCCCACACTCCAAAAACATAGATTGTGAACCCCAATGGGGACAGGAACCAATATGAGTGTAAAGCGCTGCGGAATCTGTGTGCGCTATATAAATAAAGGATTATTATTATGTCTCTGGGTTATGAGACAAAGGTTGAACTTGATGGACTTGTGTCTTTTATCAACCTAATTAACTATATTATTATGTTCAAGCTGCTTGTAGAGAAAATAGCTTATGTCAGCATACTTGCCTGTAATCAGTGTCCACTGGTATTGTATTCAGAAAGGCTGTTATCATATTCCAGCCTAGTTATAGATAATCCTGAATAATAAATAGGAGCACTGGAACTCTGGAAAAGGCAGAGATGTGTATTCCCTCAGAGCATATGGAAGACTAGGTTTTAGGCCTCAAAAACAAATAGAAATATTTTACTAATGAGTTTATACAATCACATTTTTAGGTGGTAGTGTTTTGTTATATATTGGATACCGGTCTAGAATTCAAGGGGTTAAAAGCCCCATTTAAATCAATGGGAATATTTGAAATGTCTGTCTCCTATTATCAAGCTCGTCTGCAATGGAATTACATTAGCCTCTTTGACTTGTTAGATGGCTTATTTGCTGATAAATCCTATGCTCTAGGCCAGAAATACCCTTTATTCTTAATAGAACAAGCATAAAACAAGTACAAGGTTAGTAGGTTATTTGATCCATCGTTTGTTTAATTGCTCTCTGCTCAGTTTCTTTAACTAAGTACTAATAGCTTTTTAATGGGAGATCAAATGTATACACTAATTTTTCAAAGGACATTGAATTGTAGATCTTAAAAATTCTGAATTTTTATATTATTTTCATAGCTTTCTGAAATTAACCCCCTCACATTATTCATACTTTAAAAAATCGTAAATTAAATGTTAACATTATACCAAAAGCTGCAGTCCTCTTTAGTACTGTACTACTTGTTTGCCATTTTGTGTATGTGGCCAATGTATCTAGATTTATTTGATTTGATTTTGTTAAATACACACTTATGATCAGTGCTATCTGGCTTATTGATCTGAATATGACCATTTGTTTTACTATTCAGATTTTCTAGCCTACTGTATTTGTACATAGATTAATTGCAATCATTTAATTCAGCATGGATCTGTATGCATGATAGGAAAATGTGAGAAAGTCTGAGGAAAACAAGTTTCCCCAGAGAAAACTAATAAAAACTAATAAAAATTACCCACATTTGATTGATTGATCTTTTAATCTCGTGAATGCAGGTGAGGTCTCTAATGTATTCAATAGTTTAAAAGGCCTATTTATACATATGAGAATTTTTTTTATTCAGTTGCCTCAGAATTGATCAACTTTTGCTTTGGTAAATGTAATTTATTGTCCTTGTGGACAACCAACCTGCAAAGACTTAAAGTGATAGTATTGTTTTACAAACAAGCAGCTCTGATTAATCTTCATAGTATTAGGGCCATGGAGAGAATTATTTCAATAGTGTCAGAGTTGTAGTTCAAGAGTCATTGAATGAGGAAGTATCCCCCTACTGCCCCTTTTACCTAGTGTAAGCTAACTCCCCGCAGATGTGGAATCTAGTCTTTTGACCAGACAGGTCGCACCAAGGGACAATCTTCTTACTGTAAGCATAAGGAAAACCCTGCCCCCTTGACATATTTTTCCTTATGCTTACTGAATATATTATCCCTCTCTGCGATCCATCCAGACAGTCTTTCTGCTCTGAGGTGAGCAGTGTAACATCAGTAAAAGGAGTGGGAGGGGGGATACTTTACCATTCAATTACTCTTGAACTACAACTTGTACAGTATTGAAATAACATTCTCCATGGCCCAAATACTGTGAAGATTAATCGTAGTTGCTTTTTTTGTGAAACTATCCCTTTATTGACCCTAATTTTATTCTTTTCATGTCTGGCTCAAGTTATATTTTTATTTTCAGTCTCAGTTGTTTTCTATAGATGGGTTCCATTTACACCTTGGTAATCTTCAAACGATCAGGCTTTTGAACTGGAACACCATTCTTTTGAACTGGTGAGTTCATTACCAATGGAGAATATCTGCTCTGTGGACTGAAGACTAGGGATGGGCGAAAATTTTCACTGCAAACTTAAATTGGCGAATAATGGCACTTTATGCTTGGCGAATAATTTCCCATGGAAAGTGCAGATTTTCTGCTTTTTCTGGCTTTTTTCACCTAGCTCATTCCATTGACATCAATGGAAACATTGAAGTTACACACTACACATAACAAATATTATTTTATTTCCCAAAGGCATAGTATAAAAGGGACATGAGGGTGCCTGTGCTGGTGGGGTGTGGGGAAAGAATCAGTAGAACAACTGACCAATGTGCTGGGGACCCCTGCGGCATTGACAGAGTTAATTTTTTTTTCTTCATTTTTTTTTTTTTATTATTATCAGACCTTGTGGGGGGACATCATGAAACCCCCACCTTGTGGCACACACAGGGTTCATTTTTTTTTATAGACCTCATTGGAGGGCTTCAGGACCCTTCCTGACCTGTGGCCAAATGTTCATCCTTGTTTTTTTAGTCCTATAACTTATGCTAAAACCAGCTCATGCTCGGTGTTTGACACACTGTCAAACACTGAGCATATGCTACAAACACAGTCACCCTCCCAAACATTACCCTTCCCCTTGGGCCTACACTACCCCTATCAGTAACAATAAAGTCTTCTCATACTAGACCTAAAACTATCCTATCACCCAGAGGTAGAACACCCACCTGTCATCCTGATGTCCATCTGGTCTTCTGCACCTTGCTCTGCTTCTTCAATTCTCCTTCTTTAAGCTCCTATCTTTTTCTTCTCTCTTCTTCTTCATCTGTCAACCTCTTCTTTCTTCTTGTTCATCTATTATCTTTTTCTGTCATCTCCATCTTCATTTGTCATCTTCTTTCTTCATCTGTGCTCTACTTTTTTCTTCATCTTTAACCTTAGCGTGGAACCTGAAAAACAAAAAATATAGTTATAAAAAACAATCTAACATTAAACATATGCTGCCATCGTGTTAATTTTTGGTGTTATATTTTTGACTGATTAACCCTTTTGAGTGCCAGTGTGGTATGCAATGCTGTGCAACATGTTGCATACACTACTTGCACTCAGAGGAGTATTTATTTTTAACATTCACACACATTTGTCCGAACCCTTTGCGTGCCGGGGGGTACACAACGCATTGTTTACAAATGCATTGCATACCCCTCTGGCATTCAAAGGGTTATTTATTTATATTTAAACTTTTTTTGAAAATCCTTACAGTACCAGAGGGGTACGCAATGCATTGAGTAACCCTCTGGCACTGAAAGGGTTACTTATTTTTTCATTCCAAACATTTTTTTTAGGAATTTGGATGTACGTATATGGTGCTTAGGGCACCATATTAAAACATAAACAGGTCATTTAGCTTGTTTGCTATTTTTTTTTTAACACTTCAGTGGTTTTGAATATGCTTTAGGGAACTCAACACCAAGTTTTTTGAGGTGCCAATTTTTGGCCATAAAGTTGAGTCCCTTAACATGTGTTACTAGCCAACACATGGAATTGAATTACAAATTCAGCTTCTTTTCCATTGCTTTCAATGAGGGCAAATCTAGTGCTAGACTTGAATTTTTTGTGTTCGCAGTGTTTCAAAGTGCAGGTAATTGCATACCTGACTGTGACTTATAAATGCCGACTGTTCTTTTGGATTGGATCGAGCTCCTAGGGAGAAATCCAAGGCTCTGAAGTCAAATAAGAATGTTACCCTCTTTAAGTTAAAATGTGATATATGTCTTCTTTAAACTGTGGTGTGTTTAAATGAATATCAAACAGATAGAACAGCTCAGAGAGAGGAAAATAATCCTAAATGCAGTATAATTAATTTACAAAATGATACAGTCCAACAAAAGTTTAATTCAAAATTGTCAAAACCATCACCCCTAAATTGTTGCTTGATATTTAGATATCATTTCACCATCTATTTGCTATTATCTCTTTATACTTTAATTTGACTTTTGCATCTACCTCCTCCATAACTGTGTATAGTACCATTTTTTACACATATTCCTTTTTTTTGGAAAGAAGCTTTTTATTCATATTCTTTATATTTATTACTAGAGTCTATTTATGTGTTTTTTATATAGTTAAATATATTATATATATTTTTGTACTATTCATTTTTGTCATTTTACTTTCTACTAATTACCTTTATTTATTGAGTTATCAATGTTACTTATCCCTCTCTCTATTACTAGTAGTTCATAATATGGACAGCTTTACTTTGAAATTTACTGTCATACCAAATTCCTGGACTATACATTTTCAAATGATTATATCATTTTGTATATTAATTATACCACACTTAGAATTCGTTCCTCTTTCTATGCAGTTCTGTATGTTGTATTCTTTTTTGTCTGAGGTTTACTGAAACACCTGCATCCAGGAGAGGTATTTTTGAACAACAGTAGTGTTGAGCGAGCATGCTCGGCCGATGCTCGGATCGGCTCGAGCATCGCTCTGCTCGGCACATGGCGGTACTCGTACGAGTACCGCATGTGCTCGCCCGCCATGTTCGGGTCTCCTCCCCGCACGTCTTGCGGCTGCTGCGCAGCCAATAAACGTGCAGGGAGGCTCTGACATCGGTGTAATGCCAGCAGCCATGTTGGCTGCTGGCATTACACTGATTGGCTGGCCAGAACCCGTGGTCAGGTGCTGTATAGCACCTGACCATCGAGTTCGGCTCAGTCTTAGCCAGGGAGAGCTGAGGATAGGAAGGGAAAGGCAGTGTAGGGAGGAAAAAAACCAAACTTGTGAAAAAAAAGAACCAAAAGTCCTTTTTAGGACTACTGTGTGTGGGGGCAGCAGGTTATTTTGTGTGGGGGGAAAAAAACAAAAAAAAAAAAAAAAAATATATTCTGTTTAGTGTGCAAAGTTGCAGATTAGAGCACATTCTGTTTAGTGTGCACAGTTGCAGATTAGAGCACATTCTGTTTAGTGTGCAAAGTTGCAGATTAGAGCACATTCTGTTTAGTGTGCAAAGTTGCAGATTAGAGCACATTCTGTTTAGTGTGCAAAGTTGCAGATTAGAGCACATTCTGTTAAGTCTTCAAACTAAAATATCAAAGTCACATATTCCATTCAGTGTGCGTCGCCGCAGTTTAGCAGCACATTCTGTGTACTGTGCAGAGTTGCAGAATAGGAAGAAATACTGTTAAGTCTTCAAACTAAAATATCAAAGTCACATATTCCATTCAGTGTGCTTCGCCGCAGTTTAGCAGCACATTCTGTGTACTGTGCAGAGTTGCAGAATAGGAAGAAATACTGTTAAGTCTTCAAACTAAAATATCAAAGTCACATATTCCATTCAGTGTGCTTCGCCGCAGTTTAGCAGCACATTCTGTGTACTGTGCAGAGTTGCAGAATAGGAAGAAATACTGTTAAGTCTTCAAACTAAAATATCAAAGTCACATATTCCATTCAGTGTGCTTCGCCGCAGTTTAGCAGCACATTCTGTGTACTGTGCAGAGTTGCAGAATAGGAAGAAATACTGTTAAGTCTTCAAACTAAAATATCAAAGTCACATATTCCATTCAGTGTGCTTCGCCGCAGTTTAGCAGCACATTCTGTGTAGTGTGCAGAGTTGCAGAATAGTAAGAAATACTGTTAAGTTTTCAAACTCAAATATTAAAGTCACATATTCCATTCAGTGTGTGTCACCGCCGTTTAGCAGCCTATTCTGTGTACTCTGCAGAGTTGCAGAATAGTAAGAAATACTGTTAAGTTTTCAAACTCAAATATTAAAGTCACATATTCCATTCAGTGTGTATCACCGCCGTTTAGCAGCCTATTCTGTGTACTCTGCACAGTTGCAGAATAGTAAGAAAAAGTGTTAAGTTTTCAAACTCAAATATTAAAGTCACATATTCCATTCAGTGTGTGTCACCGCCGTTTAGCAGCCTATTCTGTGTACTCTGCACAGTTGCAGAATAGTAAGAAATACTGTTAAGTTTTCAAACTCAAATATTAAAGTCACATATTCCATTCAGTGTGTATCACCGCCGTTTAGCAGCCTATTCTGTGTACTCTGCACAGTTGCAGAATAGTAAGAAATACTGTGAAGTCTTCAAACTAAAATATCAAAGTCACATATTCCATTCAGTGTGCGTCACCGCAGTTTAGCAGCCTATTCTGTGTACTCTGCAGAGTTGCAGAATAGTAAGAAATACTGTTAAGTTTTCAAACTCAAATATTAAAGTCACATATTCCATTCAGTGTGTTTCACCGCCGTTTAGCAGCCTATTCTGTGTACTCTGCACAGTTGCAGAATAGTAAGAAATACTGTTAAGTTTTCAAACTCAAATATTAAAGTCACATATTCCATTCAGTGTGTGTCACCGCCGTTTAGCAGCCTATTCTGTGTACTCTGCACAGTTGCAGAATAGTAAGAAATACTGTTAAGTTTTCAAACTCAAATATTAAAGTCACATATTCCATTCAGTGTGTGTCACCGCCGTTTAGCAGCCTATTCTGTGTACTCTGCACAGTTGCAGAATAGTAAGAAATACTGTTAAGTTTTCAAACTCAAATATTAAAGTCACATATTCCATTCAGTGTGTGTCACCGCCGTTTAGCAGCCTATTCTGTGTACTCTGCAGAGTTGCAGAATAGTAAGAAATACTGTTAAGTTTTCAAACTCAAATATTAAAGTCACATATTCCATTCAGTGTGTGTCACCGCCGTTTAGCAGCCTATTCTGTGTACTCTGCACAGTTGCAGAATAGTAAGAAATACTGTTAAGTTTTCAAACTCAAATATTAAAGTCACATATTCTGTGTAAGATGAAGAAGGCGGGTAAAAAGGGACGGGGAAGTGGACGTGATCCTGAAAGTTCAGGGCGCGGGTCAGGACGCGGAGAAACTGTGCCTGGTGCCAGAGCACAAGAAAGAAAGACATCCACCATACCTAGCTTCATGTGTAATTTTACAGGGCGTCGCAGGACATCACTCTCGAGGTCCGACCACTGCGAACAGGTGGTCGGTTGGATGACAGCTGATACTGCTTCCAGTCGGTTAAGCACCACCCTGTCTTCCACCAAGTCAACTCTCAGTAGCCAAGAGTCTGGTCAAAATAATCCTCACTCTGATCATCCTTCCTCCCACCATACACGGTCTGGTCAAAGAAGTGATCCCACACTGGGATATAGTGAGGAGCTCGTCTCATCACCAATCCTTCATTTGACCCTCTCTCCAAGCACGCTTGCAGAGGAACATGACATCTTGTGCCCTGATTCACAACCTCTAGAGGCTACCCAATCACAAGAAGATGACAGATGTGAACGGTATTTAAGGTCAAAGGAAGTAGTGGATGATGATGATGATGATGAGACACAGTTGCCATTAAATCAACCACTATTTCCGTCTTAAGACCTTGTTGAGGAGAATGTTATACAGTTGTCAATGACTGAGTATGTGGTGGGATCAAGACTTGAGGAGGATGATCAGAGTGAGGAAGTGGAGGAGGACTTGGTGGACGATGAGGTGACTGACCCCACCTGGGAAGGTGTAGAGCCGAGCGATGACAGCAGTCCTGAGGGTGAGCCATCTGCAGCACCGCAACAGGCTGGAAGAGGCAGTGGTGTGGCTACAGAAAGAAGGCGGACCGCACCAAACCGGCCCGCAAATGTTCCACGGAGCACCCCCTTGCGTAAATCTACCTTGCCAAAGGGTAGGTGTTCCGCGGTATGGCGTTTTTTTAAGGAAAGTGCGGACGACAAAAGAATTGTAGTTTGCAACCTGTGCCACACCAGAATGAGCCGAGGCATGAACACTAGAAACCTCACCACCACCAGCATGATCCGACACATGGCATCCAAGCACCGTAGTAAGTGGGAGGAACGCCTGGATCGCCCATCTGTGTCTGCAGGCCACACCACTGCCTCCTCTTCCCCTGTTTTCGGTGCCGGCCAATCGCCTGTCGAAGGCGCAGGCCCGCATACCTCCCGCCCTGCACCTGTACCATCTGAAGCACCATCAGCGACCACATCCACTTCCCTGTCCCAGCGCAGCGTCCAAATGTCGTTACCCCAGGCATTTGAGCGCAAGAGAAAGTACCCAGCCACCCACCCACAGGCCATAGCACTAACCTCACACCTTTCAAAATTACTGGCCATCGAAATGCTGCCATTTAGGCTTGTGGACACTGAGTCCTTCCGCAGCCTGATGGCAGCAGCTGTCCCTCGGTACACGGTCCCCAGCCGCCACTACTTTTCCCGGTGTGCCATCCCCGCATTACACCACCATGTGTCCCGTAACATCACCCGTGCCCTGACCAACGCAGTTACTGGGAAGGTCCACTTAACGACTGACACATGGACAAGTGCTTGTGGCCAGGGACGCTACATTTCCCTGACGGCACACTGGGTGAATGTCGTGGAGGCTGGGAGCGACTCGGACCCTGGGATGGCACGGGTGCTACCCACGCCGAGGATTGCGGGCCCTACCTCCATCAGGGTTTCCGCCAGCACCTACGTTATTGGCTCCTCCTCCTCCGTTTCCACCTCCGAATTCTCTACACGCAGCGCCACTCCCCCATCAGCCAGTAGCTGGAAGCAGTGTAGCACTGCAGTGGGGAAGCGTCAACAGGCCGTGCTGAAGCTGATCTGCCTTGGGGACAAACAGCACACGGCCTCAGAGCTGTTGCAGGGGATTAGTCACCAGACCGAGCAGTGGCTCTCGCCACTCAACCTGCAACCAGGCATGGTTGTGTGTGATAATGGGCGTAACTTGGTGGCGGCTTTGGAGCTCGGCAAGCTCACACACGTACCATGCCTAGCGCATGTATTTAATTTAGTGGTGCAGCGATTTCTAAAAACCTACCCCAATGTGCATGATCTCTTGACCAAGGTGCGCCGCGTGTGTGCACATTTCCGTAAGTCATCTACAGCTTCGGCCGGCCTGTTGAAGCTGCAGCAGCGCTTACAATTGCCAGCTCACCGGCTGCTGTGTGACGTGAGCACACGCTAGAACTCCACCTTCCACATGTTGGCCCGGCTTTGTGAGCAGCAGAGGGCAGTAGTGGAGTACCAGCTGTTACACGGTCGTCGCCTCTCCGTTCAACTTCCTGTAATCAGAAGTGAGGAGTGGGAATGGATGTCAGACGTCTGTGAGGTTTTACGCAATTTTGAGGAATCGACACAGATGGTGAGCGGCGATAACGCTATTATCAGTGTAACCATCCCACTTCTGTGTCTACTGAAACGCTCGCTGCTCACAATTAAAACTGACGCTTTGCATGTGGAAGAGGTGGAAATGGGGGAGGAAGAGCTTACACAAGGTGATAGCCAGAGCACCCTCACTTCGTCTTCTCAGCGACAATTGGAGGAGGCGGAGGAGGAGGAGGAGGAGGAGGAGGAAGACACGGTTGCCTCCGCTACAGAGGGTAGCCATGGAACTTTAGTTCCATCTCTTCAGCGTGGGTGGGCAGAAGAGGAGGAAGAGGATGAGGATATTGAGAGTCATCTTCCTGGTGAGGACAGTGAAATCTTGACTGTTGGTACTCTGGCACACATGGCTGACTTTATGTTAGGCTGCCTTTCCCGTGACCCACGCGTTGTACGCATTTTAGACAACACGGATTACTGGGTGTTCACCCTTCTGGACCCCCGCTACAAAGAGAATTTCTCATCTCTCATTCCTCCGGTGGAGAGGACAAGCAAAATGGTGCAATACCAGAAGGTTCTTGTTAAAAAATTGCTCCAAAATTTTCCATCTGACAACGCTGGCGGCAGAGTACGTGCTACCTTGGCCAACAGAGAAGGGGAGAAAAGGGGAGCACACAGCAGTTCCGAGAAAGGCAGGGCAACACTCTCCAAGGCGTGGGACACCTTCATGACACCCCGCCAGCACCCTCACCCTGATGCGCAGCCTAGTGTCACAAGGAGGGAAACGTTTTGGAAGATGGTGAAGGAGTACGTAGCAGACCGTGTCAGCGTCCTCAATGATCCCTCTGTGCCTTACAACTACTGGGTGTCCAAGCTGGACACGTGGTATGAACTGGCACTCTACGCCTTGGAGGTGCTGGCCTGCCCTGCCGCCAGCGTTCTGTCTGAGCGGGTATTTAGTGCTGCTGGTGGCATCATAACAGATAAGCGTATCCGCCTTTCCACCGACAATGCTGATAGGTTGACACTTATAAAAATGAACAAGGCCTGGATTTCCCCTGACTTCTCCACTCCACTGGAGGAAAGCCCCGGGGGAACATAAACTCACTTTATATATGTTATTTACAATGATGGGAATACTCTGTATTCCCATTCACCCCTTCCACCCAAAAAACGGGTATATGGTTGACTCTTAATCTTCTCATCCTCCTCCTCCTCTTCCATATGCCCTGGGATATAATTTTTATATAGGGCCAGCTCACCAGCGGGCCCTGTGCTATAATTTTTATATAGGGCCAGCTCACCAGCGGGCCCTGTGATATAATTTTTATATAGGGCCAGCTCACCAGCGGGCCCTGTTTGACAATTTTTATATAGGTCAGCTCACCAGCGGGCCTTCTCATATAATGTTTTATTGGGTCAGCTCTCTAGCGGGCCCTCTCATATAATGTTTGATAGCGTCAGCTCACTAGCGGGCCTTCGCATATAATGTTTAGGATGGTCAGCTCTGCAGCAGACCCTCACCCATAATGTTTTAGATGGTCAGCTCAGCGCACGTTTCCCTCTTAATCATGGCCTCAGTTCAATAAAATCAAGGACATTTTTGGGAGAATTTGACTCTGCGCACGTTTCCCTCTTAATCATGGCCTCAGTTCTGAAAATCAAGGAAATTTTTGGGAGAATTTGCCTCTGCGCACGTTTCCCTCTTAATCATGGCCTCAGTTCTGAAAATCAAGGAAATTTTTGGGAGAATTTGCCTCTGCGCACGTTTCCCTCTTAATCATGGCCTCAGTTCTGAAAATCAAGGAAATTTTTGGGAGAATTTGCAGATGATATACAAGTAAATATACAGCAAATATTGTTTGGTAACAATTTTTCGCCTAAAGTCGTTTTTATTTTCCTTTTTGTGTGTTTTATGGTCAGTCTGTAAAAATGGCGTACTACGGGCGAAAGATCGTTCCCAGCAGCGATGTTGGAGTCCAAGATGCATCCAGACATCCTCCCTATGCTGTCCCTGAACCATTTCTGTGGTGTTTCCATCCTTTTCTGCCCTTTTCCTATGGACCAGGCACCCTCCCCTCATCAGAGCAGGGGGTGCCTGGTGTAATGCTCGAGTCCTCCCATTGACTTCAATGGGGCTCGGGTGCTCGGCCGAGCACTCGAGCCTCAGGGGGTGCTCGGTCAGAGCACCCGAACACCCGAGCATTGGGGTGCTCGCTCATCACTAAACAACAGCATTCTAGGAATCTGGGCAACTAATTATTCCTAAAATTGTATCCTTTATGGTAGAACTAGTTGAACAGCCCGTTACACGGGCCACAGTGCCTCTGGCAGCCGGTCGCGGGCAGTCACGCGCAGTGGAGACTGCCCGCGCCAGGCTGATACAGAGCTGGACGCTCCTTCGGAGCGCCCAGCTCTGTATCAGCCGCGGCACGGGCAGTCTCTACTGCGCATGACTGCCGCACGCGCAGCAGTGTCTACTGCGCATGTCGGGCGTTACACACAACTTAGCGAATTATTATATAGGATGACTCTCTCAACAAGATCCATTTAATTTCATTCCAAACATTTTCATCAATATCTCATCTAACTAACCTGTCCATTGCTTTATCACATCAAACTGACCTGAATATTGGAGTTTTTAACGTATATATTTCAGCTAAGTGAAGTAATTTATCACTACTATTATTATTATTATTGCTATTAAGAATATTTCAGGTGAACCCAATTATGTACCTATTCCATTCCACTGCAGGTTAGTGACTCATTCTTATTTTTATTATCTAGTACAGGGTTCTTCAAATATGTACATATTTTACATTGCATGGTATTCTGGTGCATTGCATTTATATTATTTGGACGCTGTGTTGCTGTTTCAACTTTCTGTTTTATTCTTATATTTTGTTCTTTTTCTTGGAACACTTCCCATTTTCACTTAAAGTGGCACAGAATTTTTTAATATATACCTGTAGTGTCTAATCAGATATGTATACTATCTAATTGCTGTATCAGGATATTACTTATTTATCTTATGTTTCTCTGTTTAAATGAATATGTCTGCCATGCTATATCCTTGTGACTATGTACATTATATCCAATTAAAATGGTTGTTGTGTCCACCACATGAACAGCTTGGCACTTATTGGCTATATAATTTTGTCCATATATGGACTGTAACTGGAATATAATTGTGTAATCACCATATCCAAGTCAGAATTACCAGTGACAGAGCCGATGCTATTACATTGTAACTGTGCAACAAAGACAAACTTATAACTAACCCATGGATGGTAGTGACTAGGGTTGGGTGAAAATTTTCACCTCAAACTGAAATCGGCGAAAAATGGCACTTTCCGCTTTGTGAAAAATTTTCAGCGAAATATGTCTTTTTCCCGTTTTTTTCACCTAGCTCATTGCATTGAAATCATTGGGTATAAAAATGTTTCTCCACCACACAAGTTTTCTCAGGTTTTCTACAGCCATATACAAGGGTGTCAGGCTCCCACAGCATGCCATTCTGTGTTTGTGAGAGGAGAAAGTGGAATGTTTTTTGAGCTAGAGAAGATAGGCAAATAAAGTGGAATTGAAGCTTAGTTTAGGGAGTCTTTTAGGTAGGACATTTTTTTCTCTGTATTAGGGGAGTCTGGGGACACAATGGGTGGAGAAGAAGGGATGAAGGCGGTTGACCCAAAATACCTCAAAATTTGGAGTGACTGACTGGCAAGACACAGGTCCAAATTGCTTGCTGATTTTGCTTTTATTGTCTCTGTGCTGGGGAAGTCTGGGGAAAGAAGTTGTTGATTTTGTTTTTTTAGTTATATATATTTTTTTGGTCTAACTGTGATAAGTTAGGATGGACAACTCAGCATGCCAACACATTTTTCAAGGTATATGTTGCTGTAGGACTCACAACTTTGATTTCCAGCTACATACACTACAGCCCTCAGAAGAAGTAAAATTGTGCTCGGAAATGTTGCACCATATTAAACATAGGAGAAATAATGTGTTGGAATGGGAGAAAAATGTGTTAGAATTGGAATAAAATGTGTTAGAATAGTAGAAAAATGTGTTGGAAATGGAGAAAAATGTGTTGAAATAGGCAAAAAATGTGTTAGAATAGGAGAAAAATGTGCTGGAATAGGCAAAAAAATTGCTGGAATAGGCTAAAAGGAGGAATATTTTGCTTTGGAGAAAAGGAGAAAACTTTCATTAAAAGTAATGCTGGAAAATGTTCTCACTTTCCTCCCAACCCTAGTAAAGAGGTCTGTTAATACCCTTGTAATCTAAAGCAAACTATGAAGATATCACTAGCATTAAAGGTGTTAAGATAACAGCTCATCATTTTTACATACCTTTTAACCCCTTGAGGACCAGAGGGATATATAACTCATTGCTTTGTGATTCTATCTAGTCCTAAAGGGATTCAATTCTACCACATTTGTGTGACTATAAAGAATAGAGGGCTGTAAGCAGAATTTTATTTAGGGTTGACCTCTTCTTGTTTAGAGGGTTTTTTTTTATTATTGTATTAAAATGGGTATCACCATCAGTTTTGTTTAGTTAGTTTTAAAGAGAATGAAAAACTACCTATATGTTGTTCTACCTATTTGTTTTATAATAAATATAATGTGTCACAAATTATTCATCCCATTATAAACCTTAGTAAAATCATTATTCCATAACTGTTGTCATTTTGCCCCTAGTGGGTTGCAAAATAAAGAGATCTTAGTGTAGCACACCATTCCAGATATTTCTGTTAAGTTATATTGTTTTTGATGCACATACTTGCGACAGAAATATGGCTTTTTCAGCTACATGCGTCATGACTAGGGATAAGCGAAATGTCATAGAAATTTCCTGCAGGACTTTTCACTGAAAAACTGCGATTTCCCGCTTTTTCATGAAAGTTTTCTCTCATAGACAATACATAAAATGTTCTCATTTGTGCCACTACCAATAAATTTCCTGCCAGGATGTTTCCATATTTCACCTATGTTTTCTATGACTGCAAGATTTCCCACCCCAATTTTACTTCTTCTGAGAGCTGAACTGGAGAAATAAATAGCTAAAAGTAAACATTTGAGTCCAAAAGCAACATAGGACTTTAAAAAAATTGTTAGCAGTCTGAATGTCCTTTGCAACCATAGAAACATAGAAACATAGAATTTGACGGCAGTTAAGACCCATTTGGCCCATCTAGTCTGTCCATTATCCTACTGTGAAAACCTCAAACCTTATTTGGTCCTTGATCTTGTCTTATGTTCAGGACAGCCTTATGTGTATGCCATGCATGCTTAACCCCTTAAGGACCCATGACGGTTCTGGACTGTCATGGGTTGCTATACCTTTAAGGACCCATGATGGTCCTGGACCGTCATGGGTTAAACTATCCCATCACCGCCGCACTAAGCATTGGGATAGCGCGGGCTGGCTGTAACTAAGCGATCCAATACCGGGGCACTTAGTTACATCCAGTAGCAACATTGTTGCAACATGTGATTCTCTAGATTAGTGAATCACATGTTGCAGAAGCAGAATGACATGGACAGTATTTACAAATACTGTACCTGTCACATTATGCTGGAGGGATATATTCTAGATCATCATTCTTGCCATCATTAGGTCATCCTCAGCATCACCCTCCTCTTCTTGCTCACCACCTTTATATTCCTCCAAGCTTTTAGAGGTCTCAAACAATGTCTTATTACTTTTAATTTCATAAACTTCATTACTACTTTCAGGACAGGTGTTTTGGTGATTGTTTGTCTCACTGTCAGATGCAGTCATTGGTTGAGCTACTACACCTTCCTCTATTATGCCATCATCAACTGTGATTCGTTTTCATCTTCAGTGTTCTTCTTACATTTTTTTATAGTACTGGCGCTGGTGGTGGTGGAGCATTCTAGTGGGACATTGACAAATTGCACACTTCCTGGGAGGAGAGATTATCATCATCATTTATTGCACACGCTGCAGCAACCATGGCTGCAGTCAGTGTTTGAACTATCACTTTAATCCCATGTCCCTGAACTGCTGCTACACCCATTTTTCCCGTCCACCCCTCCCTTGTGCATTTGCTGGACATTACTCAACTACTGTGTGTGTTTTTAACTTAAAGTATACAGCATAACCGAGTGTTTGTGATATCTTGCCTTGGTCCTTAACAAAATATTCAGTCTTGTCTGCTATCAATCAAGTCAGCCTCATTTACATATCTCACGCCGGGGTCACAGTGAGCTGTCACTTTTTTTTTATTTGTTTTGTTTTTTATTCTATCCTATCACTGGCAAAAAAAAATAAAAAATTCAACAACTTCTTTCCCCAGACACCTCTAGCACAGACATAATAACAGAAAGACCAGCAAGGAACTTGAACCACAGCTGACTGTGTCTTTCAAATCAAATCGGTCAGACAGAATGTTGGGGTATTTGTGGTCAACCTCCTTTGCTCCTTTCACACACCACTAGTCACATCCAACGCAGAGATAATAATAGCACCAAGACCATTAAGGTATTTGGACTGCAGCTGCCCGCGTCAAATTAAATCAGTCAGACAGAATCTTGGAGTATTTGGGGTCAACCTCCTTTGTTCCCTTCTCACACCCCCAGACACCTCCAACATAGAGATAATAATAGCACCAAGATCAGCAAGGAATTTGGACTGCAGCTGCCCGTGTCTTTCAAATCAAATCAGTCAGACAGAATATTGGGGTATTTGGGGTCAACCTCCTTTGCTTCTTCTCACTCACACCCCCAGACATGTATAACACATAGATAATAACAGCAAGATACGCAAGGAACTTGTACTGCAACTGCTTGTGTCTTTGAAATCAAATCAATCAGACATAATGTTGTGGTATTTGGGGCAAACCTCCTTTGCTCCCTTCTCGCACCCACAGACACCTGCAACACAAAGATCATAACAACACCAAGATCAGCAAGGAATTTGGACTGCAACTGCTTGTATCTTTCAAATCAAATCAGTCAGACAGAATATTGGTGTATATTGGGTCAACCTCCTTTGCTCCCTTCTCACTCACACCCCCAGGCATGAATAACACAGAGATAATAACAGCAAATCCAGCAAGGAACTTGGACTGCAGCTGCCTGTGTTTTTCAAGTCAAATTGGTCAGACAGAATGTTGGGGTATTTTTGGTAAACCTCCTTTGATCCCTTCTCATTCACACCCCCAGACACATATAACACTGAGATAATAGCAGCAAGATCATCAAGGAACTTGGACTGCAGCTGCCGTTGTCTTTTAAATCAAATTGGTCAGACAGACTGTTGGAGTATTTGGGGTCAACTTCCTTTGCTCCTTTTTCACCCCTAGTCACATCCAACACAGACATAATAATAGCACCAATGTCATCAAGTAATTTGAACAGCAGTTGCCTGTGTCTTTCAGATTAAATTGGTCAGACAGAATGTTGGAGTATTTGGGGTCACCTCCGTTGCTCATTTCTCACTCACACCCCCAGACACATCTAACACAGAGATAATAATAGTAAGATCAGCAAGGAATTGGACCATAGCTGTCTGGGTTTTTCAAATCAAATCGGTCAGGCAGAATGTTTGGGTATTTGGGATCAATCTCCTTTCTCGCTTCCTGTCTCCCTGACTCCCCTAATACAGACAACAAATATCCTGCCTAAAAGACTTCCTAAAATAACCTTCAATTCCACTGTCTTCTCTAGCTCAAAAATTAGCTGCTCTCTCTTCCTCTCGCAAACACAGAATGGCATGCTGTGGGAACATGCCACCCCTTTTATAGTATGCCTGGGGAAAAATAAAGGAAACTTGCCACGTGTTTGGTAGAAAATCAGTCTTCCCACTGATTTTAATGCAATGAACTTGGTGAAAAAAGCAGGAAAACTGCACTTTTTCTAAGAAATGTCCCGCTTGTCAGGAAGTACCATTTATCTACTGTTTCGCTTTTGAGGCAAAAACTTTTGCCCATCTCTAGTCATGACTTGGAGAAAGATGTGCCATAAGTGTAAAAAGTTCTGAACCACTGCTTTAATTAATCATTACACACTTTCAATTAAAACTAAAATTGCTTAAATCTTTAAAGAGATAGTAATATGAAAAAAATTAATGGTTTATTCTGTTGAGTAAAACATGGGTAATACCACTGCTGAGAGAAGTTTTATTCAAATGTTGACCATAAACTTCCACAGGATGGTACAGCAACAACACCATTGCAAAATTTCATGCCATGGAGATAATGCACTCACAAATGTAAAGAGAATAGAGAAAACACGAGAGTGCCTCCTTGTGTAATATCTCACAAATTGTGACCTCCACCAAAAAGCACCCAACAAGTGGATACTCACAAATGTAGATGCTGTGATTTTACCTATGCAGTACACAGCATTCAGGCTTCTTTTAGAAATTATACTGTCCCAAATGCAGTTAGACCAACTTTCCGGGATGGGCTGCTCTCTAAGAATGAGCGAAAAGTGCAGATTTTCTGCTTTTTTCAGTTTTTTTCTCCTAGCTCGTTCCATTTAAATCAATGGGAACATTGAAGTTACATAGATACATACAACACATAGCAAATATTATTTTATTTCCCAAAGGCATAGTATAAAAGGGGCATGAGGGTGCCTGTTTTGGTAGGGTGTTGGGAAAGAATCAGTTGAACAGGGAATTTTTTTAGGGGGGGGTTGTTTACTGGGATTGGGGGACAGTTAATAAAAATAAATCCTAAATGCAATTAAAAAAATCCATAAGCCATGGTATAAAAGGGGTCTGAGGAGGGTGCCTGTGTTGGTGGGTGGAGTCTGGGGAATGAATCAGTTGAACAGGGGATTTGTTTTGGGGGGTTCTTGATTGGTTTGGGGGGACAGTTAATGAAAAAAAAAGAAATGTGTACGTAAAGTGATAGAGACAGGAACCCCCTGACATAAGCTGCCACTTGGGTGGACTGATACTTGACTTGATAGAGTATTTTGTAGAGGATGATTTGTTAGCTTTGTTGTTAGAGGCCCAAGCCCTGAGGAACCATTGATTTGTAGGATGTAGACTTATTAGAGGCCCAAGCCCTGAAGAAACACTGATTTGTAGGACTTAGACTTGCCTGGCAGACGCCCTAAGGAAACATTGATTTGTAGGACTTAGGCTTGTTAGAAACAAAGTCCCAAAATGTGTTTATTTTTTTTGTAGGTCTATGTTTTTTTTGTTTTTTTTTTCAAAGCACAAGCCCTGAGAAAAAAAAATGCCCTACTGTCCTAGTGCCAGCAGGTCATGTTGGCCAGTGGCTACTGGCCATTGTCAAATGTCCTCCTGAGTCTATTATTGCGGAATTTGCAATTGCTGTTCTTACTGCTGCTGCTGGTGAGTTGTTTAAGAAGCAGGATGATTAGGCAGCTGAAAGGGAATGTTATCAACAATAGCAGTAACATGGATGATGAAGGTTCCATTTGCCTTGACTGTCTCCAGTGACGCTCCTGAGGCAGTAGCAGCACAATAAGTAGGCCCCAGTCTATGTGGAGAAAAGAAGAAGTTGGGCAATAATCTTTCTCCACCTGCCCCTCCTCCAAAATCATGGGTTGTGTTTTTATTAGAATATAATTTTTTCCCTTGAGAGAAGGAACTGTGACTCTCATCAGCAACTGCAAAGTGCACAGTGTGTGTGTGTGTGTGTGGTAAATAACACCTGGCACAACTGTATCCAAACACCATGATACCAGAACCCAAGTACTGCTGCTGCCACTATACCCCTTGTCCAGAACCCGCTAAGGACACATGACATCTTGGTGACAGTTTAATAGTAATGATGAACCCTCCTTGCCAGCATCTTATCATATTCTGTGGGATGGAATCTCCTCAGATGCCACTTGATGCCCTGGTATCAATTCTCCTCCACCACACTGGCATGTGTGATCAGTGTGCAAAGGGTGGAGACAAACTGCCACATCCTAATATCAACATAGTGGCTATCATTTGGCAGGTAAGGTAACGATGAACAAGGTGGATTAGCAGAAGATGTAGTTGTTACCTTAGGGGAAGAAGGTGATGGTGAGCTAGATGTTTCGCTCGTCATGGAACTTCCAGTCTCTGCACGGGTTTCTCTAGTCTTCCTCCTCTTTGATCTCCACCTCGCCTCTTGTTGCCTTTTTGGAGAGTCAGGGGGTACAGTAACAGTGGTGCTTGATTTCTGTGATGGGTGTTTGGCTTTTACATGTTTGACATAAATGTCATGGTGTCTGTCTTTCAAGTGTGATATCAGGGAGGTTGTGTCAAGGTGTGTTCCCTCCTTTCCCCTTCTCACTGACTTGTCGCAAATGTGCACAGTGCCGTTGGTGATAACTGCACTGTGCCTGCCCTAAGAGAAAAATAGTTCCACACCCATGACTTCGGGGGGGAGGGAACAGGTGGAGAAGAAAGTCCTCTTCTTGTCCTCCACATTCCCATTCACTGTCTGTGCTGGAATATGTTGCTGCTGTTGCTGCTACTGCCTCAAAATCAGCACTGCAACTTGGACCAGGAGTATTGATGGCACTGGCAAGTGGAACCTGTCCTAATTCCGCATCACTTGTTGACCCCATTCTCACTGTGTCCACAATGGTCTGGGCACACTAGCCTGCTCCTTAGCATCCTGCTGCCCTTGAAACACAGCAGCAGCAGGAATTAAAGTAGTTGCAAATTCCACAAATTCCAAAAGCTTATTGCTAGTGGTGGTGGCGGTGATGCCCATCCTCATCCCTGTCTCCCATTCCTTCTCAGTTTCTGATAAAAAGGCCATCAATGTCTCTTCCACCCCAGCTTCTCTTCCATAATCATCACCACCACCACTAGTCCCACTCCTTACATTCTGCTACTGCTATAGTACAGACATCTCACTGCTGCTTGGAGGAGGTGACAAGCAATGTGATAGAGGGTCCCCTAAATTCACACTTGTGGTGGTGATATTAATTCTACATCTGCTCTCCCCCAACACCAGTTCTGGCCTCTTCAGGATCATGTTCCACTTGGACACTGTAGTGAAGGAAAGGGGAGGACTCCCAGAGCCAGAGGAATGGTGTGGGCTCCCTTGACCACTAGTCTGGATGCTCTCAAATGCTTCCCCTACCACTTCCCTAACACTAGTCCCACTGGCTGCTTCACCATTAATGTTACTACTACTACTATCACCATACACATAAAGTTCAGCCTCATAGTCTTCCTCCTCACAGTCACTAGTAATATGATGATTATCCCCTCTCTCACTTCCAACAGTAACAAGCTGCCGGACCTCCTTTGAACTAGCACTGGCAGGATTGCGTGGGGATGGCAAGTGTGACTTATAGTCCCCTGCTGATACACTTGGCATCATCTTCTCCTTCTCCCCCCTCCTGAGTATTACAAGACACACTATCAGCAGCTTCAGCACTGGGGTCAGCAGTTTCAGTGCTAGCAGCAGCACAGCACTGGTTGCAGCAAGGTCAGCACGTCTGACAGCAGACACAGTATTAGTGGCAACAGGTTCAGCATTGGCAGCAGGCACAGAACTGGTTTCAACAGGGGCAGCATGTCTGATAGCAGGCACAGTATTGGTGGCAGCAGGTTCAGCACTGGTGACAATGAGATCAAGAGCAGCACATCCTGCAGCAGGCACAGGCAGCTGACCTGTCCTGCTCTCACTAGTACTACCCTTTTCTCCCTCCCATACCATTCCCTTTTCTCCCTCCCTTCCCATTAAATTCCCCAAGATCCCTTGAGGTGATTTCGGGGAAATGGACAGCATTGGTTCAGTAGTGCTCACTTCCTCCTTCTCCTCAGACTCAGTGGATACATAAGGGTCCTTCCAGCTCCTCCATTTATTATTTTTAAACCTGCTCATAGCGATAGCAGTCACTATGAGCCTCTCCTGCCACAATTTTGACAAAATATCACAGCGGAATAGCACAGCACATCTGCCTCACTCTGTAGCTGCTTCTATTGTGTTTGATTTCCGCAAATACATCACTTTTTTATAGTGAAAAGGCGAAACAGAGTAAATCTATGGGCGGAAAGGACTACAGTTATCATATCCCTAGTAGTGTAGAGAACCAGGCTGTATTGCAAGATTCAGATCACACAGATTGCCCAGTATAAAGTAAACAGACATGTAATTCAAAGTAGAAAAATATAATTACATTTAATTCAAATAAATATAAAAGCATATAATACCAAGTATCCTATGAGCATTGGAGATCACTCATCTTTCAAGTTCTGAGAAGATTCTGTGTCTCTGAAGCCAGTTTAATACCAAAGCACATATGAAAAAAAGAGTTTTCCTTAATGTGATGAAACAACCTAATTTAATGCATGACACTTATGAAAAACCACACACTGCAGGGTTTCACTGGTTTTTACATTTTCTGAGTATCCTGCATTATCCTGCAATTGAGATCATATCATCTTAATTATGCTCATAACAAAATAAAAATATGGGCTATATTCAGTAGACATAGTTAATGAACCTTTAAACCTGTCAAGAAGATGGGGGTTATGTACTAAGGTGTGATAAAGAGGTGAGTGGAAATGACTTCTTCAGTAATATCACTTCTCCAGTTCCTATGTTATTCTATAGAACATATGCACTAAGATCTGCAAAGATGGAGAAATCTTAGCGCACTGGCTCCATAGAATAACATAGGAACTGGAGAAGTGATATTACTGCATTAGTCCTCTCCTCTGTATTACCTCTTTATCACAACTTAGTGAATCACCCCCCCCCCCCCCCCGATGTGTGGTAGCATATTTCCTTTTGTTAGTGTATCAAATTTAAACACAATATTTGTGCTTTGGTAAAGTCATTTTGGTTTGATAATTTTGCTGCCTCATTATTGGTTTGTCATTGCTCTACAGACTTATGATCTACAAAAGGTGTACAATAATTAAGATGGAGACTCACTTTTCTTTGATAAATGGGCAAACTAAGATTAGAATAATTATGTAAATTAAGGCAAAAATGACAAGGACAATGAGATTTATCTTCATTGTGCTTTTGTTTCCACCAGAACAAAAATCAGCTTTTCTTGCCAACTCTTCTGAAGCCAGAAATGTAGCTTTATGGCATATGAAGAACATGCTTATTTTTTCAAAGGCATTATCTGAGTGAAAAATGCCATGTTTTTAATATTGTAATAAAAATGCCATAGGCTGGCACAAAAAAAGAAAATTGAGTTATAGCTTGTAAGAAAAACAAAAACATTTAGGCAATACATTAAGGATGTATCATTATGCACATTATAATAATTCTGTATGATATATTGCTGGTAATTATAATTGAAAACAACAAAAATGATAACCTACGCCAGTATATAAGTTTTTAATTATTTTGTTCCTATGTGTGCTAACGCTGAGGTAAAATTGGTGTGAGATAGCATAGAGATCAGTAGAATATATGACACTTCCAACCATTTTATTATTGGTTTAATGTATCTATCAGTACAGCTGGATACCTATTTATCTCAATATTACAGATTACACAAAGCTGTCTTAAAAGAGTGTATTGAAATGTTTCCGTTCCGGGTAGGAATCCATATTTTAACCCAAATGGGTATTTGGGGAGCTTCTACAGATTATGCAGTAAAACAAAATCCTATAATTACTCCTATAAATGTAAAAGCATACAACTATGGTTATAAAACCAGTTATCAGCTAAAAATATTGACTCACTTCTCTAGTGAAAACAGCTGTTGATAAATCCTAGCACTTCCTATAGCACAGGAATAAACAACATATGACACTCCAGCTGTTGGCTGGTTGGGGATCATGGGAGCTGTAGTCTCCAACAACTGTAGTGCCAAAAGCTGCCTACCTCTGATAAAGCATTTTCCCTGCATTGCCTTTCAGATTAGGAGCTGAATTCCATATTAGGTAAAAAGTATCACTATTTTTTTTCTTGCAATGGAATCCAGCCATGGGTGTTTTTAGTGGATTTCGCATTTTGGATATTTGTAATGGAAGATTTTCTTATGAACATTAGTTTTTTTATTAGCTTTCAGTAGAGTCTGGAGTATGAGGTGTGCGAAAAGGGTTTTAAAGTGTACCAGGGAAAGAGAGATAATGGTAAGGAATGAATAAGGCATTTGTTGTAAGCATGAAAGAGGTAGTTGATAAAAAGTTTACTGGTGTAAAAGAGGTACTGGGGACAAATCAATGTGTTTGGGGGTTATTGTGCTTTAAAGTGGAAGGATTGATTGGAAGGAAATGGAAGTTTAGAAATAAGGTATGTGTGATGTGTGTATGCACACGTTTGTGTGTGTAAGTGTGTTTAATCAACCCAATGAGTCCAATAAAGAGAAATGGCTGACCAAATTAGCATACAAACAGCCAACTAAACTGGTCATAGTGCCATAGTGGGTGCCTGGTGCAGGCACATAGCTATTTCTTGAGACTGACCCACAGTCCATAATATGGGTGTGACCCGCACAACTGAGACTCCACTCAAAATGTGGGACTCTAATGAGATATCCAGTCCTGTTAAGTACCAAATATTATGAATGGCTATAATAAACCAAAAATACAGTCTTCTGTGCTACCTATATAAAAAACATCAGAAGATAATTTAAGTTGCATTTTTTTGCCATAATTTTAAACTGTAGTTACTAAAATGGCAATTGTCTTTAGAGTGATACCAGGCTATGTATCTCTGCTTCCAGGTCACAATGAAGTAAGTCCTCTTTGTTTGTAAAAATCACAAGGTTTTCATATTACATGTTACAAGTCACAGTTTGCTAAGCTTATAATAATGCTAAATGACATATGCCTTATAGAGAGCTTTTAACACTTTGAATGGCAGAGAGGTATCCAACGCATTGTAAAGCACTGTGTTGGATACCTCCCTGGCACTCAGAGGGTTAAGATTGGACCTCATGACGAACACAAGCCAGAACTTTGTTACCATTGTGCTATTCTTTAACTCTTGAACACCAGGTTATTTCCAGTGTATGGTCTGATTTGCAATGTATGGTGAATATTATAGTCTACGTGATATTTTATTTATAAAGTGTAAACTTAGAGGAGGTGCCTAGGTGTGAGCCTGCTTCCCCCCTGCTCACATGCTTTTTGCACAGACAGCAGATCCTAAGTGAAGTATCTCCAACCTGTGGACTTCATGGGGTTCCTGAGGGGCTACTACTACTACTGGGGCTAGGTGTTGATGCAATTCTACGGCTGCTACTACTAGGTGTCAAAGATGCAACTCTTGCAGCAGAGGCACTCACAATTTGCTAATCTTACAATAATCCTAAATGAAAAATGCTTTATAGAAAGCTTTTAACTGTTTAAGTGTCCGAGAGGTATCCAACATATTGCAACGCAATGTGTTGAATACCTCTCTGGTACTCAGAAGGTTAAGATTGGACCTCATGAACACAACTCAAAAATCTGTTACCACTGTGCAATGTATGGTACATATTATAGTCTATAATATATTTTATTTATGAAGTGTAAATTTATTCCACAGCACTGTACAATTGGGCTTCATACAATCAATTTTGTTTACACTTTGGTTGCTATAGTGGTTGTCAATGCATTGAGCAGAATGAGTTGGATTTCTAACATCTAAAGGCTAAGCTGAAAGAGCAAACTACCACATTAACTATAAGCCCCTTGAATGTGCTATAGTCTCCAATGCATTGCTCACTAGCATTAAACGTGGTGATTAACAAGTTGTATACATCCCTTATTTCAAAAGACGCTTAAAAAGAAAGATGCCTGATTTAAGTACAATCTTTTATTAATTACATGATCACAGTGGTTGTTGGCTTTTGCATCATCCTATTTTTTAATTATGTTTTTCATATACCATGTACTATCAGACTCCCCCTCCATGTTTTACCCTCCAGATGCTACTGCACGTACATATGTACATATGTACAGTCATAGGGAGATGCACTCACTGTTTAAAGTCCAGTAACGCCTGATTTAAGCATCTACAAGTTACCTGTGAGTGCTGTCTTCATTCTGCCTTGTATATATATATACAGTAGCAGCAGAGGCACTAGTCATAGCTAAGGTTGTGGATGTTAATAACCTGTGTTGCTGTTGTTGTTGGTGGTGGTTATCCAACACAAATGTGTGTGGCTGAGTGTGACTTGTACTTGGAAATGACGATGCTGCTGCTGTTGACTGTACTTTCTGCCATCTTTGCTTGTCTAGGTTCAGAGTCTCCAATGGTTTTCTCAAACAGTTTATAGACAGACACAATGTTTCTTTTCAGTGGTCTAAGACTGAGCCTTTTCCTTTCTGCTAACCTTCTGGCCAGGTCATCATGTCTCTCACTTTCAACTTCATCTGTATCTGACCAAGAGGAAGATTCTGGAGGGATATATTGTTGATCTTCGTCATCATCATCATCAGTCATTAGGTCATCCTCATCCTCAGCATCGCTAGCCACTTCTTGCCCACTACCCTTATATTCATCTAAGCTTTTAGAGATGTCAAACACTTTTTTTGTTTTTTGTTCTGGCACTGGTGGTGGTGGAGCTTTTTGTGGGTCCTTGACAAACTGCATCCTGCCAAGGTGGAGAGGGATCATCATCATTTATTGCATATGCTGCAGCAATCATGGTTGCAGCTAGTTTTTAAACTACCACTTTACTTCCCCGTCAATGCACTACTCCATCTTTCTCCCTCCCCTGCCCCTTGTGAGTTTGCTGGACATTACTCAACTACTGCCTGTGTTTTTACTCTACAGTACACAACACAACTGATGGAGTGTGATGTCTTGCCTTAGCGATCAACAAATTGTCCATCCTGTCTGCCTCAGTCACGCAGCTCACGTCAGGCTCCCAGTTAGCTGTTGGTCACTATATATATATATATATATATATATATATATATATATATATATACACACACAGAAACAACTGCCAGTGGCACTCACAGGGTTAAAGACCTATTTAAATAATGTGGGTGCACATCCCATAGAAAATTAGTAATGGATATAAAGATAAACTCAGCCTGGGAGAAGCTCCTCAGCCTCGGAAGAGTGTGCTGTCTCTTGCGAGCTTTTTCAAACAGTTGTTGACCCTATCTTATTGCTGTACAAAAAATTAACTATAGCTAAAAAAACAAAGCAGCACAGAGACAATAACAGCAAGATCAGTTAGGAAATTGCTTGGACTGCAGCTGCCTGTGTCTTTCAAATCATAGACATAATGTGGGGGTATTTGGGGTCAACCTCCTTTGCTCCCTTCTCATACTCCCAGACACATCCAACACAGATGTAATAATTATAGTAATATCGGCAAGCATACTGGACCCCAACTTCCCGTGTCTTGTCAGTCAGTCACTCCGAATTTTGGGGTCATCCTCCTTACCTCCCTTCTCCCCCAGAGTGCCCCCAGACTCCCTTAATACAGAGAACAAATGTCCTACCTAATAGACTCACTAAACTAAGCTTCAATTCTCCTGTATTTGCCTATCTTCTCTGGTTCAAAAATGTTCTGCTTTCTCCTCTCACAAACACAGATTGGCATGCTGTGAGAGCCTGACACTCCTGTATATGCCTTCAGGAAAAGTAGAGAAAACTGCCATGTAGTTGAGAAAAATTCAGTCTTCCCACTCATTTCAATGCAATGAGCTAGACGAATAAAGCAGGAAAACAGCATTTTTTCACAGTAAATTATTCACAAAGCGAGAAGTATCATTTTTCACTGATATTGGTTTGAGAAGAACATTTTTGCTTATCCCTATTACAGAGTGCCCAATAAACAAACTAGAGTAGTTCTAGTGTGGAGAGCTTAGATACCAAGAGCCATGTCTACAGGTAAAGTATATGATAGAGAGAGGAATGTTGGGAGGTGGTGCGGGAGCATAGTATTTCTTAATGTGACACACTAAAGGTGTAAAAGACAGGGATGAAAGTGAGGTAACGGCTGCTTACAGAACAAGAATTCTCTCATCATCATATACTTTTCCTTCAGATATGACTCTATACACTGTTTATCACTTTGTATTATTTTGTGTTTATCACCACTGTCATCGAATATGAATGGTAGCCGTTTATTGCCCAGTTACTGATTATCTTTTACTTTTTCAGCTGGCTAGTCATTGGGATATTTGAACACATATTTTTTAAAATTCATTTGTTTCTTATATGTTGGTATAAACATTCAATTATTTTTAATAAATGTGATATTGAAGTTGTTTGTACTACACTTAGAGGATATTGTGCTCTGTCCTACCTAACCCCTTGTTTAAAACATAAGGGTCATATTAAATTCTACTTTAGTTACTATATACAAAGTTACGTGTAAAGAACCAATAGTTTCTTTTTCTCTTTCCCCTGTGACATACAGAAACATGAGTGTCTATTTCCTGTCAGTTTCTACCTGTGTACTAGAAATTCCTGGACACCTGTAAAAGATAGATAGGCTACCTTTTTAATTCTCATATGACTGTTCTATCAAGTTTATCCTAAGAGCAGAAATTAATTTGGTAAAATATATTTATTATTTGAGACAAAAGTCTTAAAGGAGTACACATGTCAGGCGCAGGGTGTTCGATGTCTTTTCTAATCACCTAATACCTGCATCTTTCTCACTGGTTGGTGTGTTTTAATACTTGCTCCATTTGTCAGCCAGCACTCTCTCTATGAACCTTCAAGTCTGTAGTTCCAGCCTTTCAGTGATCATAGTATACTCTGGTTCCTGATCTTTTGACTTCTCTGTTGCTACTTCGACTTGGCATCTCGATTTGTAAATTTCCTGGTACGACTTGGCCTACGTTTGACTTCCATTCTCCTGGTAAGACTCAGCATCCCTTCAACTTCTGGCTCTCTGACTTGGAGCTCTGTGGATCTCCTGGTATGACTCAACTTATGTTTGATTTCTGATATCCAACATTCTCTCCTGCTGTAGCCTGCTCTGAACTGACTCTGCTACCTGCACTCCATCTGCTGGAGGATAATGGTATCACCTACATTCCTAGTCTTCAGTTGTTCCCAGTTTGCCATTGTCTGGTATTTATTTCTTTGTGACTTTCCTTCCCCCAGGGATGCTAGATTTCTGCCTTTAGAGTCTGTCTACCCTTGATTAGCATTGTATCCTACCTTCAAAACCTCCCAGGGAACCTCCGGCTGAAGGAAGTGTCTATCCTATCATCTAGCTCTGCAGCCAGCAAATGTAACCACAGCTACAGTTGCAGGAAAGACACTTCCAATGGTGGTTTCGATCCCCAGCTATGCTCTCAAAGTGTCCTTCTCTAGCAACGCTCTAGGGGTTCTGTTATACAGCTCTTTCAGTGTCTGCCTCCCCTGCTGAAGTACTCATGGCTGGATGAACAATAAGGATAAGTCTCTTAGGACACACAATGACTAGAGTAAGTTATATAAGGTTAGGGTGATTAACCACTTCTACCTAAATTACATTTTTTACACATTCAATACGCTTCTTGTCCATGTTACAACATAACACCCAGTATCTTTGGTATCTCATACATTGCTTTTGTCTTATTAAATTATTGGATGCTAGAGATGTTTCCAACATATTTAGAAACCATTACCTCGAGGAAGGCCACTGGCTGCCCTCCCCTAGCATTTTGTCGAAGATATACACAAGGAAAAAAAATACGTGGGAGACCCCCAAATATCTGTACACATCGCATAAAATAACAAAAGAATTTAGTTCAATTAATTTGAGATAATTTCACAATATAGGTTTTGATATGTTAAAATAACCAATTACGCTTATTCATGCAAAAATATATATAATTTTATTAAATATGAAATAAAATGTAATATATAATATTAATCAGTGCAATTAGTGTATTGATGAATACAAGGTGATCCAGAAATATATCTCATATATATGACAAAGTCATAGATAAAGATATATAAGGAAACATTTAAATACAGTAAAATATATCAGATAGCAAAGAAATATAACATTCCCAGTATATATATGCTCAATACCATCATATATGTGTCCAGAGGTATAAGCTAGCAATATCTGAACACAGCAGCATTACAAGAGTTAATTGTGCATTACAATTAATAATAATACAGTTAGCTGCAGCGTATATGAATACCTGCCCCAGACCTGTAGAAGGCTATGTTTGGTTACCCCACTGTTCTGCTGCAATCACAGCTTACAGGTCTGGGACACATAAAGTGTCTGTTCTCTACTCACCCACCACCACTGTACAAAAGCCCATCTGGGGAGAGCAGGCACCTCTCTGTAGAACTAAGTTGCCTCTGTGCTGTGATGAGGGCAGAAGAATCATGTTGTGCTGCTGACGTATTAAATTCACTGTGCCATTGGAGCACTATACTTCAAACATGCTCCGTAAGTGAAAGTATTGTACGTTCATATCTAGCACTCTAGCAGAGTGCCTTTATTACAGCAGAGGATGCATTGTCTGACTTCTCCTGCTCCAGTTCAGTCCTGAAACATCTGCATGCACAATGTCCAGTCATGGTGTCTGCTTTAACCTCTTAAGTACCAAATTAATGTGTGCAACACATAAATGCTTTTCCCATGTCAAATTAATGTGGTCCTGGCATGACAATTCTGTTTTCTCTTAATAGTTTTCCCAGACTAAAAAAAACAACAATAGTTTCTTGCTGTGATAAACCGTTTGAGTGCCAGAGGAATACACTGAAAGCATCTGTGTGTTGCACAGCCCTTTGGCACTCAAACGGTTGATCACAGCAAGAAAATATTGTTTATCTTCCCTTTTCCCTAAATATATATACTCTGTTGCACACTGTCTTCATATAGGCTTTGGGTCTTGCCTGCCCCTGCTCTCCGGATCTCTACTCTTTGTGTCTCTTGACACCACACACACAGTAGTGACATGAGTCATGACAGCAGCACAATCCTTAACAACACTGCTTCTCCTGGACTTAAGCTGCATGTAGTGATGTCAGCCCGCCTCCTACATTGTAAGATGCCTTCTGCAGCAAGTTCTCATTAGGTTCCAGGGAGAAATTACCACTTTGAGTGCCTGAGGAGTATACATCGCATTGCTTAGCAATGCGCTGGATATCCCTCTGGCACTCAAAGGGTTAAATGACAAGTGAAGCCAGCACACAGCAATAAATAGCTAATCTAATGGGCAAAGCTTACTCCTCACTCATAGATGCGAGTCCACTAGCTTTCAGCCTCACTGCACTCCCAGTAGATGTGTACCCTAGGCCAGTGCCTACCTCGCCTATAGGTGGCTCCGGCCCTGCATGATGTACATGTATGTCCTTGGTCCTTAAGGGATTAAAATAAACCAAAACCTATAGAGACAATCTTTTATATCGGAAGATGGTGCTAAAAGACTACAATTTGCATGAACAAATATATAAGGACCACCTGTTAATTATGATAATTGCCCTTTGTATTCAGAAGAAAGAAATACTAAATAATGTCTAATTTCATTGACTCCCTTAACTTTCTCAGGAGAAAGGTGCAGGTGTCTGGCCTCATGCAAGATATAACATTATGACAATGTTGTGAGTCCATACAGAGGGAAACTATAAGAATTATCACTATATGTGTGTCCTTGTGAAGTTAGAAACTATATCTAAGTACTTTTAGTGAAATGAAACCATTGTCTCTTAAACACAAGGCTTAAAATAGTAAATATGGAAGACAAAATAGCTGCGACAGACCATATTAACCATGTGCTAGCCAATATAGGGCAGACTCTCTGATAATTTTTATACAACTGTATTATAAAATCCTTATTACTGGGCTGCTAAATGTTTTCCATCTCTAATTAACTAGTTAACTATTAATCTCCTTTCAGTGTGCCCGTACTTCTGGAATAAAATCAAGGCCATATTTTGCTTATTTTACAATGAGTAGTTACTTATTCGGCATCAAATCACAAATTATGTGCTTAATAATGTGTAGAAAGATATCAAGGCTTGATTCAATTTCATCAGGTTTCATCAAGTTTCCATATTTCCATATTTGTTTTTCCAAAACAAAGCAGTTTTTCAGTTTTGTGACATAAAGATGGCAAATTCAGTTCTCACTGTTCTGTTGATTTAAAGGTCCTCCTGCAATACTGTACTTTCCTCTGATCAGTATGTTTTGTGAAATATTTGTTAACAGTTCACAATGCAGTATGTGGTACTGCAGCAAACAATCCCATAATGTGATAGAAACATACTAAATATTTAAATCCTGGAAAAGAAGCCTTATTGAAACAATGAGGGGGTAGGCAAACCATGCAGCTGCAAAACAGGTCCTATCATCCATTTTAAGGAACAAAAAAAATCCCCTCCTGCCACTTGACACATATGTTTAATAGACAGAAACAGAAAAAGTAGCATTAAAACAGCTTCCATAGGTAGTATGTATTGAGACACAAAAGTCTCCATTGCTGCCTATGCATACTGAGGTCGCAGTCTCAGAAATATAACCCTGAAGCAAGTCAGGAACAGGCAACCTGAGTCTGATATGTACAAAAAACCCACATGATGCTAAGCATTGTAGTACTTCATAACATGATCTAAGTCCTGGAATAATAAAGAGTCACAGAGACAGTTGTGAGATTCAGTTTTCTGATAACCTGACATTGTTAGGCAGTCTAGCATGTCTCTACTATGCAGCCCCTTCTAACTCAGAATATTAGCTCCTGTGGGAGATGACTTACTGAATGGGAACTATCTCCTGTAATCATTTAATATAAAAAAAAACATATTTTTTATGGGTTTTCCAGGGACCAAAATAAGAGGACTCCTGCTGTAAGATACTTAATTAAAAGGCTATTACAGAAAAATATCATAACTGACTTTGTCTTTAGGTGCTCTCTCCAGAGTGGCAGTACCCTCCTTCCCAATAGCCACTGTTACAACCCACCTTGTTAATACTTTGTATTCCAGAAGGGAGGCTAATGTGTTGGTCTGCAAGCTGTTGGAAACCCGTCAGATGGTTAATGAATGTTCTGAAATAAATGGTACCATAATATGAATGCAATTCTATAATATGTATTACATATATTTTATATGATAAAATGAGAATGTGGGGAAGAGGTAGCTAGAAGTCAGGAGTCTTCCCACTTATAGAGACAACCCTGCTGGATCCTGCCTCTTGTGCTTGGTGCTTCCACTTCTCAGCTTGAATTTGTTTTTTGGCAGTATTATTATTATGTGCTCAAGGCACAACTAACACATTTTGTATCATTTGCCAAAGGGTTAACAAAAAGGCATAAACACATACATATATAGTTATTGTTAGGTCCCACAATCAGAATAACACAAGCCAACATATTGTGCATAACAATTTCTATAAATATACAACTGGAACTCAACTTTCACATATGTTTGTCAAATACTTTATAAAAAAGCAACACCCAAAGTGGTTGCCCATAGTACACCACAGGACCACTGCCTCAAATGGTTATAGCCAAGGAAATCACATTGTAAAAAGATGTGCCTAGTCCTTTGAATAACAATGCCTCTCAGTCTCATGTTACTATAGACAAGTAATACTTAGCTTAAGGAGGACCCAAGTATTTTACAGTTGAGAGGAAAATGTGATGCTGCTATTTATAGCAGCCCTCCCTCCTCCTTAATTATTGTTCACACAAACATTGCACAGTTGGGGAAATTAGAAAGACATTACTGTGTCAGGAACTCTTCTTGTTAGAAAACATGAAATGATAACTCTGCTTTTTATATGGTTTCTTATTAAATTGTTGCTTTCTTTTCCAAATGCATCTTTCTAATTGAAAATAAAGAAAAAACAGTTCAAATAGGCATCCTGGGCATATAAAAGGAACACAAAGAATGTCAGGCTTTAAGACTTACAATGCCAAATGCAGAATTGCTAAATGTGTTTTTTCCTAAATAAAAAAATGAAAAAAGCTTATACTCTTTTTACTAATCAATTGTATGATTATCTATCTATCTATCTATCTATCTATCTATCTATCTATCTATCTATCTGTCTATCGGTTTAGTTTTAAAAGGTCACACTCGAAAGAGTGTTTGACAAAATGATAGAGTTACCATGTTGCCTGGATAAAAATGTCGACATGAGAATCTCACACTACATGACAGCTCGAGATTCTCATGTCGGTTACTAAAAGGTAGCATCAAATACCAAGAAGTTACAGAAGGAGAGCGAACTCCCCGGCAGTAACGTTTAACTCTTTGCAGGTAATACCTGTATCATCATGCTGCCCCAGGCTGTAACTGTGAACATGACATGTCATGAAGAAAATCTTAATTTTGTCCTCAGCTGCACTGCATAAGGAAAAAACACAGGAATATGAGAAACATTGCATGAGCTGAAAGATGTGCTCTATCCCATCATGCTTCCCCGGAGTTTTAACTACCGTGAAACAGGCTGAGTAAAGCGCCGGGACAGTATGATGGGATAAAGCAATGCGACCTTTTAGTAACCGACATGAGAATCTTGCTCTGTTATGTAGTACAAAATTCTCATGTCGACATTTTTATCCAGGCGACATGGTAACTCTGTAATTTGGTCGCACGCGAAAGAGTGTGCGACCTTTTAAAAGGATACCCATCTGTCTATCTATCTATCTATCTATCTATCTATCTATCTATCTATCTATCTATCTATCTATCTATTCACAACTTAGCTTATTGAATATAACTCTTAATAGCTTACGAAGCTTGGAAAGGGAGAGGAAAATTAACATAAAATTCAGCTGATGCCCGCAGATGCATGTCACAAGTTGGGGAGTAACTATTTTTGCCCCCAGATAATGTGAAACAATATTTAACCATTTGAATGCCAGAGGGTACACAAAACTCTCTGGCACGTAAAAGGTTAATATGCAAAGTAGCCCTGTCTCTATTGGATTACGATTAAGAGCAAAACCATGCCAGATGGATAAATACATATTCCTATAACAAACAGTTCAACAAGTCTATATAATCATACACTAGAAGATTTTCATTCATTAGTAATTAGCTATATAGTTAGCGCTGAACCTCCTTGGAGGCTGTGACCTTGACTGTCACCTCTTTTTGCCTTTCTCTAATTAAAGAAGAACACTTCCTGATAATAGCCCCACTCACTTACTTTACTATGTCCATAAAATCCTAATAGCTGCTATTCATTTTGCTGTTTTGCCTTTGTTTAAGAGATAATCTCTTCAATCAGTCCTAGATGTCATGTCTATGGACATGACTGCCTGCGTCAGTTTGAAAAAAGGCTATCAGTAACTGAGTGCATGAACCTATTGAATTGTTTAAGGAACAAGTGAATGTGCAACTCAAGCAATGATTGCACACACCTCTGGCCCTAAAAGGGTTAAGAATGCCATGTTCAGTAGGGAGATTTTGTGTCCTGTGATCCAGATAACAATGTCATGTCCACCTCCATGGACATGACACCCAGGTTTGATTGAAGATGTCCTCTGTTGAACAAAGGCACAACAACAAAATTCATATGGAATGTTCTGGACATATTAATCCTTTGATTAGAAAAGGGGTATACAACACTTTGCTTTGCAATTCATTGTGTACCCCTCTTGTACTCAAAAGGTTATGTTAAGTGGGAGTTGTTAGAAATTGTTAGTTCTCCTTTAAAGTGAAACTATCACATTCCTACTCCCCTCCATATGTTTATGACCTCCAAGTAGGTGCAAATACCTCATCAAATTTGATTAATTTGTACCCCCCCAGTCATAAAATGTACTTTTTCCAGGTTTGTTTGACAGAGGCTGAGTGCTGCCATCTTGTAGACATTAAAAATGATTGGTAGCACTCTCACTCTGAGGAACAGCCAGTACTACTATGGCGAGTGCTTTGGAACTCTTTCTTTTGCATCTGGTGCTGTCACATAGCAGGTGGTGGTGAAATACCTCATTGTACCTCCACTGAGCGACCAAAATAAAAAGTTTTGTGAAAAAACCCCAGTGTGATCTCCGGGCAAGTTTATTCCAATGGCCTCCTCCTCTGTTTTCAGTCCTGGGGAAAAGGTGGGAAGAGTGGTGGGTAGTGTTTCAAATTACAGGGAATGGCCTGCAGAGCACTGCATGGCAAACTTTTACAGCAGTCGTTGTCACAAGGAACAATTTTAAAATAGGATATGGCATTATGAAAAATAAACTGCAACTTTTAAGCAGTTGTATATACTGTATTTGTTTACATCAAGTTTGTTGTGGGTGAAAGTTCAGCTTTAACACTTTATTCTGAAATGTGATTGACTCCTGTGGCTAATTACTGCATTTAAAACTACAACCTACAGTCATGTCTTTATTGTCTTGTCTTTCCCCTTTTCTAAGATATATTATTCATTTCATAGATCCCTGGTACAGAGCTGATGCTCCCACTCTAGTCAATCTCCATTATAACTCCACACACACATCTGTGTGGAATGTACTGGTATGTTGGTAGAGGATAATTTAACATAGGACTGTTCAAGCTCAGTCATCAGGGGCCACCAACAGACCAGGATTTAGGGATTTTCCTGATTAAGCACAGGTGAGTTAATCACTGGCTCATTCATTATGACTAACTCATCTGTGCTTAATCAGGGAAATCCCTAAATCCTGTCCTGCTGGTGGCCCTTTAGGATTGAACTTGGACAGCCCTGATTTAACGTAACTTCGAAATATTTCTCTAAAATGTGTTATAAGTCCTAGAAGACCCTAAAGGGATAGTAATACTTCAATTTTACTATCCCCCATATGTAGCCCTTAAAAAACTGAATTAAAAGAGCCCAGCTACATCTCTCAGACCTTTATGATTTGAGAGATGTCTGCTTTCAAAGTTCCCTCTCCCCTGACATCAGCGTTCTAGCTGACAGCAGGGGAATCCGATCTCGGGACCAGCGGAGGCTCTTCAGCAGAGCCGGGATCACATTATGGAAGAAGAAATCCTTCACTGAAATGGTCTTCTACGTGTGCTTGCAAACCAAGCACACGCAGAAGACCATTTCAGTGAAGGATTTCTTCTTCTATAACACCATCTCGGCTCTGCTGAAGAGCCTCCGCTTGTTCAGGGACCTTATTCCCCTTCTGTCAGCTAGAACGCTGATGTCAGGGGAGAGGGAACTTTGAAAGTGGATATCTCTCAAACCATAAAGGTTTGAGAGACACACTGGACTCGTTTAATTCAGTTTTTTAAGGGCTACAAGATGGGGGATAGTAAAATTGAAGTATTACTATGCCTTTAAAGGAGAACTAACACCTCTTAAGCCCCCTACTGATTCCTGTGAAATTTTCCCTTGTGTCTTTGTTCAAGAGATAACAGACATGACAGTTACTAACAGGACCACAGAGCCTAAAACTGTTCCCATCGCACAAGGTAATCTTAATCATTAAGGAATAGAGGGGTGAGCAATAGGGGTGAGCAATTTATTTATTTGCTATTTACCTCTCTTTTCATGAAAGAGTAATTATACTCATGCTCTATGCCTTCTTCAGTCTGAACAAACTGCCATCAACTGTCATGTCTGCCTCCAGAGACTATAGACATGACATGCAGGACTGAAAGGGATAGTAATAGTTGATTGATCCTCATATAACGAGGATCAAGTAGCACTGTATTTCAATAGTTTACGTTTTGTAGTTCAAGAGTAATTCAGTTCTAAAGGATTCCTCTCCCTTCTGTTGCACTCATATCATGCTGCCTCTCTGAGGTTTCCAGATGAAGAGCAGTGAGTGGCAATCTTCATTGAACAGAAGGAAAATCCTGCCCTCCCTTGTCAAGGGGGCAGGGTTTTCCTTCTACTCAGTGGGTGAAGATTGTCCCTCGCTGCGCACTGTCCAGTCCCAGAATCGGATTCCACATCTGAGGGGAAGCAACTAGGGAGAGGTTAAAGGGGCGGGAGGGGGATATTTTAGAATTGAATTACTCTTGAACTACAAAATGTAAACTATTGAATTACAGCGCTACATGACCCTGGTTATATGAGGATCAATCGGAGCTGCATTTTTATCCAGTTATTACTATCCCTTGAATGAAGATTTTATCTCTTGAACAAGGCACAAGGGCAAAACTTTAGGGGCCATTAGGATTTTCTGGCCATAGTAAGGTAAGTGAGGAGTTACTATTAGGAGATTAGTTCTCCTTTAATAATATACTTTACCATAAAATAGGCCAATTACAGGGAGTCTGTCTTATTGACTACAAAATGTGTACATATGATTTAACAAGGTTTACGATTGCACAAAATCACACATTACACATTTCTATTGCCCATTGGGGAGTAGCTATTTCAATAACTTGTAATTTATTATGTTCTAAATCATGCAAAACAAATGAAATGGAAAAACATGTTTCCAAGAATTATGATGAAGCCATGTTTCAAATTCTGCATTTCTGCTGTAGAGAAGCTAACGTTTACACAGCAAAATTACTTGAAACCAACTGTGTTTCTTGTAAAAAACAAACAGAAAAGGTAAATCTACCTGCGGGTTTTAATAGGAAAATATTACATTTGGCATCTGTGTGAGCGTATTTTCTCTCTCTCAAGTACTTCAGAGAATTATGAATCAGAAAAGAAATTCTTTGGCTAATGAGATATGCATTGCATGTCTAGCATATAGGGGGCTTTCTAAATCACCAGAGTTGTTTCCAGGTGATAAGGTCTCTACTTTCTACATAATACATGTGACCTGCTATGAAATGTAATAAATGTCACCTGATATTTAGCAGTCAGTCAGGCATTTAACCACATGAGTGCCAGGGAGGTATTCAGCACTTAGAATTGCAATGCATTCAATACCTCTCTGACACTCAAAGGGTTAATATTTGAAGGCTAAGTATAGGGTCAACAAAAAATCCCTTTTAAAACTCTGGCTGTGCCCTTAGAGGACCCCTTCAACTTTGCTTTTAATGAATGAATCAACTCGACCGGCTTTATGTGAATGACTGGGTTGAGTAGGAGGAGGCCAACTCAAGCCGGTCATTGATAGAAAGCAGCCAGCTGGAGTAGGAGGCAGATGAAGGCAGTAATCACCTTCCTGGTCACTGCATTGATCACCTATCCTATTGGATAGATGATCAATGCGAGGGGGCATCAGGAGGGCTCCTGATGTCCCCCCAAGGTCTGATCTTATTTTAGAAATACAGAAACTGCACTGCATGATTTTGTTTATAATTTAACCATGAGAGGGCAGCATATGCCGGATGGAAGGAGCATGATGTGTTGGATTTTACAGGGGGAGGCAGCATATTGTGAACAAAAGGGTAATCATATGTCAGATTTTACAAGAGGGGAGGCAGCATATGCCAAATAAAAGGAGCATGATACGTCAGATTTTATAGGGGGGAGGTAGCGTATGGTGAATAATAGGGGCATGATATATCTGATTTTATAGGGGGATGCAGCATATGCTAATAAAAGGGGCATGATATGTCGGATTTTACTGGGGAGGTAGCATATGGCAAATAAAAGGGGCATTATATGTCAGATTGTACAGGGGAGGAAGGGAATGGGAATTTTAACTGTGTATGGGTAGTAATGTTAAACTGTAACTGTGGGGCCGCATGTTGAATATAAGTATTGTGGGGGAACATCACCATTGTGTGTTAGCCCACATACACTGACTGACAAACCCAGCCTTCTTCACTTGTCCAGGAAGTGCCCATGAGGATTTGTGGCTAGCAGTAGGCAAGGAGAAAAGACTGAAGTGGGTCAGATAGTGTACATGGGGTTCTATGACTACCAGTGGACAAGAGAACTAGACAGGGGGCAAGCGGTAGCCACAAATCCCCATGGACTCTGCCTGACCCCTAGCCTTGTTCTCTTGGGAGTGCACAATGTGTATAATATATGATATAGGGCTAAGATTGTGTAGTGCTTGGTGTACTTTTTTAACCCTTTGAGTGCCTCATGGAGTGAACAATGCACATCCCTATGACAATCAAAGTGATAAGGAAGTGATGCTGCCCATGGTGCTGAAAGTATTATCTTCAGTCCCCTACTGGCCAAGTGGGGCAGCAGAGAAAATGCTGTCAGACTTCCAGATTGTGTACTGCTACTGATATCGACAGCAGCTCACAACCCTCCATGCTGCTAATTGGTATAGAGCTGTTACTGCATAGGAAAGTACAGGGAGATCCCAACTTTGACAACAGGTAGGAGAAGTTGAGACTGTGGAGGCTGCTATCGGAGCTTACTGAATGTGATGAAGTGCCACATTAACATATAAACACACCTCCTTTCCAAATGGTATTTTTATCCATTTTCCTCTTGAGGAAGTGATCAGCAGGATCACAAAACAACTGAGGTGCTTTTAATTTTGTAATAAACAAATGTTTATATTTCTTTTGTTTGGTCTGCTGTACTTTTTATATATACACCTATGTGACAACTTTTTTGTCATACCATCAATGCACTCTGGGGAGGTTAATTGCAGGGAGGACTGGCACCGTAATTCCCTGCTGGTAATCAGACTGGTGCACTCTGCTTGGAGACTGGTCATGGAAATAAATTGTGAGTAGTATATGCTTAAGATATTTGAAGTGTTCACCACTGGAGTGTTATTTGGCTATTCTCCTTCTGCTTGTTGTGTTTCTGTTTTGTTTAAGCAGTTCCTGTGAGCTGCTGTGCAAGAGGGATTGAGCATTCAATTTCAAGGCATCTGTGTGGGGCAGTGTAATATCCTCCACATGTGATTATAGCTACTAGTATTTTATTAGCAATTGCACATTGTGAGTATCATTCCTATTTTCCAATATTCTGTCACTAGAACAAGTTTGGATATATTGCGCTATAGGACTCTCCCCTTTGTCTTTTTGCTTTACTGCCATAAGGAAATTAGCCATTATGCTTCATTTCCTTATGAAAATAGGCCATTGTCTGTGTGAATGGTGAAATAATAGGCGGCACCAGTCCTGGCATAAATATACAGAGTCACGATATGTCTACTGCCTTGGTGCAAGGATAAAAAGATGCACTGGAACATCCACAATGTGAACCACAATTTGAAGAAGAAATCCAATGCACTCAAGTGTTTCCTAAAATTAATGGATAGGGAGGGAACACAGTCTCACGCGTTTCTCACAATAGTGCTTACTCATAAACCGACCAAACAACAAACATATGCTGCCTTTATGTGGAGAGCCATAACGGCTTTCATTCAAAAGAACCAATCACCTATCAGGATCAATTAATTGTCCCTTGACTTTATGGCTCTAAATTATTTAACTCTTCATAATCTATTGTATAGCAAAACACACTATATGTGCCCAACTCTTAGGATTAACCATTATTTAGCCATTTAGCTCTCCAGATCAATCAGCATTATAAACATGAAAAAATACATAAAATGTAAAGTAAAACAAGACAAAATACATATATAAAATCATTATTCCCACAGACATTGCACATTTCTCTTCTTGTATGCGGGGAAGAGTCTAAAAGGAGAATTTATATTATATCTTATTTACGTAATGTACTGGATATACTCCACCTTATTAGCATCTATGTAAATAACCACCTACTTCACAAATATGCCGCTCCATGAATAATGCAGTATATTACCTTTAATAAGATTTGTATAAACCTATTTTTTCATTAATTTATTCCATAAATCTGTAGATATTCAACTGACTCCATCACTTCACCGAGTAAAGGGACATTACTTACAAACACCAAATATCAAATGAAAAATTTAACGGATCGTTAAACTATACGGTCCGCAACTTTACAGTGTGTCAAGGGTTAATGTTAGCGATAACTATTGCAGCCAACATACAATGGCCCCAACGCTCATAATACGACAAAATCTAGGAAGAAAACACAGATAGGATATACACAAGTAATATATATATTTATTACTATAGGCATCTTTAATTATTATCTCTCAAAAATCTTAACCAAAAAGGGGTAGCAAAATGGAAAATATTACATTTATCCCAAACAATGCAAATATCTCCACTGCATTACAAAAATCCAGAGCATTCAACCATACACTGACTTTTGAACCACTATTAACCATCATGTTAAATATACATCTGTAAAAGTCAACCATACTCGGACTTTTAATCCTCTGTCAATTATCGTGTTAGAAAGGCATTTATATAAGTCAAAGTCACAAATATAGTTAAATGATGTATATTTCTAGATTGCATTCACCCTGCAAGACCACCAGTATTCAAAGGTATAGCATCTCTATGTATGACTTTGTAACTCCACACATAAGTGAAGCACAATAGATAATATGATGCTTCATACATGAAAAATCCATGTATTAGGTCACAACTTCACACACAGATCAAATGCAATAAGTAACGTCATATTCTTTGTTTAACCTTTTCGGTACCCTGTTGGAGAGCGTGAATATCCAGTACACTTCCCTATAGGAAAGAATACTGGATAAATCACCACCTCTCACCCCCACCTTCATCTTTTCCAAATCCTTAACTGAAAAACCTGTTAACTCCGAGTCATGGTGCAGAAGTGGGAAGCTACACCCATTCTTAAATCTCAATTTTTAATATATTTATTATATTTATATGTTCTCAAATGTGTTCTCTTAAGCTTTGAGTGGTTTTACCCCCATACTGCACTTCACATGACTTACATGTGATCAGATACACCATATATTGAGTGGCACAGTTAATGTATTGTTTATTATTGTAACGGTTTGTTTGACACACAGACACAGTGGTTTAGAATAAAACACAGTTTTATTGAAATCCCAGTAATATAATAACCCTCACAGGTCCTCTAGTATTTAAACAGAATAATACAGACACACGGCAGGTTACATATACATATGCCTACACAGATCCAGTATAACCATAAAGTCCATAACAGAATATACTGACACAGGTCAGGCAGAATATGATGTATTCCCAGGAGAAAGGTACTGCATGGGTTAATGGTCTTTAACGAGTGTAAACAGTCCCATGTGAAGAGAGGTATGTGATGGAGCTCACTCAAAATAGAGAGCTTAAGGATAAGTAAGGCCCAGTAATAGGTTAGCAGACAACCGTGAACTGCCAGAGTAGTATCAGGAACTGAGCAACATATAACACTGCCGTAGCAGTAACGGAGGCCAGGCCACTCGCACACTGCCGTAGCAGTAACGGAGACTAGGCAACTTGCACTCTGCAGGAGCAGTAACGGAGACAAGGCCAATGGCACACTGCTGTAGCAGTAAAGAGGACTAGGCCACTTGCACTCTGCAGGAGCAGTAACGGAGACACGCAACTGAGCACTGCCGTGACAGGATGGACTGGGCAACTGAGCAACTCGCCCTGAGGTCGCAACCAACCGGAAGCGTAACAAATGCCTGATTGATAGGAATGTCGCCAAGGCGACACAGAGGCAGCCAGAGCAGGAACGTCAATCAAGCCGGGTCGAATCACAGAGCAGTAACGTCAGCCAAGCCGGGTCGGTACACAGGAGCAGGAACGTCAGTCAAGCTGGGTCAGTACACAGGAGCAGGAACGTCAGCCAAGTCGTGTCGGTACACCGGAGCAGGAACGTCAGCCAAGCCGGGTCAGTACACAGGAGCAGGTGGAGAAGAATGGTCAGGCAGTCCGGGTCGGTACTCAGGAGCAGGAGACGAGATGCAGAGTAGTCAGGCAGGCCGGGTCAGTACACTGGGAAACACTGAGATCAGGAACAAGCACTGGTACAGGAACACCACGAAAGGGCACCGGAGGAGTGCCAGAGCCCAGTATATAAAGGCCATACTGGGCGGGACAAGCACAGAATAGCCAATAGGAGTAAAGCACAGTGTAGACTGACAGAATGTCACAAGGGGAGCATGGGCACCGTGATAATTATCAAACACTTTTCCTGTAACTGAAGAATGGAAAGATTTGGATGGTTCTAACCATCTGCAACACTTGCATTTATTATTGCCACATCTATAAGTTCCCTTTACATCCAGCCAGGTTCTAGATATAATATTATCTCGACAGGACACACTGGGTGACAACCTTGAGGCTAAGGTTGGAGCTTTCTCAGAGATAACTCTACATCCTTTCTCTAATATGGGTTGGAGTTCTCTATCTCCCATTAAGATGGGTAAATGTTTTTTTTTTTTATAATTCCTTTTATATTATTGTATTCACAACTGTATGTGGTTATGAATGTCACTTTCTCCTCTTTACCTTCTTTATGTTTTTTATCTCCTTTGTCATGTTTATTGTTTCTATCAACTTTGGATTCATTTTGAGACATCAGAAGATCATCTCTACTCCATTTTCTTGAGATTTCCTCTGCCCTATCCAGCATCCATTTTGGATAACCACGCAATGTCAGTCTCTCCCTGAGGTCCCTGCTTGCCTCCTCAAAGAATGCGTCAGTGGAACAGTTCCTTTTCAATCTTAGGAACTGTCCCACTGACACACACTGCACAGTATGAGAAGGATGACAACTGTCTGCCTTAAGCAGAGTGTTTGACGATGTTGGCTTACGAAAAAGCTTTGTTATTATCTTGCCAGTCAATAAACAACAGCTAATCTCTAAGTCCAAAAATGTGATATTAATGCTATGACTTAGTAAAGTGACTTTTAAATTACAGTGATTATCATTCAAATAATTCAAAAATGAAGAGTGTATGAGAGATATATCCTCATACCAAATTATTAGTATATTAGTAAATATTCTGGGCAAAAAGGTTATAATCTCCAGAGATGTGAGACTCCTCCCACCAACCCATGATAAGATTGGAGTATGATGGGGCAAATTTTGCCCCCATTAAAGTCCCACATCTCTGGAGGTAATACACACCATTAAACATAAAATAATTGTGTTAATAAAAATTGTATTATCAATAACAAAAATTCACAAAATGAGGAAGTGTAATTACTATATTTAAACAAGTGATACCTTATGGCTTCCAAACCCAAATTGTGAGAAATGCATGAATAAAGTGAAACCACATCGCAACTGATCCATGTATAATGTGACCTCCACTCTGCTTTCTCTAACTCTTGTAGTACCTGTTTCGTATCTCGCAAGTAAGTATTGAGCCTCAAATGTAAGTCATGTGAAGTGCAGTCTGTGGTTAAAACCACCCAAAGCTTAAGAGGACGCATTTGAGAACATTTAAATAATATTAAAAATTGAGATTTAAGAACGGTGTGGCTTCCCACTTCTGCACCAAACATGACTTGGAGTTAACAGGTTTTTCAGTTAAGGGTTTGGAAAAGATGAAGATTGGGGTGAGAGGTGGTGATTTATCCAGTATGCTTTCCTATAGGGAAGCGTACTGGATATTCATGCTCTCCACTAGGGTACCAAAAGGGTTAAACAAAGAATATGACGTTACTCATTGCATTTGATCTATGTGTGAAGTTGTGACCTAATACATGGATTTTTCACATATGAAGCATCATGTTATTTATAGTGCTTCACTTATGTGTGGAGTTACAACTTCATATATAGAGATGCTATACCTTTGCATATTGGTGGTCTTGCAGGGTGAATGTGGTCTAGAATTAAAGAAGCAATCTAGAAATGTACATCATTTAACTATATTTGTGACTTTGACTTATGTAAATGCCTTTCTATTATGATAGTTGACAGTGGTTTAAAAGTCAGAGTATGGTTGACTTTTACAGATGTGTCTTTAACATGATGGTTGATAGTGACCATATTCCAAATGCCCCCCACAAGTATAATGATCTATAATCCAAATGCCATATTGTTTCCCCTAACCATTTCAGTGCTATGGAATACATTTACAAAACATTGTTCTCAAGGCCATATACTTTTTCCATAAGTGTTCTGTATGGGGTTGTTTCTGAGTCAACCTTCCCCCCCATAACGCATGCTTTTCTCTCCTGTAGTCACACCTTATTGAGGGTATCAGGAATGATATTGCTGGGCTATCAATAGTGACAAATGTGCTGGAGAGTTTGACTACCCTGCCTCTATGCAACCCAAACCTCTGGGTTGAGTGGGCAGGATCAGAGGAAACCACCCACATTATTGATGACATAAACGATGATGCCCTGTGGGTCACACTGCCCTACACAGTTCCCACTGTTGAGCACCAAGAGTTCTGATGCCCTCTAACATTTGACTAAAGGGGGGAAAAAGTATATGTTGGGGAGGCAAACATCTGCACATACTGCAAATATCTGCGGCCTGGGAGAAGCCGAGAACTGTCATTGGGAGCATATACTACTGGCAGGGTCACCCAAGGTGTACAGATCAAAGCTCAGACACAAGATTAAATCAATCCAAAATTTCTAAAACCATACTGTCCCATGGTGGCAGATTATGGTCCAGTTCCTCAGCATGGCTTTGCAACAGAAAATGGACCTCATTCCCCAGACACTTGTGAGCTACTTCCTACGAGAGTAGGAAGACCAGCTCAGTGGCAGAGGGTGCTAAGAATCACCGGGTTTTATCAGGCTGCCTTTGCTCTTTAGACATTTAAACACTTAACATTTGTCCTATGATCACAGAGTCACACTTAGAGGAAATAATGCAAGAACTGAATAACATTAATTGCAACATTATGGGCTTATGTGAGATTAGTAAAAAAGACAAAGATTTAGTCAAATTATAAGATGGACACTGGCTATACTATAAAGATGAACAGTGACCATACTATAAAGGAACCAATGATGGATGATGCAAAGGAATCAAATTCTTGATTAATAAAACACTAACGGACTCAGTCATAAAAGTAGAAAGTATTTCTGAAATAATTGCTTCCAGTACTATCAAATAAACAGTTGATATGCTCTTTAAATCATTCAAGTTTATGCCCATACAAGTAGTCGCAGTGATGACATAATCGAAGAATTTTATGATGGTTTATTAGTCCTCTACAAATAGAACAATTATCACTACAAATTTATAATGGGCGATTTAAGTGTATGAAAAATCAATCGGATAACATGGAACTGATAATAGAGATAATAGATGCAGCCAACTGATCAAATTTGCAGTCAAACAAAATTTGTAGATCATGAATTCATTCTATAGGAAAAAGATAAAATGGACATGAAAAGCCCTGAAGATAATACAAGTGAAATTGATTTCATACTTACAAATAATAATATGATATTCAATGACTGCTTATCTTTATTGGAACGGTCTACAAAATGTGCTTGCAAACCAGACACACTTTGTAGACCATTTCAATGAAGTATTTCATTCTATATAGTGCTATCTTGGCTCTGCTGAAGAGCCGCCGGCTGGTCAAATGACAAATATCTGCTTCTGTCCCATAGAGAGCTGACATCTCTGAAAGGGGCGGAAGGGGGGAACTTTAGATGCTTCAATCGCGCAGACTATAAAGGTTTGAGACATGGGACATTCTATTCATATTTTTAATGTGTACAAGATTAAAATGGGTAAAAAGAACCATTACTATCCTTTTAAATAATTTCCTGAGAGAAAAAATTCAAAACTGACTGAAAGCAAGCAAGAAAGAAAATCATCAGATCAACAAATATGAAGATCGACACTAGCCAGCAATTTAAAAATCATAAGAATTTTGAGTTAGCACTGTCTAATCACTTCAGTATGCTGCAAGACGTTACAGACACAGACATTTCAACCCACAATGAAAAAGTTATTGAGACTATCATAGACACTGCCCATGCCATTGCATCTTCTGTATAACAAGAAAAACTAAAGCGGAAGAAATAGTTATCATGATGGAAAATTGACAGGGTAGAATATATAGAAATGTGTAAGACCATAAGAAGAGCATAAAAGAAGAAACATTCAAGTTCACAGTTGAGTGTATCATAAGGACACTGGAAGAAAATCAACAGCTAAAGAAAGCAAAATGAAAAATTGCAACATATAGGAGGCAAATGTTTGCAATAAAGTTTGAAGATGGTACAACTGTAAAAAACTCAACAACAAATATTAAAACGAGAGGAAGAGTTTTATTCATATCTTTATAAGGGTGAAGCACAACAACTGAATGCAGTGCACTGTTCTAGAAATTTTTGTAGATGTAGAAGCTGTAATAAAATAAATGAAAAATAACAATGCAGATGGACCTGATAAAGTTAGTATTGAAATGTTGAAAGCCAGTAAAATGCAACAAGTCATAGAATGAATTCAAGCTTCCATTACTCTTAGCCTTCATTGACTATGAAAATGCATTTCATTCAGTGAAAAAAGCAAGCAATAATTGATGTTGTGTTGATACAAGGAATAGATAGCGCTTACATCAATATCCTCCTATCAATATATTAAAATGCAGCTGCATAAATACAAGTCATCAATAATGAAGTCCAGATCCAACAAGGAGACAATCTCCCAAAAACGATTTTCTGCTTTTTTAGGATAAATTTTCCGCAAACTAAATTGGGAGAAAAAAATCAATGGAGACTACCTACATCACTTCATTTTTACAGATGATATCACACTCTTTGCCAGTAGTCCTGAAGAACTGTAAGAACACAACAGAAAAGCAAACATTTTGGTTTGAAGATGAATATCAACAAAATTCAAGTCATTCTTAACAAATTTACCATACCAAGGAAACACGGTAAATGGACAATAACTAGAAGAAGTGAACAATATGTTTACCTTGGAGTGGAAATGTCAACAGATGGAAACACCATGATGGAAATTGAGCAACGAATAAAATTGGGATGGCAAACATTTGAAAAACTTAGTGATATTGCCTTTAAGAGGCATTTACCACTCTGCCTCAAGCAAAAAGTTTTTGACCAATGAGTCCTTATGTTTGGCTGGGAAACATGAACACTGAAATCCAAAGAAATCCAAAACCTTAAGGTTAAGCTGAGAAGTATACAGAGTTGAATTCTGAACATAACAAAGAGACAGAAAAAGGTGTTCATGGATTCGTCTACAAACAAAGGTCTAAGACGTCACTGAAAAAGTAAAGCACCTGAATTGGAAATGTCCAGGCTACATAGCAAGAAGTCCTGATAGTAGATGGACCAAATGAATTAAATTTGGAAATAATACGACTTGAAACTAAATGCTCAAGAAGAAAACCAAACACAAGATGGGTAAATTAAATTGTTGGATATTTGCTGAGGAGGCTTTCACCCTTCAGTGGATCAACAGTGGCTGAAGATGATGACTACTGAATATAATCCCTTGTTTTCCCTTCTAGCAGTTTTCCCACTACCAAGGTAAAACTTACAGGTCTATAACTGCCAGGCTCTGTTTTAGCTTCTTTCTTTAATAAAGGCACTGCATTGGTTTGTGGTACTGAGCCTGTGGTAAGAGAGTCTTTAAAGAGTAAAGAAGGAGTGGTCTTGCTAACAATGCACTGAGCTGAAGAACCATTGGATGTATTCCATCAGGAACAGGTGCATTGTAAGTCTTAATTTTGTCCATTCTTCCCTTGAACTCTTCTTGTGTTAACCCATTATCTAATAATGGTATGGTTTTACATATTACATGTTGAGTCTCTTCTACTATTTCTTGTTCATTGCTATATACAGATGAAAAAGAAAGTATTCAGAACATCAGCTTTTTCCTTATCCTCCCTAATTAACTCAACAATCTAATTTTTGAAATGTCCAATGCATTCCCTCAAGTTTTTTTTTCTATTTATGGATTTAGTCTTGCTCTCCCTTGCAATTCAAGTTTCATTATCTATTTTTGCTAACCAAATTTTCTCTTTGTAATCTTTGTTGCATTTCCTATATTTCAAGAAATAATTTTCTGCTTCAGGCTTAAATAGTTTAAATGCCTTTTTTCCTTGCCATTTTCTTCTTTGCATTTGCATTCAACCACATTAACTGTGATCTATTTCTTGCCTTTGTTCCCCGTGGGTATATACTGTTAAATATATTTCTGCAACCTAAATTTAAATTCTGACAATTGCCCTTTAAATATTTTATCCCAGACTATGTGTTACATTTATGCTGTTAACATTTTGAAGTTAGCCTTTCTAAAATTAAAAATTTTGGTTGAACCTCTCCAGTTTTTCTTCATCAAACTAATCTCAAATTAAACCATGTCGTGATAGCTGTTTCCCAAACACTGTTAAAAGAATGCATAACACTGGAAATTGGGGACGAAATATATCAGTTTGATGTTGCTGCAATCCTGTTATCCTGCTCCATGTCTGCCATTAACTGTGAGTCAAAGCCTTAACTCTGTATGCCAGTAGTGTTTTCAAAAGTATTTTACTGTAATGCACTGGACACTCTTCTAGCACTCCATGGGTTACAACTAGATACCGCTGGATTTTGATTAATCATATTTAACCATCTGAGTGCCAGAGGGGTGTCAAAAGCATTGCTTCAAAATGTGTTGGGCATCCCCCTGGCACTCCAAGGACAGAGTTAAATAAATATAAACAAATTGAACGTTTAAGCACAAATGTTCCTTCAGTCTCTCTGATAAAACATTCATAGTTACAGTCAGCATTTAATCAGAGGATTCTTTTCTAAAAGCAGTCAAGTTACAAAAAAAAAAGAAAGAAATATGTCCAAAGTTAAAAGCTTTTCGAGGCAGAACAAAACCTTTGAATAATTGAAGATGGTTTTTACAGTGGTTTTGAATATTTCTATCTGCGGTGTATCCAGATTTTAACACATGAAAAACTTAGACATAGACCTAGAGAAAATAGAAAATTAGGGAAGATTGCTGGATCTATTTAATTCATTATAGTTATCCCTTATTAGGTTAGAATCAGTTGATCCATAATTTGTCACTACAAGTAGCTAGAAAAAAAAATCTTATATAATAATTTGCTAGGGTGTTTGTCAGAAGTCGCCATGTGCAGTAGAAACTGCACGCGTTCGGTAAGTCTCTACTGAGCAAGACTGCATCTCGTGGAGCAGTGAGGTAGCGGCCACTTAACATTACCCGGACCTTGGCCCGTGTACACAGGCTTTTACACTAGTTTCCAGTAAATCTACTGACCAAACTTCAGATTCTTTGAACCAGGTAACAACCCTTTGAGTGGCAGAGAGTTATAAAATGCATTGCAAAATAATGTGTTGGATACCTCACTGTCACTTAACCCTTTGAGTGCCTGCGGGGGATATGCAACGCATTGCTTTGCAATGTATTTCGTACCCCTCTGGCACTCAACATGTTAAAACATTAACGGGTCAATGCCTCTTAGTTGAAAACAAAATTACTTTTCTTAATATATAAAGTTTTGAAGAGCTCATCACCGACAGTTCTTAGAGGCCGCACAAACTTTAAAAATCAATGGGTAAAATACAAACAATATTTGAATGTCTCCTGGACATATATATATACAAACAGACACAAAATATATCGTTAGTGTGGTGCTTACCCAACACCATGTGCTCTATAAATAAAAATAAGCCTATAAAAATGAGGGACTATCTGTCGCACTAATCTCAAAAATAAAAATAGTATGCAAGATAAAAGAAAAATGATAGCGCGTCAGACTGAACGATATTCTTGTTTGTGTATATACTGATCTGAATTTTTTGGGGTTCAGTCTGGCACTCTTTCGTTTTTGTTTTATCTTGCATATGTATATATATATATATCTTGCATATGTATATATATATATATCCCGTGTGTGTGTGTGTGTATATATATATATATATATATATATATATATTTATAACTTAAAAAAGAGAAAATAGCTTTATTATATGTTCAACATTTCGACCAGTCATGGCTGGCCTTCCTCAAAGCTATTTTCTCTTTTTTAAGACCTGTGAGTGCCTAGTATTCTTCATATAGTTATATGCCCAGCCACAATACAGTACCCAGGCACTGTATCTACTTTGAATGTAAGAATGCTTCCTTCCAACAGTGTATATATATATATATATATATATTTTTTTTTTTATGTGAATATGAGATGTAAACTATGGAACAGTCCTAAAAATACATTTGGAGTTTCTTAACGAAATAACAAGATGTGTAATTCTGAAAAGATTCTGTGGAAATGAAGGTTGCAGAAAACATACACTAGTATATATATATATATATATATATATATATATATATATATACTAGCAATGTGGGACGGCGCTGCCCATCAGGCTTTATAGGGAATTAATGCACCCACACAAAGACACACACGCAAATGCACATGCATGCACAGAGATGCATAAAGAGTGACACAGTCATACACACGTACATGCAATGCACAACATGCAGACACATAGAGTGTGATACAGACATGCAACACACACAGTGAGAAACACGCAGGCACACACAGACACACACACACGCAAAAGTGAGTCATAAGGATGTGACTTATGTGTCATTGTAATGAGTTTGTGTTGGTACTTATGACTCCACTGTGGCATTCATTCATATAGTTGAAATGCATGTGGTAATTGCGCATACTTTGGTGGAAGGTGGATCGTGCTGGCTCCCGGGGTGTGAGTGAGTGTGTGTGTGAGGTTAGTGAGTGGCATTTATTTATGTAGTTGAAATGCATGTGGTAATTACACATACTATGGTGAAAGGTGGATGGTGGTGCTGGCTCCCGGGGTGTGAGTGAGTGTGAGTGAGTCCGAGAGTGAGTGATGGTGTGTGAGTGATTGTGTGAGTGTGTGTGAGTGAGTGTGATTAAGTGAGAGTGTGTGAGTGTGAGAGAGTGTGAGTAAGAGTGTGAGTGAGAGTGTGTGAGTGAGTGAGAGGGTGTATGAGTGAGAGTGTGAGTGAAAGAGTGTGAGTGAGTGAGAGTGTGAGTGTGTATGTGTGAATGTGTGTGAGTGAAAGTGTGAGTGAGTGAGTGAGAATGTGTGTGATTGAGTGTGTATGAGTGAGAGTGTGAGTGAGTGAGTGAGAGTGTGAGTGTGTTTGATTTAGTGTGTGTGATTGAGTGTGAGTGAGAGTGTGAATGAGAGTGTGAGTGAGTGTGTGAGAGTGTGTGTGAATGTGAGTTTGTGTGAATGTGAGTGTGAGTGAGTGAGTGAGAGAGTGTGAATGAGAAAGTGTGAATGAGTGTGAATGAGAGTGTGAGTGAGTGTGTGTGATTGAGTGTGAGTGTGTGTGAATGTGTGAGTGAGCGTGTGAGTGAGAGAGTGTGCGCGAGTGAGTGCGTGTGATTGAGTGTGAGTGATTGAGTGTGAGTGAGAGTGTGAGTGAGAGTGTATGAGAGTGTGTGTGAGTGAGAGAGTGTGAGTGTGTGTGATTGAGTGTGAGAGTGTGTGAGTGAGAGTGTGTGAGAATGTGAGTGAGAGAGTGTGAGTGAGAGAGTGTGCCTGAGTGATTGAGTGTGTGTGATTGAGTGTGAGTGATAGTGTGAGTGAGTGTGTGTGAGTGAATGAGAGTGTGTGTGAGTGAGAGAGTGAGTGTGTGTTATTGAGTGTGTATGATTGAGTGTGTGTGAGAGTGTGTGTGTGAGTGTGTGTGATTGAGTGTGTGTGAGGGTGTGTGTGTGTTTGTGTCTGATGTGTTTGTGTCTGTGGTATAGGAGCGAGTGGCAGTCATTTTGTTTTTTCAGTCACTTGGATAGTGGTGGGCGGGCTGGATAGTTGGGGCAGGCCAACTCCCTGCATGATTTAAATCACGCCCCCATTGAATCACCCAGTGGGAGCAGTAACTCCTCCTTACTTAAGCTGAGGTAACATAGCAATATAACACATGGTGGCTCTTCAGTTGAGGCAACGTAGCAATATGCTGAGGGAACAAATAGAAAGTGGTGTTTGAGGCTTGCTCTCTGTAACATACAGCAAAGCATCTCTCTCCCTTTAATGAGAAAGGGCGGGAATTAGGAAGTGGGGAGGAGTGACAGTTGAAAACAGACAGTTAGTGAGGTTGACTGAAGAGATAAAAAGAGTTAAATAAAAGAGTTGCTATTAAGTTTATCACTGAGTTTGTATTTTATGGAAACGTTACACCCTCGTACTGAAACAGAGTGTATGGAGGGTTACAATTATTTGTGGGAGGTGAAACAGTGTGTTTGTGGGGTCATGATCCTGAGTGAGAGTATGTGTGGACCGGGAGAAGTTATTGATATCCCCTACTTCAGGAACGAGTGGCAGCTATATATTTTTTTTTTGTCAGTTGGATAGTGGTGGGCGGGCTGGAGGGGGTGGGCCAACTCCCTATATGATAAACATGCCCCCATTGAATCAACCAGTGGGAGCAGTAACTCCTCCTTACTTAAGCTGAGGTAACATAGCAATATAACACATGGTGGCTCTTCAGTTGAGGCAATGTAGCAATATGCTGAGGGAACAAAGAGAAAGTGGTGTTTGAGGCTTGCTCTCTGTAACATACAGCAAAGCATCTCTCTCCCTTTAATGAGAAATGGCAGGAATCAGGAAGTGGAGGAGTGACAGTTGAAAACAGACAGTTAGTGAGGTTGACTGAAGAGATAAAAAGAGTTAAATAAAAGAGTTGCTATTAAGTTTATCACTGAGTTTGTATTTTATGGAAACGTTACACCCTCGTACTGAAACAGAGTGTATGGAGGGTTACAATTATTTGTGGGAGGTGAAACAGTGTGTTTGTGGGGTCATGATCCTGAGTGAGAGTATGTGTAGACCGGGAGAAGTTATTGATATCCCCTACTTCAGGAACGAGTGGCAGCTATATTTTTTTTTTGTCAGTTGGTTAGTGGTGGGCGGGCTGGAGGGGGTGGGCCAACTCCCTATATGATAAACATGCCCCCATTGAATCACCCAATGGGAGCAGTAATGTCCCCATTGAATCACCCAATGGGAGTTGTGTCTCCTGATGAGACATAAATTATGTAAAGAGGCATTCTGTGTAATGTGTGTGTGTTTTCTGAGGAGATATAAATTATGTTCTGTGTGTGAGGAACCATAAATTGTGCAATGAGGCTTATTCTTTTATATATATAAATATAAAATACAGATACAAATACTATGACATACATTAACCTCTCAAGTTCCAGAGAGATGTATTACACATTGATCTGCAATGCAATTTTTACTCATCTAATCCTGATTGGGATATTGGGCTTTATTCCATTAGATTTATGAAAGGAAGACATTTGAATTTTTAACCCCTTGAATGTTAGTGACATCTCCAGTGCAATGCTTTTCAATGCTTTAGACAGCAGTCCAGCATTAGTGGAGCTAAAATATCCTACTGTATTTTTTGTTATATGTGGTGAGCTTATATACAAGTTTTTATTCTAGTACCTATACCTGTGCTTATGTACAGAGGCCTTTAGCACCTACCAGCACACAACACTGATTTTAACAAGCCCTTAACCCTTTCAGTACCAGATGTCTGGTGAATATTTTCTACCTTGGTGGCTAAACATATATTCAACATTTTTGCTATCCATCTGTTTAAGTAAGATTACCATAAGTATCATTCCATCTGGATATGGAAAACAATATATTTTGTTTTTTACAGAACAAATTCAGCTTTTTTGTGTTGCCTCACATGAAGTAAATGTTACATTGTGTCACAAGCTATATTGGCATAATCATAAATACAAAAAAAAATTTAAAATGTAGTTACTTTACATCATACACTATATATCAAAACATTTATGAAGGTTGTGAATCTCTGAATCCCCCGAGTATAGAAAAAACAAATATGTATACTTTTACCTACATGCATGACCTGCAAAGATCCTCTAATTAACAGGAGCAAAATGGTATTTTCTACTTTATGAACTAAACTGCACATTCCATTGGTTACATAGTAAAATTATCCTAAAAAGAACTACTTAAAAGCAAATATTTATTGAAATATTCCCATGCCTTCAAAGGTACAAAAATCTTTGAAAACTATGTAATTCCCCACTGTATTCATTAGCTACTGCCCTTACGAGTAAAATGGCACATCTTTAGTATGTGATGGCAGACTGCAGGTTGTGTCAGAAACACAAAACTACACTGACTTCCTATCATCTATCATTTTTCTTACTTTTCAAACATTATTTGCCTGTACTGCAATGGTAAACAGAAATTAAGAAACCAGAGAAATTAAGAAAAACATTTTGGAAAGAAGATAATTCAATGCATCAGATGAGGGATAACTTTTCTTTCCCTACCTAGCCTAGTGTTCACAAATGTTTTCAAATGCTCTTGCTAAGGGAAAAAATTACACATTTTTTATATTTTCACCCTCTCCAAATTACTGAAAACTGTGGAATTGCCTACTCTAGGCTAGGATCCAGCACTTCTAGGGTTATCCTAGCCTCATGTAGCTTTTCCTGAGCTCCTGCAAGGTATCACCAGCCTATTTTAGCTGATTTCCTGCTTTCATTCCCAGCCAGATTATTGTCCAAAGCTTTAGTACAGTGTTCTTTGTTTGCCTGATCCATAATTTTTGACAATGGTTAGCCTCTGAATTATCCTGCATTTTGGTACCCTTACTACAGACTTGGTTAGCTGAACTTTTGTTTTGATGTCTTTTACTTGGACTGACCATCAGGCTTGATCACTGTATTTTTTGTAGAACTGCATTTGTTATTCCTGATCCTGCTGCTGCTGGCTTCCTCTGCTGAGCTCAATTTCCTATAAAATAGATGTAACAACTACAGAAATGAAGAAAAGGTAGTCAAAGTATACCCCTAGCTTGGTGTACACAAATGTTTGTAGAAGGAATAAAATCTGTATTTGTTTACATTTCCACCCCTTCAAATGTACTTAAATATTTGAAAACAGTGACATTTCTAACTCTATTCATTAGCTACTGATTTTTTTAAGAAACATATCAACCCATTGATATAGGTTAACATAATTCAAGAGGTATCAAAAGTACAAAATCACACCTACTTATTTTCTTTTAGATATATGAATGGCAGGTATACAAGGCATACCATCAATGAGGTGTTATTTGCCTTTTTACCTCTTGCATTGTGTGTACAGATATTTCCAGAAGGGGTTTCTATGGGAAAATATATTGGTGTTTTTTTTTTTATTTCCCACCACTGAAAAGATACTAACATCTTTTAAAAATATAATAATTCCTACTGTTTCCAGAACCTGCTACCAGCCTGATAAAAATGTATCAACATTTGCATGGTTTAATATATGTCATGGGGCGTGGAATTACATACCTTCAGTAAAATAGTCAGAATCATCACAGATATGAAAAAAGGTAAACAAAGCACAGCATTTTTGAAGGTAGACATTGACCTGCATGAAATGAGGGGTCGCTTGCTTTTTTACCCCTAGACTGTTGTGCACAAATGGTTCCAGTTCTATAGGAAAATATAGAGCTATTTTACATTTCTACACCTTCAACAATAAGTATAGCTTTGAAAACGAAGGTATTTCCAACTCTAATCATTAGCTATTGCTCTTCCAAGACAAATAGCACCCCAATGATATGAGATGACATACTGTACGGGGTGCCAGCAGCACAAAACTACACCAACAACTAACCCTAATTTCCCCATACATTTTTCAAATATGAATTGCCTATATTAAAATGGTAGTAACAACTACAGAAATAAAGATAATGTAGAAAAATAATACAATTAAAACAAACAAAAAAAAAACAACTATCTGCATCAAATGAGGGATTATTTGCCTTTCTACTGTTACTCTAGACTGCATAACTATTTCCAGAAAATGGACCTACAGGGAAAAAACAAACATTTTTTTACACTTCAAAGATACTAAAATCTTTCAACACCATGGAATTTTCTAGTATATTCATAGTGCCATACTGAAGACTGATACCCACTGGAATGGGTTCGCATACAAAAGAAGGTCCAAGGAGCATGGCTACCAGTGGAACAAGGCTGTGGAACAGGCAGTGTATGTGTGGTTTGTGGCAACAAGTGCCACAATGGTGGGGAAGTCAACAGTCTGTGCTGTTCTATATGGCTATCAGTGGAGCAAGGCTGGAATGTCAGACAGGTGTATGTGGGGTTCTATCTCTACTAGTAGGGGAACAAGGCTGTCGTTTCATATAGTATATGTCTGGTTTTATGGCAGTCAGTGGGACAAGGTTGGGGTGTCAGACAGTGTATTTGTGATGCTGTTATTAATAGTGGGCAATGGAAAAGGCTGGGGGTGTGGTTCAAAAGGGTGTGTGTGTGTGTGTGTCTATCCTCCAATTCCACTGTGGGTCTATTCCTGTATAATGGTGTGGGACTGAATCATGCATAGCAGATGCACCCCTTAGTAGAGGGCTTAAAATTTGAAGTCCTTTGCTACTTGCCACTGCAAGCCATAACATACCCACCAGGGCTGAATTTCTACTCGTCAGGGCTAAATTTTCACTCGCCATTGGCTAGTGGCAAGTGGAAATTTTGAGCCCTGCCTTAGTACATATTCCAGGCACTTTCACCATCTGTACATGTTGGATATACAACCCATTATCAGACCAGTTCTCTAGAACATCCCTGCCACTTTGCTGCATTAAGACAATGCCTGTCCACAAATGGCATGTGTTGCCAAAGAAAGCCTCCATGGTGTTGACAAACTGCCCTGGCCCTGTATTATCAACAGACCTGCCCAGTATCAGTAGGATGGATGCACACTCTGAGGTATTGCACTTATATCACTCTCGCTGCAGAAACTCCACTTGGTCTCCTGCTAACCAACAGATCCCATTGAAATAATGTTGGAGAACACACTCAGGAAGATGTGCAACAGCTCTTTATTGAGTACAATGCAACATGCACAGTTTCAGGGAGCTCAGTGCAACCCTTCGTGAGCTGATTCTCAAATCTACCTCAGACCAGTCCTCCACTGAGTACCTTCATCAGAACCTATCTGAGTCCATCATGGAAGATATGTCTGCCCAAGCTTATGCTGCATGGACTAACGTTACACAAGAAATGCTTGACTCTTGATGGTATGCCTCATCATCACACTACCTAGAGGCACAACATCTTCTGTTGTGCAATTTTTTGCCTCAAATGTAAGTTATAAGTTTCTCATTTTATTCCATATACATATATATCCACCTTAAATCCTTTATCGATATCCCACAGACTATAACCACTCGATCCTACCCCTCATACTCCATATACATCCCATAGCTTCTCACCGCTCCCTCACACCATCCACCTCAAGTTCCTACTACTATATTTACCCACATACAAGCCAACCTCCCAACATTTAAAATGTTGGATGTGAAAAAAGAAAACATCCTCCATAAGGCGATCCCCTTATATTGTGGATTTTGTCTAATTTTCTCACTCAACATTCTTTTTCCTCTCTTCCACCTCTATCTTTAATCTTCAATAATGCACCCATCAGTCTTCTTGGAGTATGCATACCTCCACTCTAATAATGTGCAAAGCAGAAAGGTCCTTCCAGGACCTTTCTATGACTGTGTAAGGCAGTGTCACTTTTTCAGGCTAAAATGCCTGAAAACCCCTTGATTTATATTCAAGCAAATATGGTAGATACCCCACAACTGACCACCACTCCATCTCAATACCTACCTCATATCCTCGATAACATAGTAAAATAGAAACATAGTTGATGAGGTTGAAAAAAGACAAATATTCAACAAGTTCAACCCATGCCATTTCACTCTTGTTGATCCAGAGGAAAGAAAAAACCTATTGAAGCTATTCCAATTAAGCCCCAAGGGATTAAAAAATGCCTTCCTAATTCCAAAAGTTCATGGGATATTTCCCTGAATGAACATCCTGTCTGCTTTGAAACCGACTGTCATGGTTTTTATTATTGCTCTGAAATAGAAAAGTATCCATTAATTTTATTGAAAGCAACTATAGTGTCTAACACATTATCTTGAGCCAAAGAATTCCATACTTTTATTTCCCTTACTGTAAAAAAAAAACAACCCTTCCCTGTTTTAGTCAAAAGCACCTTTCCGTTAGTCTTAATGGATAGCCTTTTGTGTATTGCTTAGGTGTTTGAGTAAATTGTTCCTTAGAGGGCTTGAATATATCTGTAAATGGTAATCAAATCACCCCTTAGATGTCTATTTTCTAATGTAAACAATCCCAGTTGGGATCCTCCAATTCTTTTATTAGTTTTGTTGCACATCTCTGCAATTTTTCCAGCTCAGAGATGTCTTTTTTAAGAAATGGTGCCCAAAGCAGTGCTACATACAGGTATTATGAAGAATTTATATAGTGGCAGAATTATATTCTCATCCCATACACCTATACCCCTTTTATACAGGATAGTAACCTATCGGCTCTTGCAGCAGCTGAGTCACACTGCACATAGTGGGGACATCTATTTTCTATCACTACTCATAAATATTTCTATAATAATTTCCCAAGTAGCTTCTCTTTTAGTGTAGTATGTCTTTTTAAGCAGCACAAATGCATAATATTACACTTATCTATATTAAACCTCATCTGCCACTTTTCCACCCATTCATTCAGTTTATCCAAATTTTAATGTCATTAACAGCAAAGATTGTGACCCTACTTTCAATATCCAATTCTAGATCATTAATAAACAAATTAAAAAGCATTGGCCCCAGTACTGAACCCCCGTGGCACCCCAACTGCAACTTTATACAGACTTGAAAAGCTTAAATTTACAGTAACTCTCTACCAGCTGCTATTTAACCAGCTCTTTATCCATGCACACATATCCCCTCCCAAACCAAAGCAACACAACAACATCAATACTCTTATGCAAATTACTACTTACCCTTTCAGAGATACCCCCAAATCTTCTCACTGTTCCATCATACCTACCACCCTACCACCCAGTACATGCAAACCACAGACATCCTGTAGACTCCCACCAATCCCATTGATGGACTAGAGACGGATGAAAAGTCAGATATTTTTTTTCTTGCAGGAAATTTCTCAAAAAAATTTGATTTCTGGCTTTTCCCATGAAATTGCTTGCACATTGAAAATCCATAAAATGTCCCCCTTTTCATGAACCGCATTAAATTTCCCAGGAAATCTGCCATCTGCCAATGCCCAAGAATTCCGTAGCTAGGCATACTAAGCCTGTGTGATTGTATGGCTATCAGAGCAGTTGGACAAGGGTCAGAGGTCAGTATGTGTGGTTCTATGGCTACCACGGGAGAAACCTGGGGGGAGATGGGGCAGTATGTGTTATAATGGCTACCAGTGCAATGGGACAAGGATGGAGGCATCAGTACGTTTTGTTCTATGGCATCTATGGGACATGGGTGGGATGGTGGATAATGGGAGCCCCTCCAGCTGTTTGCACACTACAACTCTCATCATTCCCTGCCAGTGCACTGCTGGTGGGGAATAACAGGTTTTGTAGTCTGGCAGCAGCTGGAAGGCCTCCCAGGCTTCTAGGGCTATGGGACAATTCTGGGGAGCTCAGTATGTGAGGTTCTGTGGCTACAAGTGCGGTGGATTAAGGCTTGGGGTCAATATATGTGGTTATACGGCTACCAGTGCAGTGGGATAAGGCTAATGGGTCATTATGTGTTGCACTATAGCTACCAGAGGACAAGGATGGGGGGTCATTTGTGTGGTTCTGTGGCCACCAGTGCAGTGAGGAGTTGAGTTGGAAAGAAGCAAAAAATTACACTTTTCACAAGGATCCCTGCAGAAGACGAAAAATGCTTTTTGTCTTTTGGGACAAAACTCTTTGCCCATCCCTTTTCTGGAACTTTTAAGATGGTACCTGCCTTTGTTACTACCAGACTAGTGAGACCTGCTGCAAGTAGCTGTCCTTCCTTCACTCCCATTAACACACAGTATCTGGAGCTGTTCAGCTTTCCTTCCCACCACCATTCACTTCCTTTTAACCCCAGGCAATACTGAATTATTCTAGCATTCCTGACATACAAGTGTCTATACTTGCACATTTATGCACATGATATGTGCATCAATTCATACACACATACCCAGAAATATAAACACACACACATCCATCCATACACTTGCATGCATGCATCTATTAACATACAAACATGCACACATCCATGCACCCAAACAAATACATTTACACACACCTATGATCAAGTATTCATTCTTACATAGACACATACTTCCATACATATACTCATATTTATACACTGACATACACATAAATTCATGCATGTAAACACACATATATATCAATTTACACATGCATTAATTTCCATACACAAACATGCATATTTATGCAAATATGTATTGCTATATTCATATACACAAATATCAATACAGGTACACTAATAAACACACCTCAATACACACACACACACACACAAACACTTCTTACACATAACAATATGTGCATTTATGTACACATATTGGTTTATTCATACACACACGCACATTTGCAAGCATACTACATCATATTGTAATGTTTCAGCATTTTAGTGCAATGTGTCTTTTCTCTTGAGCCAGTAAGAGTTGCCTTGAAAGTTGTCTTCCAGATCTTTGCAAAACAATATTCTGGAGATGTCTTCAGGATTCAAAGGGGGGTTATTCACTAAGGCGTGATAAATAGGTGATAAAGTGGAAATTACTTCTCAAGTGATATCAGTTGCACAAGTCCTAAGTTATTCTATGGAGCTAATTCACTACACATTAATTAAGTTTTGGAGATCTTATTATATATGCTCCATAGATTAACACAGGAACTGGAGCAGTGATATCACTGGAGAAGTAATCTCCGTTTTATCACCTGTTTATCACGCCTTAGTGCATAACCCAAAAGCGTTAAAAATTCACACAATATTAAATGTTTACTTTGAAACTCAAAATTTATCATTTTTAATTTTGAGTTTAAAATTCTATATTTGGACATTTATAATCAACATTTTATATATGTTTTTGTTGGCCCCAGACCTTTTCCATAGTAAAGACAACACAAATACTGATCTGATTTATCTTTACCCCTGCCCTTAACATGTTACTGTATATATCTCTGTTTTGTCCTGGGTGTAGTCTTTATTCACAGCTGATTTTTGCAACTGAGGATGTAAATTTGATGAAAAGCAATCCTGACAGGGCATTACCAATCATAATAATGTGCTTATTTTGACAGTTTTGCTTATTTTTATCAAATGAGCAATCAATGAGAGGTTGAGCTTTAGTTTTTTATTGCAATACTTGTTGATCAGATTAGAATCAGATTCATAGTGATGTACACTTTGTTTTTCATTTTTTGTTGCTTAGCTAGGGAATTGAGAATGCTGTTAGCATCAGACAAAACCAGTTTGGCCTACAAGGACAATTTATTTTCTGAGAATTGAAATAGATTTGATCAGGATGGAATTTAGATAGCCTGAAGGAAATTAAATGAGTTTAAAGAATTGGTAACACTAACTGTGTCCTTGAAAAAGATTACTTTGTAGAATTTATAATTGTTACTGTTTAAATATTATGGTAAGGTTTATGTGGTTTGGCAGGAGTTTTTTTCATTACATTTGGCAATGACAGGATTAAAATGTTCTTATTGCATACCATGTGTAATATGGATTTTAAAGCTGTGTTGTCTACATCAGACTTTATAATTATAGATTATGGGTAGGGGCAGCTTGTTTTATGGAGGGATTCTGAGTTTTTATTTTTTCATGCTTTTAATGCATTTGATTTTGGACATTCATGCAGGAGAAATTGTGCCTTTAAAAAGGGTCAGGCTATGTATGAACATGAGAGGAGATGCATTCAGGTCTGATAAGTGGCTTTTTTGGAGATAAGTGGCTAATTTTAATACATAACTCTCATAGTACACTGATGGTCTATCACTGGCATCTTGGCCTTTTAGTGCCCATTGTAAAATTATCTCCATTAATTGACTAAATTAAATGTGTTTATTAATGATCTCATCCCAAAGCATTTATTTATTTTTAGTGTATCTGCTTAACCCTATAAATACATAAATGAATTGTCCGACAGCCCACTTAAGCAGCTCCACTCAGTTAGGGAAGCAAAGTCTTGTAAGGTTCAGTTTTTGTGCACACTTTTGCAGCTGCAGCTGAGATGGCAATATTTTTCAAGCAAAGCAATAATTCCTATCAGTTTACTTTGTGGGTGAAAAGGTTGACATGTGTCTTTTTGTCTCATAAACCTGTGTGAACTGTTGCATTGAGATATAATTTACTATTTTAACCAGATAACCATGGTAACAATAGTAACCCTACCAGTTAAACATCCACACATATCTCCTAACCCAGTTTACTTTACTGACAAACCTCCTCTCCTGTAAATCACCCCCCCATATCTACATATAAATAAAGTGCCTAATGTACAAATAGTGGTATCAAAATTGGAAGGGTTCCTGTCCCTGTCAAGTGTATCCTCTGCAATCCAAACTTAGTTCTCATCACTCAACTGAGACTGTGCTCACTAATGTTGTCATACTTACAAATTTCTCCATTGCCTTTGGACTCCATGACACAGTCCTCTTTTGCTTCATATCTCTACAACTGCTACTTTTGTGTTTCCTTTTCAGGTACCATGTCATCTCTGCTCCCTCTTTCATCTGGGACTCCTCAAGGTTCTGTTCTGGTCCCCCTTTGATTACAATCTGCACATCCTCTCTAGGTGATCAAATCAATGAATTTGGGTATGAGTACCACCATTATGCTTACTTAACTTCTACTTTTCCTGTGACATCACTCCCTTACTTATAGACTAAGTTACCATTCACATCTCTGCTGTCTCTACATTGATGTCGTCCTCGAATCTAAACCTCAATCTATCCAAAACAGAACTTCTATTCTATCCCTCAATCACCAATCCATCCCCCACTGAAGTTAGCATCACTTTGAGAATGTATATAACTCCTACCTCCCAAGATACTCCGATGTACCAATTGGTTGCATACTATATAAGCCACTCTTTTTCTATACCTGCAGACTATCATGCTAGGAGAACCACAGGGCAACACAGTTCTATTCTCTGCTGCGATTCGTAGTGGCCAGAACTTAGTCATAGGGATAGCAAGCTGGTATAGCTAAAGAGTGCCTTATACCTTATGGAGCCAGTTGGTACGTAGGGTCTGTATGCACTGTGATTCAATATGAAAGGGCATTGTGAAGCAAGCAGGAATTCCACTACCAGATATGAAATAAGACAACTCATTCCTTCTGGTTCTGACATCAGATTAAAGCACCAAGAGTGCAATTGATTTCTAAACTAGCTCTGCATGGCTTGAATGTCTGCCTGTATGTAGATACCTGTGTCTCTTTCTATAGTTATAGTATTAAATCTGTCCCTTTTCTATATATCAGGTGCATTCCATCATTGTGAGCCAAAGATTGCTGAGATAGGTTACTTTAGATTACCTTTATTTACACTATTGGAACACATATTAATTCATTATTTTTATCTACTCCAAGCACTTAGACCTTTTGTATCAATCCCCCTCACTTACTCTAGATTGTAGGCTCTAGGGGGCAGGGCTTTTATCCTTCTTTTCCTAATGCCCTTTACTGTTTATTTTAAATATCCTTGTATCTATTGTACTGCCTTGTACATTGTTCTTTTGTCTTATTAAACTATTTCACAACTCTATGGATTCTCTTGGAGCTTTATAAATAAATGATTGTACTAATAAAACTAATTAATAATCATCATCATCATAATATAGTACAACCTCAAGAAAATTACACTTGTGTGCCATCACCAGAAGTGGTAAAAGGAAGGAATTTTTATTTTAAATTCCAGGCATTGTAAAAACATTCTATGACTCACTACAGAGTTCATTTACATCATTTTTTAACTACTGAAAACTACATTTATTGATTTTTCTCATAATTATCTTTAAGTAACTATAACATTGCTATTACATTTCATATTCCTTTTGCAGAATAGCATATAAAGCTAACATCACCCTGAAACGTGTAAAACTGTATTAAGATGCTAGTAATGCTTGTTATGATGAACTCCCATATTTTACCTATTAACAGGGTTTTCCGTGGGCAGACCTATGTGTGTTCATGATAAAGGAGTGAGGGAGTAGTTGAGGCATGAAATACACATTTCTATGTTTAGAAATCCCATATGAATATCTACATTTAGTATGGTCAACGACCCTGCAGCTGCCACTGGTAAGAGCATTGAAATAAAAGGTTTGTGGAAAAGACATTTGCAAGACTGTAAAGGCTGGAAATAAAAGTTAAACTAAAGAACAGATAAAATGCTTAACAAGTGAATGTTATTTAGCAGCTAATATTGATTTACATTGTATAACAATGATTCAAATGCATTAATGTGTTTTTAGAATTCATGATTGAAAAATCAAAAAGGCATGCCACTACTTGCTCTCATCAATATGCATATGTAACCACAAGAACTCCAGTCAGGGAATGGGACACTCTAGGAACAATAACAAATATACATTCATATGAAATATAACAAATAAGGGACTTGATTCTATTAGGGCCATTACAAAAATTAAACTAACGGAGGTAGTTTTAAAGGGATAGTAATATCCTGTAAAAAATGCTTATAGTTTTGTAGTGGTTAAAAAATTAAACTATATGCCACAAATCCTATCTCTCTATGGTTTGAGAGATATTTGCATTCAAAGTTCCCCCCTCCCTCCCCTTCTCCTGATGTCAGCGCTGTGCTGACAGCAGGACATCCCGGTCCAGGGACCAGCCGGCGGCTCTGCAGCAGAGTCGAAATCGTGTTATTGGAAAAGAATTACTTAATTGGAAAGGTCTACAACGTGTGCCTGGTTTGCAAGCACACTTTGTAGACCGTTCCAATGAAGTAGATTAAATTACGCAATGTCAGCTCTGCTGCAGAGGCTCCTCATGTCAGCTGACACGGATCAACTGCTGTCAGAAGGGGAGGGAGTAGGGAACTTTGAATGTGAATATCTCTGAAAGCATAGCGGTTTGAGAGATAGAATTTGTGGCATATGGTTTAATTTATTAACCACTACAAAACTATAAGCATGTTTTATGGGACATTACTGTCCCTTTAAGTGACAGTTTAGTGTTCTAGTACCTGTGCTGTGACAAATTACTTCCAAGTTAAAAATGCACAATGGGTGCTAGATTATCACCAACTGAAATCAATGGAACAGCACATCCATTTGCCATTCTACTGTAAGTGATTGCTATTGCTGTTGTTGCTTCTGACGGAAATTCGGTTCCTACCTAGGGCCCCTAACACCCCACCCTCTAAAACCCTACCAGCAAAAAAATAAGCCTTTTAAGTGCCAGAGGTGTATGAAACACATATACAGTGGGGCAAAAAAGTATTTAGTCAGCCACCAATTGTGTAAAGTTCTCACACTTAAAAAGATGAGAGAGACCTGTAATTTTCATCATAGGTACACTTCAACTATGAGAGACAGAATGAGACAAAAAATCCATCAAATCACATTGTCTGATTTTTAAATAATTTATTTGCAAATTATGGTGGAAAATAAGTATTTGGTCAATAACAAAAGTTCATATCAATACATTGTTATATATCCTTTGTTGGCAATGACAGAGGTCAAACGTTTTCTGTAAGTCTTCACAAGGTTTTCACACACTGTTGCTGGTATTTTGGACCATTCCTCCATGCAGATCTCCTCTAGAGCAGTGATGTTTTGGGGCTGTTGCTGGGCAACAGGGACTTTCAACTCCCTCCAAAGGTTTTCTATGGGGTTGAGATCTGGAGACTGGCTAGGCCACTCCAGGACCTTGAAATGCTTCTTACGAAGCCACTCCTTCTTTGCCCGGGTGGTGTGTTTGGGATCATTGTCATGCTGAAAGACCCAGCCACGTTTCATTTTCAATGCCCTTGCTGATGGAAGGAGGTTTTCACTCTAAATCTCACGATACATGGCCCCATTCATTCTTTCCTTTACACGGATCAGTCGTCCTGGTCCCTTTGCAGAAAAACAGCCCCAAAGCATGATGTTTCCACCACTATGCTTCACCGTAGGTATGGTGTTCTTTGGATGCAACTCAGCATTCTTTCGCCTCCAAACACGACGAGTTGAGTTTTTACCAAAAAGTTCTACTTTGGTTTCATCTGACCATATGACATTCGCCCAATCCTCTTCTGGATCATCCAAATGCTCTCTAGCAAACTTCAGATGGGCCCGGATATGTACTGGCTTAAGCAGGGGGACACGTCTGGCACTGCATGATTTGAGTCCCTGGCGGCATAGTGTGTTACTGATGGTAGCCTTTGTTACTTTGGTCCCAGCTCTCTGCAGGTCATTCACTAGGTCCCCCTGTGTGGTTCTGGGATTTTTGCTCACCATTCTTGTGATCATTTTGACATCACGGGGTGAGATCTTGCGTGGAGCCCCAGATCGAGGGAGATTATCAGTGGTCTTGTATGTCTTCCATTTTTGAATAATTGCTCCCACAGTTGATTTCTTCACATCAAGCTGCTTGCCTATTGCAGATTCAGTCTTCCCAGCCTGGTGCAGGTCTACAATTTTGTTTCTGGTGTCCTTCGACAGCTCTTTGGTCTTGGCCATAGTGGAGTTTGGAGTGTGACTGTTTGAGGTTGTGGACAGGTGTCTTTTATACTGATAACAAGTTCAAACAGGTGCCATTAATACAGGTAACGAGTGGAGGACAGAGGAGACACTTAAAGAAGAAGTTACAGGTCTGTGAGAGCCAGAAATCTTGCATGTTTGTAGGTGACGAAATACTTATTTTACCGAGGATTTTACCAATGAATTCATTAGAAATCCTACAATGTGATTTCCAGTATTCTTTCCCCCCATTCTGTCTCTCATAGTTGAAGTGTACCTATGATGACAATTACAGGCCTCTCTCATCTTTTTAAGTGGGAGAACTTGCACAATTGGTGGCTGACTAAATACTTTTTTGCCCCACTGTAAAACCAGTTAAGTGCCCCCCCCAGTCCTAACACTAACGCATGTTCCATGCCCCTTCTCCACACATTTAACAAATATCACACTTACCTCTACTCCCTGGTCCTCCTGCGTGTTCTCACACAGTAAAATGAACATTAAAAAATACCTACTTCCTCACCACCATGGTCATCGCCACCACTGCCGCCACCACCACAGCTGTCACTAAATATCCCCCCTTGTCCTGCTCCAACCATTGCCTGAGCCAGTGTGAGCAAAAAAATGAACACAGAGTTGCTGTAGCTGGAAGGATGACTTTACTCACATGCGACCTCTCCAGCTGGTGCCATTTCATTACCTGTTGAACCCCATATCCCAGCCAATTGAAATGTGGGAATTAATTAGAATAGCTACAGTCCATATGAAAGCCAATCCCTGTTCATTTCATACTGTCTGTGGCAATGGCGTGACTAAGATTGGAGGTGGGGTGTTTTTATTTATTACAGGAAGTGGTAGCAAAGGTGGTAGCAGGGTATTAGTTTTTTTTTTAATTGTCATTTTGTTTTGTGGAAGATGCAGGACCTCTGACATCAAATTATATGGGCCATAGGTTAGTGTTAGGATTGAGCACCCTCAAACAGGTGCTGCTGACATTCATTGAGACCAAGAGAGACTGGGAGCACTACCTGCTGTACCTCCTGTTCGCCTACCGGGGGTGGCTCAGGGTTTCTCCCCTTTTGAATTGGTATATGGCCGACAGGTGCAAAGACCAATGACCCTAATGAAAGAGTTATAGGAGGGGGTGCATGTGGAAGCAGGCACCACAGAAGTCCAGTACATCCTCACCTCTAGGGAACTGTTGGAGCAGCTGACTGGTGTGGCTTCAAGTACATCTCCAGGCAGCTCAGACCCAACAAAAGGTCTGGTATGACAGGACAGCCCCGGGCCAGGGACAAAAAGTATTTGTGTTAGACCTCCATCCCCAGAACAAATTTCAGACCACCTGGAGGGCCCCTTTGAGGTCATTTGGAGACTGCTTGACACCACCTATGTAGTGGCCTTGAGCTCTAGCAAAAAGGGGCAGAAGATCCTGCATGTCAATATGCTCAAGGCCTACCAGGACAAGGGAACCCATTTAATGTCCATATGCCAGCCACCCCTTCAACAAGATTGAGGCAGGAGATATCCTTGAACTACTGGAAATGGCCAGTGGGAAAGGGACTGTCAAAGATGTTGAATTCTGCCCTCAGCTTACCCCAGCCCAATATCAGGAGCTTCAGAGTGTGCTGGAGCAGCGGGCCACCCTTTTCTCCCCAAATCAGGGTTGGACCCCCCTGGCTACCCAACAAGTAGACATCACAGGGAAACTGCCTAACCAACAACACCCTTAACAAGTCCACATGTCTGTCTGCCAGGCCGTGCAGAAAGAGATCCAGGATATGCTGGATCTAGCGTTCATCCAACCATCTAGTAGTCTCTGGGACAACATGATTATGTGTGGACTACAGAATAGATGGCTGAATGACTGCACTGTCACAGATTACCCAATACCCAAGACTGACAAGCTGATAGACCGGCTTGCTTATCTGAGTAAGGAATACTGGCAGATCCCTCTCTCTGATACCGCTCATCCCAAATCCACCTTCATCACCCCGTTTTGCTTGTACAAGTTCATTGTGATGCCTTTTGGGATGAAGAGTGCCCCAGCCACCTTTCAGTTGCAAGTAGACCGGCTGCTGGATAGGTCGCATTCCTATGCCTGTGCCTACTTGGATGACATTGTCATCTACAGTGGCACCTGGGAGGAACGCCTGAGACACGTAGCTGAGGTACTGGACAGTATTCAGGTAGCAGGGTTGACTGTGAGTGAATGAAGTACCTTACCTTGGCCACTGGATGTGGAGGGGGAGGCTGATGCCAGAGCCTGCCAAAGTAGAGGGTATCCTCAACTGGCCTACTCCCCAGACCAAGAAACAGGTACTAGCATTTTTAGGTTCAGCTGGCTGTTACTGCAAGTTTGTCCCAAGTTTTAGTGCTTTGGCCCAACCCCCGATGAATTTGACAAAAAATCAACAGCCCCGGACTGTGTTGTGGATGCCAGCCTGTGAGGAAGCACTGTCCAGCTTGAAGCAAGCACTCATCCAACCTCCGGTCCAGAAGGTTCTGGATTTCAGTAGACATTCCAGGTGCACACAGACACTCCCATGTTTGACTTACGAGTGGTGTTAAACCAGTTGTTGGACAACAGAGATAAACACCCAGTGGCTTATCTGAGATGCAAGTTGTTGGTCCAGGAAACTGGATATGCCACTGTGGAAAAGGAAGACCAGCTCACTTTGGTCATGGGCCATAACCCCCTCACCTTGCTGAACAGGGTGATGGGGACAACGGAAGACTGTTGAAGTGGATCTGGGTCCTGCAGCCACACAGTTTTACTATCCAGTGCAGGCATGGAGGAATCCATCACAATGTAGGAGGAACTCTGACTTTAAAGGCCTAGGTCTTGCACAGGAAGACCTGGAAAAGGAGAGGGGTTTTGGAGAAATATGGGGTGGACCTCTTGTTTCTCCTTCTGCTGAAAATTGTTGTCCCCTGTTGTTTTTTTTTTTTTAAAGCTTTATTGAATGCACAAATATGTACAAGAAAATACATGCTAAGTCACAGGTATTAAAGCATTGAAGATAAATGACAACAAAATGAAACAAAACAGCCTCACGTAATTAAACATAGGAAAAGCAAAACAAGCAAAATTTGCAAAGGGTTCGCTCACTGCCATGGCAGCCATAGCCATAGCACACAATCTTATTGATGCAAATTATTATGCAAATTATTGCCTAAGGCAAAAAACACTATTAGCACGACCAAATATTAAAGGAGTCCAAATAATTCAATGTAATAGAACACTGTCTTCTTGTTCAGAGAGTGAAAAGAGGGAAAGAGAAGATTAGGAAGAAAAGAAAAAGGAGAACAAAAGAGTGAGAGAATAGATAAGAGAAAGGAAGGAATGCACTGGGGAACACAACAATTTAAGTAGGTAAGCTGACAGGACTTGGGGTTGGTCTACTCATGCAGGGGTAGTTTTGGTTTACAGGCCTGAAGATGAGATATGATTGATCCAAGGGGACCAAATGGAGTGAAAAGTATCCATATGGTTACACAAACGCACATTGAGCTTTCCAATTGCAAAACTGTATTAAACTGCCTGGTCCACTGGTCTAGAGTAGGGGGAGAAGGTGACATCAACTGAAGAGGAATTAAACATTTCACTGCATTGGAAAGGAAATTGTAAAGCTCTGCGTACACTTGTGGTGCTATACAAATATATGGTTTAACGTCAGAGCCCTCATCGGAGCTTGAAAACTTAGATAAAGTGTGCATTACAATTTCTTTAGAAGAAAATAATTTCTCAAAGGGGGTATCTGGTCTGGGCTGAAATCCCCAACCCAGGACAAAAGAAAGGAAATGGTGCACTTGACAGTTAACTGCGCTAAAGGAAGAAAACCCTCGAGTTTTGAGAGAGTCGAGAGGCACAACTCCCTGTGCAGTGATCAGGTGTCAAGGTTTTGCTGAGCTGCTCCCATTCTGCTTATTGATTCTGCTGTCTGAGCTAATCTAGTGTCCTCTATCCACTGCTGCTGTCTTCTGAGTTTCTGGCTCAGGCTGAATCAGCTGACCTCTCTGATTACTCACCTGACTGTTATCATCCAACCCTTTCAGGGTATTTATAGCAGCTTGGCTCACTTCCCCGTGGTCCTTGTGTTTGTTTTTGACTTGTTGTTGCTGGCTGCTGTGGATTTTCCTGCGCTCCTGTTTTGTGTGTTCCAGACTAGTGTTGAGCGATAGTGATGAGCGAGCACCCCAATGCTCGGGTGTTCGGGTGCTCTGACCGAGCACCCCCTGAGGCTCGAGTGCTCGGCCGAGCACCCGAGCCCCATTGAAGTCAATGGGAGGACTCGAGCATTACACCAGGCACCCCCTGCTCTGATGAGGGGAGGGTGCCTGGTCCATAGGAAAATGGCAGAAAAGGATGGAAACACCACAGAAATGGTTCAGGGACAGCATAGGGAGGATGTCTGGATGCATCTTGGACTCCAACATCGCTGCTGGGAACGATCTTTCGCCCGTAGTACGCCATTTTTACAGACTGACCATAAAACACACAAAAAGGAAAATAAAAACGACTTTAGGCGAAAAATTGTTACCAAACAATATTTGCTGTATATTTACTTGTATATCATCTGCAAATTCTCCCAAAAATTTCCTTGATTTTCTGAAGTGAGGCCATGATTAAGAGGGAAACGTGCGCAGAGGCAAATTCTCCCAAAAATTTCCTTGATTTTCAGAACTGAGGCCATGATTAAGAGGGAAACGTGCGCAGAGGCAAATTATCCCAAAAATGTCCTTGATTTTCTGAACTGGGGCCATGATTAAGAGGGAAACGTGCGCTGAGCCGACCATCTAAAACATTATGGGTGAGGGTCTGCTGCGGAGCTGAGCATCCTAAACATTATATGCGAAGGCCCGCTAGTGAGCTGACGCTATAAAACATTATATGAGAGGGCCCGCTAGAGAGCTGACCCAATAAAACATTATATGAGAAGGCCCGCTGGTGAGCTGACCTATACAAAAATTGTCAAACAGCGCCCGCTGGTGAGCTGGCCCTATATAAAAATTATATCACAGGGCCCGCTGGTGAGCTGGCCCTATATAAAAATTATATCCCAGGGTATATGGAAGAGAGTCAACCATATACCCATTTTTTGGGTGGAAGGGGTGAATGGGAATACAGAGTATTCCCATCATTGTAAATAACATATATAAAGTCACTTTATGTTCACCAGGGGCTTTCCTCCAGTGGAGTGGAGAAGTCAGGGGAAATCCAGGCATTGTTCATTTTTATAAGTGTCAACCTATCAGCATTGTCGGTGGAAAGGCAATCCCAGGGTCCGAGTCGCTCCCAGCCTCCACGACATTCACCCAGTGTGCCGTCAGGGAAATGTAGCGTCCCTGGCCACAAGCACTTGTCCATGTGTCAGTCGTTAAGTGGACCTTCCCAGTAACTGCGTTGGTCAGGGCACGGGTGATGTTACGGGACACATGGTGGTGTAATGCGGGGATGGCACACCGGGAAAAGTAGTGGCGGCTGGGGACCGCGTACCGAGGGACAGCTGCTGCCATCAGGCTGCGGAAGGACTCAGTGTCCACAAGCCTAAATGGCAGCATTTCGATGGCCAGTAATTTGGAAAGGTGTGAGGTTAGTGCTATGGCCTGTGGGTGGGTGGCTGGGTACTTTCTCTTGCGCTCAAATGCCTGGGGTAACGACATTTGGACGCTGTGCTGGGACAGGGAAGTGGATGTGGTCGCTGATGGTGCTTCAGATGCTACAGGTGCAGGGCGGGAGGTATGCGGGCCTGCGCCTTCGACAGGCGATTGGCCGGCACCGAAAACAGGGGAAGAGGAGGCAGTGGTGTGGCCTGCAGACACAGATGGGCGATCCAGGCGTTCCTCCCACTTACTACGGTGCTTGGATGCCATGTGTAGGATCATGCTGGTGGTGGTGAGGTTTCTAGTGTTCATGCCTCGGCTCATTCTGGTGTGGCACAGGTTGCAAACTACAATTCTTTTGTCGTCCGCACTTTCCTTAAAAAAACGCCATACCGCGGAACACCTACCCTTTGGCAAGGTAGATTTACGCAAGGGGGTGCTCCGTGGAACATTTGCGGGCCGGTTTGGTGCGGTCCGCCTTCTTTCTGTAGCCACACCACTGCCTCTTCCAGCCTGTTGCGGTGCTGCAGATGGCTCACCCTCAGGACTGCTGTCATCGCTCGGCTCTACACCTTCCCAGGTGGGGTCAGTCACCTCATCGTCCACCAAGTCCTCCTCCACTTCCTCACTCTGATCATCCTCCTCATGTCTTGATCCCACCACATACTCAGTCATTGACAACTGTATAACATTCTCCTCAACAAGGTCTTGAGACGGAAATAGTGGTTGATTTAATGGCAACTGTGTCTCATCATCATCATCATCATCCACTACTTCCTTTGACCTTAAATGCCGTTCACATCTGTCATCTTCTTGTGATTGGGTAGCCTCTAGAGGTTGTGAATCAGGGCACAAGATGTCATGTTCCTCTGCAAGCGTGCTTGGAGAGAGGGTCAAATGAAGGATTGGTGATGAGACGAGCTCCTCACTAAATCCCAGTGTGGGATCACTTCTTTGACCAGACCGTGTATGGTGGGAGGAAGGATGATCAGAGTGAGGATTATGTTGACCAGACTCTTGGCTACTGAGAGTGGACTTGGTGGAAGACAGGGTGGTGCTTAACCGACTGGAAGCAGTATCAGCTGTCATCCAACCGACCACCTGTTCGCAGTGGTCGGACCTCGAGAGTGATGTCCTGCGACGCCCTGTAAAATTAGACATGAAGCTAGGTATGGTGGATGTCTTTCTTTCTTGTGCTCTGGCACCAGGCACAGTTTCTCCGCGTCCTGACCCGCGCCCTGAACTATCAGGATCACGTCCACTTCCCCGTCCCTTTTTACCCGCCTTCTTCATCTTACACGGAATATGTGACTTTAATATTTGAGTTTGAAAACTTAACAGTATTTCTTCCTATTCTGCAACTGTGCAGAGTACACAGAATAGGCTGCTAAACTGCGGTGACACACACTGAATGGAATAAGTGACTTTAATATTTGAGTTTGAAAACTTAACAGTATTTCTTCCTATTCTGCAACTGTGCAGAGTACACAGAATAGGCTGCTAAACTGCGGTGACACACACTGAATGGAATAAGTGACTTTAATATTTGAGTTTGAAAACTTAACAGTATTTCTTCCTATTCTGCAACTGTGCAGAGTACACAGAATAGGCTGCTAAACTGCGGTGACACACACTGAAAGGAAAATGTGACATTAATATTTGAGTTTGAAAACTTAACAGTATTTCTTCCTATTCTGCAACTGTGCAGAGTACACAGAATAGGCTGCTAAACTGCGGTGACACACACTGAATGGAAAATGTGACTTTAATATTTGAGTTTGAAAACTTAACAGTATTTCTTCCTATTCTGCAACTGTGCAGAGTACACAGAATAGGCTGCTAAACTGCGGTGACACACACTGAATGGAATAAGTGACTTTAATATTTGAGTTTGAAAACTTAACAGTATTTCTTCCTATTCTGCAACTGTGCAGAGTACACAGAATAGGCTGCTAAACTGCGGTGACACACACTGAATGGAATAAGTGACTTTAATATTTGAGTTTGAAAACTTAACAGTATTTCTTCCTATTCTGCAACTGTGCAGAGTACACAGAATAGGCTGCTAAACTGCGGTGACGAACACTGAATGGAAAATGTGACTTTAATATTTGAGTTTGAAAACTTAACAGTATTTCTTCCTATTCTGCAACTGTGCAGAGTACACAGAATAGGCTGCTAAACTGCGGTGACACACACTGAATGGAAAATGTGACTTTAATATTTGAGTTTGAAAACTTAACAGTATTTCTTCCTATTCTGCAACTGTGCAGAGTACACAGAATAGGCTGCTAAACTGCGGTGACACACACTGAATGGAATAAGTGACTTTAATATTTGAGTTTGAAAACTTAACAGTATTTCTTCCTATTCTGCAACTGTGTAGAGTACACAGAATAGGCTGCTAAACTGCGGTGACGAACACTGAATGGAAAATGTGACTTTAATATTTGAGTTTGAAAACTTAACAGTATTTCTTCCTATTCTGCAACTGTGCAGAGTACACAGAATAGGCTGCTAAACTGTGGTGACACACACTGAATGGAATAAGTGACTTTAATATTTGAGTTTGAAAACTTAACAGTATTTCTTCCTATTCTGCAACTGTGCAGAGTACACAGAATAGGCTGCTAAACTGCGGTGACACACACTGAATGGAATAAGTGACTTTAATATTTGAGTTTGAAAACTTAACAGTATTTCTTCCTATTCTGCAACTGTGCAGAGTACACAGAATAGGCTGCTAAACTGCGGTGACACACACTGAATGGAATAAGTGACTTTAATATTTGAGTTTGAAAACTTAACAGTATTTCTTCCTATTCTGCAACTCTGCACAGTACACAGAATGTGCTGCTAAACTGCGGCAAAGCACACTGAATGGAATATGTGACTTTGATATTTTAGTTTGAAGACTTAACAGTATTTCTTCCTATTCTGCAACTCTGCACAGTACACAGAATGTGCTGCTACACTGCGGCGAAGCACACTGAATGGAATATGTGACTTTGATATTTTAGTTTGAAGACTTAACAGTATTTCTTCCTATTCTGCAACTCTGCACAGTACACAGAATGTGCTGCTACACTGCGGCGAAGCACACTGAATGGAATATGTGACTTTGATATTTTAGTTTGAAGACTTAACAGTATTTCTTCCTATTCTGCAACTCTGCACAGTACACAGAATGTGCTGCTACACTGCGGCGAAGCACACTGAATGGAATATGTGACTTTGATATTTTAGTTTGAAGACTTAACAGTATTTCTTCCTATTCTGCAACTCTGCACAGTACACAGAATTTGCTGCTACACTGCGGCGAAGCACACTGAATGGAATATGTGACTTTGATATTTTAGTTTGAAGACTTAACAGTATTTCTTCCTATTCTGCAACTCTGCACAGTACACAGAATGTGCTGCTACACTGCGGCGAAGCACACTGAATGGAATATGTGACTTTGATATTTTAGTTTGAAGACTTAACAGTATTTCTTCCTATTCTGCAACTCTGCACAGTACACAGAATGTGCTGCTAAACTGCGGCGAAGCACACTGAATGGAATATGTGACTTTGATATTTTAGTTTGAAGACTTAACAGTATTTCTTCCTATTCTGCAACTCTGCACAGTACACAGAATGTGCTGCTAAACTGCGGCGAAGCACACTGAATGGAATATGTGACTTTGATATTTTAGTTTGAAGACTTAACAGTATTTCTTCCTATTCTGCAACTCTGCACAGTACACAGAATGTGCTGCTAAACTGCGGCGAAGCACACTGAATGGAATATGTGACTTTGATATTTTAGTTTGAAGACTTAACAGTATTTCTTCCTATTCTGCAACTCTGCACAGTACACAGAATGTGCTGCTAAACTGCGGCGACGCACACTGAATGGAATATGTGACTTTGATATTTTAGTTTGAAGACTTAACAGAATGTGCTCTAATCTGCAACTTTGCACACTAAACAGAATGTGCTCTAATCTGCAACTTTGCACACTAAACAGAATGTGCTCTAATCTGCAACTTTGCACACTAAACAGAATGTGCTCTAATCTGCAACTGTGCACACTAAACAGAATGTGCTCTAATCTGCAACTTTGCACACTAAACAGAATATATATATTTTTTTTTTTTTTCCCCCCCACACAAAATAACCTGCTGCCCCCACACACAGTAGTCCTAAAAAGGACTTTTGGTTCTTTTTTTTCACAATTTTGCTTTTTTTCCTCCCTACACTGACTTTCCCTTCCTATCCTCAGCTCTCCCTGGCTAAGACTGAGCCGAACTCGATGGTCAGGTGCTATACAGCACCCGACCACGGGTTCTGGCCAGCCAATCAGTGTAATGCCAGCAGCCAACATGGCTGCTGGCATTACACCGATGTCAGAGCCTCCCTGCACGTTTATTGGCTGCGCAGCAGCCGCAAAACGTGCGGGGAGGAGACCCGAACATGGTGGGCGAGCACATGCGGTACTCGTACGAGTACCGCCATGTGCCGAGCAGAGCGATGCTCGAGCCGATCCGAGCATCGGCCGAGCATGCTCGCTCAACACTATTGAGCGAGCATGCTCGGCCGATGCTCGGATCGGCTCGAGCATCGCTCTGCTCGGCACATGGCGGTACTCGTACGAGTACCGCATGTGCTCGCCCGCCATGTTCGGGTCTCCTCCCCGCACGTTTTGCGGCTGCTGCGCAGCCAATAAATGTGCACGGAGGCTCTGACATCAGTGTAAAGCCAGCAGCCATGTTGGCTGCTGGCATTACACTGATTGGCTGGCCAGAACCCGTGGTCGGGTGCTGTATAGCACCTGACCAGCGAGTTCGGCTCAGTCTTAGCCAGGGAGAGATGAGGATAGGAAGGAAAAGTCAGTGTAGGGAGAAGAAAAGTGTTGTTGAACAAAAAAAAAGAACCAAAAGTCCTTTTTAGGACTTCTGTGTGTGGGGGCAGCAGTTTATTTTGTGTGGGGGAAAAAAAAAAAAAAAACCATATATTCTGTTTAGTGTGCAAAGTTGCAGATTAGAGCACATTCTGTTTAGTGTGCAAAGTTGCAGATTAGAGCACATTCTGTTCAGTGTGCAAAGTTTCAGATTAGCAGCACATTCTTTTTAGTGTGCAAAGTTGCAGATTAGAGCACATTCTGTTTAGTGTGCAAAGTTGCAGATTAGAGCACATTCTGTTTAGTGTGCAAAGTTGCAGATTAGAGCACATTCTGTTAAGTCTTCAAACTGTAAAATATCAAAGTCACATATTCCATTCAGTGTGCGTCGCCGCAGTTTAGCAGCACATTCTGTGTACTGTGCACAGTTGCAGAATAGGAAAAAATACTGTTAAGTCTTCAAACTGTAAAATATCAAAGTCACATATTCCATTCAGTGTGCGTCGCCGCAGTTTAGCAGCATATTCTGTGTACTGTGCACAGTTTCAGAATAGGAAAAAATACTGTTAAGTCTTCAAACTGTAAAATATCAAAGTCACATATTCCATTCAGTGTGCGTCGCCGCAGTTTAGCAGCATATTCTGTGTACTGTGCACAGTTGCAGAATAGGAAAAAATACTGTTAAGTCTTCAAACTGTAAAATATCAAAGTCACATATTCTATTCAGTGTGCTTCGCCGCAGTTTAGCAGCACATTCTGTGTACTGTGCACAGTTGCAGATTTGCAGCACATATTCCGTGTAATATCAAGAAGGCGGGTAAAAAGGGACGGGGAAGTGGACGTGATCCTGATAGTTCAGGGCGCGGGTCAGGACGCGTAGAAACTGTGCCTGGTGCCAGAGCACAAGAAAGAAAGACATCCACCATACCTAGCTTCATGTCTCATTTTACAGGGCGTCGCAGGACATCACTCTCGAGGTCCGACCACTGCGAACAGGTGGTCGGTTGGATGTCAGCTGATACTGCTTCCAGTCGGTTAAGCACCACCCTGTCTTCCACCAAGTCCACTCTCAGTAGCCAAGAGTCTGGTCAACATAATCCTCACTCTGATCATCCTTCCTCCCACCATAGAGGGTCTGGTCAAAGAAGTGATCCCACACTGGGATATAGTCAGGAGCTCGTCTCATCACCAATCCTTCATTTGACCCTCTCTCCAAGCACGCTTGCAGAGGAACATGACATCTTGTGCCCTGATTCACAACCTCTAGAGGGTACCCAATCACAAGAAGATGACAGATGTGAACGGCATTTAAGGTCAAAGGAAGTAGTGGATGATGATGATGATGAGACACAGTTGCCATTAAATCAACCACTGTTACTGTCTCAAGACCTTGATGAGGAGGATGATATACAGTTGTCAATGACTGAGTATGTGGTGGGATCAAGACATGAGGAGGATGATCAGAGTGAGGAAGTGGAGGAGGACTTGGTGGACGATGAGGTGACTGACCCCACCTGGGAAGGTGTAGAGCCGAGCGATGACAGCAGTCCTGAGGGTGAGCCATCTGCAGCACCGCAACAGGCTGGAAGAGGCAGTGGTGTGGCTACAGAAAGAAGGCGGACCGCACCAAACCGGCCCGCAAATGTTCCACGGAGCACCCCCTTGCGTAAATCTCCCTTGCCAAGGGGTAGGTGTTCCGCAGTATGGCGTTTTTTTAAGGAAAGTGCGGACAACAAAAGAATTGTAGTTTGCAACCTGTGCCACACCAGAATGAGCCGAGGCATGAACACTAGAAACCTCACCACCACCAGCATGATCCGACACATGGCATCCAAGCACCGAAATAAGTGGGAGGAACGCCTGGATCGCCCATCTGTGTCTGCAGGCCACACCACTGCCTCCTCTTCCCCTGTTTTCGGTGCCGGCCAATCGCCTGTCGAAGGCGCAGGCCCGCATACCTCCCGCCCTGCACCTGTACCATCTGAAGCACCATCAGCGACCACATCCACTTCCCTGTCCCAGCACAGCGTCCAAATGTCGTTACCCCAGGCATTTGAGCGCAAGCGAAAATACCCAGCCACCCACCCACAGGCCATAGCACTAACCTCACACCTTTCCAAATTACTGGCCATCGAAATGCTGCCATTTAGGCTTGTGGAGACTGAGTCCTTCCGCAGCCTGATGGCAGCAGCTGTCCCTCGGTACGCGGTCCCCAGCCGCCACTACTTTTCCCGGTGTGCCATCCCCGCATTACACCACCATGTGTCCCGTAACATCACCCGTGCCCTGACCAACGCAGTTACTGGGAAGGTCCACTTAATGACTGACACATGGACAAGTGCTTGTGGCCAGGGACGCTACATTTCCCTGACGGCACACTGGGTGAATGTCGTGGAGGCTGGGAGCGACTCGGACCCTGGGATGGCACGGGTGCTACCCACGCCGAGGATTGTGGGCCCTACCTCCATCAGGGTTTCCGCCAGCACCTACGTTATTGGCTCCTCCTCCTCCGTTTCCACCACCGAATTCTCTGCACGCAGCGCCACTCACCCATCAGCCGGTAGCTGGAAGCAGTGTAGCACTGCAGTGGGGAAGCGTCAACAGGCCGTGCTGAAGCTGATCTGCCTTGGGGACAAACAGCACACGGCCTCAGAGCTGTTGCAGGGGATTAGTCACCAGACCGAGCAGTGGCTCTCGCCACTCAACCTGCAACCAGGCATGGTTGTGTGTGATAATGGGCGTAACTTGGTGGCGGCTTTGGAGCTAGACAACCTCACACACGTACCATGCCTAGCGCATGTATTTAATTTAGTGGTTCAGAGATTTCTAAAAACCTACCCCAATGTGCATGATCTCTTGACCAAGGTGCGCCGCGTGTGTGCACATTTCCGTAAGTCATCAACAGCTTCAGCCGGCCTGTTGAAGCTGCAGCAGCGCTTACAATTGCCAGCTCACCGGCTGCTGTGTGACGTGAGCACGCGCTGGAACTCCACCTTCCACATGTTGGCCCGGCTTTGTGAGCAGCAGAGGGCAGTAGTGGAGTACCAGCTGTTACACGGTCGTCGCCTCTCCGTTCAACTTCCTCTAATCAGAAGTGAGGAGTGGGAATGGATGTCAGACCTCTGTGAGGTTTTACGCAATTTTGAGGAATCGACACAGATGGTGAGCGGCGATAACGCTATTATCAGTGTAACCATCCCACTTCTGTGTCTACTGAAACGCTCGCTGCTCACAATTAAAACCGACGCTTTGCATGTGAAAGAGGTGGAAGTGCGGGAGGAAGAGCTTACACAAGGTGATAGCCAGAGCACCCTCACTTCGTCTTCTCAGCGACAATTGGAGGAGGCGGAGGAGGAGGAGGAGGAGGAAGACACGGTTGCCTCCGCTACAGAGGGTAGCCATGGAACTTTAGTTCCATCTCTTCAGCGTGGGTGGGCAGAAGAGGAGGAAGAGGATGAGGATATTGAGAGTCATCCTCCTGGTGAGGACAGCGAAATCTTGCCTGTTGGTACTCTGGCACACATGGCTGACTTTATGTTAGGCTGCCTTTCCCGTGACCCACGCGTTATACGCATTTTAGACAACACGGATTACTGGGTGTTCACCCTTCTGGACCCCCGCTACAAAGAGAATTTCTCATCTCTCATTCCTCCGGTGGAGAGGACAAGCAAAATGTTGCAATACCAGAAGGTTCTTGTTGAAAAATTGCTCCAAAATTTTCCATCTGACAACGCTGGCGGCAGAGTGCGTGCTACCTTGGCCAACCGAGAAGGGGAGAAAAGGGGAGCACACAGCAGTTCCGACAAAGGCAGGGCAACACTCTCCAAGGCGTGGGACACCTTCATGACACCCCGCCAGCACCCTCACCCTGACGCGCAGCCTAGTGTCACAAGGAGGGAAAAGTTTTGGAAGATGGTGAAGGAGTACGTAGCAGACCGTGTCAGCGTCCTCAATGATCCCTCTGTGCCTTACAACTACTGGGTGTCCAAGCTGGACACGTGGTATGAACTGGCACTCTACGCCTTGGAGGTGCTGGCCTGCCCTGCCGCCAGCTTTCTGTCTGAGCGGGTATTTAGTGCTACTGGTGGCATCATAACAGATAAGCGTATCCGCCTTTCCACCGACAATGCTGATAGGTTGACACTTATAAAAATGAACAAGGCCTGGATTTCCCCTGACTTCTCCACTCCACTGGAGGAAAGCCCCGGAGGAACATAAAGTGACTTTATATATGTTATTTTATTTACAATGATGGGAATACTCTGTATTCCCATTCACCCCTTCCACCCAAAAAACGGGTATATGGTTGACTCTCTTCCATATACCCGGTGATATAATTTTTATATAGGGCCAGCTCACCAGCGGGCCCTGTGATATAATTTTTATATAGGGCCAGCTCACCAGCGGGCCCTGTTTGACAATTTTTGTATAGGTCAGCTCACCAGCGGGCCTTCTCATATAATGTTTTATTGGGTCAGCTCTCTAGCGGGCCCTCTCATATAATGTTTTATAGCGTCAGCTCACTAGCGGGCCTTCGCATATAATGTGTAGGATGGTCAGCTCCGCAGCAGACCCTCACCCATAATGTTTTGGATGGTCGGCTCAGCGCACGTTTCCCTCTTAATCATGGCCTCAGTTCAGAAAAATCGAGGAAATTTTTGGGAGAATTTGCAGATGATATACAAGTAAATATACAGCAAATACTGTTTGGTAACAATTTTTCGCCTAAAGTCGTTTTTATCTTCCTTTTTGTGTGTTTTACGGTCAGTCTGTAAAAATGGCGTAGTACGGGCGAAAGATCGTTCCCAGCAGCGATGTTGGAGTCCAAGATGCATCCAGACATCCTCCCTATGCTGTCCCTGAACCATTTCTGTGGTGTTTCCATCATTTTATGCCCTTTTCCTATGGACCAGGCACCCTCCCCTCATCAGAGCAGGGGGTGCCTGGTGTAATGCTCGAGTCCTCCCATTGACTTCAATGGGGCTCGGGTGCTCGGCCGAGCACTCGAGCCTTCGGGGGGTGCTCGGTCAGAGCACCCGAACACCCGAGCATTGGGGTGCTCGCTCATCACTATTCCAGACCCCTTGGCTTGTTCCAGACATCATGGACGTCTGTGCTTCTGACCCTTGGTTTGTTCCTGACTTCACAGACTTCTGGTTTCCTGACTCCGGCTTGGCTGAATACCTGTCATAGTTCCTGACTCTGGAGTGTCTTTTGGTTTATGCTGTTGGATCATGCTTCTGTTTTTGTTGCACTAATAAAGGTGTATTGCATTTTACCTTTTTGTTCCTGTCTGGTTCCTGGTCCCTAACATCAGGCTACCCGTAGTGTGAAGATCTGCTGCTTTCCATTGCTGGAAGGGTGATGGCAGGAAGCTTGGGATGAAAGCTGGGTTACCTACTATGGAGGTTCTGGGAGCAGGAATGGTCAAGAATTTGTGTTTATTATTTGGACTACACCAAGTTGAGAGAAGATATGAAACAGTTGGATGGGACCTGAGGGGGGCTGGAAAAGAGGATGGATCCATCCAGGGCAGTTGATAGATAGCCACCCCCTTTGTAAAGGTTTGAACACACAGGACCCATTCCTTCACACCTTGCATGTATAATTTCCTCAATCTGCACAGCGCCGCAGCCTCATAATAAGCTGAGATGTTAGGCAAACCCACGTCCTCTAAACGAGGTGTGAGATAGAGATGCAATGGGCGCAATTGGGGTTGTTTATATTTCCATATAAATGCTATGTGAAGTGATTACAGTTTGAGTAAAAGAGATTTTTGGATTGCAAGGGGGCTGGTTTTGAAGAGGTATAAGATTTTTGGTGGGACTACCATTTTTACAATATTTATTCTACCCAGCAAGGACACATAGAAAGAATCCCACTTTTTAAGATCAGTAACAATGGTCGCTAGTAAAGGGTCAAAGTTTACCTGTGCAACCTCAGATGCTCGGCTTGGCAATAAAACCCCTAAGTACTTAACACTCTCTTGCTCCCATTTAAAGGGATACCTGTGGGCCAAGGATGCAGACAGGAGGGAGGCACAGTCGAGTTCAGGATTTTGGATTTTGAGAGGTTAACCTGCATGCCAGAAAGGTCACAGTACAACTGCAGCACCTGCAGTAAATGCGGGATCGATCGTTGGGGATGCTCAAGAAAAAGGAGAATGTTGTCTGCAAAACTTGCCAGAGACATTGTTCCAGGATGCAAAGGCAGGCCAAAAATGGATTTATAGTTCTGGAATGTGCATAGTAAGGGTTTCGAGGGTCAAAATGAAGATAATAGGGACAGTGGACAACCCTGCCTCGTGCCATTGGACGCACTAAAGGGTTCCGATAGGTACCCACTTACATTTATCCTGGCAGTCGATGTTGCATACAAGCAATAAATGGCAGCCACCCCCCAGTCCCAAGTCCCAGATAAAGCAACATTTCCTGCATATAAATCCAGTTCACACCGTTGAAGGCTTTTTCCGCGTCTTTTGCAGCCATCAAAGCCAGGATTTGCATTTGTTGGGCTGTGTACAACAAAGCAATGGACTTCACTATGTTGTCTTTTGTTTTGCATTGAGTAGGGATGGACAAAAATTTTCGCCTCAAACTGAAATCGCTGAATAATGGTACTTTCCTCCTGGTGAATAATTTCCCAAGAAAAGTGCAGTTTTTCCGCTTTTTCCCGCCTTTTTCTCCGAGCTCATTGTGCATTGAAATCAATGAGAAGAAACATTTTTCTCCGCCACATGAAGGTTTTCTACAGCCATATAAAAGGCTCTCACAGCATGCTATTGTGTGTTTGTGAGAGGAGAGAGCAGCACCTTGCTTGAGCTAGAGAAGAGAGGGAAATTTAAGTTTATTTAATTTAGGGAAACTTTTAGTATAACATTTGTTCTGTGTATGTATTAGGAGAGTCAGTGGGGCACTCTGGGGAGAAGAAGGGAGGAAGGAGGTTGACCCCAAATACTCCAAAATTCTATGTGACTGACTGGCAAGACACAGGCAGCTAGGGACCTATTTGCTTGCTGATCTTGCTGGTATTGTCTCTGTGCTGGCTGGGGAAATCTGGGAAAGAAGTTGTTGATTTTGTTATTCAGTTATACTTTTTTTGGACAGACTTAAGACAACAGGGCGCGCAACTTAAAAAATAAATTAAAAAAAAAAAAAATAAATAAAAAAGAATAAAGAACTAAATATATCATTATCACGGTGCCCATGATTGCCTCCAGCGAGTGTGTGTACAGGCGACGTTGCATTATTTCCTGGTTGTCGCGCTGAAGCACAGTCGTTATTCCTATTGGCTGCTGTTAATTGCCAGAGTAAGTCTCCATCTACTTACTAGGCCTTAAAGGCCTCAGCCTGCCAATTCTCCCTGGCCCTTTCTTGGTGTACCTGTGCGCTATAGCTCTTGTGATTCCGATGCTCGATTCCTGTGTACTCCTGGCTTGTTTTGACTTTGGCTCCATTTGATCCCTGACTGCTGCCCACTCGGTTTGACTCCTGGCTCTGGCTGACTACCCTCTCTCGGTTTGATTCCCGGCTGTGGCTGACTACCCACTCTCGGTTTGACTCCTGGTTCTCGCTGACTACCCGCTCCAGTTTGACCTTTGGCCTTGGCTGATTACCCGCTCTGTATTCGACAGGCTCCGGCTGACCTCGATCCTCAATACCCGTGGCCTACTGTCGTCGCTTACGCTCCCTCATTCGAGTGGTGCTCAGTTTGTGTCAGTCAGTGCCACTGGCATTCTCGCTATCTCCGCTGTTCGCCACTGGGTACCCTAGCGTGCTTGGACCTCACGGTCTCCGCTGCCTGTTAGACTACCCTAGCATTCTAGGGAGTTCCAGTCACCATTGCCTGTTCCACTACCCTAGCATTCTAGTGAGTCTCGGTCACAATTGCCTGTTCTACTATCCTAGTGTTCTAGGGAGTCTCAGTCACCATTGCCTGTTCTACTACCCTAGCGTTCTAGGGAGTCTCGGTCACCATTGCCTGTTCTACTACCCTATCATTCTAGGGAGTCTCAGTTACCGCTGCCTGTTGGTTTACCCTAGCGTTCTAGGGAATATCAGTTACCGCTACCTGTTGGTCTACCCTAGCATTCTAGGGAGTCCTGTATCTGAGCTCAAACACCTTTAGATATCTGGTGTATTTCCCTCGGTTCCCAGGGGCTTTACAGCTGTTCCTGTACTAGTAGCTAATACCATCACTGCTACTAGCAATTACCTTCAGTCAGAGTGGTATTTACCTCTATTCAGTCAGGCGATCCTGTGCTTGTTCCTTAACCTGCCCAGTGAGGGTTGGGGAAGTGCCAAGACACTGTCCTTTCACCTGGTCCAGTGAGGGTTGGGAAAGTACATTTTATTTCATGCTGTTCTATTTCCCAATAAATATATTCATTTTAATTATGTCTGTATTTGTCAGTGTTGTTATTCCAAAGTCACCCCATGACAATCAGGTGTCAGTGACAGACAGCTGACTGGGCTTAGGCAAGGCATCATACAGCTCCATCAGTTGTGTTGTCTACCGTAGAGTAAAAAAAACACAGTATAGTTGAGTAATGTCCAGCAAACGCACAGGGGGAAGGGGGAGAGGTGAAGTAGTGCAGGGAAGTAAGAGTAAAGTAGTAGTTCAAAAACTGACTGCAGCATTGGTTGCTGCAGCATGTGCAATCAATGATGATGATCCCTCTACTCCAAGGGAGGATGCAGTTTGTCAAGGTCCCAGCAAAACTAGTTCCAGCACAACCAGCGCCAGTAGAAATAAAGAACCATATAAGAAGAACACTGAAGACGACAAGTCGCATTCAAGTGTTGATGATGCTGGCAATAGCATAACAGAGGAAGGTGTAGCAGCTGAACTGCCTGCTGCATCATACAGTGAGACAAACAAGCACCAAAACGCCCCTCTTCAAGGTAGTATGGAACTTTGTTACAGTAAAAGTAAAAATAAATAGTTTGAGACCTCCAAAAGCTTAGAGGGATATTGTTACGGTTCAGTACACTCAGAAACGGAAGGTTTTGGTAAAACACAGTTTTATTTGCACACAATGAATAACAGTAACCCTCGCGGGTCCAGCATACAGATAAACGGTAGACTGACACAGGACAGGTTACAATGATATGATTAACCCACACAGGTCCAGTATGTAGATACAATATACAATACTGACACAGTTCAGGTAAAATGCATATGATACAGTGTAAATATGACAGAGTGATGCTTATAAGGCCAAGGACAGTAGTTGGCCCTAATAGTGGAAAGCCCAATGTAGCTCTCTACGCAGAGAGTAACAACAGCAACTGGAATTATATGGAACAGGTGAAGCCAGAGTAGAATTGACTAAGTCACCACAGGAGGAAGGCTACCACAGTGAACGCCCACCGGAGACTGCAAAAATATCATGAGCCAGTGCTTAGTGCCGTAAGGAATATCATACGCCCAACTGAGACTACAAACACTGATACGAATGCCCAGCACCGCCCCTGAAGGGGTTAATGAATGCTCCAGTCTGCAGATGGGAAATAGCCTGAGGGGCCCAACTGAACCCAACCTCAGGAACGGCAGTAACAGACCAAGCGAACATGGTGCAACCGGGGTAAACCGGAAAGTAGCATAGGCACTATGAGTGAGCAGAACACGGACTGGACTACTGTACAGGCAACCGGAGGTCTGGTAAGACCACAGAAGCATGAGCAACAGCAGAAGTAGGGTGACTGGCAAGCAGGAACAGTGCAAGAACAGGAACTTCAACCCAGCCGGGTCGGTACACAGAGCAGGAACCTCAGCCAAGCCGGGTCGGTACATGGAGCAGGATCGCCAGTCAAGCCAGGTCAGTACATGGAGCAGGAACGCCAGTCAAGCCAGGTCGGTACACGGAGCAGGAACGTCAGCCAGGCCGGGTCAATACACGAAGCAGGAATGTCAGCCAATCCGGGTCGGTACACAGAGCAGGAACGGTAAACAGGCAGAGTAGTCAGGCAGTCCGGGTCATACACTGGTATCATATGAGAGTAACGGAACAAATGCTAGGCAACGGATACACCACGAAAGGGCAGCCCAATGTATTTAAAGGCTGTCACTGGGAGGAGCAAAGACAGTGTAGCCAATAAAGACATATCAGGAAGTAAACATGTAAAAATGTCGCCCGTATATCACGGGCACCATGATAGATATAAGGGTAGAGGGCAAGAATTGTCAGGCGATGCTGCTGCTGATGGCCTAATGATGACTGATGATGATGCAGATCTAGAATATATCCCTCCAGCACCCTTCTCTTGTTCAGATATAGATGACGTTGTTAGTGAGGATTATGACAGGGCTATAAGGTTATCAGGAAGTCAAAGGCTGAATCTTTCACCACTTTTAAAGAGGACTGTGCCTGTCTATAAATTGTTTGAGAAAGTCATTGGAAAGTCTGACCCTGGACAGGCACAGTTGTCAAAAAGCACACAGTCACCCTATCAGTCATCATCAGCATCATCGCCTCTTCAAAGTCCAAACCCCACTGAACCACACACACCTATTTTGAGTACCCATCAACAGCAACATAGGTTATTAACATCCACAATGTTAGATATGACGAGTGCCTCTGCTGCTGCTTCTGTAAATTCTACACCTTTGACACCTAGTAGTAGTGGCAGTAGAATTGCATCAACATCTAGCCACAGTAGTAGTAGTAGTAGTAGTCGCAGCACCACCACCTCAGGAACCCCTTATTCCATGAAGTCCACAGTATGGAGATACTTCACTCAGGATCCTCAAGCTAAGTAAGCTAGAGCAGGTGACAGAGCAATGGATTGTACCCCACTCCTTAAAAGCTGGTTTTGTGTCTGCTGATAATGGCTCCAACATATTCACGCTTTGAGAATAGGTGGTATGGTTCATGTGCCCTGCTTTGTCTATGTGCTAAATTTAGTTGTGATAAGATTCATGGCAGAATCCAAAACCCTTAGAGAGATGCTTACTATTGCCTGCAAAATCTGTGCCCATTTTAGTCACTCCTACAGTACACACAAAGCTCTATATTCCATACAAGAGTGCAACAATCTGCCCATCACCAGCTGAAAATGGAGGTCCCTACCAGGTGGAATTCCACCATGTACATGCTAGGGTGTTTGTACATTCAGAATAAGGTGATTAGCGAGTACACCATGCAAAACTTGAAGGCTTTGGAGAGAGCCTCCTTGTGACCTGGCCAATAGCAACTAATGTGCAATGTATGTGAGCTACAGAAACACTTTGACGAGGCAACCATGCTGGTTAGTCGCATTGGGGCAGGAATTAGTGAAATTCTATCACTGATATTTTTATTGCAGAAAAAAATGAAGAGCATATCTGAGGATTCTTACCAGAATGACAACACAGACTTGCACCAGCTGATAAAGGACATGTTAACTTGCTCTGAACAAGATCCTTGCATATTGTCCATTAAAAGTAATAAGGAATATATTCTTGCCACTTTGCTGGAAACCCAATTCAAACACAAAATTCCAGAATTTCTGCCAAAGGGCCATCAGCAGTTCGTCACAACAAGGAGTCATGATCAGCAGCAACTCTGAGGAATCAGATTCTGTCAAGGAATATAAAGACATGCTTATTGATTGAGTGGAGGGTTGCCTGTGGAGAATGACAGGGAGAAAGTGAGGGCACAACAAACATCTAGGCAGTATAGTGAAAAGGAAGGCAGCAAAGCATTTCAACCAGCAGAAGCAGCTACATCATCAACCAGAATATCCCATTTGGAACATAGGGCAATACATGTGTCTCAGCAGGGGCAGCAAAAACCCAACATTGTTGTTGTTGTTGGTGGTGGTGGTGGTGGCAGCACATCTCTTTGGGACTTGCTCCCTGAGTATGGGTTGGTAACTGACACAAAGGAACACAGTGTAGTTCCTAGATGTGGTCCAACTGCATGTGAGATGGTTTCTGCATACTTGCAGGATGGCTACGTTTTAGGCAGAAACAATGACCCCATGGAATACTGTCAAACAAAGCAATTTGTGTGGCTAGCATTGACACATACTGCAGTGGAAACCCTCAGTTGTCTTCCAGCAAGCACTGAGTCTTAGAGGGTTTTCAGTGCAGCTGGTTAAATTGTCTGTGACCACAGGACACGGCTATAAAGCAGCAATATTGGGAGACTAACATTCTTACAAATGAACCAACATCTCATACCATCTGAGTGTCAGGTAGCAGAAACCACACATGACACACAAAGCCAGGACAAATATATTACCAGCAGCACAGATGAGGAGGTGGAGGATGGGTGTGAAGAAGGGTTTCCACCTTCTACCCCACTTGGGACCACTGCTATGAGCGACAAGTATGTCACTAATCTGAGGAGGATAGAGATTTGACGCAAATGTGACAATAGTAAAAACTATATACATACACAAATCACACCATCTCAGCCAGTCCCCCACCACCACTACAATACACATCTGCCACATTGTAGGATGTATTTTTTTTTTAAATCTCTTGACATCATGAATATGTGCCAGTGTCATTTAAGAAGGATTTTAGTGTTGTGGGCAAAGGACAAATGCATTCTGCATGCTAACACATTTTTCAAGCCATGTGTTGCTGTAGGACTCACACCTTTGACTTTCAGACATTTATTACTAAACGACAGCCCTCAGAAGACGTAATATTACAGTGGGAAATGTAGTAGGTGAAAATTTGTTAAAATAGGTGAAAAGGAGGACATTTTTGCATGGATGGAAAGGCAAAAACTTTCACGGAAAAAGCAAAAAATCAGCATGTTTTTGTGAAAAATCGTGCAGGAAATTTTTCACACTTTTCGCCCACCCCTAGCGTTGAGGTACAAAGCTAGACTGATTAGGGTGTAACAGCTTAGGAAGTAATAGTTTCCACCAAGAAGCTAACAATTTGGCATACAGTTTAAGGTCGACGTTTAGTAACGAAATTAGGCTGTAGTTACCACATAGTAAAACGTCCTTGACAGACTTGGGGATAAGGGAAATGTGTGCCTGCAATGATTGCAATGGAAAGTTTTCGCCTTTAAGGATAGCATTAAAAGTATTCAACATTTTAGGAAGTAATACATTTGCAAAAGATTTATAGTATGCAAGTATAAAATCGTCCAGGTCTGAACTTTTTCCCATGGGGGTGCTCTGTAAGGCGGAGAGCAATTCTGCTTCCGTAAAAGGGTCTTCAAAGACCGCTACTGCTTCGGAAGGAAACATCGGCATTCGGGATGCTGACAAAAAGGCTCGAATCTTGGTGCGGAAAGTCTCATCATCCGGGGCTTCAAGCCTCAGGAACAGATTATATAGGGCATGGGAACAATTAATATTTTACCCCAGAAAAGTAGCGGATGGAGTGTATGCATCTAGACATATGCTTTATTTTAATCACTCTGGCCAAAGTTTTCCCGCATTTGTTACTATTCAAGTACTGGTTGTATTTTGTCCATTAGAAGGATTTATAAATCCTTGCATGAACCAAAGATGACAGTTCCTGATGAGCCTGCAGCAGCTTCTGAAGAGCATCGCCTGCCTGACGTTTGTGACACTGTTCCAAAGCCTGTGTCCATTCAGTCAATGTCTGCATAAGCTTGGCCTTCATTTTATTCCTATAAGACCCCTGTTTGATAAACTCCCCCCTGAGAACACAGTTATGGGCCTCCCATAGGATAGGAAGTGAGGTGTCAGCCGCAGTATTCAGTGAGAAAAAAGTATGAATGGTCTCGGAGATCTTCGCAACAACGTTAAGGTCCTCTAGGAGCTGATTCTTAAGCCATCAGGAGGAGGCGTTAAAATGATCAGGAGCAAGAGACAATGAAAACGAGATTGGTGCTTGATCTGCCCAACTTATGATGCCCAAGAAGGCACCTCGTAGATCCTTCAATAGGCACTGGTCGACAAAAAGGTAGTCCAACCTAGAATAAGATCTATGATTAGCAGAATAGTACGTGTAGTCCTTAAGGGTAAGGTTTAGAGTCCTCCAGGCATCGACCAAACAGAGGACGTAAAAGGAACATGACATTTTTTCAGGGTCTTTAGCTTAGTAACTACCTTCTTTGATGAACAGTCAACTAAGGGATCTAATGTCAGATTCAGATCTCTGCCCAGGGTCAGTTTGCCCTGAAGTCCTCCAGAAGAGAGAGAGAGTCTGGTTTTAAAAAGTAATGTGGCCTGAGTTTGGATCATAAATATTGGCCAATGTACATTTTTCCCCTCAATCAAGCCTTTAATAAAGATATACCATCCCTCTGGGTCCCTCAGTTCACCCTCGTGAGCCCAAGCCACTTGTTTGCCAATTAATTTCTCTATGCCACTCTTCTTTTCCCTGGAGCATGCCAGACACACACACGGGAACACTTGATTAGTAAATTTAGGTTTAGGGTCTCCTGTAAAAACACATAATCATAAAGAATAGTCAACAATCCTGTAATTATACTGACGTGTGGCCAGTCCTGATCACCCTGGATGCATGCTCTCTGGTTCATGAAAAAGAAGAAGGAGAAAGGAAAAAGAGGAGAGAGTAGAAGGAGACAAGAAGGCAGAGAAACATAAACCATATCCAACCATTTAGGATCCACATAGGCACGGATGACATGTGAAATACAAAAAATAAGGTCGGCACCTGGTCAGTGAGTCAGATCAAGATATAGACAGTTCCACAACAGGCTTGTGTAATGGCGCACCAACTTTACCCGCTACACTTCCGCACTCTTCAAGTTGATGACATGGGAGAAAGAGATGTATCCCAGTAAACAGGTATCAAAAATGTTCAGTTAAAATGAACATATAACACTAAATGAGGTCAACGTAGGCAGGAGCTCCAACACTATATGGCCATCTGTGCCGGCAGCTAGCTCCACCCCCTGTTGTCAAATGTTTTATGTGTCCTCTGTGTTATAATTTTGTGTATTTTCTATGTTTCCCGGTATGTTCAGCTAAACAGCTTTGCTAAAATGACAAAGGAATTGTTGGAATGTTGGTTGGTTCCTGTTGTGCTTCTTTCAGTATGGCTTGAAAAAGAAGCATTCTAATTGGATCATAAATATCTTCCCCTGATTGGTCAACTGAGACATCCTAATTTGGATGCTTATCTTCATAAGAGACCAATCCCTGATTGGTCAAGTGTACCAACCCTGTTCCAAGCCCTAGTCTGCATTCTAAACTTGATAACAGAGTCTGGAAGAGTATATAAGCAGTGTGTTTCACTGAGAAAAGCTGTTCTGCATCTGTCCCTGCCTCCTGCCTTATCCAGAGTATCCAGGACAAGAAGCCATGGAGAAAGGCGCAACTGACTGGGCAAGCTTATGTGCTGTCTGTGCTGTGATCTCCACACTTACTTATTTTCTTACTGTTGAACCCCCAAGGTGTCCCTGATGGTCATTCCATTCACTTGAAGCGGTTTTAGGTCTAGTATGACCTTGGTCATCGCTCCTTATTCATGGTTGTGATCAACTCTGTGATAGCTGATTGTACTTTTTCTGAGAAGCAAACTAGTAAGGAACTCTCAGAGAGAGAGAGAGAGATGATCACATAGAAGAGCAATGGTAAACCATAAACTCTATATCATAAGTCATAAACCCTTATCATTGCTCAAACCTCCTTATGTGGGTATGAGGACCTTCCTGGTGCACCCCAGCTATTAATCACTCAAACACTAGGGCTAAGTGATCAATATCTATGAATATAGGCAGCTGCAGCATACTCCTATCTGTTACTACAACCTGGGTTGTGTGGAAATTTAGCAGAATCCAGCTTTGTCATCACTGATGTCATCAATGAATCTATCAGATACTCCAAGCCTCCCTTACAACTTGCTTGGGCTATATAGAGGACCGGGCGTGGGGGGGGGGGGGTTCCAGTTGTAAGCATAAACTGCATGGACTATGGTCACGACATCAACCAGTTGGCACTTTCCTGCAATTTGAAAATTCCATGTAAAACTGGTATATAAGTTACAATGGATTGGGCACAGTTATATTACCACAAAAAGAACACAAAGGCAATGTCATGTTTTTTTAAAGAACTCTCAGACAGTTAGGTAATGTTAAAAGCTTTATTGAAAATAATGCACAATAGCCCCACTCAGGTCCAGATGAGGTCCGTACAAAGTACTTTCCAAATCTGACACGGGTCAGGTCAAGAACACACACAGTAGTAATAATACAAAATAAGTATGATGATCTTGGACTTGTAGGAGAATTCGTAGTTAGTTTCAGGAACAGAATATCCTCAACAGCCCCACACCGCAATAGGTGACACAAGTGACGGGTGACTGAAGGGCAATCCCCTAGAGGACTAGGGATATCGGAGGCAGCGCAGATAGTGTACAGGGAGACACTAGACCCTAGACATCTAAGGTTAATGGAGGCAGCACTGGCAAGACTCTGGTAGAGAACTGACCCTAGTAGTTTAGGGTAAACAGAGGCAACACGGACAGGACTCTGGCAGTGACTGAACCCTAGAACGCTAGGGTTAACTGAGGCAACACAGACAGTACTCTGGCAGCGGCTTGACCCTAGAACGCTATGGTTAATGAAGGCAACACAGACAGGACTCTGGCAGCGACTGGCCCTAGCATGCTAGGGTTAACGGAGGCAACGGACACCAGATACTGGCAGTATAGTGACCCTAGACCACTAGGGTGAGCATAGGCAACACGGGCAGACGTCTGGTATAGACTGGACCCTACTATAGGGTTACCGGAGCCAACACAGACACTGGTGAGTGATGGAACTCCCACAGGCTCCAGTAGACTATAGGAGCGGTTAGACCTAACAGGCGAAAATGCGGAAAGCGAGCGGGAGTGAGAAGGGTACGTAACGTAACCGGAGAGCAAGCGGTGTCACCCTGATCTGTACACGGAGGAGAATAGCCAGTCCCGTGTGCGACGGAACTAGAAAATCAATCAGGTCGGCACACACGGAATACACAGCCAGTCAGATGGACCACCAGACACTAGCCCAGTCAGATCAGTACAAACAGGGTAGTCAGCCAGTCCTATTGTCACGGTTTGTTAAGACTCTCAGACGCAGAGCTGGGTAAAAACACAACTTTATTGAAAAGTTAAGGGCAACCCCGTAGGGTATCATACACGTACACACATATATCTTTATTTGACAGGAATACAATAATAACAATAGCAATATAGGCTCTACCGGCCCTGCCAATATACCGGGGCAAGGCAGCCAGGAAATAGGAACTCATGAGAAGAATCTCAACTGGCCTTGCCAATGTACTGGGCAAGGCAGCCAGGAAATAGGAACTCGTGAGAAGAGGCTCTACCAGCCTTGCCAATACTGGGTAAGGCAACCCAAGAAATAGGACAGGTTCTACTGGCCTTACCAATATACTGGGCAAGGCAGCCAAATGACAGGAGACAAATACCGGCTCTACCGGCCTTGCCAATACCGGGTAAGACAACCCAAGGAATAGGACAGGTTCTACCGGCCTTACCAATATACCAGGCAAGGCAGCCTGGTAAGGAGAGAATGGCAACCGCTAGCCTCAGTGACTGGAAGGTGGTAGCAACAGTCACAGAGATGACAAAGAGGCTAAGTCAGCATAAGTGGCCCGCCAGCAAATAACAGGCAAAGACCCGGACCAGCGTACTGGGAAGACAGTAAGCCCAGCAATAGATACAGTGGATGGATGTAGAGCGAACCAGTGCCCTCACACTTGGAACACCATAAATCTGAAGTAGCAACCAGGTAGTTGTGGAACGAACCAGTACCCTGTACGTGGAAAGCAAAATTTTCCTGCAATACAGCCGGGTGGCTTGTGAGCGAACCAGTACCCAGTACGTGGAACGCTAAACAATCCTGCAATACAGCCGGGTGGCTAATGGAGTGAACCAGTACTCAGTACGTGGAACGCAAAATGATCCTGCAATATAGCTGAGAGGCTAGAGGAGAGAACCAGTACCCCGTACGTGGAACAATAAACAATCCTTATATACTGCCGAATGGCTAGAGGAGTGAACCAGTATCCTGTACGTGGAACGCTAACAATCCTGCAATACAGCCGGATGGCTTGTGGAGCGAACCAGTACCCAGTACGTGGAACGCTAAACGATCCTGCAATACAGCCTGGTGGCTAGTGGAGCAAACCAGTACCCAGTACGTGGAATGCTAAACAATCCTGCAATACAGCCGGGTGGCTAGTGGAGCGAACCAGTACCCAGTACGTGGAACTCAAAATGATCCTGCAGTACAGCCGGGTGGCTTGAGGAGCGAACCAGTACCCAGTACGTGGAATGCTAAATGATCCTGCAGTACAGCCGGGTGGCTAGTGGAGCGTACCAGTACCTGTACATGGAACGCTAATAGATAGTAACAGACAGCCGGGCGGCTGTTAAGCAAACCAGTACCCGGGTACTGAATAACCGGCAAGATAGAAATGTCGCCAAGGCGACTCAGGAACGTCAGATTACTGTAGGCGAACTGGACAGGAACCAGCAGGTGGAAGCAGGAACCAGCATACAGACGATCAACCGGAATCAGGAACGGTGGCGGCGACTGGCAGCAGGAAGCGGTGACTCCAACCGGATCAGACGGAAGCAAGAACTACTAGACAGGTAACACTGGAACAGGACGAATACAGATAGCAGGAACACAGCAGAGGCCCAGGATGCTCAGGAACAATGTGTAGATTCAAGCAGCATAGAGAAAACACGAAAGTGCAACCAAAGGGTGCCCAGGCTAGGTTTAAATAGGCAATGCAGGGCGGGCTGAAAGCAGCCAACCAATGGAGAGCCCCCTACTGGTGATAGACACAAAAGGAGAGCAATCACAGGCACCGTGATACCTATTCAGTAACGGAATCAGATACTCAGCCAAGCTGGTTCGGTACACAAGGAGTTAGTGAGCCAGTCCTAGTCGGTAACGGAATCAGATACGCAGCCAAGCCAGTACGGTACACAAGGAGTTAGTCAGCCAGTCCAAGGTCATCAACGGAATCGGGTCCCAGGAATGTCAGGAACTAAGCGTAGTCAAGTGAGCCTAGTCGTACACGGAAACAGGAACAAGAGCTACTAATCACTGGATATGGGTACACCACGAAAGGGCACCGTTATAGTGACAGGAGGGCATATTTAAAGGCAAACCCTGGGAGGAGTTATCAACACAGAGCCAATAAGAATGCAGCCAGGGAATACCCGGAAGTAACAATGTCCCTCAGGCAGAATCACGGGCACCGTGATAGGCAAGGACTTTAATAGTGCACTTTTGTCTGGTTAAATCAATAATCAAACAAAAAATAATACAAAAGAATATTTATTGTATCAAAAAGAATAATAATTATATGCACAATCACAATATCATCGAAGCAGTAGATCACGTAAGTATCCTCCCCCCACACACATGCACTCCCCTCTTAATAACAAATACATTAAGTAATATAATCCACAAAAAAGTCACTAGTGACCAGCTAACAAAACTATAAACCTTCTTAAAACCAAGTTAGTAACATGTATCCTACATGGAGCAACCTACTGGTGCCAGTGTCAAAAAATATAAAAATACATCCACAGGAGCAAATCCACAGTTCAGTCAGTCATCTATGAAGTGATATAATTGAATATATGTAAGATGAAAATGATATGATGATGGCTCATCCAACACAAATGATACATACGCTAACCAGGCATTTCCATTCAGTGAGTCTGGTATAAACTGCTACATGCATAGTTATTCTGTAAACTGCTCCTTAATAACAAGTATACGGTAGTAGAAAGCTCTCACCCATCTTCGACCACACCGGTCATCATTACAGGGGCAGTCCATACCTTCAATCTGTATGCCGTTACCACTCACAAACTGCTTAGTTGTTTTCCACACCAAGATGTATGTAGTTTTGCTTTTCTTCCATAATCACATGACATGTTACAGGATAATGTAAAGGATGTCCTCAATACTCCTCTCCAAAGATATTACTGGCAATATGTCAATGCCACGCATCTGCTCCAAACTGGATCTCATGCATATCTAACGCGTTTCACCTGTATTCAAACGGACTTCATCTGGGCAAACCTATTTCCTTTCCAACTTGACATTTTTAAATTCATGCAACCGGAAGTAAATCTCTGATCACTATGACCTATTCTTAAACTAACAGATCAAATAGAAATTAAGCTTTTTGATGCCCATCCAAAATAGACTATCACAGCACTAAATTCCCTCTGACATGGCAATTATTACTTAGTTGTAGTCATTACTAAACAAAGTCTTAACCCAATTCTCTATTCAATATTATATCAAACTAAGTCATACCAGATGCATTACAAGAACAAAATTCATGTTTAGTCCATGCTATATAACATGATACAAGTGACATTAAACTTAAATTACCTGTTTCTCATCCTGTTTTCTATATCAAATATTTCAACGGGCATCAAGAAAGCCCTGTGCCATGCCACTACAAATCAAAGAAAACAATTAAATTGGAGTTCCTCATTTAACCCTTGGGGGGCTAGTGATCCCAAGAGATATATCCATTTAGCTTCACATTGAAGCAACTTCTTATCCAGGTCTCCCCCACGCTGTACCATTCCAATTACCTTTATTCCCTTACTGCTGCTGTTATGATTTTCCTTAAAATGGCATGCCACAGGACTCTCTACATCCCCCTATTCAATATCACATTCATGCTCAAGAATGCGTCTTCTAAATTCTCTAATAGTTTTCCCTATGTAAATCTTGTTACATGGACATAAAAGCTGGTATATTATTCCTTTAGTTCTGCAATTGATCATCCCTTTAATTTTGAATTGTTTACTTGCATTATGGTTAAAGAACACTTTACTTTTATACATAAATTTGCATGCCTTGCATGATCCACAGGCAAACATTCCTCTGGTAGAAACCTTACCTAGCCAATTTTGTGTCTTATTTTTACATTCAAAAGAACTGTGCACCAGCATATACTTTAAGTTTGGTGCTCTCCGAGCTACCAATGCAAGAAATTCTCCCACTATCCCCATCAATATCTTATTTTGAGTCAAGATATTCCAGATCTTCACTAGAACATAGACCAGTGAGAATCATAGTGGTAATAAACCGTACTCTTTTATCATGTTTTTTATTATTACCTTTACCAAAGAGTACCTCATCTCGCTCCTGGATGAGCATTCTTTGATATACCTTCCATAGGTGTAACCCCTTGCCAGGAATTGATCAGTAAGTTCCCTTGATTGGACCTTGTATTCTTCAATATCTGAACAGTTTCTCCATAAACGGAGATAGTGTCTACATGGAATTCCTCTGATCTGGGAGGGGAGATGAAAATTATAACCATGTAACAGAGTATTGCATGCTGTGGTTTTCCTATAGGTCTTAGTTTTAAGAAGAAGTTGTATCAACTTGATGTTTAAATCATTACAATTCAACTCAATCAAAAAAGATTCAAGTTCTTCATTACTGCCACCCCAGATCATAAGTATATAGTCAATGTAGCGGATCCAGAGGGCAACGTGCTCCCCGAATCCACGCGCCTCTGCCACCACAAACTGCTCTCACCAGCCGAGGTGGAGACGTGTGTAGGTTGGGGCACATGTCGCCCCTATGTCCACTCCCCTACGTTGACGATAATACCTACCTCCAAAAATTAAGTAGTTATTCTGTAATACAAAGTCCAATAGTTCCAAGATAAATTCGTTTTGATATCCATAATCCTGTCTCCTCATATCAAGATATGTCTGGCACGCCCTCAGACCTGCTGTATTTGGTATCGATGTGTAGAGAGTAGGGATGAGCGAGCACCCCGATGCTCGGGTGCTCGGGTGCTCTGACCGAGCACCCCCTGAGGCTCGAGTGCTCGGCCGAGCACCCGAGCCCCATTGAAAAGCATGGGAGCACTCGAGCATTAAACCAGGCACCCCCTGCTCTGATGAGCGGAGGGTGCCTGGTCAATGTCCCCCTTCATCTCCGCTATGCCCCTCTTCCACAATGTCCCCCTTCATCTCCTATGCCATAGAGGAGATGAAGGGGGACATTGTGGAAGAGGGGCATAGCGGAGATGAAGGGGGACATTGTGGAAGAGGGGCATAGACTCTATGCCCCTCTTCCACAATGTCCCCCTTCATCTCCGCTATGCCCCTCTTCCACAATGTCCCCCTTCATCTCCTCTATGGCATAGGAGATGAAGGGGGACATTGTGGAAGAGGGGCATAGCGGAGATGAAGGGGGACATTGTGGAAGAGGGGCATAGCGGAGATGAAGGGGGACATTGTGGAAGAGGGGCATAGAGTCTATGCCCCTCTTCCACAATGTCCCCCTTCATCTCCGCAATGCCCCCTTCATCTCCGCAATGCCCCCGTACCTCCAGTCCCTGGTGGTCCAGCGGAGCGTCTTCGGATCTGTGCCTCTTCCGGCACAGATCCCCTTCACCCGAACATGTCGGGCGAGCACATGGCGGTACTCGTACGAGTACCGCCATGTGCCGAGCAGAGCGATGCTCGAGCCGATCCGAGCATCGGCCGAGCACGCTCGCTCAACACTAGTAGAGAGACTTCACATCCAGCAAATGCCTGGTTGGGCGTGGTTGGTCCAATTTATGTTTATTGGTTTGTGTGCTCCTTAATTACAATATTTTTGTGTTGGGCACAGTTATACTATTAACCTTACACACTAATTGTTGCTTCAGTATGATATCACTGCAATGTAAAGTACTTAATTGCTTCAGTTTTGAATAATATTACTGCTAGGCAACAAGCTGTTATTGGACTACATCATCTGCCAGCCAGATCATCACCCAGATTTTAGTTGGCAATAAAAAGTGAAGCCACCATAGAGGATGAAGGACCCCATGGGACTGATAAGGAAGATAATTTCTGATTAAACCACCAGTTAGATTAAGCTCTATGTCCCCATGGCATATAAGGTAGGTTGGGGGAAGTGTATAAGTTAGAATTCTGATTGAAATATCCCTTGAGTCAGAAAAGATAGACCATACCATTCATGAAGAGAATAATGAGACTAAACATGGATAATAAATTTATACCTAATGAATGTACTATACCATTCTACCATATAAAAAATATGAACTATATGTTCATCACCACTGAACCTATCTGCAGATTTCAGCCTTTGTAAATAGCATTCAGCATACTCCACAACCATGTAATTTTAACCACAGATACGCATTTTGACCTGTAACCTTATGTATAAAAATTGTAACATGTTATATGTTGTTGAACATATAGCCACATCTTTATTGTTTTGATCTTAAACACTAATTGGTTCCTAAAAATATAACAACAAAGGTGGTGTTTTTCTTTAAATCATTATAACTATATTTCTGATAAACCATAAACTCTATACCATAATAAACCCTTATCATTGCTCAAAACACTTTAGGTGGGCATTAGGACCCTCCTGATGCACCCGAGCTATTAATCACTAGGGCTTAGTGATCAGTATCTATGAATGTATGCAGCTGCAGCATTCTCCTGCCTATAACTTCAACCTGGGCTGTGTGGAAAGTTCAGGGACGCCAGCTTCATCATCACTGATGTCAGCAATGATGCTGTCAGATTCCCCAAGCCTCCCTTACAACATGTAAATTTGGGCAATGGAGAGGAGCAGGGGGCTGCTTCAGCTCTAAGTAGTTGGCTCTGTTGACTGCCCAGAGGTAGCTGCTGAGTGATCACTAACAGGGGGCTCCTGATGTCCCCCAATGAGGTATGATTTTTAACAAGCTAAATAATAGGGGGATGATGCCACCCTCCCTAGATTCAGAATTAATCCACTAAATTGCTTAGGAAATATTCTATATGTCCTCGGTGCTAAAAGGGTTAACCCACTTGGATACTTCACAATACATTGGACATATTTCTAGCAGCCATTGAGTTAAACATTTCTGTGCTCTTTCACCTCTCCAGTAGAAAATTTCATGTAGAGCCAACACGGGTATTAACAGTATAAAGCAATCTTTAGCATGCCTGATTGCAGGATGCAGCTATTCAGAATCCCATCATTTGACCCCAATTCTAACCTCCCTCTGGAGATAAATATTTGAAGATTTGACTCTCCTGAGAAAAAGCACTCATGGAAGATAACTATTCTCCCTCCATCTGCATGAAGTTTTCTGAATGATTAGGAATAAATATGCATTCCTAATGATTTAAGCTCTGTGCGCACTTTCAGCCATATATGCTGATACTAAGATATGAAAAATATAGAACTGTTTAACCCTCTGAGTGTATGAGCAGCTTGCAACACCAATGCATTATTTTGCGAAACATGGAATATACACCACTGGTATTCAACTGGGTAAATTCACAGTCCATTTTTCCTTACAATTTTAGGAAGATGGAGGAGAAATTCAGCTCATGTGACATGGAAAAATAATGGTAAAGAGCATCAGCAACTGAAACCCAGTGGTAATATAGAAAAATCCAAGGGTCATATAATTCAGTCCACTGATAACTATGCTTTTCCCATCGGGACTCGAGAATGTACCTGATTATGTGCCTATATAAACAGAATACAAACACACACATTTGGTTGAAAAATGTCTGAAACATTAGATCTATTGATATACACATGATCAAAATGTAAGTTACTCTTAAGAAACATATGTTCAACCTAGAAACATTTTTATATCTATATCTTTATTACTTTGTCACACTGTTGCCTAATATACACAAGGTATTAGGCTTAGCTCCATAGAAGAACATAAAATAGTGTAGTGGGACAGCACCACAAAGATTAGAAAAAAGTATAGCAGTTTACTGACATTTATTACTCAAAATCATGACATATAGATATCACAAATAAAATAGTTTACTGACATTTATTACTCAAAGTTAGGACATATAGATATCACAAATAAAACAAAGAAGAGCACAAAAGAAAAACAGGATCTAACCCTTGCCAATTCTAAAATAATCAGAATGTCGGAGTGTACCGGGTCCTATGTAGGTCTAAATCAATTAGAATAGGCTAATTGTATGAAGTTAAATGTATATTCCCAAAATGCTGACAAATTTTCAACCCAATATATATAATATTATATTAGATATATAATTCTATTTAAATAAATAGAAAAGGAATATAGATTATTTGCATGGTAGCCTGATAAGATACACAGTACCTCTGTCCTTGAAATGCACAAACAAAGGCTTCCAATTATACATGAATGTTTTTTGGCATGAATGTAAAATGTAACCCTTTGAATGCCAGTGGGGTACACAACACATTGCAAAGCAATGCTTGCCTACCACTCTGCCACTCAAAGGGTTAATGAAAATTGTGTTTTGTGACAATCAGATTTAAACAACATACAAATGGAACTGAGCACAAAAATCCAGAAACATGAACAGCACATTCACTTCATTCATTGAAATACATTTATTTATTTTGTTTGTTCATTCATTCGTTCACATGCTTACTCACATGCTTACACTCTTCAAAAAAAGTATCACACTTACCTTGATGTCAGAAGTTCAGTGGTGCATCTCCTATAAAAAAGAATAATAATCATTAAAAACCCTAAAACCACCTGCCATTGCCCTGTATATACAAGCTAAAACACAAAACCCCTCTTAATCCTGCTCTGGCAGTTGCCTGAGCCAGAATGAGAAAAATCTATACAGGCATTTGCTTTTATGTGGCCATTCCCATTCAAATTAGTTCCCACACTCCTATTGGCTGCCATTGTGGGATTACTCAGGGCAAGGAATGTGGCCTTCAGTATCATAACCTCCCACCCAATCAGCATCTAGCTTTAGGGATCATGGATGTCTGTAGCTTCACCCATCCAGTTAGCCAATCATGTGAATGGTACGGAACATGCAATTTCAGAAACATGAATGACACATTCACTTCATTTGCTCAAATCTAATAGTTAATTTTGCCCATTCCTTCATTTAAACAGTTGATCATATGTTTACACCATTCATAACAAGTATCACTCTTACCTTGATGATGTAAGTCCGGTGATGTCATTGATGCTCTGATCCTCTTGCATCTTCTGTCAAAAAACAAATAAACATTTATAAAGATTAAACCCCCCTGCCGCCATCCCTGCCGATATAAACTAAACAATCTCCCCTCCCACTTAATCCTGCTCAGGAGTCAGGACATTGCCTGAGCCAGAATGAAAAAAAAAATTGAACAGGGATTGGCTTTTTATTTGGCCATCCCTGTTCAAATATGGTCTCACGTTCCCATTGCCTGGGATTGTGGGGTTGCAGAGGTCATAGAATGTGCACCACAGTCACCTCACCTCCCAACCAATCAGCATCTAGCTGGAGGGGTCAGAGAAGCACAAAATGTCACTTCTCTGTGTCCTGTGTAATCCCTCAATTCCAGCCAATGGGACCATGGCATTTAAATGTATTTCCATACAAAAGCCAATCCTTGTTCAAGTTTTTCTCATACTTTTTTTTTTATTTATATGGGTCGTGGCAAGGACATTGACTTTTTATTTACTCAGTATATGTAGCCAAGATATAGTTGTAGCTCTCCTGATTACACATATATAACTATTTGGATATTATTGAAAACGCTATTTATACAGTATCCAGCATGTTCAGTCTCCTGCATTGGTTTGTTGGCAGTTCAGTGGTTCCATGGGCACTTATTAACAGAGGATTAGTTCCTGTTTTTTCTTTGTTTTGTTGTCTCACATAATGATAATGTCCTGATTTTTGAGCAATAAATGTTACTTGTTTAAGGAAACTGAACAATATCTGGGATGTAAAAGGACAAAGTTTAGTTCTTTGTTTTTATGATATTAGGTTTAGCCAGCCATTCATGGCTTACTTTTAGGTTCTATAATTATTATTTGACTCATCAGTCCAGAGCACCTACTGTTATTTTTCTGGACCCCAGTTCATGTGTTTTGTGCATAGTTGAGTCGCTTAGCCTTGTTTCCATGTCAGAGGTATGATTTTTTTGATCTCAAGTCTTCCAAGAAGACTACTTCTGACCAAACGTCTCCAGACAGTAGATGGGTGTATGTTACGGTTTTATGGACACTCAGACACAGTAGGTTTAGATAAAACACAGTTTTATTGAAGAGAAGTAAGCATGATGCATCTTTCATCTGCTGCACTAAGTTTCCTTGGCCGGTTACTGCGTCTACGGTCCTCAACGTTGCCTGTTTCTTTGTGCTTCTTCAAAAGAGCTTGGACAGTACATCTGGAAACCCGTTTCTGCCTTTAAAATTCTGCCTGGGAGAGACCTTGCTGATGCAGTATACCTACCTTATGTCTTGTTGCTGTGCTTTGTCTTGCCATGGTGTATGACTTTTGACATTAAACTGTCTTCAGCAACCTCAACTTGTTAGCTGAGTTTCACTGTTCCTCACTCAGTTTTATTACTCCTATACAGCTGTTTCTGTTTCAGTTAATGATTTTATTCCAACCTACATTTTAAATTGATGTTCATTAGTACCTGTTTGGTATAATTGTTAAATCATACACCTGACTATATGCCTACAAAATCCCTGACCTAGTGTACCTAGAAGAATTGATGCTGTTTTGAAGGGAAAGGGTGGTCACACCAAATATTGATTTGATTTAGGTTTTTGCACTGTTCACTCACTATAATTTTGTTTATTGATAAAAATAAACTATTAATATGTCTTTTTTGGAAGCATTCTTAATTTACAGTATTTTATCACGCCTGCCTAAGACTTTTGCACAGAACTGTATATAGATATATATATATATATATATATATATATAATATATATATATTCTGCAAATTGATATACTGTAAAATCTCAGGTATAATACTCATGTTTTTTACCCCATTTCACATTACGTGAAGTGGGTGGTGTGTACTATACACGAGTTTAGATAAGCAAAGCAAAAGAAAAAAAAAACAATCCACAAAAAAATCCACATTTTTTGCTGTCCTTTCTTCTCAACCAAAAAAACACGTGTTAGCCCCCACTGTCCTTTCCTCTACCCACCTCCCCATTTTGAGAGAGATTGAGCCCCTGAGAAGGTAGCCTGGGGATCTGTTAGGGGTAGGGCATTCTTGACTTTGCTACCAACTTCCTCTACTGCTGTTCTCCTTCCAAGATCCCAGCACATTAGAAATTGCCTAAGTGCCCTTGCAGGACCTTTATTGTCAATGTTTCAGCCCCTTGGAAGGGCCTTTCTCAAGACAACCAAACCACCCTAAGAGTGACCATATATACAGTAAAAGAAGAGGGTGCCAGTATTCCACAAGAAGCAAAGACACTGATGTCAGGGAACATCCTCTGATGTCAGTGTGGTCCCCAGGAAACTATTGGAGTTAACCCTGTGAGTACTTCATTCATTCATTAATTTCCCATCAAATGAGAGGACCACACAGTGGATAAATACAGAACTGCAGTATTCTGTATGTAACCCACTCAATCACAGTAATCACTTATCAATTCCTTCCACTTTGTATCATTTTGTCCTCTAATCTTGTAATTTTCAATAACACCAGTATTTGCAAATCTAGATTCCTTAGAACTGGGTTGCTTCTTTGGATATTTTGAGATGCTGGGGGGACATGGGACACAGTGCAATGCGGTTAGGCCTGTGCCCCCGTGCCATCACTGGACCATTATATGGAAATATATCACTTTTCTTTAATTGTGATACACAATTCTTTGTACACACCATGTTTATGTATTTGATTCATGATCTCTAGGCTATCAACCACCCATAGAGCTGATGACATTCCCTGAAGTTGGGACTCCGATTGCATGGTAGTGATGTCACTAATGTATTTTGTGTGGAAACATCAAGCTGTAAAATTATTATAGTTTTATTTTTGTTATTGTCTTGATAAATGTCTAGTATGGACCAAAACATTGACCATTAAATTGCTCATTGCTGCCATTTGAAAGACTCATAGGTGCTGCCCATTCTTCTTGGTTGTGTGTGTGTGTGCATGTGTGTATCAGCTTTTTATGAATGAACGAGTTTAGTAGGAGGCTCCTCAACCTGGTCATTCATAAAAAGCAGACGGCTTCTGTAGGAATAGGTATGAGAAAGCACTAATCACCTTCCTGGTCACCACATTGATCACCTATTCTATTGGATAGGTGATCAATGCCCCCTGAGAGGTCTGATTTTTTACAAACAAAATGGACATTTTTTTACACTATTATACAAGTTATGTGTCAGCATTTGTTGGCTATTAACTGTGTGTATGGGCATGTGTGTGGGAAACATTTGTCGCTTCCGTTGATGTGGAACTGTGTGGAGGGCAGTATATGTCAATGTAGAACTGTGGGGCAGCATATATCGATGTGGATCTGTGGGGCAGCATATGCTGATGTGGAACTGTGTGGAGGCAGTATATGTCGATATGGAACTGAGAGGGGGGCAGCATATGTCAAATATTAACTATGGGGCAGCATGTTGAATGCAAATATTGTGGGGGGAAACATGGGGAACTTCACCATTGTATGTTAGCCTCACACACACTGCCTGACACCCCCAGCCTTGTTCCCTTAACCAGGCAGTACCCATGGGGATTTGTGGCTACGAGTAGGCAAGGGAACAAGACTGGGGGCGGGCAGACAGTGTACATGGGGATCTGTGAATACCAGTGGGCAAGGGAACAAGTCTGGGGGCCTGGTAGTGTACATGGGGCTCTGTGGCTACCAGTGGGCAAGGGAACAAGGCTGGAGGGTATCTGATAGCCACAAATCCCAGTTGATGCTGCCTGTTCTCTTAGGAGCGAATATTTGTATGAATTTTAATACAGACCTGAGAGGATAATTGTGTTGTGCTTGGTGTACTTTTTTTAACTCTTTGAGTGCCATAGGGGTGAGCAATGTTGTCCATGGCGCTGAAAGTATCCTCTCCACTCCCCTACTGTCCAAGTAGGGAAACAGGGTTGTCATACTGCTGGTCATGTGCCAGGGAGGGCATTCCTTCCACATCGACAGCAGTTTGACAGTCCTGTATGCTAATGCTTCTCCTCCCCTCCCCTTGATCCCTAAATTTTAGTGTATATGGCAGTGTGTGTACATCGAAAAGTTGAAGTGCTTTGAACACATTGACAAAAATCATTTTGCCACGGCATCAGTGTTTAGAGTCTCTTCCCCATTTTGTTCATTCACACACTTATACAGGCTTACAACATTTCTAACAAGTATTACACTTACCTTGATGTTGGAGGTCCAGAGTTTGTTCTTGATGCCCTGGGCCTCCTGCACCTTCTGTCAAAAAACAAATTGCTGCCCCTGTCCCGACAGCCGCCTATACAAAGGTGGTGGCAGAGATGGTGTTGGTGGGGTTTTTGTGTGATTTCAATGTTGACTTGTTTTTGGACCTCCAACATCAGATTAAGTAGGAGTACGTGTGTGTGTGTGTGTGGGGGGGGGTCACAGGCGGCGGTGGGGATGGTGGTGGCAGGATTTTATTTTTCTTCTAATGTTATTTTGTTTTTTGACAAAAGATGCAGGAGGACCAGGGAGTTCGGGACAGTGCTGAACCTCTAATATCAAGGTAGGGGTGATTGGGAGGGGGGAGAACTTAATGTTCAGAACATCAGTGAACAAATTTCATTTGCCAGCAAAAATATTCAGCAGAAGCCTGACTAACTAAACAAGGGGAGGGGGATAAATGAAATCTAGTGGCTAGTATGGACATGAGTAAGTATATTACAAAGGGCTATATTCAATCAGATAAAGAGATGCAAATATGGAGCAAAGTAACTGTACCAAATAATAATTCCCATTTAAATTGATCGTTAAACCCTTGAATGCTAGAGTGATCCTCAGTGCATTTCTGAGCAATGATTTGGAGTTCTATCAAGCATTAAATTAATTAAAAGACCAATTTAACTCATTGGACATTTTCATATATCACCTATGGTTCAGTTGCTTTGTTCTACTATTGTTCATTTTTCTTATTGAACGTGGATCCAAGTTTTTAATCATACTAGAGTACAAAGCAAACTTGACAGCTGTTGGAGATCATTTGGCATATATATAAGGTATCAGTATTTTTTATAATATCAAATAAGGGTTTTATCATAACTACTTGTTTCTACTGTAATTTGCAACAATTCAAGGGCACTTAACTTTGGAATATTCAATTAACCCTCATGTATTCAGTACATTTTCATTTGAATTCATTCTTTTCCATTTCCAGACATTTGAATGTAATGTTCATAATAAACATAGTATACTATAGACATACATATCATAGTCAAGCAGCTAGGCAGACCTGTAATCTTTCATTCAAAACTCTGCCTTTTCCATTATCCTAACAATTTAGAAATATAGTTTAGGTTTATAATGATAATGGTAATTTTCAAAGTTCAAAATGAGAAGATAATAAAATAGAAAAGTAATTTTATTGCTTTGACATGGATTATTATTTGGATGTCATATCATAGTGTATCACCAGTATTATCTATATCATTGAATTACTTCTTAGAATTATTACTGTGTCATACAATACATGTAGGACATTAAGACATTTAGTGACTAATCACATATTTACAATTTAAAAACAAAAAAGTGCCATGTGCATTTTTGCTTCTTTAAGGGTGCTAGAGCTCAACAGTATTGAAAAAATATATTAGAGCAAGTCCAGGAGTGTCTGAATGTATGGAGACAAAAGATCTGATTTGCGGCTCAGAAGAAAAATCTCCTCTAGTGTAATTAAAAGACAGATAAATTATGAGACTCTTGGGGTTTCAGGAGCAGGGCTTCAGGAACATGTCAGTTTCAGATTGAATGCTTGGGGGTGATGCACTGGATCTTGGTGTAACAAATCCTTCCTCAGCAGAATTCGATCTTCCTCTTAGAGGCAATAAAGGATGACAAATCAAGCTATCCTCACTATGAAGAGTACTGTGATCTTGTCCTGAATTATTTTCTTCTGAGCCACTGGAATCAGTCATTGGGGGTAAGGTGGTGTAGAAGAAAATATCTTATAAGAAAGACTTCAGTCTGGATCAGAGCATCCATTGCCACAGAATAATCCTGGGGAAATTGTGAGAAGAACATGGGAACCTTTGTGTTTTCTTTTTCACAATCAGGTCACTTTTAGTAATTCCCCATCTTTATGTTAAAAAAATGCTCTGATGTAGAAACCAATCATCTTTCTGCTCAAGTTGACAGTTCTGACATTTTCTTTTCTTGTTAAGTGGACTGCTATTATTGTGTTGAAACTGTCCCTTGATTGATTGGTCTTGCAGTACTGTTTCCCTTCCTATCTTGCTTAGTCAGATTCACCTTGCACCAGCATGAGACTTGGAGTTTCACCTGTTGGGTAAGACCAGAAGATGAAGAGAAGGAGGATTTCTCTTTTGTCCAGAGTGGAACACAAGAACCATAGGTAAAGTAAAATATCATCTTTCAGTAGGACAGGGCATGGCACTTTCCTTAAAAGACGATCTAGGGGCTTGGAGACTCCCTTCCTACTCCACTTTACCTTCACTAAACATATCAGTTTTTAAAGTGACCTCAAATGAGGTGCATCAGGGCAAAGGTTCTCAGAGTCAGCCTTCTTTTTATTTTTCTTAACTTGTTTGGGACTGTGTAGTCCCCAAATAAGCAGGCTCCTATCTTTTTACTCCATTGTCAGTTTGAGCAAACTTTTAAGGACTTGTGTCTACCAGAGGCTTGCTTTATCAGTCTTTTTTCCTCTTTTATCTGTTTAACTTGTCTGTGCATGTTATATGCATATGGTACTGAAGGGTGAAGAGGATTCCAGTATTCATAGTGCAAAGTTCCTGTGAGTATGTCCCTGTCTTTTTTTTGTCTTTTGGCTATATCAGAGTACAAGGGTGATATGGACACATCTAAGGGACTTTACTGCTACATTCTGTCACTTAGACTACCAGGATATCAGCAATTTCACTATTAACCTTTTTTTCTTCATGTCAGACTTTGCTGCTACATTCTGGCCCTTTTGTTCTGTGACACCTACACAGCAATTTGTGGTCCTTCTTCCCATGAACAGGTACCTGAATGGGTTACACCCCTAATTTCTTCTCCAAATAATATATTTTCCTTTGTTAAAGGGGTCTATGATTTCTGACACCATGGCTGTCCCTTTGAATTCAGAGTATTTTTCTGATGGGGTGACACAGATGAGGATGAATTTTGATTCTTCATTTACTCTGACCCTGCGTTATCTGCTAAGGATCTTAACACAGCAGTGTTTGGACACCCTTAGGAACTAGAGGGATGTTGCATGCCCCTCCCCATCAGTCATTGGACCAGGTGGTTCTGAAGGAAGAGAAATTGCCTGCTATGATAAAATGTATTCCTGAACAACCTCTCTTTCATCTCTCTCTCTTGATGCTCTACTGCAGTGGGCTACTTCCACCCATAACTGGCCTCTCCAATTCCTCACCTTATATTTGCTTGTTAATGATGCAGCATTTATGGATCAATCAGATAAGCATGTAGACTCTGAGTTTTATGATCTCAGATGTCTAATTGTAGAGCAGCCCAGAGGCACACTACCCAAAACTCAAACAGTTTTTGGCAGGTTAGACACCTAACTGAAAGCCCTCAGCTCTGAAGTCTAGTTATGTATGACTCTTAGGAGGTTTGGTCCACCTCAGGGTATCAGAGTTTGTCTTTGTCTCTTTCTCAATTTTTTCCATGGTGGACCATTGGGTTTTAAGGGTGATCATGGAAGGGTGTAAAATAGATTTCATACCCCCTTTTCCATATTGTTACTTCTTGTCCAGAATTTTCCACACTCTGATGAGGAACCATCTGTTTTTAGATGTATTTCCTTCCTGTGGACATGCAGGTCTTGTACTTGATTCTCTCCGGAGGAATTCATGGGATCCTATTCCAACCTTTTCGTAATTCCGAATGACAGCTGATGCAATCCTATACTGGACTTGAGGTGTCTCAACTGATTTTTTCTTTGTCCTGGGTTAAGGGGGGGACGTTGTGCTACATCATCACTGCTATTTGCTCAAGGAAGATTTAGCTTCCTTAGACATTAAGGACAAGTATCAGTATATTCCTATCCATGTTGACAATCAGCATATCCTTCAGTTTTACTTCCAGACTATCATTTCCAGTTTACTGCCCTCACTTTAGGTCTGGAGCCTGCTCCTTGGGGTTTCTCCACTGGTCTTGACAATATTGGGTGTTCACATTTGTTCTCTCTAGGTATTTCTCTTTCTCTTTGTCTGGATGGCGTTTTGTTAATGTTTTTTATCAGTGGAGGCTTTGCACCTTTAAATTCAGCTTTGTATGCCCATTCCGAAACAGCATGATTGGGAACTCATTTTTAGAAATCATCTCTGGTTCCATTCCATTTCTCTGCATAAGATATGATACCTTTCTGGGGCAGGTCTTTCTGCTGGAGGACAAGAATCATGGCAGGTGTCTCAGGCTTTACTTTTCCCATCTGCAACTGAGCAGGAGTACATGAAGTTATTAGGGTTTCTGGTCCCTGCCTTGGAGGTAGTCCTTTTTGTCCAATTCCATTCTTAGGATATTTAGCTGGTGGTTCTAAGGAATTAGTCCATGTAGCAGTGTCTTATTTATCATGCCTTTTCCCGGCCAGACAAAATCAGATCTTCATTGGAGCTGTAGATATCGTTTCTGTTGATTGGGATGGCCATTGGTCTTTTGAATTGGGTTATAGTCACAATGGATGCCAGCCTTAAGTGCTGGTGTGCCTCCTTCATATTTCTCAGGGCTTTTGAATCTTCTGCCAATGAATGTGCTCCAGTCATATCATCTCCTTCTGCTGTATTGTTCTCAGTCCCTCCTTGGTTTGCCAGTGTGGATTCATTCCAACAATGCAACAGAGATGGCCAATGTCAATCATCAAGGAGGGACCAGGAGTGCAGCTGCATGGTCAGAAGTTTGGTTGGTTCTTTGTTATTTGCAAGCTCATTTGCATCCCTCCATTCATGTTTCAGTGGTAGACAACATTGTGGTGGACTTTCTCAGCCCTCAGTGGCTAGATCCTGGGTTTCAGGAACTCAACCAGATGATGTTTAACCCCATAGACATAAGAGTAAGCAGTAATTTGGACAAGGGAGTTGCTGTTCATGTAGTATACTTGGATTTTGAAAAAGCTTTGATACTCTATGTGATGGAATGGTTGTTACCCTGAGAATAAACCCTGTCTGTTTTCAGTGACCTCCATTGTCTTCACCATGTGTTCCCATTGTTTAAAACATTAATGTCCCCTGTGTGTGCATGTATTAGAGAGTGTTGGCCATTTACCAGCATTGGGTTAGTATGTATGTTTGAAGTACAGAGGGATGTTGCCATGGAGTCTAGCTAACCAAAGAGATTCAGTGTTATCAGATAGCCCTCTGTGGTCAATGGGCAGCTAGAGCAAACCTGTGAGTCGAATGTGTGTCCCATCCCCTATACATCAGGCTAAGCAAAATATATATTGTTAATGGTAGATGTGACATCAGATCCTGGAGGGAGAAACTATGGGAGAAAAGAGTAGAGAGAAGGGAATGTAGGAGCAGGGGAGAAGACCTCCCTAGAATGAAGGGAGGCCTGGGGCCAGTCTGGAGTTTGACTGGCCCATGTGCTTGCTACAGGAATACTGGGAAACTTAAGCTGGTGTGGGCCCTCTCTGGAAGAGTTAAAGTGAGTGAGCACTGAAGTGGCCGGGTCCCCCCTCCAGGTGTCTGCTGCAAGCCAAGCTGCGGCAGCTGCAACCACTGAAAGTGTCCTGATGTTCCCACAACAAGGTTGATGGCTGTAAAGCTAAACTGTGGTGGCTATGGCCCAAGAATAAGGAAAGGACCTGTGGATTACCTCTTGAGACACCTTCTCCAACCCTTCTGACAGGTCTACAAGGTACAAAGAAGTAAAATGCAAGCCATCAGTTGGTGAATGTGCACTGGACTGTGTGCCCCACTCCTGTTTCTATTGGGACTGTGTATTAGCTCCATAATAAACCTAAAATGGACTTGGCACATTAAGTGGAATCTCTGCCACTCTGTACAACTTTGCTGGCATACCAAGAAAAGAATAGCAGAAGTGTGTATTTTTTATCATTTACCCCTGTTTGTTTGTCTGTAGCTGTTGTCCTATGTTTGTGTGCTATGACCTTGCTAATAAATGCAATTTACTATCTTTTTGTCTGGATGGATAAATAGCATAACCCTTGGTCTACCAAGCAGTAACCCATGTACACATCACACTGTGCCTCACAACAGGTTACTGCATAAATTAAAAGCTTTTGGTTTAGGCATGCATCTGTGCATGGATACAGAACTGGTTAAATGTTACATGGCAGAGAGTTGTTATAAATGGAACCTTTTCAAACTGGCATAAAGTTTGTAAGTGTGGTGCCACAGGGTTTAGTCTCGGGCCCAATGCTTTTTAATTTGTGTATTAATGATATAGAAGTGGGCATTGTAAGTAAAGTTTCAATAAATGTGCTGATGACAAGAAGCAGGATGTGTTTCTCTCTCCAGAAAGATTTGGATAAACTGAGTGGAAACATGGCAAATGAGGTTTAAAGTTGATAAATGTAAAGTTAAACATTTGCGCTGTAGAAACAAATATGCTACATATACACTAAATGGGAATCCTTGTGTGCAGTGTCACTCAGTTGCTGCAAGAGCAAATAGGGTACTATCTTGCATAAAAAGGGTTATAGATTCACAGGATGGGAATATAATTATGCCTCTATATAAATGCTTGGTAAGGCCTCTTCTAGAATATGGAGTACGGTTTTGGAAACCAGTTCTTAAAAAATACATTAATGAACTAGAAGAATGCAAAGACTTGCAATAAAACTGAAAAAGGAATTGGAGGATCTGAGTTATAAAGAGAGACTAGGCAAACAGGGTTTGTTTACATCAGAATAGAGAAATGTAAGGGGTGATTTAATTACCATTTACACATATATTCCATGTCAATACAAAGATCTCTCCAAGGAACTCCATTAAGACTAGAGGAAAGGTGCTTTTGACTAAAACAAAGGTGTGGATTTTTACAGTAAGGGCAGTAAAGTTATGGAATTGCTTGCTTCGGGATGTTGCGATGCAAATACTGCATCTGTTTTCTAATAAATAATGGATATCTATATAGCACAGATCAATATTGAGAATTATGACAGCTGGCTTCAAAGCAGATAGGATGTTGAACCAGGGAAATATCAGACTTCCATTTCAAGTTGGCAAGGAATTTTTTTACCTATTTGGGGCTTAACTAGAAATGGTTTAATTTTTTTTTTCCTTACACTGGATCAGCTAGGGCAATATGACATGGGTGGAACTTTAGGAATGCATGTCTTTTCAGCCTCATCAACTATGTTACTATGTTAGTCAGTCTGTAGGAGTTTCCATATGTGGTTCCAATAGCTTCTTGGTTGAATCCCAAGTATATTCTATTTTTGCTCCAGATCCTTGGACCCCTTCTCGCTCTTGCTGTGATGGTCATTTCTTGGCAGTTTGGTTGAACCTGTTTTTTAGGATGGAATGTCCTCGAGGATAGCTTTGGTATATCCCCATGGTTCCTGTGTTCCACACTGGATGACAAAGAAAAGGGGATTCTTGTGTACATAACAATAAATATTTTTCTCTTATTCTATGTAGAAGAATGGACTTCCATCCCTGATAAAAATGAGTTGATTGAATGCTGGGCAGGAAGGTTCTCTGGTTTTGGAGGCCCCTTTCCTGCTCACTTCTGTTTTTGATGTTTGCTATTAGTTAAAACTGAGCATGTCCAGTGGGGTAAGGTGAAGTTGGGAGGGAGTCTCAGCCTCCAGAGAGCCTTTAAAGGCAACTGCTCTGCTGTCCTGCACACACAAATCCCCATTTCTATTCCACTAAGACAAGATCAGATGTTTCAAACATCTCATATGGAGATGAGCCCATGGCACTGCATCTATCGAAGCAATCTTTAGCTGTGGGATGGACATCACATGTTTCAGTTATAGTTTTATCACTGTTCTGATGAAGGAAATCTGATCCAGTAGCTTGTAGTCTTCCAGAAGGAAGTTTATCCCTTCCTTCCATCCCCAAAAACTGCTTCCTCCTCACTGGCTTGAAATTTCATATCTCCAGGTTGACTTGATAGCCCAGGGAGCTCGATGTTCAGATAACTAGTTGAGAATAAACCTGAAGAAGTGTCACTGATGAATCATTAATGAACCACTCATCTAACTAAGGAATGCCCACTACATTAACCTCTCAAATGTAGGCTGCCATCACTACCTTTATTTTGGTAAGCCCTGTGTGCTGAGGAAAGCTAAAATACTGGCACCATACCTAAATGCAATAATAAGGTCATTTTGATGGTCTGCATGGATGGGAACATATAGATATGCATCCTCCAATACTTACTGCAGCTCTAATTTTTTCCATCTTATATGCTTCATAAGAAAGAAGTGGTCAACGAAACTCAAGCTCTAAGTACCAATTAGTCAAGAATTTGATTGATATTGGAAGTAATGTGCTGGCATGTAACTCTTGGATGACCATGAGAAAAACTTGCTACTGAAGTATGGAATTGGATTAATGATGAATCTTGGAAGAGGCAGAAAATTTACCCGGATTTTGTGACCGCCTAAAAAATACCCAGTATCCAGGAACCTGTGGTAATCTATAGCTTATGGGGAAATTCTGTGATCTGCCACCTAAAAAGAACCCCAGGCCTGCTGTCAGAACTGAGACCCATGCATTTTATGTGAGAACTTCTTAGGGAAATTCCTACTTTTGACTAATGAAAGTTTATCTGCATTTTCTTTTTTTTTTTTTGCTTTTACATGATGTTTTGTAATTTTCTATAAGGCTAATAAAGTGGTTTCTGTAAATTATACCTCTTGTCCTGAGAAAGTTACTCAGACCACGGAAAAAGCTGCTAGTAGATGGAGAGATCACTGCAGGAGAACTGAATGCCAGGATGAAGTACAAATAAGAAAGCAGAAACAGAATTAGAAGAAGCCAAAAAAAATCAGGTATATAACAGACAACATCATTCAGGCTGGAGTTAGGAACCAAGATTTACAGCATGTACAAACAAACTGCTAGCCAGGAAGCTAGAATAATCAGGCAGCAAGCAGCTGGAGAGAGCCTCATTATAAATGCAATTAGCCAATAGTAAAAATGAGGTTGAAAAAGGAACGCCTGACAGAAGAATATATGACTGAAAGATACCTTTATTCCTCTTTATTTGCTGCTTCTATTATTGCATTAAAATCAATGATAATATAATTATGTCCACATGAGGAAATTACCCTGTTTCAAATGCATCAATATAAAATGGGTAGTCAATATATAGCTGCTGTCAGTCTTTGCCTGGGAGGGGGGGGAAGCTGATGTCATTTTGATGCTAGCTTGCATAGATTCAGATGGACAAAAATCGGGAGCTGGAGTTGCTTGATTTAAGAAGCATTGGTGGTAGCCAGTTATTCTCTAGACAGGTGGAATTTAGGGTAGTGTGGTGAGAATGGAGAAAATTAAGTTACAAAACAAATAAACAATAAAAACTTTTTGACTGATTGATGACAATCGCAGTCAGAGTATCACGGTGCCCGTGTTATCGCTGGCGACACTGTGATTCAGTGCTACTTCCTGATTCCTTTTATTGGCTACTGTGGTTTTACTCCGCACAGTGCTAGCCCTTAAATACTGAGCCCTGTCCCTTCTGCAGGGCCCTTTCATGGTGTTCCAGTTGCTAGCGCTTGTTCCTGACTTCTGTGTGAATCCTGTGTACGACCCGGACTGTCTGACTACTCTGCCTGTATACGTTCCTGCTCTGTGTACCGACCCGGCCTGGCTGACGTTCCTGCTCTGTGTACCGACCCAGCCTGGCTGATGTTCCTGCTCTGTGTTCTGATCCGGATTGGCTGATGTTCCTGCTCTGTGTACCGACCCAGCCTGGCTGACGTTCCTGCTCTGTGTACCGACCCAGATTGTCTGACATTCCTGTTCTGTGTACCGACTCGGCCTGGCTGACGTTACTGCTCTGTGTACCGATCTTACCTGGCTCTCTGCACCATCCAGTGATCCGTTTGGAGGATGTGTCTCTGGTGCTCTACTGACAGTTCCTCTGGTTGCCTTGTTACTCTGCTCTGGCAGCCCTGCTTACTGTGACCCAGTCTCCGGTTTATGTGCCTCGTGATCCTTACACCCCGGTGTTGGAGATCAGTCAGGTTGCACCACGGTACACTTGCCCTGTTCACCACTTATATCCGAGGTTGTTTTGTTCCCTGGGCGCCTCGGTTGTCCCCTATGGCCTTGCAGCTGATTTCAGGTCTGAGCATTCGTTTAACCCCTTGTGGGTTGGTGCTGTTGCACTTTGGGTCACAGTGAATTGCAGGCTACGTTGGCGTTACTCCGTGCTATGCAGGTTCAGTCACCCTCTGACTGTTTTGGCAGTCTGTCACTTTTCCTGGGCCTTCGTTTACCTCCGTGTGGTCTCTGTTGCTATTGTGTTATTCTCTGCGTAGAGAGTGTCCTGTGGGCCTCAGTACTATTAGGGCCTGTCTGTATCTCTTGGCCTAATAGCACCTATTTCTCCACTGTCTCTTTTAAGATTCACATGAACTGTAACCTGACCTGTGGCAGTGTTGTACCATTGTGTTTCACTGGACCCAAGTGGGTTACTGAGTACTATTGGAACCTGCCCTGTGTCAGTATAATTTCTGTCAGTATATACTGGACCCGTGTGGGTTACTCTAATTTCTGTGTTTTCAATAAAACTGTGTTTTTTCCCAGACCTTCCTGTCTGAGTGTCCTTAAAACCGTTACACAGAGATGCAGGGGATCCTACCTGAGCTTAGACTAAAAGTGACAGATAATAGTGACAGAGACATACATCAGACATTGTTTTCTGACAGACCACTCCACACTCAGACAAGAAAAAAACAAACAAACATATACTGTTTAACTGATAGTGATGAACTGCATACTGTAGACGTGTTGAAGCTGTCATGTACTACACCCCATGTATTTCAACCATTGTCAGCTTATAAACTCTTTCAGGGAAAAACTGGACAATCTAGACACATAAACATGCCTAAAATACACAGTTATCTTGTTTATTATCATCATCACCTCTAATAAGTCCAACCCTCACCCATCCATACTCCCTATTATTAACTGAACAGCATCAACAACCCTAGCTACTGTGGCTGTTCCAGGGAGAACACCACTGCCAACTACTTATACAAGTACTATTGCACTGTCTAGTTACTGTAGTAGTCTGTAATGCTGTAATAAGTAGTAGTCCTTCAGAAACCATTTGTCTATGAAATCTACAGAATAGAGATGTTTTACTCATTACTCAAATGATAAACATATTTTTAACTGTCTATGTAAGAAATATGTGAGCGAGGGAAAGTAGGATCTCATCTAGACACATTATCTTTAACATTCCATCTGAAGCACAGCCACAGATCTGACTAGTAGACACAACTGAAACACACCAAAGGTTTGACAACTAACAGCAGTACCATTACCAGCAATCCAAAAAGAGCACAGGGTTGATAGGGACATAATAGTAATGTTAGAGATGTATCAGGGATGGTAACAATAACACTTATTGCTGTTGAGCAAAAGCAAAGCATGGAGAGAAAACACCCACTGCCACTACCACCGCAAACACTAAGCATGTTAAAGCAATTAAAGGGATAGTAATACTTTGTTATTTCTTTATTTTATTTTGTAGGCATTAAAAAACATGAAGAATGATATAAGTCTTATCTCTCAAACCTTTATGGTTTGAGAGATATTCAAAAGAAAAGTTCCCCCTCCCTCCCGTTTTACCTAGTGTAAGCCATCTCTTCTCAGATGTGGAATGCAGTCCATAGTCCAGACAGATAACAGTAGGGCACAGTCTTCTTCCTATGAGAACAATTAAAGCCCTGCCCCCCTTGACAAGTTTTTCAGGTTTTTCCCTTATCTTAATTGAAGATTGTCCCACTCTGCAGTCTACCTGGGCACCTCCCTTCTGATCTGGCTGAACAGTGTTACATCAGTAAAAGGGGCGGGAGGGGGATACTTTATTATTGACTTACTCTTGAACTACAACTCTGACAGAATTGAAATAACACTCTCCAAAGTCCAAATACTATGATGATTAATTAGAGCTGCTTTTATTATGAAACATTACTATCCCTTTAAGTTACACAGTTCTATGTGTTTTCAACTCACACTTACTGAGTTTTTAGAAAGATTTAAAAAACTGCACATATGCCTGTGTAATGGCAAACTTGCCTAAATGTTGGCAGTTGACATGCAACCCTATTCTTTTATAAAAAAGAAATAAAGGTTTTAAAGAACTGATGTCATGTGATGCACCCTGGTGGCATATCTGAAGCATTAAGATTACCTTTCTCAGGTTAAAACTATGTTTTTATTTTTACTGTTTTGCAGACTACCCCAGTAATGACTAAGGATCAGGTGGAGCTAGTGGTCCTGTCCATGTGATGTCATTTGTAGCACCCAAATGCAAACTGTTGGGAAAAGCTATTGGCTTCTGCATGTTTTAGGAATATAGATGATTTTCTCAAGATGGCTGCAGTTGTCAGTGAAAGCTTTAGAGTGCATATTCAGATCCCTGTTAATATTAATTTTGCTATGGTTTATTTCTGATATGTGTTACTTATGATATGCATTCCTTTTAAGAGTTACTTCTGGGATGCATTACTTCTGATATGCTTTTATGGTGCATCCTACAAATATGTTGTTCACCATTCAGAAGACAAAGTATGGTAATGCTGCTTCTCATTCACTTCAATTTACAGGATTTTATTATGCTACAATAAACTGTTCAATTTTACTGATAGCCACATTGTATGTTTTCACTTCTGGGTGCAGAATACCATTTTTTTCCTGGGTCCACAAATGTTTAATGTAGGACCATCACTGTTGAAAAATAATATTTACTATTCCTGAAATCTGAGCTTCTTTTTCAATGTATCACCATACATTAGATGTGTACACCACATTCTCCATTGGCCCTCTGAGCATGGATTACCCTTCAGTGATCACGCGTCAATATTCTGAAAATCCGTACTGTTGTTATGCCCTGAGGACTAGGAATGGGAGACAATTTCCGCCTCAAACTGATATCGACGAAAACTGGCACTTTACGCTTGGCAAAAAATTTTCCAGGAAAAGTGCAGATTCTCTGCTTTTTTCTGCTTTTTTCACCTAGCTCATTCCATTGAAATCAATGGGAACATTGACGTTACACACAACATAAAATAAATATTTAATTTCACAAAGGCATAGTATAAAAGGGGCATGAGGGTGGCTGTGTTGGTGGGGTGTGGGGAAAGAGTCAGTTGAACAGGGGATGATTTTTGGGGGGTTGTTTACTGGGATTGGGGGCACTTAATAAAAAAGAAATCCTAAATAAAATAAAAACCATAAGATATGGTATAAAGGGGTCTAAAGAGGGTGCCTGTGTTGGTGAATGAATTAATCATTTGAACAAGGAATTTGTTTTGGTGGGGTTTCTTGACTGCTATTGGGGGGACAGTTAATAAAAAAATAAATCAATAAAATAAAAGAAGACATTTGTATGTAAAGTGATAGAGACAGGAACCCCCTGATATAAGCTACCACTGGGGTGGACTGATACTTGACTTGATAGAGTATTTTGTAGAGGATGATTTGGTTGATTTTTTTAGCATTAACATGGAAGATGGATGATGAAGGTTCCACTTGGCTCCAGTGATGCGCCTGAGGCAGTAGCAGCAGAATAAGTAGCCCCCAGTATATTTGGAGAAAATAACAAGTTGGCCATTAAATCTGCTTCACCTGCCCCTCCTCCAAAATCATCATGAGTGTGTTGTTATTAGAATATATTTTTTCCTTTGAGAGCAGGAACAGCGGGTCTCATCAGTGACTGCAATGTGCACAGTGTGTGTGTGGTAAATAACATCTGGGGGCACAACTGTATCCAAACACCATGACACCCGAAGCCAAGTACTGTCACTGTACCCCTTTTGCAGATCCGTTAAGGACACATGACAACTTGCTGACAGTTTAATAGTAATGATGAACCCTCCCTGCCACCATCTTAGCATGTTCTGCAGGATGGAGTCTCCTCAGATGCAGCTTGATGCACTGATTGCGATTCTCCTTCACCACATTGGCATGTGTGGTCAGTGCACCACACAGTGTGCAATGGGTAAGGACGAACTTCCACATCCTAACATCAACAGAGTGGCTATCATTTGGTGGGGGAGGTAATGAACAAGGTGGATTGGCAGAAGATGTAGTTACCCTAGAAGGTGATGGCAAGCTAGTTGTTTAACTCATCCTGGAACTTCCAGTCTCTGTCTGGGTTGTTCTATTCCTCCTCCTCCTCTTTGATCTCCGCCTCGCTTCTTGTTGCTTTTCTGGAGAGTCAGGGACAGCAAAAGTGGTACTTGATTTCTGTGGTGGGTGTTTGTTTGGAAGGGAACAGATGGAGAAAAATGCCCTCTTTCTTCTTGTCCTCCACATTCCCCTTCATTGTCTGTGGCAGCAGATAATGTTGCTGCTGTTGCTGCTACTGCCTCATATTCAGCACTGCAACTAGGATCAGGAGTATGGCTACTGCTGGCAAGTGGAACCTGTCCTAGTCCCGCATCACTTGTTGACCCCATTCCACTGTGTCCATGGTGGTGTGTGGCACACTAGCCTGCTCCTCAGCATCCTGCTGCCCTTGCATTGCAGCATCAGAAGGAATTAGAGCAGTTGCAAATTCCTGTAATTCCAAAATGTCATTGCTAGTGGTGGTGGGGATACCCATCCTCATCGCTGTCTCCCATTTCTTCTCAGTTTCTGCTAAAAGGCCATCAATGTCTCTTCCACCCCAGCTTCTCCAGCATCATCACCACCACCACTAGTCCCTACATGCTGTTGTTGCTGCTGCTCTATTCCAGACATCTCAGTGCTGCTTGGAGGTGATGAGCAATGTGCCAGAGGGTCCCCTAGTGTCACGCTTGCCATTTCCTTTTGACCTGTAGAAGAAGGCAGACTAGCACTGGAAGCAGTAGCAGCAGGCACAGGCAGCTGATATGTGCGCCTGCTGGTGGTAGTGGTATTAATTCTGAGTCTGCTCTTCTCCCACAACACCAGTTCTGGCCTCTTCAGGATCATGTTCCACCTGGACACTGTAGTGAAGGAAAGGGAGGACTCCCAGTTCCATGGTCAGAGGAATGGTGTGGGCTCCCTTGACCACTAGCCTGGACATTTTCAAATGTTTCCCCTACCACTCCTGCATCTTCACCATTACTGCTACTACTACTACTAACACCACCACATCAAGTTCAGACTCAGAGCCTTCCTCTGCAGTCTCATGGTCACTAGTAATATCAGGATATTGTTGATTACCCCCTCCTTCACTCCTAAGGCTAACAAGCTGCTGGAACTTAGTAGCAGTAGTACTAGCACTGGCAGGACTGCTTGGGAATGGCAAGTGAGATTTAGGGTCCCTTGCTGCCACACTTGGCATCATCTTCTCCTTCCCTCCTGAATACTACAAGAAACATTAGCAGCAGGCAAAGTATTGGTGACAGCAGGTTCAGCACTAGCAGCAGGTTCAGCAGTGGAAGAAGGTTCAGCACTGGCAGCAGGTACAACACTAGTGGCTGAAGGTACAGAAAAGGTGGCACTGGCAGCAGGGGCAGCACGTCTGGCAGCAGGTACAAAACTAGTGGCTGCAGGTACAGCAAAGGTGGCACTGGCAGCAGGGGCAGCATGTACAACACTATTGGCAGCATGTCTGGCAGCAGGTGCAATACTAGTGGCAGCACATCTGGCAGCACGTACAGTAATAGCAGTCACTCCTGACTCAATTCTTGCAAAACATCACAGCAGAACAGTACAGCACATCTATCTCGCTCTGTAGCTGCTTCTATTGTGTCTGCCTTCAGTGAAAACGTCAAGTTTTTATAGCGGAAGTGCGAAAACAACGTAAATCAATGGGCGGAAACTTTCTAGCCATTGAAAAAATGGCAAAAGATTTTGGCCAGTGGGCAAAAGATGTGAAAATTTTAAGCGCTAGTTTTAAAGTGGATTTTCCCGCGAAAAAGCAGATAAGTACGTGGTTTTCACAAAATTTCTTGCGGGAACATGGCGACAACTCTTGCCCATCCCTACTAAGGACTAACATTGCAAATCATTGCCTTAAAGGAACAAGCAGTCAGCAGTGGAACCACCTTTAGGACCGAATGCATAAATGGAAAAGTGGAGCAATTCAGGAACTAACCTAATGCACTATAGAGGATAAATAACTTTTCCAAATTTAGTTAAATGGAGTTTTTAACCCATTGATTGATAGAGTTTTCAATACATTGGAAAGCAATACACTGGAAATGTCTTTTGTATTTGAGAATTTAACCCTCTGATTGCCGGAGGGCTGTCCAATGCATTCCTCTCTGGCACTGAAAGGATTAAAAGTCTAATTTAAAGCAATGCAAATTCTAATGTATTCCCTGTGGTGTTCTTGGTATTCTCTAGAATTATTTGGCTCTCTTTGTACATGTGGTCCTTATTGACAAAGTCAAAGTGGTTCACACATACAGTGGGGTTGTCATTTCCCATTTACCAACATCCAAAATGTACTGACAAGAGGAGAGAGAATCACAATAGAATTTGATTTATGTCATCTAAAAGTGAAGCAGTTGTCAGTGCTAAAGTTTTAATCATATTGAAGTACAGCTCATTCAGCACAGCAGCAGTGCAAGATCAATAGGTATTTATGATGCATGGCTGTTATTCATTAGAAAATCAAATAAAGGTTTTACACTTATCAGTGCTTTCAGCCATTGTTATTTACATGCATTTATTTGTACTTAACTTTTTCAATGTTCAGTCAATCCTCCAGTTTACAATACTTTCAGTGTTTCCAATCATTCTTTTACTTTCCAAATGCAGTGTGTTGATGTTCAAAATAAGAGTAATTATAATACTATAAATATGATAATTAACATAGGGAAACAGCACTGTTTGTGGGCTCTAATAATTATTTGAAAAAAACCTTGCAATTTCCAGATAAACTTTAAACTGACAATGTTACAATTTTATTCAAAAGTAATTACAGCTCAAACTTGTACTTTTTGATACAGTACTTCCATGACATGAAATGTTATGGTGGTGCTGTTGTTACAGCAGCTATGGTTCCATGACCATAAAATTCTGCTCTAGGACTGGCACACTATAACATATGAGGCAGTTGAAATGGAAGTGCCCTTGTTTTACTCAGTAGGATAAACTCTGCATATATATATATATATATATATATATATATATATATTTAATATAAAATGATACTATCCCTTTATTATTATTATTATTATTATTATACTGTATTTATAAGAAGAGGGTAATATGCAAACAATCATGTGACATACATCTAAACTGAAACAAGTGGAGAGAAAACCCTGCTTGTGAGTGCTTCTTCCTAGTGGCTATCAATGTATACCCTCTCCCCTCCAAGTCCAGGTAAACTACCAGTCCATCAGGGACAGTGTGAGATTCCAAGGGATAGTGTCTGTGCATATTCCAGTAAGAGTGTGAGCCAAAATTACTTTGAACATGGTGTGTCTATAAGTATTGCAGGCACTGCTACCCTGCTGGGCTGGTCATATAGAACAGTATCTAGACTGTACCAGGAATGGTTATCTAACCAGAAAACACTCAGTCAGTGGAAGTCTTATAGCTGGTGACAGGTAGCAAGAATTGTGCAGGGACTCATCTCTGTTCAACTGAAGACAAATGTGAAGTGTGATCAAGTCTACAAGGTCAGCATCCATGTGGAGTCCACTCTCCAATGACTAGAAACAATGGGCCAATGAAGGCTCTAGATGCTATCAGGTCCAAGTCCCTAATAAACTGGGCATTTATTGGGCTTTGTGTATACAACTAAACTGGAGAAATTCTGGAGAAAACCAACCCCACCACTGAGAGACAAACATTCACAAAATGTCCATTGTTCTAAATGGGGATAACAATGGCTTCTCAATAAACCATACAATTCATTAATTTCCCTGCTGAGTAAAAAACGAGTACTCTTTCTAGTGGGAGATATTTAAAGGCGCAGTAAACTTTTTTTTATGAAAAAATATGTATTGTAGGGATTTTCCTTTTGAGTAAAATAAGGGTACTCCCACTGCCTAGAGATTTATATTTCCAGAGTTATTACAGTTTAAACCCATGTTTTTTTACATTAGCAGTGCCCTCTAGTGGTCGTATTCTAATTAGATTTCCTGTTAGATTCTAATGGAGAGGAAAGTCAGAGACATACAGTTCTCCATAGAATGTGATAGAAACTGCCTGTCACTTCCTGACAGTTAGAACTATCAAGAAGTAAACCACAGTAAATTCACTTCCTGATTATTTAAACTGCTATAATTTTTGAATAAAACATCTGACAGTGATGAGAGTGACCTTGTTTTATTCAGCAGGAAATGCTCTGTAAAATATGTGTTTTCATAAAAAAAAGTTTACTGCTTCTTTAAAGCTGAATTTGTGTTTCTTTCAACTAAACTGTATTCTATACTATATAGAGTTCATCTTCTTTTCCAGAGGGGTATTCCATGCATTATGAAGCAAAGTTAAAGTATTAACCCCTTCCCCTTGGCTATAACACATTGCTTTGCCATTATTTGTTACTCTACTACCTAAAATACCCAGATTAAATATGCATTAAGATATTTATTAAAATATTTTAGCAAAAATATATAAATTATGGCGCAAACCAGCTGTACTGTAGATTACAAAAAAACAAAACAAATCTACATTGATTTAAATAGGACTTTAAACCCCTTGAATTCTGGAGAGGTCTCCAACACATTGCCTTGTAAGGCACTGGGGACGTCCTTAGCATCCAAAAGGTTAAAAACCTAATTTTAATAAATGGTATTTTTTGTGTGTGTTGTATAGGGTATGTGATTTGCCCAGACTGGCCTCACTTTGACTGTACGCATAAGGCCAATTCAATCATTTGAAAAAATGATAACAAAAATCTTGCTGAACTACAGATCACAGTGTCCCTAGCTGTCACTCTTGAACAGCTGCTCATCAATTTCCCAGAATATAACAAGGTTGGACTGATAGCCTGGGGTCCTACAGAAGAAAAACAGTGCTTGAGGTGGCAAAAAAGACATAGGTGCAGGTAAAGATTGCTCCTTGACATTGGATAAGTACACTGAAAAATTTCCATCTCAAACTGTCTCATCATTAATATTCCTTTGACACGTGAATACTGAAACAGGGAAATGTGTCTTATAGCAGTGATGAAAATAACATCTGACCACCGATGTCTCATAATTGCACAAGCCACAGATGTCATATAGAAACAATAAAATTAGCTTCTTCAGGCCAGACTCAGTCACATTTAAAGTTCAACTGTTACTTTGTAACAAGGATGCAATTGGAAAACTTCCAAAATTATCTATATTTCTCAGCCATTTTTATTTCAAGCAATAGTTTATGAGATATTTAGCTTTTTTATTTGACAGTTTATTCATCTGAGCTAATAATGACCATTAACCCCTTAAGGACCGGAGGTTATGGGACATTTCCGTCCCATAACGACTGCATAGGGGTACTTTGACGAGCCGGTACACGTGACCTGTCACGTGTATCGGCGCGTCACTATGGGGCTTGAAACAGATCGCTCCGATCTTGGAGCGGTCTATTTCATGCCCTATTTTTACTTACAGCGCTCCCGGTAGAGCACTGTAAGTAAAAAGTACGTGACGTACCAGGACCGTCAAGGGTCTTTCGAGCAAATTTACCCTTGACGGTCCTGGTACGTCAAGGGTCCCTAAGGGGTTAAGAAGCAGCAGTTGGTAATACAGAGCAGGGGGGGTCTTAGTATCTGCTGGGCATGTCTGTGAGATTTGAATGAAATGACAAATAAATAAAGCTATTGTTTTAAATAAAAATGGATAACATAAATATAGTCGTGCATTTTCAAATTCTTTCAAAATCATCTATTTGTTACAAAAATAACAGTTTCTACTTTAAGGGACAGTAATGTTTCATAATAAAAGCAGCTCTAATTAATCATCATAGTATTTGGACTATGGAGAGTGTTATTTCAATTCTGTCAGAGTTGTAGTTCAAGAGTAATTCAATGACAAAGTATCCCCCTCCCGCCCCTTTTACTGATGTAACACTGCTCAGCCAGAGCAGAAGGGAGGTGCCCAGGTAGATTGCAGAGAGGGACAATCTTCAATTAAGATAAGGGAAAAACCTGAAAAACTTGTCAAGGGGGGCAGGGCTTTAATTGTTCTCATAGGAAGAAGATTGTCCCCTGCTGTTATCTGTCTGGTCTATGTACTGCATTCCACATCTGAGAAGAGATGGCCTACACTAGGTAAAAGAGGCGGGAGGGGGAAACTTTGCTTGTGAATATCTCTCAAACCATAAAGGTTTGAGAGATAATACTTGTACCATTCTTCATGTTTTTTTAATACCTACAAAATAAAATAAAGATAAAACGAAGTATTACTATCCCTTTAATTCTCTGATTGACAGACAGGTGTTCAGTGCACATTTTCCACCTGGCAGGCAAATAGGCATACAGTAGGTATAAAGACATAAGTGGAGCAATTGTGGGACAACAACAGTGTCACAGAGATCAAATATATATTCTGTTGATTTAACCCTTTAAGGAACAGATCAGTGTACAATGAATTGCAAAGCATTGTGTTGCATACTCCTTTGGTCTTTAAAGGGATAGTAATGTTTCATAATAAAAGCAGCTATCATCATAGTATTTGGGCCTTGGAGAGTGTTATTTCAATTCTGTCAGAGTTGTAGTTCAAGAGTAATTGAATGATAAAGTATCCCCCTCCCACTCCTTTTACTGATGTAACACTGCTCAGCTTAGAGCAGAAGGGAGGTGCCCAGGTAGACTGCAGAGAGGGAAAATCTTTAAGATAAGGGAAAAAACTGAAAAACCCTTCAAGGGAGTCAGGGATTTCATTGTTCTCAAAAGAAGATTGTCCCCTGCTGTTATCTGTCTGGTCTAGCAACCAGATTCCACATCTGAGTTGAGAAGTGTTACACTAGGTAAAAGGGGCGGGAGGGGAATTCTTCATCATTCAATTACTCTTGAACTACAACTCTGACAGTATTGAAATAACACTCTACATGGCCCAAATACTATGAAGATTAATTGGAGCTGCTGTTTTTGTGAAACATTACTATCACTTTAAAATGTTAAATAGGGATGTTAACCTCTTGATTGTTAGTGAGGTGTGTACTTGGTTGCTTTTCAGTGCTTTTGAGAACTCTCTAACATTCTTGGGTTTAAAGGCCTATTTCAAATAATGTCCGATTTGTATTTGTTGCCTATAAGGCATCTGGGGCTGGATTCTATTGCAGGTGCTAATTTTATCTCTGCTTTTATCTCCAGGTTTCCCCATAGACTTCATTGGGAACATTTTTGATAACATTTATCTCCTGTAACAGAATCCATCCCCTGGTGTGCTCCTGAATTGCTTCACTTCTGACTTTGTACATATGCACCAATATGTTAAGGTAGAATTGTCTCTTTTTTGGGGGGCGGGGGATAATGTTTGTTTTTTTTTCAGATATTTGAGAATGAGAAATATACACTTTGTTCTTTTACAAATATATACATGTTTATGTTTGCAATTGTGCCATTATTTTATTTTTCTCCTGGGAATGCAGGGGTTTAAAAACAAAATTAGTTAAAGCTGGCAGCTGTGCAGTACCCACTGCAAAGTTTCTACTATTGAGAAGAAACTGCTGGAGGTCCCTCTCAATGATGATCTGCCTGGGCCACACAATGCTGTATAATCAATATGTGAAGCTAGTGTGTGAAAATGTAATACTGTATGTAGATTGGTGAGAAAACGCAGTGTGTCATATTACACAGGTGAAAATACTTTGCATTCTGTGAACATGAGTGTAAGCAAAATTCTATGAGGTTATTTTACTGTAAACTATTTTCACCTTGATACATGGACGTGTAAAGAAGGGGAGGGTATAGTTTTATAGTTTTGCACTGGTGGCTATAATGCCTAGAAATGGCCCTGACCATTCTTCCACCCCCACCCTCATGAACACTTCCTTTATCCATCGCTCCCCTCCCACTGCCCATAAGCCATTTATTAACTTGATCTGGACAAGTTCCTGAGGGGAGATTCAATAAGCGGTGATAACTAGTTGACAGAGTAGAGATGATTTCTTCAGTTTATCACTTCTCCAGTTCTGATGTTATTCTATGGAGCCTAATCTCTAAGATCTCCAAAGTTGAAGAAATCTTAGTGTATAGGCTCCATAGAATATCATAGGGATTGGAGAAGTGATAAACTGGAGAAGTCATCTCCACTTTATCACTTCTTTATCACCACTTAATAAATCTCCCTCCAAAATGTTTTCTGGGTCCTCCAAATTGATGCACAGAACAAATTACTGATGTTCTCCCTCATGTCTAGTACATATAGTAAAACAAAATGTAATTAAACACATAATCATGCATTTGCACTTTAAACACGATGTAAAACTAAAGAGAAATAATGGCAAAAAGTGATTAATGAAAGGTCCTGTACAAGATCAGGATCCAGCTACATTGTCATTGCATATAATCAATATACTTCGTCACTACAATTAGTTTGTATATTCTGCTAGTCTTCACACTGCTTCTCAGTTGTTCCTCCTGAGTCTCATAGTTGCAAATAAAACATCCAGAGCCTTATGTGTGGCTTCATTATGACTTTCCCCAAAGCCCTCAAGGACTTGCTGGATTGATTTGAAGGGGCTTAACTCTCCCACTCACAGTAAAGTTCCATTAACCCAGATTACATAAACTGAAGAACAAATTGTTTTATTTCACTAGGTACACTTAATTACTCAAACATACACCTCTTAAGGGATTTGATTTCTCTTCTTTACTCGGTGCTGTCAGTAAACACACACAGAATCATATCAGCAAACTAATCTGAACAAGAATATGGTCACTAAGATCAAATGCCTTGTTCTTTAAATAAGAACTAACATTTTCAAAAAGCCGCTTCCCTTTCAATGGTTAGAAATTCCTAATGGAGCCTATGAATTTTTGCACTTTTGCCTTTGTTCAAGAGATAAAATCATCAGTCAGTCCAGGATATCATGTCCATGGTAACTGACATGATGATTGCTAGCAGGACCACAAGACCTCAATCTGAACTCACTGTGCATCTTAACACGTTAAGGAACAGATAGGTTTATAGTACATTGCTTTGCAATGCATTGCACACTTGCCTGCTACTTAAACAGTTAAATAGGCTCATGGAATCTGCCTGTTTCAAAAAAATTGTCAGCAACTGTCAATTCTGCCTACATGGACATGACAACCTGGACCAATTGGAGATGTTATCTTCTGAACAAAGGCACAAGGACAACATTTAAAAAGCATTAGAGTGCAAGCTTTCAAGAACACTTAGTTTTTTTCATCAGGCATGTTATATTATAAAACAAGTTATGTAATATTCAAGCATGAGGCAGAATTAATAAGAAGAACTGGAGAAATCTTATAAGATTTACATAGTTACTCCAGTTCTTCTTGTTAAATCCCCTCCATATCTTAGTTTACATTGTCTTACAGATTTATTTATTGTTGCGGGGAAATTATTTGTTACTTTTAGGTGGAAATCTGTTCCCTGTATGAGGGGATTCTGGAGGACAGTAAGGGAGGGAGAAAGGCGTTTGACCCCAAATACACCAAAATTCTTTGTGTGACTGGGAAGACACAAGCAGCTGTGTTCCAAGTTTTTCTCTCATCTGGTATGTGAGAAAGGAGCAAAGGAGGTTTACTCAAAATACCTTCAACTTTTGTGTGACCAAGTAGACACAGGCAGTTGTGATCCAAGTTCCTTTCTGATCTGGCTGTTATCTCTTCGTCACGAGAGTCTGAGAGTTTGATAAGGGAGCAAAGGAGAATTACCCCAAATACCCCCAAATTCTGTGTAACTGACTAGGAGCACACAGGCAGAGGTGATCCAAGTTTCCTCCTGACCTCACTGTTTTCTCTGTCCTAGGGGAGACTGAGCATGTGGGAAGGGAGCAAAGGAGTTTTACCCCAAATGCCCCAACATTTTGTGTGACCAAGGAAACACAGGCAGCTGTGATTCAGGTGTGTTCTGGATCTGGCTGTTTTCTCTGGCTAGAGGAGTCTAGGGGTGTGAGGGGACAGAGGAGAAACACCAAATACCCCAAAATTCTGTGTGGCTGACTGGGAAGATGCAATCAACTGTGATCCAAGTTTCTTACTGATCTGGCTCTTATCTCTATCCTAGGGGAGTCTGGGAAAAGAAGCAGTTGAACAGAGCGTTTTTTTGTTTTACATTGATAGGGATGGGGGGACAGTTAATTACAATAAATAAATACAATTTAAAAAAAAATTATATGTGACAGAGACAGGGACCCTGATGTGAGCTGTGATTGATGCAGACTAATACTAGAGGAGATAGAGTATCACACACACAATCAGTTCTATTATGTAATTAAAATAAATAAAAACACACACTGTAGCTGAATAATGTCCAGCAAACACACAAGAAGTAGGAGGAGAGTGAAAGGATTAGGACCAGTACAGGGATGTGTAAGTAAAGTGGTAATCCAAAAACTGACTGCAGCCATGGTTGCTACAGTGTGTGCAATAAATGATGGTGATCCCTCTCTTTCCAAAGAAGATGAAATGTAGTTTGTCAAAGTCACACCAAAAGTTCTACCACCACCAGTACTATTAATAAACCATCTAAAAGCACTGATGATGACAACAAGTCCCATTCCAGTGTTGATGGCATAGTGCAAGAAGGTGTAGCGGCTTAACAAACTTCTGCACCTGACAGTGTGACAAATAAGCACAAAAACACCTGTCCTGAAAGTAGTAGCGAACGTTTTTAAAATGTCACTTTTGCTCTGCTCTCCTTTTGTGCTTCCTCTTGGCTGACGTCACTGTACACTGGCTCGAAACACCTCTGGCTCTGTCTTTTTACTTCTTGGTGGATGATGTGACATACGGGTAATGTAGCGTGTGACGCCTATAACTGGCATCTCGTCCCTGGCTTCGGCGCACTATCACAGTGTTCCTGAAGCCAGTAGGATGTGTAGAGCTCTCAAATACTAGTCCTGCTTTTGACTTGCTAGTACTTGTTTCTGATATCTAGCCCTTGCCCCTGTATCTTGTGCATCCAGTACTTAATTCAATTCCTGTTTCACTTGTACTCATTATCCTACGTATGACCCTGCTAGCCAGTGACTACTCTTTTGCCTAGTGATTCCAGCCATTATATGACCAGTGTATGACCCTTCTAAGCCTGTGACTGCTCTTCTGCCTAAGTGATTCCAGCCATTATCTGACCAGTGAATGACCCTGCTAAGCCTGTGACCATTCTTCTGTCTAGCAATTCCAGTCTCTGTTATCTTTCCAGTCATTGTCACTGTTCCTTGCTTTGTGTCTTGTTCTTCTTTCCCTCACAGAAGAGTTCCAGCTACTGCAGCGGCCTACGCTCTCCATCTATGCACCCCACTCTACGCTCCCTAGCTTGCACTCTCCCCTGCAGGAGAGTTTGTATGTTTGTTTGTCATCTGTCCTTGTGGCTGACAACTTTATCAGGCTATAATCGCAGCAAAGTCTGGCAATAAACAGCTCACATTCGAGCAGCCATGCACTCTAGTGATGCACCCCAGCACTCCCTCTCTTGCAGGTCTCCTGCAAATGCGTGACAGAAAATCACTTTAAAAGAAATTGTCTGAGACCTTTAAAAGTCTAGAGGAATATAAAAGGAGTGGGGAAGAAGAGGCAGGCGATGCTTAGGATGACCTAATGACTGATAATGATGTAAATCTAGAATATATCTCTTCAACAGCATCCTCTTCTTCCAATACAGATGAAGTTGAGAATATGAGAGATGATGACATGGCCAGAATGTTAGCTGAAAGGCAAAGGCTCAATCTTCCACCACTGAAAAGGAGCACTGTCTGAGAAAACAATTGGAAAGCCTGACCCTGGACAAGCAAATATGACAAAAAAATACACAGTCATCCTGTCAGTCACCATCAGCATCATAACCGCTTCCAAGTTCAAGTCCTACCAAGCCACACACTAATAGTGTTGTGTAACCAGCAACAACGCAGTTTACCAGCATCCACAAGCTTAGCTACAATGAAAGTGCAGCACCTGTGACACCTCAGCAACATCTATCCCCAGTAGCAGTAGTAGTAGCATCCTCTCAGGAACCTCACAGTCTATGACGCCTCAATATGGAGAAACTTCACTCAGGCTCCAAAAGGTAACTATTTTGCTATCTGTTGGGGAAAGCAGACTCACGCCTATGCGCCTCCTCAATGAGTTCCCACCTGAAGCACAAGCACAGGTCTGACTGGGAGACACACAATCAACAGGACAGAAGTGCCACATATTTCTTGATCCTGCAGCAGAGGAGTATTCCTCTGAGTTTGTTATCGGAGATGACAAAAGACAAAGAGTGCCTGCACATACTGCCATCACCCCCAACACCTCCACAAGTCATGCCATTAAAGATACACAGTTCTTCTACTATGTACTGCCATCCCAGTAAGTTTTTTTAGAAAGAAGTCAAAACCAGTGCAAAAATAATGCAAAAGTAAGCCTGTGGAATAGTAAACTTGCAAAAATGTTGGCATTTAACATGCTGCCATTTTCTTTTGTTGGAAACAGAGGCTTTAACCCCTTAAGGACCCGTGACGTACCAGGACCGTCACGGTCCTTGGTATACTCAAGGACCGATGACGGTCATAGTACGTCACGTACTTTTTACTTACAGTGCTCTACCGGGAGAGCTGTAAGTAAAAATAGGGCATGAAATAGACCGCTCCAAGATCGGAGCAATCTCTTTCAAGCCCCATAGTGACGCGCCGATACACGTGACAGGTCACGTGTACCGGCGCGTCAAAGTGCCCCATGCGGTCGTTATGGGACGGAAATGTCCCATAACCTCCGGTCCTTAAGGGGTTAAAGAACTGATGTCATGTGTTACACCCTGCTGGAATATCTCAAGCTGCAGTTATTTTTCAAGGATAGTTGTGCCGATGTTACTTAACCCCTTAACGACCAGCCGTGCATAGGCCGGCAGTTAAGGACCACTGGGCATTTTTTTTTGCCCAATGGATTCAGGGGTCCCTAATCGGCGTGCATGACATGCTAGGTCCATCACTGGTCCTCAAGTGCTGAGCCACCATGATGGTCCTGGCACGTCATGGGTCCTTAATGTGTTAAGCAGGAAGTTAGTGTTGTGGTCAAAGGACAAAGGCACCCAGCCTGCTAACGATATTTTCAAGGCATATGTTGCTGTAGGAAACATCTTTTACTTTCAGCTATTTATTTCACCACTTCAGCCTTCAGAAGATGTAATAGAAAACAGTTGAAATATGGCCAGATTCTTTCAGGAAATGTATTGGTAGTCACAAAAAGGAGAAAATGTTATGAATTGTCTAAGGGCGGGAAGTTTAGCAAAAAAAATTAGGAAATTGTTGTTTTCTCGTGAAAAGTCCTTCGGAAAATTTCTCTGACTGCCCGTCCCTATTAATATTTTATCTGTGTGAATTGGTATCACCCATTTTAAACTGACTGAAACCTTCCTCTTTGTAGGAGCAGCTCCACAGAGAACCAGCAGACAGCTATTTGAGATATATATATATATATATATATATATATATATATATATATATATGTATGTATTTACAGGAATACACAGAGTAAGGATAATCCTGGGATAGTAACAGACAGCAACAGGCAACGGCAAAGGGATTCTTAGTAGGCCAGGTGACAGAGATCGCAGAGTAGGATATGATGCTGGCTGGTTTAGACTATCCCAGTACTACTGCGGCCGAGGCCAGACTTAAGGTGCTGACCACAAGGTCAGTTCAGTGCTGTCTGGAGGACAGGATGACTGCCTAAGGGACAGTAACTACCCACCTGGATGATTGGCGAGCAGGAAAATATATCAGAAGGAATACCTGTATAGCCAGTCAAAAGTAGCTGAGGTGGAACAGGAGAAGCTGGTGAACTGTCATCCAAAATCTGACTCAGAGATGCGACCTGCTGTCAAATGTTTTGAAGTGTAACTGACTGTTGAATGATTGGTCTAGCAGAGATGGCAACAGGCGGGAAAAGACGTATGCAATCTACAAGAAGAAGGGCAGTCATGAAGGAGAGCTGGGGTCAATAACAGAGAATCAAGCACTGGAGGAACGGTACAAGGACTTTAAGCAGAATAAGGATAAGGGAACTCAGGAACAGGACTGGAAACTACTAAACACATACTATAATGCTTAGATAATGCTCTAGCACTGAGAAACTGGCAATTGATAAAGGCTCAGGGCAGAGTAAAAATCATGGTTAAGAAAAAGGATCCGGCAAAACAAGAAAAAACTACAAATAATCAGACAAGTTATCAGAAAAAAGACCAGAAAAAGGAGAGAACATGACAAGCTGTTAGAGGCTACAACTTCATTAATCCCAAACTAACTGGTTAAAGATAATGAGAGTTGTAGTCCCCAATATCTGGAGTCCCAAAGGCTGCCTATCCTAGCCTGGAGTAATTATGAATTATCCATCAGTTCCCAAACTGATGTACAATACTTGGGAATAATATTGCAGGGAACCAGTAAATATGTCATTTTCTATGCAGGAAACAGCATACACATGCATGTACAGTCTATGCAAAAGTACTTTCTGCACTGACTCAGCGAACATAGCATAAATAAACTACTTTTTCTATAACATATCCTTATAATTTAAGCTTTAAAAAATCATAGTGTGAAATTCAGCAATAGCAGTGTGAATACTTAACACATGAAAATACAAGCACATAGCTATGTGTGTTTAGTGATTCTTTTGTTCAACTTATTTATAAAGTCAAACAAGACCAATTTTGTGGCAAAGCAACTGTGCAAGAGGGTCAAATAACCAATTGAAATTGGGCTATTAATGACTTCAATGCTAGAGAGGTTCCCAAAGCATGCTGTACACATTTCTAACTTTCAAAGGATTAAAAGTTCTTTTTATATTAATGGGAATTTTGCCAGTTTGTAATTGGTCCCAGTAGTACCGTTGGTTTGCTTTAGTATTGGTCTAGTTAGCTTTTATACATAACACAGTTTGTTTCATTTGTATCATTTCCTCCTGACAACATATAGATTGTAATCTCTAGACATTAATCCTTCAGATCTTTCTGTTTCATAGTGTTATATCTATTTTGTGAGTCATCTCTGTATGCCCTCGCTCCCTATTGTACAAAATACGTTGGTGCTTTTTAAATAAAGAATAAACTTTTAGATAGATTAGATAAATCATCTGCCAACATCTTCATTTGAGCTGCTCTTCCACCTCATTGGGATATTTTACTTTTGGGAGCTTTTACACTTGAAAGCTTTAATGTCTTTTATTTTTTTAGATGGTTTTACACTTGCAGAGCTTTTTCACTTCACGTTTGAGATGTTTCATGCTTGAGGGCTTTTGTGGTTAAATGCATATTCAAAAGAGTTGAACTGTGAATCACTGAGTTGAATAGTTGAAGAATTGAATAATGCATGGGCAAACAAAGAGTTTCTGAGACACCCCTTTACACTCTACTGCCCTCTGTTAGATCAGTGAGAGATACAACATTAACATCCTAATAATCCTAATAATAAATATGTCTGTCTGAGGAATGGGCAACCTTCAGTTCTTCAGCTGTATCTTCAGGCTACAACTCTATCCTCCTCATCTGGTTGCTGGCCAGCTGACGATGAGAGGAAATAAAGTGCAATCAGGGTAGCAGGTTACCCTCCTCTGGTCTATACTTGCAGTGGATTCTGGGTACAGAATTACACAGAACTAATTCTAGGTATTGGGTTGTGTACAATATTGATTTTTTTTTGCTTTGCTAATGTCGTAGCTCATCATTCATATACGATTCGTAGTGCATGCAGAGCTCTGTCATGGTGAACCCTTATAATAATTAATTCAAACTTTTCATCCCAATGTTATCCTATAGAGGGATTTCAGATACTTTGAAGATGCTTCATAGAATAACATGGCTCTAGGCAAAGGTAGCTTTCCTACTGAATAATGATAATAATAATAATAATATAACAGATGAACTCATCATAGTGGACGTTGTTCTTTCAGTTCATTAATTTCATCATAACATATCTTATCTCAGAAAAGAATTGTATGTTTTAATTCTCTCTGAACATTCAAAATGGTTACATCTGTTTTATGAATAATATTATTATAATATGTTATTAAAATATTAAACAAGAGCAAATTCTGTAACAAATCTGTATAATAGGTTACTAGACAAAACTATAAATATAGTAAATGGATGAAATACATTTAGCGGACTGATAAACAAAATCTACAATGCAATTCATTAGATCTACATAAAAGTGCATAATGATAACTGACATTAAACTTGTTGGGTGTTAGAGACATCTATAGTCCATTGCTTTGCCATGAGTAAGAAACATCTCAAAAATCTAAGGGGATTCTTCCCTGAACATCATAAATATATAAAGGGTACGCACTTTATAATATACATTCCCTGTCAGAAATCCAGGTTTCCTTTCCCAGCACACAAAGAGCCATATGTTCAAAAAAAAGGAGGGGGAGTTATGGGGCAAACCATTCACACTATAGGGGAGAACTAAAATTTCCTATTGATTTAAATTGTGAAGCAATATGTTGGAGACCTCTCAAGAATTCAAGGTGCTAAAAATCCCCATTTAAATCAGTGGGAATTTTTGGAATATTCAGTTCTCCCCTATAGTGCATATGGTTTGCACCAGAATTCATCCACTTTTCTTTTGAACTTATGGCTCAAAGAGCCATATGTATAAAAGCAAAGGCAAACAATTCTGGGAAAAACCAACAATATTACAGAAGGCAAGTAAAAAAAATTCCCATTGATTTAAGTGGGTTTTTAACCTAAAGTAGTCCCCGATACATTGTGAAAAAGTGCATGGAGACATTGCTATCATTAAAGTGTTTTACATACCCTATTTAATTAAATGGGAATATTTGTTTTTCCTCTAAGGTGCTGTTAGCTGGGGTCCAGAATTGCCCATTTTTGCTATTATATACAAGGCTCAAAATAGCTTCAATTTTGCAAATGTTAATGATCATTTCTACAAGTAAATATTTCAGTGCAAACCTTCTGTTATGTTATTAATTATCATTGCTATTGATACTTAGCTTTTTTTTTATTTTACTTGTATTATTTTGTGCTTATATGTAATAGTCTTTCAAAACTCAACCCATGGTGACAAACCCAAAAGGACATTCTGTAAGTGTAAACTCCTAGGGGTAGATTTAAAGGTTTGTGGTAAAACAGCCAGTAGGGCCAAAGTGAATACTGGCTGAAATAATAAACTGTCTAACGTGCTATTCAAAGGCCCTACCAGCTAAAACCACAAAGGACGTTAAGCCACAGAAACCATCTTGTGGCTAAACGTCCGCTTTGTGCATTAAGTTCACAAAATGTCGCTAAAAGCAGCAATATTGGGAACTTAACAGTAAAAATGTAAACTATCGGTTCCTGACATACTGAAAAACACTGTTAACTTATATGTCTTGCACTTACCTGTTATCCACTGTCTGTTTCCTTCTGTCTTCTCTTCTTTCCTGTATCTTCTGTCTTCTCTTCTTTCTTCAGTCTTCTTGCTGTAAAAAAAAAAAAGTTATAAGTACAATGCAGAAATAAGCGTCACACTAATACATTCTTTAATGTGCCAGAGGTGTACGCAATGCATTGCAAAGCAATGTGTTGCTTACCTCTCTGGTGCTCAAAAGGTTTAAAGAATGTATTAGAACTGTTCAGTTCGATAAATATGCTACCAGTTAGTAATATATGATGTCCAAGTTGTTCCCAACAAATGTCTCCATAAATGCCATTATAAAATAATGCCATGATAAACAAATTTGTACAAAATACTTAGCTTAATGTTTAATATTGTGTGCTTTGTCTGCCGCTGTGTTCTCGGCCGCTGAGGCAGAGGCAATGTAGACAGTATTAGGCAGCACAGACCCCCCCATCTTTTTCCTCATGGGCTGATGCCTGTTACATACTGAGGGAATTGGAAGTGAGCCTGCCTTGGACATCGTATATATATATATACATATTACTAACTGGTAGCATATTTATGGAACCGGACAATACTAATACATTCTTTAACCCATTTGAGCACCAGAGAGCTATGTTTGTGCACCAGAGAGCACATTGTTTTGCAAAGTGTTGCGTACACATCGGGCACTCAAGGTGTTAAAGTATGTATTAGTGTGATGCTTATTTATGCATTGTACAGCAAGAAGACTGAAGAAAGAAGAGAAGGACAGAAGATACAGGAGAGAAGAGAAGAAAGAAAGAAGATAACCAGTATGCTGAGGACTACTCTGGACATCAGGAGTCATGGTAATTGTTACTTGTAATGCGATGTTGCTTTACTTAGTCGGGTAAACCCTATGAATGCCAGTGAGGTAATTTTACCCCACTGGCACTCATAGGGTTAATTCTTTTAACTTTGGACATGTTTAAGGCACTTTGGATGTATTGATGTGGGGATTAGGGCCCCATATCAATACATCCACTGTGGACATAGGTTTTTTGGCCCATTAATAGCTGAGTTAGCTGCCTAAAGATTCAATAAGGAACTTTACGGACAAACAAACTGGGTCTTAAATTTTTTGCGATAAAGTGAATCCCTTATCGGATTTTTACAGCTAAAGCAGTCCATTAACTTGCAACTTGGAGCATTTTTTTTTCCAATGGGCCAAAACACACGTTAGTGTAGAGACCATATTACTTTGTGAACTGCCATTAGCTGTTCTTTAAATGGACCTTTAAAGGGATAGTAATACCTAAAATGTAAAAAAAAATATGTTGTAGGGTTTATCCCCCTGAGTAAAACAAGAGTACTCCCACTGCTGAAAGATGTTCCATTCAAAAGTTATTAATTTTCAAAGTTGAATTTTTTAGGTGCAATATCACAGTGGCCTAAAATTGTACAGTGGCGCTGTTGCTACACAATCCTATGGACAGCTCTGGTCTCAGGACCATAAATCTCCATAGGATGGTGTAGCGACAGCAGCACTGTAAAATTTCAGGCCACTGTGATATTGCACCTAAAAAATTCAACTTTGAAAATTAATAACTTTTGAATGAAACATCTTTCAGCAGTGGGAGTACTCTTGTTTTACTCAGGGGGATAAACCCTACAACATATTTTTTTTTACATTTTAGGTATTACTATCCCTTTAAATGTCTTACTGCATGTTAAAATACCCAATGGCGTTTTTTTTTTTTTTTTTTTTTTTTTTACTATCAGGAAGCAATTCTGTAACAAACCATCTACATTATAGGGGACAAATTAAATTCTTCCAAATTCTCATTAATTTAAATGGGGTCTTTAACAACTTGACTGCTACAGAGTCATAAAGAACTAGCAAATCAATGGTCATTTTAATTTGTTCCCAGTAACTTTTTAATTTGGACCAGAATTTCTCAAGTTATTCATAAAAAATCAGCCATGATATAGGATTATAATAGATTGATCAACATTTTTCATCAACTCAGATAACTCATAAAGTTGTATTGTGATTTCCAGAAAAAGATATGGAAGATATCTTATTTTCATACCCTGAAATTCAGGGTTTTGACCCAGATCTCAGGGTCTCAGGGTGTAAGGCCAAACTCTCATGTTGAGAGAGCCCAATGTTAAGTACTATCTCATCTACACCAAATAACTACTAATAACTGCTTATTTAGTCTCTACCTTTTCTACCAGAATGGCAGAGGGAGATGTCCTACTTCTCTTATGTATGTTCAGACAGTGAAAACTCTTAAGTTAAGGGTTCCTTGAGAACCGTTAACAGCACCTCCTGGTTAGAGCAAGCAGGCATATATCACATAAATATGTGTTTTGAGGAAGTTCAAGGCTTAATATTCCAAAGATCTCAGGGTCAGTTGATTTTGAAAGTTTCTTATTTTGTAACTCCTGCTGTTCTTGGCCTGCATTATTAGTCTGTGAGAATAACTAGATTGTTAGGAGTAATGAACCCTTCTTATGCTAAGGTATATAATGTCCCTAGCATTCAAATGCTAATACATAGGTTGTACCAACTCAAGTCCCATCATCCCCCCCATTCAGCCAACAGCTGGTTGGGGATGATGGGAGCTATTATCTCCAGTAGATGGACAGCCAAAGGTAATCTATAAAATTAGCACCTATTGTAAATCAGAAATAGATACTGATATTTATCCCTGGAATGCTAGACCTGTGTCCAATGCATTGCTCCTCATTGAAGGAGTTAATTGATATTCACTGGTATTACTTCATATCAGATTGGATTGTTGTGTGCCACCTACTTAAATTAACAAGAGCAAATCAGCTGCACCACTGGAGACAAATGACACTCTCATTTGAACTAAAATGGGGCTCTTAACTCGCCTCAAACCAAAATCTGCAAAAAATGACACTTCCCGCTTGGTGAATAATTTCCCATGAAAAGTGCCATTTACCTGCTTTTTTCACATAGCTCATTGCATTGAAATCAATGGGAAGAAAATGTTTTCCCCACCACATGAACGTTTTCTCTACTTTTCTATAACCTTATAAAAGATTGTCCGGCTTTCACAGCATGCCATTCTGCGTTTGTGAGAGGAGAAAGCAACATATTTTTGAGCTAGAGAAGATAGGCAAATAAAGGGGAATTGAAGCTTAGTTTAGAGAGTCTTTTAGGTAGGACATTTGTTCTCTGTATTAGGGAAGTCTGGGGGCACATTGGGAGGAAGAAGGGAGGAAGAAAGTTGATCTCAAATACCCGAAAATTCAATGTAGCTGACTAGCAAGACACAGGCAACTAATGCCCAGTTTGCTTCCTGATCTTGCTTTTATTGTCTCTGCATTGGGGAACTCTGGTAAAGGAAGTTGTTGATTTTTTATTTACACACATTTATATATATATATATATATATATATATATATATATATATATATATATATGAGTTTTTAACAGACTAATAAAATAGAGTGGACAACTTAAAAAAATGAAATAAAAAAATAATAACTAAATAAATATATTAGGTGACAGACAGCTGACTGAGAGTGAGCTGTATGGCTGAGGCAGACTTGATAGAAATCAGATGACATTGAGAATTTTGTTGAGGCCTAAGGCAAGAAAGACATCACACGCCATCAGTTGTATACTGTGGAGAGTAAACACACACAGTAGTTGTGTAATGTCTAGCAAATACACAAGGGGAGGGGAAAAGGTGGAACAGTGCAGGCAAATGGAAGTAAAGTGGTAGTTCGGAAACTGACTGCAGCAATGGTTGCTGCAGCGGGTGCAATAATGATTATGATCCCTCTCCTCCCAGGGTGGATGCAGTATGTCAAAGTCCCACCAATCACAGCACACTAGTCCCCCATCACCCCTACCATAAACATCTGCCACATTGTAGGTTGTACTTTATTTTTTTTATCACTTGACATCATCATGAATATATGCCAGTGTCACTTAAGCAGGAAGTTAGTGTTGTGGGCAAAGGATAAATGCATTCTGCATGCTAACACATTTTGCAAGGTGACTCATGAGTTTCAGCTACTTATTTCTCCACTACAGCCTTCAGAAGTACGGTAATATTGTTTTGGGAAATGTTGCACCATAGGAAACAGAGGCGAACAATGTGCTGGTATAGGAGAAAAATATGATGAATAGAGAAAAATGTGTTAGAATAGGAGACAAATGTGTTGGAATAGGTGAAAAATTTGCTAGAATAGGCAAAAAGGAGGAAAATTTTGCGTTGGAGAAAAAGGAGAAAACTTTCATGTCAAAAGAGAAAAATCATCTGGTTTTTCGTGAAAAGACTTCTGAGAAATGTTTCTCACTTTTCGCCCACTCCTAGTAGTGAGATCTCCAATGCACTGGAAAGCAATGTTTTGGAGACCTTGCTAGCATTTAAGTGTTCAAATAGCCTCATTTAACAGGAAACTATGTCCTAAGAATAAATAGTTATTAACTTATCTATGACAGTGAATTTCCTAGGCAGGTGTCCTTAATACAACAGTCAGGTAATTATATGTATTTTCTGCATTATAGCTGCAGTTTTCCCCATACAATTATCTCTGTTAAAGTCAGCCTCTAGGTCACTCTGCCTCACAACACACAATGGGCTTCAATAGACAAAAAATGACTCATAATTGACCCTAGTTCTTATCAAACTGAAACTGAAACAACTAGCAGGAGATTAAGACAGAGATCAAATGCAAACAAAAACAGTGAACAGAAATAACTGATTGCTGTATCAAAACACCTAAAGATCTCAGTCTTTCCAATAAACAAATAATAGCAATGTATTCATAAGCTATAGGTATACTTTAAATCAATAGGAATTTGAGAAATGTTTATTTGTCCTCTGTGGTGCAGTTGGTTTGCTCCAGAATTGCTCATATTTTGGTATTTGCAAGAGACCCAACAAACTCTCCAACATAATAACCAGGCTCCACAGAATAACATAGAAATTGGAGAGATTTCCCTAATCAGAGTGACTTCTCTCATTTTCTTTAACATTATTGTATAACACCCAATGATATTGAACTGGGAACTAAAATTGAAGAACTTAGTGATGTGGATCTACAAATCAATGTGTTGAAGATCTCTATAGCAACCAAGGGTTTAAAGCTTTTATTTGTCCTTGCTTGTTAAAATCCAAAAGTATTTTCTGTGCCACAAAATAGTGGATAGGACAGAGTGAGGTCATATGAGGACTGGGGGTGTGGCCATGGGTGGAGCTAATGGCACCTATAGTGCCTTCTCTAGGGGAGCCTGGGGTGTAAATTCAGCCCTGGTAATGTCAGTGGCAGTTTGAATAGGTTCCTGTGTGTGGAGACTTCTTTATCATTCAGGGGACTTAATGTCAGCTGTTGCCCATTATACTTGCAATGCTTTAGATATTGTGAGGAATAAAGTTTGTCAATCATTGCCTTCTTTATTATCAAAGGGATAGTAATACTTCATTTTAACTTTATTTTATTTTGTAGGCATTAATAAAACATGAAGAATGATATAAATCTTATCTCTCAAACCTTTATGGTTTAAGAGATATTCACAAGCAAAGGTTCCCCCTCCCGCCCCTTTTACCTAGTGTAAGCCATCTCTTCTCAGATGTGGAATGCAGTCCATAGACCAGACAGATAACAGAAGGGGACACTCTTATTCCTATGAGAACAATGAAAGCCCTGCCCCCCTTGACAAGCTTTTCAGCTTTTTCCCTTATCTTAACTGAAGATTGTCCCTCTCTGCAGTCTACCTGGGCACCTCCCTTCTGCTCTGGCTGAGCAGTGTTACATCAGTAAAAGGGGCGGGAGGGGGACACTTTGTCATTGAATTACTCTTGAACTACAACTCTGACAGAATTGAAATAACACTTTCCAAAGTCCAAATACTATGATGATTAATTAGAGCTGCTTTTATTATGAAACATTACTATCCCTTTAACCCTTTGAGTGTCAGAGGGGTATGCAACATATTGCAAAGTAATGTGTTACATACCCATCTGGCACTCAAAGGGTTAAAAATCAGCATCTTGTTAACTCTAGGAAATTTACTGCTTGTTGTAATTATATCCCTAAAGATCACAAAACGTCTGACATTTATTATTTTGCAAGTCTAATTCTGTGTATGGGAAGACTGAACATAAAAATGATATTGTTTACAACGTTACACAGTAAAATCCCTAAAGAAGAAGTTGTATTCAGGAATGTCAGAAGAAAAAGATAACAGTAAATCATGCTCCTTAAGGTAGATCAAGAAAGAAGAATGTGCTATGTTGTATTGGGATAAAACAATGATGAAGTATGTAAAATGTGTCTGGGAATGGTCTCAGCAGTGCAGCACATATACCTTGTGGCTTGCATCTAGGCAGAACTTTCATTTTTATCAGATCATATAATGAAAAATTCATTATAGCACACTCTTGTATTTTTATATACATATTTGGCAGCTTTACAAACAGCAAAAGCAATAGAAACAAATCTGCAATCTACTCACTGTTTTAACTAAACACAAGAGGCTGATGTAGTAAGATGAAATGGACCAATTTTGGGGCAAACCAACTGCACTCTATGGGACAAATAAAACATTTCCATAGATTTAAATAGGGCCAGAGAGACCCATTGCTTTAAATATGTCCAGAGAGGTATCCAAGGACTTGCTATGTGGTGGATACCTGTCTGGCACTCAGATGGCTGATACCTTGAATACTAATGAGATCTTCAGTGCATTATTTTACAGTGTTTTGAAGACCTCACTAACATTCAAGGGACTTAACCCTTTGAATGCGTTTGATACCTCTCTGGCACTCAAAGGATTAAATTCATTGGAGTGTTGGGAATTTGTAATGTATCTGATACCTTAGTTTTTCTCCAGTTCTTACTATATGAGCATTTTTATTCAATCTTCTCTATTCATTTTTTTCTCTAAACCGGAAGAACTGAATTTATTTCACAGTCCCTAAGTCTTGGAAATCCAGGTGCTAATTCCTCACGCTGTGTTCTCTGTTCATACAGTATAGATACATAAAAAGTAAAAGGAACAGCATCAGGATTTAAATCACTTTTATTGTGGCCAGTGACGTAACTATAGGGGTTGCACCTGCGACCGGGGCCGTCACTCCAGGGGCCCGGCCGCCCCCTGGACCCCTCCGCCTGGCGCCCACAATCTCCCTCCAGCGCTCTAGTAATGCAGAGCGCTGGGAGATGACATCATCTCTCAGAGCTCTGCATTACTAAGAGGACCATGCGGGAGCTACAGGGAGGTAGGAGATGGGGGCATTGTGAAGATTGAGGGTCATTGTAGAGGGTTCAGTGTGGTCGAGGGGGGCCAATATGGTTGGGAGGGCACTTCTTGCACCAGGGCCCGGAGGCTTCTAGTAACGCCTCTGATTGCGGCACCCACTAAATAACCACATTTCTGGGGCAATTACTCCTTTCATCACTTATAACAAACAATAATGACTCAAAGTATAATGACCCCTAGTATACATAAAGATAACAGATGCTACTCCCATTTGGAATATGTATCATTATTCATGCATAAGCAATGCATTTCATACCCCTTTGGCACTAAAAGGGTTAAGCTTATTGATCAAAGCAGATGAACAGGACAAAGGCACTTGGATATAATACCTATAAATCACATTTCAACAAATGCTCATGTCAAATATTTATGGTTGGTCATCCACAGTTATAGCCCATATGCATTGATATTTTATTTACAACTTTAATTTTTGGGAGCTTTATCAACTTGAGAAAAATGCAATGTGTCTTCGAGTGACACCTCACAGTACGTCCACCATGCAGAGAGAGTAGAGAGGTCAATACGTGCAGGTAAGCAGGATACCACAAATGCATTTCATAAAAAGTCAAACATGGGCTGCTTCTTCATGTAAAAACTGCTTTTTTTGAAATCACAATGCACTGGACCATTCAAAAGGTTAAATGTCCCATTTAAATCAATGGGAATTTATATGTACCCCCTGTGGTAGTTGGTGTGATCCAGAATTGCACTACTTTTCTTTTATACATAAGGTCAATGGGATCTAGCAACTAAAGCAAAAAGTTGATACTCTACACTCCAGAAAATACTGCAATTTTTTTAATGCTGAGCTTATTTATCTATGAATGAGTCAAACTATGGCACTTATGGTGTGAGCAGCTAAATACAATGTTAAGCAAATTGTTATAAGCATGTTTCCCATCAGTGGCTTTAAAGGGATAGTAATACTTTTAACAAGCTTTAATATTGTTCGTATTAAATAAATAAAGAAAATCATCTTAGTCTTCTTGCCATAACTTTTATAGTTTTCATGTGATATTGTTATAAAGTTACCCCCTCCTGCCTCTTTTATCCACGTCAGAGCTCTAGCTGACAAACTTAGATTCTGGTCCTGGGACTGGACAGCTTGTCTGCAGAGTCAAAATAACATGGCATACAAGGGAATCTTCATGGAACAGTCTACAAAGTGTGTCTGATTTGAGGCAGGCGCACTTTGTAGACCATTCTCACAAAGATTCTCTTTTTATGCCACGTATTTTGCTCTGCAGATGAGTCGCCCAGTCTCGGGACCAGAATCTAAGTTTGTCAGCTAGAGAGCTGATATGAATAAATGGGGCGGGAGGGGGGAACTTTAGAACAATATTACATGAAAGCTATAAAAGTTATGGCAAGAAGACTTAAATAATTTGCTTTATTTATTTAATATAAACAATATCAAAGCTTGTAAAAATAAAGTATTACTATCCCTTTAATAGGACCTTACTATAGTAAAAGCCCTTACTTATTTTCTGATCTATCACACTCAACCATATGTTACACTACAGTAAAAATCCTACATTGATAAATCTGAGTAGGATTTATTCCTCACTCTTGGATATAATTTGTGGCTACAATATCAGGCAAGTGGCTTGCTCTTATGCTTAATAAACAGATCCCATGCCACAGTAGTTCCCAACCCTTTCCTAAGGGACCCCTAACAGGTTATGTCTTTAAGATTTCCCTGCATGAATACAGGTTAATCAGATGATGTATCATTTAGCTAGCCTACCAGTGCACAACAGGGAAAGCCTAAAGACATGGCCTGTTATGGGCCCATGAGGGTAGGGTGGGTACCACTGCACAGAGAGACCTCTGGCTGGAAGTCTAATGTATTACATTTGTGTTGCAGCATAATGATAGACTCAGTCTGTGATAATGTGTGTGATAATATGCCTTCGATTCCTCTTTGGGATTCTCTAGCCAGGTCGGGCATGTGATGCGCTCATATATTGACATCGTTCCGGTGAGTGTGCTCTACCTAGGGGGAGGTTGTACATTTTCCTTTATTATACAGATACACTCTCAGATTATTCTGCTGTATGTTCTTTAGGAATTTTCCTCCCCCTTACTATTTCACCTTTGCCGGGCATTTGACGCGAAATCACCTACCTGGATTTGTGCTGTTGAGAGACTACTGCCAAATTGATCAGACGTTTGACGAATTATATGAGTCTACTTATAAGAATCTATCTTGTAAGTAGTATTATTTTTATTTTTATTATCGTATTTTAATAGACCGCTCTCAGATGGTGTGCGCTTTTTTTCTTCTGTTTTCCCAGGCTCTCATAGCATGCCATTCTGTGTTTGTGAGAGGAGAAAGCAGCATGTTTTTGAGCTAGAGAAGATAGGCAAATAAAAGGGGAATTGAATCTTAGTTTAGGGAGTATTTTAGGTAGGACATTTGTTCTCTGTATTAGAAGAGTCTGGGGGCACTTTGGGAGAGAAGAAGGGAGGAAGAAGGTTGACCTCAAATACCCCAAAATTCAGTGTGACTGACTAGCAAGACACAGGCAACTAAGGTCCAATTTGCTTGCTGATCTTGCTGTTATTGTCTCTAGGGAAAGAAGTTGTTGATTTTGTTTTGTAGTTATATTTATATATTTTGGTATATATGGTAAGATAGGGTGGACAATATAAAAAAAAAAAGTAAAAGAACTATACATAAATAATTATACATATAAATATATTAGGTGACAGACTGGGACCCTGATGCGAGCTCAGTGACTGACGCAGACTTGATAAACATCAGATGACATTGAGAATTTTCTTGAGGGCCAAGGCAAGACAGCACACTCCATGTGTACTGTACATACACAATAGTTTAGTAATGTCCAGCAAATGCACAAGCGGGAAGGGGAAAGATGGAGCAATGCAGGGATGTGGCAGTAAAGTGGTAGTTCAAAAACTGACTGCAGCAATGTTTGCTGCAGCATGTGCATTAAATTTTGATGATTTCTCTCCTACTGGGGAGAATGCAGTTTGTCAAGGTCCCACCAATCACACCATGCCATTCCCCCACCACCACTACCATACACATCTGCCGCATTGTAGGTTGTACTTTATTTTTTTTATCACTTAATATCATCATGAATATGTGCCAGTGTCACTTAAGAAGGACTTTAGTGTTGTGGGCAAAGGGCAAATGCACTCTGCGTGTGTTGGAATAGGAGAAGTTTAAATTAGAGAAAAATGTGTTGAAATAGGCAAAAAATTTGCTGAAATAGGCGAAAATGAGGAAAATTTTGCTTTGGAGAAAACTTTCACGAAAAAAAGAAAAAATCATACCGGAAATGTGTCTCAATTTTCTCCCACCCCCACTTATATCATAGATGGGCACTGTGAGGCCTTCTAGCTGCCACCAGAATATAATTCCTGTCCCCCGGCTGGCTGGGAATGATGGGAGTTTGCCAGCATTCAAACCATTAACCTTTATATGTGTATCAATACTCTAGCTTCATGCATCTTTGTTCATTTTTGTCCCACAATGCATATGTTTCAATTATCTTGATTTATTAATTTATGTTTACTACATAGACACAAATATGTCACTGCACCAACCAACCTAAATATGTCACTGCACCAACCAACCTCCCCCCAAAAAATAAACAAACAGACTATTGTTTAAATTTTTCTTACAGCAAATGTTATTTCAGCAACAGTACCTATCATTTAGGGACCATTGTTCATAGTAACATAGTTGATGAGGCTTAAAAAAGACATGCATCCATCAAGTCCAGACCATGCCAAAAACACCCCTGTTGATTCAGAGGAAGGCAAAAAAAGCCCTCTGAAGCCATTTCCAATTTAGCCCCAAGTGGGCAAAAAAATTCTTTCATTACTCCAAATGGCAGTCAGATAGTTCCCCGGATCAACAACCTATCTGTATTGAAGCCATCTGTCATAATGTTCAATATTGTTCTATGCTAGATATGCATCCATTGCTTTTTTGAAAGCAGTTGCAGTACAACATCCCAAGGCAAATAAATCCATAACTTTATAGCCCTTACTGTAAAGAATCCCTGCCTTTGTTTTAGTTGAAATCACCTTTCCTCTACTCTTAATGGATGACCTCTTGCTCTTAGCTCAGCTCTTTGCGTAAATAATGAATTGGATAGTTCTTTGTATTGACATTGAACGTATTTGTAAATGGTAATTATATCACCCCTTAGACATGCAAACAAACCCAGTCTGGCTAGTCTTTCTTTATAACTCAGATCCTTCAATCCCTTTATCACTTTTGTTGCAAGTCTCTTCATCTTTTCTAGTTCAACAATGTATTTTTTAAAAACTGGTGCCCAAAATTGTACTCCATATTCTAGATGAGGCCTAACCAAGGATTTATACAGAGGTAGGATAATATTAGCATCCCTTGCATCTACACCTCTTTTTATGCAGGCTGGTACCCTATTTGTTCAAAATTTAGCAATTCTGTGGGAAATAAAACATTCTCATTGATTTAAAGTAGGGCCTTTAAATGATAGAGGGTAGAGTGAGGTGAAAACTTACATCTAAATGAAAAATATGATTTTTTTTTCTACTTTTTTTTGTACCTTGCACATTTTTACCCATTGGCTGGTGGGGAATAATGGGAGTTGTAGCTTGGAAAGCTTCATGTTACCCACCACTGCCATAGAACCACATGTACTGACCCCCAGCCTTATCCCAGGGTAGCCAAAGAACCACATGTACTGACCTCAGCCTTATTCCATGGTAGCTATAGAACCAGATATACTGACCCCAGCCTTTTCCCACTGGACTGGTAGCAATAGTACCAAACACACGGGCCCACAGACTTGTCCCGGAGTAGCCATCGAACCACACATAATACACCCCCCATAGCCTTGTTGCCCAGGAGCCATAAAACCTCACATACTTACTCAGCCTTATCCCTCTGCACTGGTAGCCACAGAACCATACATACTGACCACTGAGTCCCCTTGTTCCACTGCAGTGTTATCCATAGAACCACGGATTCTAAGTCTGACCCCCTCTCCAGAAATTCTCAGAAACAGGGAAATAATATTCATAGGAATTTGTATTAAAATAAATCAACAAATTGTGGTTCTCAAGGAAGAAAAAGTTTACTTTCAGCCCATCTTTCCTAGAGAGGTCTCCAATTGCTTGTCAATATGTTGGAGACCTATCTCATATTCAAGTTGTTAAATACCCCACTTAATGTTTGGAATGTTTATTTGTGCAAAGTGGTGCAGTTGATTTGCCCCAGAATTACTGCACTCTTCTTTTGAAATTCAGGTCCTTAGAAGGAGTATATTATCTATAATGGCAAACACGCTATTAATGCAAGCAAATATTGTTAAACATAATTCAAAAGTATGGTCTTGAGAACCCAGGCCTTGAGAAGGCCTTGACAAGACCACAAATATGGTCTATAACCTTTAAAGTAACCTATATTCTGACACTGAGGCTGATGTAAGATGGAAAAGTGGTACAATTTTGGAACATACTAATTGCACCGTAGGGAACAGATACATTTTCTGATTTAAGTCGGGTTTGTAACCCCTTAATTTCTAGAGAGGTCACAAGCACATTTCATAGCAATGCGCTGCAGTCCTCTCATTCAAGACTTTAACCCTTTAAATGCCAGAGGGGTGCACAAACACGTTGCAAAGCAATGTGTTGCGTACCCCTCTGACAATCGAAGGGTTAAAAGCTAATTAAAGCAGTGTGATATTTTATTCATCTCTTACTGTGGAGTTGGATTGCCCCAGAATTGGGCCACTTAGTACATCAGCCCCAAGGTTCACACTTAGGTGAGAGTTAGAGTGATTACATTTTATGCTCTTGTATACTAGGAGAATTCTCCATTACATTGTGCAGCAATGTGCAGATGATTTTTCTAGCATTCAATGGGTTAATAACAATTTGCGTGTCATTCACTGCTTTAATTAATTCAGATTTCACTTCATCCCATGTGCATTTTCTTCCTGTCACATCTCTGAGCTGTCAGACCAATAAGTCTCCATGTGATGGTTTTTTTCTTCAGTACTAGGGGAAATTTTATAAAATATGAAACTTTATAATTCATGTGAACAGTAAAGCTGAATAGACTTATTTTCGAGCAGACAATAAATAATGCATGAATTTATAATTTCCAAAAATATGACACAGATACACTTAAATTCAAGTTAGGATACTGCATAAATATGCATCAATATGCAGAAAAAAGTATACATTCTTTTTTCATTAACCATTTAAAGACCGGAGGGGTGTGAAACCCATTTATGTGTAATGCGTGACATACCTATAAGGGTTAAAAGGTTTCATATACTAACTGGTTTTGTGTGTGTTCCTGAAATTAGAAGACCCTCCTCCCAAAACATATGGATAGAACTCTTAACAATCAACTGAATATTTGTTCTTGGGGTGTATTTAACCCTTTGAGTGCCAGAGGGGTAAACAACGCATTGCTTTGTAATGCTTTGAGTACCACTCTGACACTCAAAGGGTTAAACTTTTTTCACTGTAGGATGTTCTAAAGTCAATGTATTTGCAAAAAAGGCTCAGTTACTAAGCCAGACAGCTAATCAGGGGGCCATAAAACTTAGTCACCATTGCTGCCACACAGCACAGTCTCCAGAGACAGTGCACAGCCCCCACAACCACAGTCCTTCACTTATTTCCTATGAGAACTGCAGCAAGAGGAGTCCATACATTAAGCCAATACGTCACTTGTTTCATTTTTCCCATCTGTCAGCCCACAACATGACTAATATGAGCTGTTTTAGTCCTGCATAGTGTAACCCATGTCTAGTTGCTATATGTCTCTAAATCTAGCCAAATTAGAACATAAAATAGACATTTAATCAATATATAAATCAACCACCATAACCTTTGTAGTTTTGTTTGTTGCTGTCGGACTGAACTTGACCTGCTACTTCCACAACTGAACCCTTTCAGTGCCAGAAAGGTGTCTAATGCATTGCAGAGCAATGTATTGGACACCCTTCTGGCACTCAATAGTTTAATGCAGTGTGTGATGACAGGTTAACTGAGACACCACTAACTACTAGGTGTTCTATATCAGCTCTGAAATGTACAGCACTTGCCAGAATCATACCTCCCTGTAAGTCTGCTAGTTATCTATTTGGGGAAAGAATCTTTTTCTGATTGTTTCTGTAACTGTAACATTTAATAAAAATAAATAAATAAATAAATAAATAAAATAAGAAATTTGTATGTAACGTAATAGAGACAGGAACCCCCTGACGTAAGCTGCCACTGGCGTAGACTGATACTTGACATGACAGAGTATTTTGTAGAGGATGATTTGTAAGATTTGTTGTTAGCAGCCCAAGCCCTGAGGAAACATTGATTAGTAGGACTTAGACTTGTTTGGCACAAGCCCTAAGGAAACCATGATTTGTAGGACTTAGGCCTGTTAGAAACAAACCCCCAAAATTTGTTTATTTTTTTGTAGGACTATATTCTTTTTAATTATTATTATTATTTTTTAAGCACAAGCACTGAGAAAAAATATGCCCTACTGGCCTAGTGCCAACAGTGGTCACTGGCCATTGTCAAGTGCCCTGATGTAGATGCGGAATTTGTAACTGCTGTTACTGCTGCTGTTGCTGAGTTGTTTAAGCAGCAGAATGATTAGGCAGCTCAAAGGGAATGGCCAAATTAGAACATAAAGTAGACATTTAATCAATATATAAACCAACCACCATAACCTTTGTAGTTGTGTTTGTTGCTGTGGGACTGTACTTGATCTGCTACTTCCACAACTGAACCCTTTCAGTGCCATAAAGGTGTCCAATGCATTGCAAAGCAATGCATTGGACATCCTTCTGGCACTCAATAGTTTAACCCCTTAAGGACTGACCGCGCATGCACGTGGCAGTCACTTAATGACCGGGAACCTTTTATTTTTTTTTTTTTTTGCAGAATACGATTCTGGACTCCTCGAATGGTGTGCAGCCGCGCGGGGAGCCCAGGTCCTTAAGTGAAAACAAGCCATGATGGTCCCCTTAAGGAGTTAATGCAGTGTGTGATGACAAGTTAACTGAGGCACCACTGACTACTAGGTGTTCTAGGTAGTTGCCTAATGGGAATATGACCCTGAGTATTGACTCCTGACATAGAAGTGATAAATTAAATTCAAAAGAACAAAGATTCACACCTCCAGATTTTAAAATTTTTCTGTATAAATCCCTTGGATGGTAGAGATATATCCATCACACTGTTGGAAACCTCTCTAGCATTGAATAAGTTAAAAGGTTCATTTAAAATAATTCTACAATCTGTAAGAAGGAAAAAGACAAAAAACTGATGACATTTTTTTTGTGGTGCAGGATTTTCATAGAATATCATAAAAAAATGTAATCACTATCATAAATCAGGCACACGTGTCAAGACACTAAATCAATATACTATGCCTAACTTTGTGGACAGAGAGGGATGAGGTCACACAAAGCAACAGTAAGAAAAAAACACAACAAGGCTCTTTGCTATTCTCAAATGGTATCTGTAAAAATACAGATCAGTCCACTATAATTAATCAGCTGTCACAATTTTATTGAAAAATTTGATAGTCTGAGAATAATCTAAGTGTTACACTTGTAATGATAACTCTGACGACTTATCATAGTGTTAGACATGCAGGGAAAGCTAATCTCCTGAATTATGTTCTTTTTTAATTATTTATCATAACCCCTTCGATTTTGCAGATACCCTCAAACTGATATTTTTTCCAAAGTTATTATAGCATAATCTTGCATTTTTTGGAAGTCCGAGTTTCATATTTTTAGGGCTGTTATTGTTTGTGGAAAACATGTGCAAAACCTTGAGGGAGATTCACTAAGCAGTGATAAAGAGGTAATGAAGTGGAGATGACTTTTCCAGTTTATCACTTCTCTAGTTCCTATGTTTTTCTATAGAATATATTCGCTAAGATCTCCAAAGTTGAAGAATAACATAGGAATTGGAGAAGTGATAAACTGCAGGAGGGAGATTCACTAAGTGGCAATAAAGAGGTGATAATGTGCACATTCCTATGTTATTCAATGGCACCTATGCACTAAGATTTCTTCAGCTTAGGAGATCTTAGGTGATAAGCTCCATAGAATAACATAGGAGTTGGAGAAGTGACAAACTGGAGAAGTCATCTCTGCTCTATCATGTCTTTATCACCCCTATTAAGTCATCTCCACATTATGACCTCTTTATCACCTCTTAGTGAATCTCCCCCCTTGTGTTGCCGAGTAAAACCATGGAACACCAAAGTAACAGTGTAGGGGGTAAGCAACCTTTGTCACTACATGGGATAGTTGAGCATGATGTAAGTTGAAGTCTCCAATAGCTGGCTGAAGGTTGTCTAACCTGTATTAATGGATCACTATTTCAGTAGCACTCTTTGAACTTTCTCATGATGTCCATCTTTAAAACGACCCTTAAACCTCAAATTTGAGAGTCCTTCTATTTTACCTATATCAGCTCTGCAATGTACAGCACTTTCCAGAATCATACCTCTGTAAGTTTCCTAGTAATCTATTTGGGGAAAGAACATTTTTTCTGATTGTTTCTGTAATTGTGACATTTACTAAAAAAAAAAAAAAAAAAAGAAATTTGTATGTAATGTGATAATGACAGGAACCCCCTGACGCAAGCTGCCACTGGGGTAGACTGATACTTGAAATGACAGAGTATTTTGTAGAGGATGATTTGTTGTTAGAAGCCAAAGCCCTGAGAAAACATTGATTTGTAGGACTTAGACTAATAGAGGCCCAAGTCCTGAGGAAACATTGATTTGTAAGACTTAGACTTGTTTGGCACAAGCCCTAAGGAAACATTGATTTGTAGGACTTAGACTATTAAAGGCCCAAGCCCCAAGGAAACATTGATTTGTAGGACTCAGACTTGTTTGGCACAAGCCCTAAGGAAACATTCATTTGTAGCACTTAGGCCTGTTAGAAACAAACTCCCAAAAATAGTTTATTTTTTTGTAGGGCTATTTTTTTTTTTAATTATTATTATTTTTATTATTATTTTTAAGCACAAGCACTGAGAAAAAAATGCCCTACTGGCCTAGTGCCAACAGGTCATGTCATGTTGGCCAGTGGCCACTGGCCATTGTCAAATGCCCTGATGTAGATGCGGAATTTGCTACTGCTTTTCTTGCTGCTGTTGGCTGATTTGTTTAAGCAGCAGGATGATTAGGCAGCTCAAAGGGATTGGGATCAGAAATAGCAGTAACATGGGTGATGGATGATAAAGGTTCCACTTGCCATGACTAGCTCCAGTGGTGCGCCTAAGGCAGTAGCATCACCATAACTATTCCCCACCACTTTAGGTATATGTGGAGAAAAGAAGAAGTTGGTCAATAATTCTTCTCCACCTGCCCATCCTCATTCCTGTCTCCCATTCCTTCTCAGTTTGGACTAAAAAGGTCATCAATGTCTCTTCCACCCCAGCTTTTCCATCATCATCATCACCACAACAATTAGTCCCTATGTGCTGCTGCTGCTCTAGTACAGACATCTCACTGCTGTTTGAAGGAGGTGACAAGAAATATGACAGAGGGTCACCTAACATCAAACTTGCCATTTCTTGTTGACCTGAAGAAGGCGGACTGGCAGCACTAGCAGCAGGCAAAGGCAGCTGATCTGTGCTGCTGGTGGTGATGATATTATTACTGCGCCTACTATACACCACTTCTGGCTTCTTCAGGATTATGTTCCACCTGGACAATGCTGTGAAGGGAAGGGGACTCCCATGGGCAGGGGAATAGTGCAGGCTCCCTTGACCGCTAGTCTGCAAGCTCTCTATTGCTTCCCCTACCACTCCCCTAACACTAGTCCCACTGGCTTCTTCACTATTACTGTTACGTCTACTAACACCAATCACATCAAGTTCAGCCCCTGAGTCTTCATCCTCACAGTCACTAGTAATATGAGGATATTGATTACCCCTCCTTCACTTCTAACACTAACAAGCTCCTGGACCCTCTTAGTAGTAGTACTAGCACTGGCGGACTGCTTGGGGATGGCAAGTGTAACTTAGGGTCCCCTGCTGTCACACTTGGCATCATCTTCTCCTTCCTCACTTCCTGAGTATTACAAGACACACTGGCAGCAGGTTCGGCACTGGTGACAGCAGGTTCAGCACTGGCAGCAGGCACAGCATGTCTGACAGCAGGTACAGTATTAGTGGCAGCAGGTTCAGCACTGTCAGCAGGTACAGTACTGGTGGCAGCAGGTTCTGCACTAGCAGAAGGCACAGTACATCTGACAGCAGGCACAGCACTGGAGGCAAAAGGGGCAGCACTGGTGGCAGCACTAGCAGCAGGCACAGCATTGGTGGCTGCAGGTGCAGCACTGGCAACAGGCATAGCACTGGGGGCAGCAGGGGCAGCATGTCTGACAGCAGGCACAGAAATAGTGGCAACAGGGGCAGCATGCCTGACAGAAGACACATCAATTGTGGTAGCAGTAGCAGGGGCAGCACGTCTGACAGCAGGCACAGCACTAGTGGCAGCATGGGCAGCACGTCTGGCAGCAGGCACAGCTGACCTGTCCTGCCCTCACTACTACCCTTTTCTTCCTCCCTTCCCATTAAATTCCCCAAGATCCCTAGGGGTGATTTAGGGGGAATGGTCAGCACTGGTTCTGTATTGCTCACTTTCTCCTCCTCTTCCTCAGACTCAGTGGACACATAAGGGTCCTTCCACTTCCTTCTTTTATTATTTTTAAACTTTCTCATAGTGATAGCAGTCACTATGAGCCTCTCCTGCCTCAATTTTACCTTGCTCTGTAGCTGCTTCTATTGTGTTTCACTTTCGCGAATATGTCATGACTGTTACATTAGAGGTCTGGAATTCCAGAAAAGATAAAGAAAAACATACACACAGTGGCAGTGAAAATTATTAACTACTGTTTATTAAATATGCATTACAAAAAGAGAACATAAAAGATACTTAGCTACTGCCGGAGTTTTCATCAGTATGGGAGAGCCCTCCATATGCCCCTGCAGCAACAATCTTTTAAACACACAGGCTTGAGATGAGTTACACGCTCGCTCTATCTAAAAAAAATGGCTCTGAGAGCCTAGAGACGTGTCGCAACTTGTTAATGTGAGGTACATACAAACTACGCCCTAATTGATATGATATAAGCCTATCATAGTGCAGGATAAAAAGTATTGCATAACTGAGGACTGCATAACTGAGTGTTGCATAACTGTTTCTCTGTTGTTTATTCTGCTATGTGCAGAGAGTTAACCCTTGGCCGCCCATGAGGAGACCACAAAAAGTACCTCCCCTTACAATGATTTATAGCGAATAGGCAAAAAACACATAAATCAATGGGCGGAAACTTTCTAGCCATTGAAAAAATAACGAAGAATTTTTACCATTGGGTGAAAAATGTGAACGTTTTAATCAATGTTTTGAAAGCGGATTTTCCCACGAAAAAGGTGACAGCAATGTAGCTTTTGCAGATTTTTTGCAGGAACACCCCTATTCATGCCTCCATGAATAAATAAGGGGAGCCTTTGGTGTATCCGTAACAGGCATCAACTGTCTGTGTTGATTCCTGCACTTTCAAGTTTGTCTCCATGCAGTGGCTCAAATTCTGGTTGATGTGAAAGGTGGGTTGCGGTGAGGGCAGATCTGGGTGTGTATTTTTGGTGGGTTCTTGCTGCAGGAAACATTTTTTGAGGGAGAGATTTAAGTGGCAGGGAGGTCTATTGGGTTGACGTGGGTGTGGGGAGAACATGATGCCAGTAAATGGATGTTCAAATGCAGTCCTTAACCATCTGAGTACAAAAAGGGTTTGCAACACATTGCACATCCCACAAGCACTCAAAGAGTTAATTGCAACTGACAGGTCATGGACCTGAGGCATTTTTTTCTGACTAGATCAGCTCCATTTCAGTTGTAAGCTCTGTGTTATCACTATTGTAGAACTGTATCAGTTGTACACCCTATGGTATCATTAGCATAGCTGTGTAACAGTTGTAAGCTTTGTGGTCTTCTAATGAAGTTCCATTTCAACTGTAAGCTCTGTGGTATCCCTAGTTTACCTATACATCAGTCTTAAGATCTGTGTATCATTAGTGTAGGTCAGTTTCAACTGTAAGCTTTGTGTGTCTCTATTATAGTTCCATTTCAGATAAATAACAGTTGCAGCTCTGTGGTATCACGGGTGTAGCTATATCAGTTTTAAGCTCTGTAACATCACTGATGTAGCACTATTTCAGTTGTAATCACTCTGGTATCTCATGTTAACGCCAAATCAATTATTAGCTGTTGACTGTTACAAAAATAGTTGGACAAATTTAAAAACAAGTTAAAGTTTATAACTGGATTTCCATATTACCACAGAAGGTGCTTGTAAAAGCAATTTATAGTAGGGATGGGTGAAAACGTTCACCTCAAACCAAAATCTGTGAAAAATTGCACTTCCATCTTTGCAAATAATTTGGAGCGAAAAGTGCCATTTCCTGCTTTTTCGCCTATCTTCCCACCACATGAAAGTTTTCTACAGGCTCTCACAGCATGCCATTCTGTGTTTGTGAGAGGAGAAAGCAGCATGTTTTTGAGCTAGAGAAGATAGGCAAATAAAGGGGAATTGAAACTTAGTTTAGATAGTCTTTTAGGTAGGACATTTGTTCTCTGTATTAGTGGATTCTGGGGACATTCTGTGATAGAAGAAGGGAGGAAGAAGGTTGACCCCAAATACCCCCAAAATTCGGTGTGACTGACTAGGAAGACACAGGCAGCTGGGATACAGTTTGCCTGCTGAACTTGCTTTTATTACCTCTGTGCTGGGGAAGTCTGGGGAAAGAAGTTGTTGATTTTGTTTTTTAGTTATATATATATTTTTTGGACTGAATGTGATAAGATAGGGTGAACAACTTAAAATAAATAAATAAAACATAATAAAAAATAACATAAAAAAACATAATTAATTAAACAAATAAATATATTAGGTGACAGACAGCTAACTGGGAGCCTGATGTGAGCTCCATGACTGATGCAGCAAACGACATTAAGAATTTTGTTGAGCGCTAAGGCAAGGCATCACACTCCATCAGTTGTGTACTGTAGAGAGTAAAAACACACACACACAGTAGTTCAGTAATGTCCAGCAAATACACAAGGGGCAGGGGGAGTAAAGTAGTAGTTCAAAAACTGACTGCACCAATGGTTGCTGCAGCATGTGCAATAAATGATGAATATGGCTACCATATTATAAATATTCAAGTGTCAAACATATGCTTGCAAACAGATCAGCCTCCCCAACTATAAAATCCACCCTCTGCCAATTATAAGAGTACAGTTTAAATTTACAATTAATGAGGAGGGGTCAGACAGTGCATGTGAGGATCTGTGACTACCAGTGGTCAGTGGAACCAGGCTTGGTGGTCAGACAGCGTATGTTGCATGTGTGATTACCAGTTGGTTGTGGAAACAGGCTGGGGAAGCTGGCAGTGCACATGTGTATGCCAGAGGGTTGTCCAATGCATTGCAAAGCAATACCATGAACACCTCTCTGACACACATTGCTGCCCTTATTTTTTTAGTCTCAGACTTCATTGGGGGAGGGCATCAGGACACCCCACTACTGCCCCCTCCTAGTATTCATTCTCTACATGATTGAGTGAGTAAGTGATTAATACTGCTACCAGAAAGTCAAATGCTGCTTTCCCTTACATGAAACCCATCATTCTCCAAACTTCCTGGTTGAGTTTGAGGACCTTTGAGGACCTGGAAATCTGACTGTTGTCAAGATGATGTGAGTAGAGTTTCCTGGTTCTCAAAAAAGTTCAGAGAATGGCGTGTTGAGTTTGCAGGTAAGGGAAGGCAGATCATATCTTCTGGGTCACAGTACTGATCGCCTCTCTCAATCACATAACGTCAATTAATACCAGGGTGGCATCTAGAAGGTCCTGATGCCCCCCAACAAGGTCTGTTCAATTTCTTGAATAAATGTTTTTTTGGGGGAGAGAAGGCAATAAAATGTACCCACTAGGAGCATAATCAAAAATGCCTTAAATGTATTTTTTTTCTGGACCAGCAAAAAACAAGGGTGATATGTCAAAGGTTGAACTTGATAGACACATATTTTTCAATCAACTAGGTTACTGTGAGATAATCTACTATATTTATCATATGTTCTTCTTCTGTAAGGCACTGCTTGCATTATGTGGTGTCATACAAAGGATCCCACTGACCCCTCCTCATAGCCTGGTTCCACTGACCACTGCTGGTCATAGATCCCCCACATGTGCTTCCTAACCATCAAGTATTGTCCAACTCAAGCTGGTAGTCACAGATCTCTACATACATTTTCTAACCCCATGTCTGTTTCAGCTGACCTCTGTTAGTCACAGAACCCCCATACACTACCTGATCCCACTGCATGGTTCCACTGTTTGTCACAGATTCACCCATACACTGCCTGACTAGCAAGTCTGATTCCACTGACCACTGCAGCTACTTTACACTGACACCCCAGCATGGTTTCACTGCCCAGTGATAGTTATAGATTATTGCATACACTTTTTGACCCCAATACAGCATTGTTCTACTACCCCCTGGTAGTCACAGATCTATTCATAAACTGACCCAAAAGCTTGGCTCCACTACCCACTGGTAGTTACAGATCCCTGAATAGACTTTATGACCCCCAGCCTAGTTCCACTGCACACTGTTAGTTACAGATCACAAAATGGAGCCATTTTGTGTTTCTAGCAACCCTTAAAGTATATCAACTCATTTTTTTTCTTTATGTGCCAAATCCTCTAGAAATAGGTGCACACCAGGCTGAGGGTAAAACGGAAAATGACTCCTCATTTTATGCTTTAGGACATCTACTTTCAGGAAGTGTATGCTTTTAGAGGGTTATTTTGATGATCAGGTAATTAAGCCTTTAAGCTATGTATAGTACATTTTGGTTATCTGCCTGAAAATAAGTGTCAATTGTCATACAAAGGAGCTTCCAAAACTTTTTCCATTAAAATGTACCACTCTTTATTTCCATTGAAGTTCCATGATTGATCTTTTCAATAGCATGAGAGCATAAGGTTCTGGGAAAAACCAACCATGTTTAGTGAACAAATAATATTTCCCCAAATTTTCATTATTATAAATTGGGTCTATTAACCCCTTGAATGACGAGGGCAATACTTATGGGGTTAAAAAGACCCACTTGAATCAATTGGAATGTTTTTGTCTCATCTGGTAAATTTGGTTTTCCCAAGATTTTTTCTGCTTTTCTACTGTGTACATGTATTATAGTTATTGATTAATGTCCTGGAAATGACATTAACAGCACAGGTAGGTATAGCTGCAATGCAGAACATTACCTCTTACACCAGAGCAAAGGAAGACATCGAGGATGTTAAACCTTTGTGTGCCAGAGGGGTATGCCACGCATTGCTTTGCAATGCATGGCGTACCCCTTTGGCATTCAAAGGGTTAAACTTTAAAACAGGTCTGACGATGTATCTGTTGTGTAAACCTGTTCTATCTATTTGATAGGAAGAGAGAGAATTTACCAAACTGCACATGTTAATGCTAAACCCATTCGTGTATGTGTTGAATACAATTATTGTTACAATGTATGTTTTCATTTGATTATGAACGAATAATATGGAAGCCATGAAATCAAAAACAGATTGGCAGAGCAACAAAGTATTTTCATCATCAATTTGTAATGTTCGGTGCGGTACACTAAATAAATAATACATCAGAATAACCTTTCTCTATTTCTTCAGAGCAACATTAGAAATATATATTTACATAAAATTTTCTGATGGCCTGATAGGTGCATTATGTATGTAATCTCCTGCCACTTTTATGAGAGCCTACTCTCAATTTATGCTTCACTATATTTGAGCATTACCTGAAGTGTGGAGTATATGATGTTGATTGATTTCATAATATTTTTCACAAGTGTCACATCCATTCTCAAAAGACATTTGAAAATGGAGTTTCAGGACCTGATAAAATACTCACATAGTGTCTAAAACTAAGAAGAATAAAATATTACCTACTAGTGTAAAAGCCTGTGTACACGGGCCAAGGTCCGGGTGATGTTAACCCTTTGAGTGCCAGAGGGGTACGCAATGCAATGCTTTGCAATGTGTTGCGTACCTCTCTGGCATTCAAAGGGTTAAGAGGCCGGTCCTGCTCTGTGTCCTGCCGTCGAAGCAGTCATGCACTGTAGAGACTGCCCGAAAGCATAGAATGTTCCCAGCATTCCTACACCTCCCAGCATTCTGTGCGTTCGGCCAGTCTCTACTGTGCATGACGGCTTCTGACAAACATCCTAGCAAATTATTATATAGGATGTTTATTGATTGATTGTTAAAGAGGCAAACAGTGGCCAAAAAACAGTAAAGCAATTCAAAACCCTTTAACCCTTTGAGTGCTCTGCAATTCGTTGCGTACCCCTCTGGCACTCAAAGGGTTAAGGATCAGAGATGTGCGCAATTAATTGTAAAGCAATAAGCTGCACACCTATCTTGTCCTTTACGGGTTACTATAAATATTTTATACCACTATTTTTTGCTAGAATTATCTCATTTACATTGATTTGCTATGTGCTGTAGGGGTCTCTAGCATCCAAAAGTCAGTGAGGGGGGTATATGAGCATTCAAACAATGGTTTTTGTATGTTCAGTGGTCCTGGTCCTACTTAATACATATATACAAAGCTGTTTGCACACATAAATGGCTGCTTTGTGCTGCCTGCACTAAGGGTTGTGCAGTGTGGGCGTTTCTGGGTGATTCAGAGTGTACCATTACTGTTGCACAGGAGCAGGCCATGTACAAAATTGGCACGGAATGCCTGTGATAGGTTTGTGAGAAGGGATTGTACACTTAGGGCTGTATGTTAAAAAAAAGTGGAGGAGTTCTGGAGCAAACCATTTGCCCTATAGGGGAGACGTAAAAATTCCAAAAATGTGCACTGGAGACCTTTCTAGCATTCGAGGAGTTAGAATGCCCAATTAAATCAAGGGGATATTTTAGTTCTCCCCCATATTGCAAATGGTTTACCCCAGAACTCCTCCACTTCTCAGCTGAACATACTGTCCCTAGACTTCATGCACCAAAATATACTAAAGTATATGTATATAATCACAGCCAGGGTGCAGGTTTAGTGGAATTATATATAGATGCAGCTCATTCTCTGTTCTCTCCTTCTTCTCAGTGAATTCTTCATGTTCTTGCCAGTGAGAACATACTAAACTCATCTAATTGATAATTACAGAGTTGAATTGTCTGCACAAAGAATAATAACTGCAAGAAAATTTGGAAATAAAACAAGATAAACGGCACTGAAATATGCTTATGATAGAGTAATACATTTAATATTGTTGGGGATGGAGACTGAAAATAGTGCCGTATTGTTGAATGGCTCTATAAAATTGGACTAACGTCAAACATAGACCTAGTACAGAGGTAAATGGTCAGGACCTGAGGATTTCCCAGCTTGAGCACAGGTGAGTGGTTCAGAAAAACCAAGCCTTTGTTTAATTCACCTGTGCCCAAGCACAAAAGTCCTGACCTGTTAGTGGACTCACAGGTTGAGAATCACTGTTCTAGAAGAGCGATGGACAACCTTCAGCTGTGTATGATAGTAGCTGCAGCCCACCTGTAGATCATGAAGTTGCCCATTATAGATATATAGTAAAATTAAAATAATATAATACATTGATTGTCATTGTCTAATCTTTTCTCTCTTGCTTTTAATATTTATTAATATATTATTATTATTATTATTATTAGTATTATTAGTATTATTATTAACCCTTTAAGTGCCAGATAGGTATCCAATGCATTACAAGTGCTAGAATTTACTTCATGTTGAAACACATATTAGATGAATAACAAGGACATGGGCCACACAATAGTTTTTTTAAATAATATTTTCCAGTATTTTACAATTGTCACAAAGCAAAATTTGGGTCACAAAACACTGTGAACCACAGGGTGCCTTTAACTATATTTTGTGTAATGAATATACAGGTGTCAGATTTTATAAATCTAGTGGGAAAAATAATGAGCTCAGCAAGCTCAACATACTGCCATACCTTGCCACAACTTTCCGACTACATGTTCATGCTCAAAAAGCAGATTGTTATGAGACATGACATTTGCTAGTACACTCACATCATGTCAATAACATTTGTTATATCTGTACGAATAGAGAACATATTTTTCTGACAATCTTGGAATATACAGCCTAGGGAATTTGTAAAAAGAGCAATGGAGCTAGGCAGTGCTGGATTTCCCATTAGGCAGAGAAGGCCAATACGTCCTTGAATTCAAGATTTTGAGCTGTGACTCAACTGTGCTACCCATATCCATATTCTAAGCTTTGTGTGTAGGAACTGTAATCCCAAAGCCTTTGCACAAAAGCACCCACCGCTAGTTTATGGTGATTTATTTGCCAGTTATATTCACTTTTTTCTGACTATTAATTAATATTTTGTATACTATATAGATCTCCAATGCATTGCTTTGTAATGTGTTAGAGATCCCTTTGCCAACCAAGGAGTTAAAGGCAAAGTAACACCTCCTAATAATACTCATCCACTCTCCTTACCATGGTCAAAAAATCCTAATGGCTCCTATTAATCTTTCCCTGACTTTTGGCTTTGCTTTTTGGATCATTATCCCAGGATGTCGACTTCCCTGGCTTTGTTTTTGACAACCAGTTTGGCTTCATCCGTTGTTCCAGTTTGCCACCATTACCTTGGTTGGTGCCTCACTTTGTCTTACCTTCCGATCCGGTTTCAGATGGTTTGCACCGTACTGAGATGGCTTCAGCCTTGTTGAGCCGCTTATACCATGGTGTTATTTCTCCTTTGGATCTTTCCCATTCCCTTAACCATTACTAGTCTGGACACACTTTCTGGGCTATCGGTCCTGGGTGTCTACCGGTGAATCGCTCAAGGTTCCTCTATGACTGGCTCATCCAGCAGTACTACTATATTCACGTTGCTAGTGGAGTCCAGCCTCGGTACTAGGAAGGTTGTTGGGGCTCCAGGTTAGTGGTTTGCTCCACCTTACATGAAGCAGGTCAACCTGGGTTTTGACCCTCTCAAGAGTCTGTGAGTTGGTTGAGTTTTGGGGTCCTGCCGTGTTCCCGTGAAAAAATCTGCAAAAACCACATTGTATTTCACTTTTTCATGGGAAAATCTGCTTTAAAAACAATTAAAATCTTTGCATTTTTTGCCCATTGGCCAAATTCTTCGCCATTTTTTCAATGGCTAGAAATTTCCCACCCATTGATTTACGTGCTTTTTGCCTTTTTGCTATAAAAAGTGATGTATTCCAGGAAGTGAAACATAATAGGAACAGCTACAGAGTGAAATTGAACTGCTGTGCTATTCTGCTGTGATCTTTTAGCAAAATTGAGGCAGTAGAGGCTCAGAATGACTGCTATCACTATGAGAGAGTTTAAAAGTGTGTCCACTAAGTCTGAGTCTGAGGAGGAAGTGAGCACTACAGAAGCAATGCTGACCAGTCCCCCTAAATTACCCCTAGGGATCTTGGGGAAATTAATGTCAAGGGAGGAAGAAGAGGGTAATATTGAGATCAGGACAGGTCAGCTGCCTGTGTCTGCTGCCAGGTGTGCTGTGCCTGCTGCCAGATGTGCTGTTTCTGCTGTAAGATGTGTTGTGCTTGCTGTCAGATGTGCTGCCCCTGCTGCCACCAGTGCTGTGCCTGCTCCCAGTACTGCCCCAGCTGCCACCAGTGCTGTCCCTGCTGCCAGTACTGCCCCTGCTACCACCATTGCTGTGTCTGCTGCCAGATGTGCTGCCCCTGCTGCCATCAGTGCTGTGTCTGCTGCCTGTGCTAAGCCTGCTGCCACCACTGTTGAAGCTGTTGCCAGTGTGTCTTGTAATACTCAGGAGTAGGGAAGAAGAAGATGATGCCAAGTGTGACAGCAAGTCACACTTGCCATCCCCAAGCAGTCCAGCCAGTGCTAGAACTACTACTAAGAAGGCCCGGCAGCTTCTTAGCATTAAGAGTGAAGTAGGGAGTAGTCATCATATTACTAGTGACTGAGAGGAGGAAGACTCAGAGGCTGAAACTGATGTGATTGGTGTTAGTAGACGTAACAGTAATAGTGAAGCAGCCAGTGGGACTAGTGTTAGCGGGGTGGTAGGGGAAGCAATAGAGAGCTTGCAGACTAGCGGTCGAGGGAGCCCACACCATTCAACTGACCCTTGGATTCCCCTTCCCCCCACATCACTGTCCATATGGAACAATATCCTGAAGAAGGTAGAAATGTTACCACTGCAATAATACCACCACCACCAGCAGCATAGATCAGCTGCCTTTGCTTGCTGCTAGTGATGCCACTCTGCCTTCTTCAGGTCAACAAGAAATGGCAAGTATGACATTAGGGGACCTTCTGTCACATTTCTCATCACCTCCTTCAGCCAGCAGTGAGATGTCTCCAATAGAGCAGCAGCACAGAGGGACTAGTGGTGGTGGTGGTGATGATGATGGTGAAGAAGCTGGGGTGGAAGAGACACTGATAGCCTTTATTGCTCTAACTGAGAAGGAATGGGAGATAGGGATGGGCATGGGCATCACCACCACCAGCAGTGAGCTTTTGGAATTTGCAGAGTTTGCTACTGCTCTAATTCCTGCTACTGCTGAGTTTCAAGGGCAGCAGGACGCTGAGGATCAGGCTAGTGTGCCACAGACCACCATGGACACAGAGGGAATGGGGTCAACAAGTGATGCGGGACTAGGGCAGGTTCCACTTGTCAGCAGCAGCAATACTCCTGGTCCTAGTTGCAGTGCTTGTTCTGAGGCAGTAGCATCAACAGCAGCAACATCATCCTCTGCCACAGCCAGTGAAGGGGAATGTCGAGGAGATGAAGACAGAGGCCATTCTTCTCCACCTGTTCCCTACCCTCTGAAGTCATGGGTGTGGGACTATTTTTCTCTTGGGGCAGGCACAGTGCAGTCATCACCAATGGCACTGTGCACAATTTGTGACAAGTTAGTGAGAAGGGGAAAGGAGGGAACACATCTTGGCACAACTGCCCTGATAACACACATGAAAAACAGACACCATGACATTTATGGCAAACATGTTAAAGCCAAACACACACCACAGAAATTGAGCACTGCTGTTGCAGTATCTCCTTACTCTCCAGAAAGACAACAAGAGACGAGACAGAGCTCAAAGAGGAGGAAGAATAGAGAAACCCAGGAAGAGGGTGGAAGTTCCATGTGTAGTGAAACAACTAGCTCACCATCACCTTCTTCCTCTAGCGTAACTATATCTTCTGCCAATCCACCTCATTTATCATTACCTCCCCCATCAAATGATAGCCACTCTGTAGATGTTAAGATGTGGCAGTATCACGGTGCCCGTGATTGGTGCTATACACTGTCTATCACCTGCAGGGCTCCTATTGGCTGTCTATTGTCTGCCCGCCTCTGACTGCCTATTTATACTCAGCTCAGGCACCCTTTGGTTGCCCTTTCGTGGTGTCTCTGACAGTACCTGTTTGTTCTTCCTGTCATGCTGTTGGGCCTGTTCCAGTGTTCCAGAGTCCAGAGCTACAGAGTCCTGTGTTCCAGTCTGTTTCGCTGCTTGAGGCCTGTTCCAGTGTTCCAGAGTCTTTAGCTACTGAATCTTGAGTTCCAGTGTTCCTGATTTCATCTGTTCCTGTTCCAGTCTGCTTGCCACTCCGGTTGGACCTATCCGTGACGACTGATTCTCCGGTTGTTTCATCTGGCTTGTTCCGGTTGCTGTTCTATCAGCGTGTTCGCTGTGCTCCACCTTCACCTAGCCTCAGAGTTCCCATCCGATAGTCGCTTGGCGACATTGCTCTTTCTCTCGCCTTGGCGATATTCTTACTGTTGGTCCCAGCGTGCGGACTCTGGTTAACTCCATTAAACCTGGTGATAGATTATACTGTTGGCCCCAGCGTGCGGACGCTGGTTAACTCCACTTAAACCTGGTGGCAGACTATCTTGTGGTCCCAGCGTGCGGACGCTGGTTAACTCCATTAAACCTGGTGGCAGATTATCCTGTTGGTCCCAGCGTGCGGACGCTGGTTAACTCCATTAAACCTGGTGACAGATTATACTGTTGGTGCCAGCGTGCGGATGCTGGTTAACTCCATTTAACCTGGTGGCATATTATCCTGTTGGTCCCAGCGTGCGGACGCTGGTTTACTCCATTAAACCTGGTGGCATACTATCCTGTTGGTCCCAGCGTGCGGACGCTGGTTAACTCTATTTAAGCTGGTGGAAGATCATACTGTTGGTCCCAGCGAGCGGGCGCTGGTTTACTCCATTAACCCTGGTAACTGGCAACTTTAGGCGGGGTGGTAGTTCCACTTTAAAGGCCTACAATATTAAAGCAAATAACTTAAAGTGAAATGTATCACAATAAACCTTTAAGGAATCGAGATTATTCCTAGCCAACACATCAATGGGAAAAGTCACATATTAATTATATTCAGGTAAATATAATCTCATTTATATTGTATTTACTATGCTTATACAAATCATCACTTTTCCTTATAGCATTTCTAGCAAAGGAACACTCCCTCACTTCTCTTCACAAAAATATTCGTAAGTCATAAAATTTCCCAAAGTTACCGCTATAAGTCCTACATCCTTCAGGCATATATCTTTCTTAAAGGCAATGAGAATCAGAGAGGATATCTCCATCTGTTGGCTCTCTTTATTATTAATATACATTTTTATTATATATGTTTTATACAGGGCATGTTTTGATGGTATAAATTCATGTTTTAGATTTGAATGTCCATGAAGTCCTATTGATGTCCATTGCCTTTAAGAAATATAAAGTTAAAGATAAAGGTAAAACTTTAAATGGCTATCCTTCAATTATTGATTAGAGATGAGTGGAGAAAAAATAGATGGAGTGACATCAGTACAGTTCCTTCTCTTATCTGCAACAGGGTCTGTAACTATTTGTAATATTGTGCCGGGTCATTCCCCTGGTTCACATTCTTCTTATCCTTGTCTGGGCCCTGGCTTCAACTGGGTTGGACATCTGGCTTCATGGCCAGTGTCTTTGCCTCAGGTTCGGCTGCAGCAAGGGAAGTACTGTGACCCAAACCTTTCTCTAGCATCGCTCACTAGCAACTTGATCCAGACCAATAGTGCACTATCCGTGACACTATGACAGATACTAGAGACAGAAACTGATATGATACAGTACTTTGTAAAGGGCAAGTCATCTTTACATACAAACAATTCTGTTGTGTTAAAATCCATACTACTTTGATAATGCACAGCAAACAGATTGGTGGTAGGGAGAAATGAGTTGGAACACTGCAAGTACATGTTAGAAATCCCCACCCAGCAACAATGACTATTGTTGAGGAACCATCAACACAGGCCATCAACATCCACAACCCTAGCTATGGTGAGTGCTTCTGTTGCTGCTGGAAGTACAGCATATCTGACACTTTGTAGTGAAATTGTAGCAGCATCTAGGTGAAGTATTTGTAGTAATCCATCAGGAACCCCTCAGTCTATGAAGTCTACAGTTTGGAGACACGTCACACATGATACAAAACCAAAACATATTGCTCTCTGTTGCCTGTGTAAGAAGCATGTGAGCAGGGTGTAAACACACCTAGACACATCCTCATTGAGATCCCACCTGAAGCAAGAAGCAAGGTGTAGGGAAAGGCTGTAGAAAATAAAATTGTTAACCAAAAAGTAAGATTAAATAGAGAGTGGGAGAAATAGTGTTATGTGTAACAGTGAAAAACATTAGAGTTAATTATAGTTATTGGGCCATATGGCTCTAGTTATAGGCCAAAATGAATTAGATAAAATAGTCAGGCAAACCAACTGCACTACAGATAACAAATAAAAATCCCATTGCTTTTAAAGGGGCTTTTATCTCAATGAATACTATAGATGATTTTATATTTTTCCACTGTGATGAAGTTGGTTTGGCCCAGAACTGATCAACTTTTGCATTTGTACATATGGCCCCTTGGTTTTATTATGATGATTGATTATTAGTTTCCAAATGCATGCAATGTCCGTGTCAATTTTTACAAATGTTTTTGAACCAATATGAAAATGGTTAAATGCCTTTGCATACTCCCTATATAAAGGGTGAAGTGTAAACTGACATTTACTTATTCAAATTTGAATCCATACCATAAATGTATGACATTAATGTAACAACGTGGAGCAGATCATTGATAAATTGATTTAAGAGGATTACCTCTAGCACAGAACTGTAAAATAATAAAAAAACTGCAATCACTGAGAGAAACTACCCCTTAAAACTTCAGACTTGCTATTTTTATAGATATGAATGTACAAGCATATTAATCTGACAATTCATGCACAAGCCCATCAACAAGTATTCTCAGCAAAATCTAAGACACATATTTTTGGGACATGAGGGGCAGCAATTCAGTAAGCAAAAGAGGTGCAATTCTGGAGCAAACTAACTGTACCATAGGGAAAGCCTTGAAGCATGTAACTTTCTGTTGTTCCATACTCTTCCAAAAGTAAAATAACCCATTCCCACACACACACACAAACACACATACACAACCTCTGCTTTTCTCTAGACTTATCACTTGAATTTTGTACATATCACCTTGTGTTTCCGCAGTTTCTCTTTATACTTTGTTATAAATTAAATCATGGCATGCACTTGCAATCAGTTTATTGCTATTTAATTATTGCAATTCCCTTAATCTTTCAAAACAGATTTTTGTTAAATCATTCAACAACAAGAAATATTTGAAATTCCTGTATGGTGGAGGCTTTAGTGTTTTCTGGATCAGTGTTGAGGACTACAATTCCCACTGTACCCAGCCAGCAATGGCTGGCCAGGAATGATGGGACTTTTAGTCCACAGCAGGTGGGGGGCCTCAGGTTTCTCATCCCTGATCCAGATGCTACCCTTCTCAGATGTTTGCATTGCTTTGCCTGTTGTTATATAGTAGTATTTACCTCCATCCTTCATGTGCTATCTTCATCCTATTCCTAAGTAATGTAAGGCCTGCTTCTCTCTACCTTTATGTCCTTTGTCAACCATACTCTACTGTTTTCTTACCTGGTAACTAAGCACAATAGGGTACAGCTCTGTGGAGGACTCAGAAAAAGGGTCAGGGTTTTGCACCATCTGTTATTATTCATGTGCTTCAGTTTGTGGCTTGTGCACCCTGAAGACTTGGGCTTTTGCAGCCATCCATTGTATCTTATCTTTAATCCATCACCACCAGTGGTGTCACATGGCTTACTTACAAACCTAATCACTTGCTACAGAAAAGGTAACAGTGGGTTCCGATGCATGCTATGAGTCTCCACCTGTGTCCTTCGTGTAGGTTGCTTTCAAAAAGAGCAGCACTCTGATAGGTAACATTTTACCCAGGAGATTGTAACACATGATTTTCACTTTTATATAGTTTAGCTAAAAAAGGATAATATTTTTATGTACAACTACTTCAGGGCACAGTTACTATACACACAACCCCTTAATGTAGAGGAGGGAAACCTGAGGCTTTCTAGCTGTGGAAGATTACAATTCCCATGATCCCTAGCCAGTCATTGACTGGGTGGGGATGATGAGAATTGTAATCCTTCACAGCTGGAGGTCCTCAGTTTGTCCATCCGTAGCTTAATGACACTGATTTATAGACATAAGGAAAACCATTTATTCATATACTGTGGCTGGGTGCTGAGGATGGAACAGCACAAACAATCATACATGCTCCCACACATTCCCACCCCTTGGAGCTAATGGAGCAAAGCTGCCACGTTATCACTCAAAAATATTTTATTCAAGAGTTAAATAAGCAAAAAACTATTTTATAGAAAAAGCATCATATTGTGTAGGATTTTTCCTGCTGAATAAAATAATGCCACTGCTGGGATATACTTTGTTCGCAAGTTCCTACTGCTGTTGTTTTTTTTGTTTTTTTTCCATCAAACCATCTGCCATTGGGTGTTCAGACAGTTCTCCTACAAGTCATCTGGTTTCAGACAGTTATTCTATTGCATTCTATGATAGTAGCGAGTCACTGACTACAGTTTTCCATGGAATGTCACAGTAAAAACTTCACTGTTTTACTCAGAAGGAAAAGCCATAAAATATATGTTTTTATCAAATAAAGGTTTACTACTCCTGTAAGCAAAGCTGGACTATTCAGCAAACAAAAACAGTTATTTTCTTTTATTTCTTTACAGCATCTTGCAAATTGCTGTTGAGGTTTTTACATTATGCATAAATTTAAATATAAAGATACAGGGAGACACTCTCCCTGCATTGCCTAAACACATACACACCTTTATATTGGCTAAGTTTCTTGTTTCTGCAGCCAAACAGTGCATTGTTTTACCTGATCCTGAGTGAAACAAAGCAATGTCTGGCTGCAGGAGAAGAAGAAACCACTATATAGGTCTGTTTGTTGGAGGATGCAGGGAGAATGTCAACCCGAATCTTTATATTTAAATCTCCATTAGTGGGAGTTAACCCTTTGAGTGCCCGAGGGGTACGGAACGCATCATAAATAAAGCACAACAGAAAGTTGTATGTCAATATCATATTGTCAACTTATTAAAACCCTTTGTGTGCCAGACAAGTATACAGTGCATTATAGTGAACTAGATACTGCTTTGGTAGACTGTGTGTTTTAATATTATTTGATTGCATTGCTCCCAAATTATGCTGTATTGTCCCCTTATATATTATACGACACTGCTGAATTTACTTTATAAATAAATAATAGTAAAAAATAAGGTAATACATTTCCATTTATAAAATATAGTATCTGCGTAGATTCCACTAGCAAATATTTCCTATTTGCAAGAGATAATTCCAAGTGAATATAACTATCTTTAACTGCTTCCAGTTGTTGGAGACTTCTCTACCTTCCAAGGGATTATATAATCAAAGTTAAAACATAAATAACCCTGCAAGTTCTGCTTCATATCTTTGGAATTTCATTTCCTTTTGGTGTCTAATACCTAATGTAAGATATTGGTAACGATTAAAAGAAAGAAGAGGAAATACAAAAACTGTATATGCCAACCTTCTTCCTTTTTCTGTTTGTAGCTGACTTGCATACACGTCAGCAATGACATACACTCTGCTGGGAATTCAGTGGTAAGAAAGATGTTTCTTAATTCTATTTGCAACAGCGAGCGTAAAGCGTGCTTGTTCAAGATATTTGTTGTATCATTTTTAAATCAAGGCCATCTTTTTCACAGTGGTAAACGTGAAATGTTTGTAAAGGCCAGACTTAGCATAAAATCTATTGGTTGCTATGGAAACCACTTACCACACAGGACTGCACTCTGCGTTAAACTGTGATTTTCCATAGCCTAAGATTTGGAACTTAGGGTGGGGGGACTTTTTCAGTTGTTTTTCTCTAAGTTTATCATGAAACGAGACAATAAATAACATGTTATTCAGCTAGAGATTTGTGTACAGGTATTCTGCAATCAAATGTGAAAGTATGAATCTTTCAAAATGATAATGTTACAATGGGCTCTATTCAGGAAAAACATTTTTTATTACAAATGGGCATATGGAATGGTGAGTTTTTAACCTTTTGAGTGCTTGAAGGTGGCACAACGATCGCTTTGCAATTTGTTGCATATCCCTCTTGCATTCAAAGGGTTAAATGAGTGTTTCCTCTAATAAGAACAGCCTAGCACTAGTAGCAGGTAAAGAGAGGACTGCACTGGAACAACAGCTTCACTGTGTACTCTGCCATTGCTTAACCCCTTAAGGACCAGTGACGTGGCAGGACCGTCACGCTTGTCCGGCACTTAAGGACCAGTGACGGTCCTGACACGTCACGTACTTTTACTCATCGCGCTCCTGTAGGAACGCGGTGAGTAATACCGGGCACTGAAGTTGATCGCTCCAAGACCGGAACGATCTCTTCCAGTGCCCCGTTTGGCGTGCCGCCCCACGTGATCAGTCACGTGGGACGGCACGTCAAAGTTTCCTATGCGGTCCTTAAGGGACGGCACGCCCCGGGACAGCTGGTCCTTAAGGGGTTAAATTATTTTATATCATTCAGTGCTGGGTTACTTACCTTAGCAGGAACACTGGTTAACAAAGCCTTAGCTGCATATGTTCATATGCTGCATTTTCAAGCCATTTCTCAGTTGAAACACTTGGAAATCATTATGATAAAAGAAAGAAGACCTAGATTATATTGAAGGTGATTAGTGATATAAATTGTGTTATGCAACAGATTCCCATTGTCATTTATGGAGAAATATGTACATAAAATCCATGAGAAACTTATCAACTGCAAAGTTCTGTAGGGGTTTATGTGATGGTAGTGCTGTTAGCAGTGAGGGTAATGTCTGGGGTAAGGCTGGTTGTAGAGGGAGGGAAAATAATTAGTTTGGTTTTGCTAAGGCTGAGTTTAAGTTGACAGGAGGACATCCAGGAAGACACAGCAGACAGACAGTCAGGTACCTGGGACAGGAGGGAAGGGGAGAGGTCTGGGGAGGAAAGATAGATTTGAGTGTCATCAGCATAGAGATGATGGTGAAACCAAAAGGAGTTTATTAGTTTGTCAAAGGAGGCGGTATAAATTAAAAGAGCAAGGGGCTGCCTGGGGAGGGTCTCATTTGACTCCGCCCTATCCTTTATTCCTCACATCCAGTCAATCTTCAAATCATCCCACCTCCACCTCTACAACATCTCTAGAATCCGACCCTTTGTCACCCAAGACACTACTAAAATTTGAATCCAAACTCTTATCATGTCTTGTCTTGACTACTGTAACTCACTACTAATTGGCCTTCCTCTCACCCAACTAACCCCACTACAGTCTGAAATGAACTCTGTTGTAAGATTAATCTACCTCACTCATCGCTTCTCTAATACCACTCCCCTTTGCCAGTACCTACTCTGGCTCTCAATAACATACATAATTAAATTCAAAATTTTGGTGCTAACTTATAGAGCCCTCACTAACACTGCACCCCCCTATATTTCATCTCTCATTTCCAAATACACTCCCACTCTTCATCTTAGCTCTGCACGTGACCTTCTGTTCTCCCCAGTTCTTATTACATCCTCCACTCCTTCCTATAGGACTTCTCCCATGCTGCACCTCTGGAATTCCCTCCCCCACCCCATCAGACTCTCTCCCAACCTTCAGATCGTCAGAAGCTCCCTGAAAACTCACCTCTTCATGGAAGCCTATAAACTACCTCTATTAACATTACCACCAAGAACCACCCCTTCCCTGGACCACTGCACTCAACAGCACTTCTCACTCCCACCCACTGAATGGCAGTTCATGTGGCAGGAGGCACTTACACCCAATAGCACTTACTCCTTTTGTGTCCAACCTTCCTTCCTCTATTTTATAATTCTTTTTTTATAATAATTCCTCTAGACTGTAAGCTTTCACGAGCAGGGCCCTCTGATCCTTCTGTTCTCCACATTTGATTTGTACTATTTAATATCTCTGTATGTCCATTACCTATTGTACAGTGCTGCGGAATTAGTGGGTGCTATATAAATAAAGAAAAATAATAATAAGCTGTGTAGGAGGAATCAAACTGGCTGAGGAACAGCCAAACACAGCTAACAGGGTGAGGTTGCTGAAGACAGTTTAATGTCAAAAGTCATATACCATGGCAAGACTGCGCACAGCAACAAGACACAATGTAGTTATACTGCATAAGCAAGGTCTCTCCAGGCAGAAATTTCAAGGCAGACAGTGGTTTCCAGATGTGCCATCCTAGCTCTTTTGAAGAAGCACAAAAAAACAAGCAACGTTGAGGACCATGGATGCAATGATCGCCCAAGGAAACCTAGTTCAGCAAATGAAAGACATATCATGCTTACTTTCCTTCACAATCGGGAGATGTCCAGCACTACCATCAGCTCAGAATTGGCAGAAAACAGTGGGATCCTAGTACACCCACCTACTGTTTGGTCAGAAGTGGTCATCTTGGAAGATTTGCGTCCAAAAAAGCCATACCTCCAATGTGGAAACAAGGCCAAGCGACTCAACTATGCATGAAAACACAGAAACTGGGGAGTAGTAAAATGACAGCAGGGGGTCTGGACTGATGAGTCAAAATATGAAATATTTGGCTGTAGTAGAAGGCAGTTTGTTCAACGAAGAGCTGGAGAGTGATACAAGAATGAGTGTCTGAAGGCAATAGTGAAGCATGGTGGAGGTTCCTTGCAAGTTTGTGGCTGCATTTCTGCAAATGGAGTTGGGGATTTGGTCAGAATTAATGATCTCTTCAGTGCTGAGAAGTATAGGCAGAAATGTTTTCATCTTGCAATGCCATCAGGAAGGCATCTGATTGGCCCTAGAATAAATTATTCTGCAGCATGACAACAACCCCAATATCACGGTGCCCGTGCTCCTGATCTGACAGCGACATTATTATTCTTCCTCATTTCAATGCCGTCCTCTTATTGGCCTCGTATTCTTGCTCCACCCAGGGCTTGCCTTTATATACCCTGTCATGTCTATACCAAGGCGCCCTTTTGTGGTGTACCTGTTCCTTCCATTTGTTACTAAGTTGCTGTTATTGTGTATGAACTGGCCTGCCTGACAACGTTCCTGCACTTCCTGTGTTGCTGTTCCATTGCTGATTGATCTGGCTGAGAACCCGCTCTGTTACCGACTGATCTGGCTGAGAACCCGCTCTGTTACAGACTGATCTGGCTAAGAACCCGCTCCGTTACCGACTGATCTGGCTGAGGACCCTCTCCATTATTGACTGATCTGGCTGAAGAACCCACTCCGTTGCTGACTGATCTGGCTGAGAACCCGCTCAGTTGCTGACTGATCTGGCTGTGTACCCACTCCATTGCTGACCTATCTGGCTGTTGAGCCTGTTCCATTGCTACTGACCTGGCTGTGGTTCCGTTACGCTTGTGGCCATCCCTGGCTGAGCACCCTCTCCGTTGCCATCCGTGCATGGCTGTACCACTCTGTTGTCCTTGTCGGGCCAGCGGTACAAGCAGCGGATTCCCAGTTGCCTTGTCTGTTGTGCGTCGTGTGGCTCTATTCTTATCTTCTTGACTGTAGACTTGGTATTCATGCTATAGCTGCTTAATCTAACCGCCCCTGGCGGTGTGCACACGCGAAGTACCGGTACAGTGCTAATTAAGTGCTGACTGAGTTACTCAGATCTATCTGTGTCTTCCTCTGCACTATAACTGGGCTCACTCCCTGTTGGAGTTGCAGTATATCTCTGGGAGTTTCCAGTTACCCGTTCACTGCCTAGACTGTCTAGGTTGGGCCAGTGCTCCTTCTCTGTTGCAGTAGCTTGGGCTAAGGGCCAGCAGTTGCGTTACATCACACTCGTTGTGTGAGGGACACTTGTGGCCTTTCTGTTATCTGCCCTCGATCCACCCCTAGCGTTCTAGGGTTTGCCAATTGTAAGTGGTTGACTCAGTCTTCCTGGGACCCCTGTCCCTTGGTCAGTATTGCCTTGTTGCCTACTGGGTTCAGTGCCACCCAGGCGTCTGAGTTTCGTGCCAGTTACCACCTCCAGGACCACCTGTCATCTATAGTCCTGCTGTCAGCCCTGGGTTGAGTAGCCTGATTTACCCTAGTCCACTAGGGTGAGGTTGCCTGTCCTTATGTGCCTCCAGTCCTAAGAGTCCCAGCACAGTACTATTTGATTCCAGTCGCTGCCTCATCGACTTGCTATATATCTGGGTCCTGATTTGCATTGCTATATATATTTATTGTTTAGTATTGTGGGCCTGTGGCCTAATTCCTTGTATGCACTTTATCCTAATAAAGTCATTTTAACCTTACAGTGTTCATCAAAAACCGTGACACCAAAATAGCCAAAGTCATTAAGAACTATCTTTAGCATAAAGAAAAACAAGGAGTCCTGTAAGTGATAGTATGGCCCCCACAGAGCCCTGATCTCAACATCATTGAGTCTGACTGGGGTTACAAGAAGAGAAAGAAGCAACTGAGTCTGCCTAAATCCACAGAAGAATTGTGGTTAGTTCTCCAAGATGTTTGGAACAACCTATATGTTGTGTTCCTTAACAAACTGTGTGCAAGCGTACCTAGAAGAATTGATGCTGTATTGAAGGCAATGGGTGGCCACACCAAATAATGATTTCATTTAGATTTTTCTTCTGTTCACTCATTATCATTTTGTTACTATTAACATGTCTATTTTTAAAGCATTCTTAGTTTACAGCATTTTTCACACCTGTCTAAGACTTTTGAACAGTACAATATATATATATATATATATATATATATATATAAATGCAGGAAATCTCTAATAGCCTGACTTTCACATGCAAGGGCGTACACATGTGCATGTGAATGGGAGTGAGCATCTGCACACAAATACAAAGGAAACCTAGTGCAGCAGATGAAAAACACATCATGCTTACTTTTCTTCACAATCGGAAGATGTTCAGCAGTACCATCAGAATTGGCAGAAAACAGTGGGATCCTGGTCAGAAGTGGTCTTCATGGAAGATTTGCGGCCAAAAAGCCATACATCTGACAGGAAAACAAGGCCAAGCGACTCAACTATGCACGAAAATATAGGAACTGGGGTACAGAAAAATGGCAGCAGGTGCTCTGGACTGATGAGTCACAATTTGAAGTATTTGGCTGTAGCAGAAGGCAGTATGTTTGACAAAGAGCTGGTGAGAGGTACAAGAATGAATATCACTCTGCAGGCAAGAGTGAAGCATGGTGGATGTTCCCTGCAAGTTTGTGGCTGCATTTTTGCAAATGGAGTTGGGGATTTGGTCAGAATTAATGATCTCCTCAGTGCTAAGAAGTGCAGGCAGACACTTATTAATCTTGCAGTACCATCAGGAAGGCATCTGACAGACCCCAGAATAAATTATTCTGCAGTATGACAATGACACCAAACATACAGCCAAAGTCATTAAGTCTGATGAAGCTGCGTGTGTGAGCAGCAAAACGCTTAGGGTCTCTTCAGGGGTGAATAGGTCCTCCTTTTACTATCTAATACTGGTTTTCAATAGGATTTCTGTACCTTGACGTTCCATGACAAATCTATTGCATGGACTCACTCTTGATCTTGCATTAGAGTTAGGGTTGGTATGTACCAGTAAGGTGAAAGCCGAACCAGGAGGTCAATGTAGTGTAAGCACAGACAATAGGCACTCTTTTTCCTTACTATCCCTTTATGCATACAGGGAAAATCTGTCTATCTGACTATCTACTCTATGACAACAGAGAAGCAGTTGGTGCAACTAGATGTCAACTAGGAATAGCGACTAAGTATTTAATTAATTGTTAGTGACTTACAATAGATAGTACAAGAAGTAACTAATTAGCTTCATCTGTGATGAAGTGATGAGAGCATACGCAACCCCGGCACTAAATATATGGTTTTAAAAGATACTACAATGTGTTTTTAACCTCTACCAATAAAGGTTTTATTTTATACCTTAGATTTCTACTAACAATAGGATACTTCTCCATCACCGAACTGGACTTCTTCATTGCACATAGTGTTCTTTGGATTACTTAACCAGATACACATTGTTGAAATGGTATTTCTTTTTCTTGTGCATTATATAATATAAATAGATTAAATCAGACCTCACGGCAGATGAGAAACCCTACTAATGCCCCCCCAGCTACTGATCTCCCAGCCGATTCATCTGGGATATCAATATAGATCTGTTTCCATCCCACCTGAACTACTGGATGGGGTGGGCGAGATTGGGAAACCCTTTCACGTCAATGAGGGAGGCTTTCTCTCATTGACATGAAAGGGTTTCTCAATCCCTTCCAATCCTACCAAGTAGTAGGGGTAGGACGGAAGCAGGGTAGCCCTCTTGTTCTCCTGTGTCACCTCTATTGATCTCTAAGCCAAAGCTGAAAGATCAGTAGCGGGGGGGGGGGCAATCAGGAGGTGTCCTCATACCCCATAACAAAGTCTATTTTTTTTTTTTTTTTTTGTTAAGAGGCGGCAATGAGGGTAATGTTTGCCACGGTGAAGGGGAGGGACAAAACTGTTCAGAGCAAGCACTGACTATGTCATATCCAATAGCAAAAGGTCAAGTAGTAAAACCCTTGATTTTCTTTACCCCTGTTCTGTTAATGGGTTTAATAAAAATTGTTCCTAGATGGCTGCACAAGAGCCATATTTCATGTATGTAATTATGGCCTAAATTAAAATTGCATATAGTCTTAGGTATGCAGTACATTTGTTGTGTGCTGAAAGGTAAGAACATGATATGAAGTACTTCTAATGCAGCCACTATACCGGCAAGATGTGCAATGTGTTTCACTGGGTCCTCTGAGAAGGACCTATGCTCCCTGTGGAAACCCAACTCCCTCTAAGGTTACTGTTCCTCTCTCCACTGATGCCATTGATCTTCACACGTGGAGCTAGCTGCTCTCAGGTTACATATTATCTTCCATCTAACTAAACATAGGGGACTCTAACAGCCATATTAGAAAAAGGCGAGTTGACTAACGGGGTTCGGACCCTTTATATGCATACAGCCAAAGATGGGCATCATGTGAGTGCATTATTTTACTTTTACTGTGTTTCTTTTTCATAAACTATTACACTTAGATACTTTTTATTGTTCATCCATTTTCTGTTTTGCTCTCTCGCTACATTTGAAGTATCATTTATATCTGTGGACAAGGTCACTGAAGTTTGCAGCAGCATCATAATATAGAGGAACTGTATATTCATATATCCCAGCTCTCTATAATTTCTCTGTTTATCGTTTCATATCATCATTAGCATCATTTCATCATCCATTTCATTATTCATATAACTTTAAGGTACTGTACAACATGGTTACATTTGAGATTAGTCTGGCAAAACAAAACTGTATAGGTTCAACCAATTTTAAAAAAAGCTAACTTCAAATTGTTAAGGGCTTCAATGCAACACATAGATTGGGATATTTTATCTAAAGGCAAAAATACTGAGGAAAAATGGTCAGAATTCAAATTTAGGTTGCAGAAATGTACCCAACAGTATATACCAATGGGGAACAAATGCAAAACAAGTAAGTCACAGCCAATGTGGTTAACTGCTCTTGTAAAGAAGGAAATGGCAAGGAAAAAAATGCATTCAAATGATTTAAGTCTGAAGGAACTTAACAATCTTTCTTAAAATACAGGGAGTGCAACAAAGATTGCAAAAAGGCAATTAGGGTAGCAAAAATAGATAATGAAACTCAAATTGCAAGAGAAAGCAAGACTAATCCAAAAAAGTTTTTCAAATATATAAATAGCAAAAAACTTAAGAGGGAGTGCATTGGACCATTCAAAAATGAGATGGGTGAGTTGGTTAGCGAGGATAAGGAAAAGGCTGATGTTTTAAACACTTTCTTTGCATCAGTATATACAAGGGAGCAAGGAATGGTAGAAGAGTCTCCGCAAGTAACAAATAAAACAATACAATTAACAGATATTGGGTTAACTCAAGAAGATGTCATGGGAAGACTGAACAAAATTAAGACTGACAAAGCACCAGGTCCTGATGGTATACATCCAAGGGTTCTTCAGGAACTTAGTGAAGTGTTAGAAAAACCCCTATATTTACTCCTTAAAGATTATATTACCACAGGCTCAGTGCCACAGGATTGGCAAAGAGCTAACATAGTGCCTCTATTTAAGAAGGCAACTAAAACAGAACCTGGGAATTATAGACCAGTGAATTTGACCTCTGTAGTGGGAAAACTGCTAGAAGGGATAATAAGGGACTATATTCAGGATTACAACACAAAAAATAAAATCATTAGCATGAATCAACATGGTTTTATGAAGAATAGATCGTGCCAAACTAATCTTTTCAGCTTCTATGAGGAAGTAAGCAGCAACCTTAACAATGGCAAGGCAGTAGATGTAGTATATCTAGACTTTGCAAAGGTATTTGATACAGTGCCACACTGAAGGCTGGTATATAAAATAAGGAAATTGGGGCTAGGAGATAACCTTTGCAATTGGATACAAAACTGGTTGAAGGATAGGGAACAGTGTGTGGTTGTAAATGGAAAATTCTCCAATACAATTAAAGTGGAGAGTGGAGTACCTCAGAGTTCAGTATTAGGTGTGCTGCTTTTTAACATGTTTATAAATGACCTGGAAATAGATATAGAAAGCAAAATATCAATATTTGCAGATGATACTAAATTATGCAAGGTCATTAATTCAGAACAGGATATTTTCTCTCTACAGAGGGACTTACATACAATGTCAGATTGAGCAGACATATGAAATCTAAAGTTTAATGTGGGGAAGTGTAAAGTCATGCATTTGGGAGGAAACAATCCCAAGGCTACTTATAAACTTAATGGAATCATTTTAGGGGACTCATTGCATTGTCAACTACAAACTTGGAAACAGTGACCAGTGTCAAAAAGCAGTAGCAAAGGCATACAAAATCTTGTCTTGCATAAAAAGGGGTATCGAAGCAAGAGTGGATAACATTATTTTGCCATTATACAAATCATTGGTAAGACCTCACCTTGAGTATGCAGTGCAATTTTGGGCACCGGTTCTGAAAAAGGATATACTAGAACTAGAGAGGGTACAGAGGAGAGCAACAGAATTAATTAAGGGAATGGAGGACTTGACATATGAGGAACGACTAAACAAACTTGGTTTATTTACTCTAGAGAAAAAACAACTAAGAGGAGACCTTATCACATTGTACAAGTATATGAGAGGTCAATACAAGGATCTCTGCGGTGAGCTATTTATTCCGAGGCCTGATTAGGTGACCAGGGGACACACTTTGAGATTAGAGGAAAGGAGGTTTAAACTTCAGCAGAGGAAGGACTTTTTTAGGGTAAGGTCTGTTAAATTGTGGAATTCATTGCCCAGGGAGGTGGTTATGGCAGATACAATAGATACATTTAAGAGAAGATTAGATACATTTATTTCAAAAGGGAACATACAGAGTTATACTGTTTATCAGTAGGCTGATCAGGAAGGTCTGATAAAGACTAATTTAATTGGTAGCAGGAAAGCTATAAAATTCTCAGTTACTGGGCTATGAGGAGAAGGTTGAACTTGATGGACTTGTGTCTTTTTTCAACCTAATTTACTATGTTACTATGTTTTCCCCACTAACTGTGGACAATATTTTCCTTGGCAGGATTATTTTACTAATATTGTGTTTTCGGTAGTGATGCATACAGCTTTGTTTTTATATCCATAATTTGCACAGGTGCCTCATTCACATAATATGAAGTGCTTCTGCATTACATAGATTTGCTCCATTGAATTTTCTAATGGGAGTGCTGAGCAGCATATCACACTCTGGACTTATCCATAAACCTAAAGAGGTACAATGCATTCAAGGTATAAAAACTCAATTTAAATAAATAAGAATTTTAATTTCCCTACTATGGTACGAGGGGGTGCTGATAAGTATTGAGCCTTACCTAGAAAAAAAATGAGCTAGGAAGCTGTAACTGCGACGCTATTCTACATATTACCCCAGGAAGTCAATGCACTTGCGACACCTGTCCTGCAGCTTCTTAAGTCCCTTCAAATAAAATTCTACCGACTGCTGGTGTAACCTCTCATTTGCAGCATTAGTTGCCTCTGGAACACTCCCAAATCCGTTTAGGTGTTTTTTGAGATTGGGGAACCGTTGATAGTCTGAAGGAGCCAGGTCGAGTGAATAGGGTTGATGGGGCATCACTTGAAAGCCTAAGAAGGTCAGTTTTGCCATTGTGTCACCTGCTGTGTGCGATGAGGCGTTGTCATGCAACAGGATGACACCTTTGGAGAGCTTTCCTCAATGTTTTTCCTTGATGTTTTGCCTTAACTTCGTCAATAAAGCACAGCAATATGTTACATCAATGGTTGAACCCTTTTGGAGGTAGTCCACCAGCAGAACTCCCTTCTTTCCTAAAAAACTGTTGCCATTTGCTTCTGCACTGACCTTTGCAAGCGGAGCTTCTTTGGCCTGGGGGAACCACTGTGCCTCCATTCCTTAGACTGTTCCTTTGTCTCAGGATCATAACAGTAGATCCATGTCTCATCACCAGTTACCAGTTTGTCCAGGAAATCTGACTCATTTCTTGCAAAATGTCCAAAACAGCCACCGATGTCTCCACACGTTTCCTCTTTTGTTTGGTTGTCAAAAGTTTTGGGATCCACTTTGCTGCAAGCTTATTCACTCCCAAGTTGTTATGGATAGTTGCACCAACTCTCTCACGTGATATTCCCAGATATGTAGCAAAATGTTTGGCTGATATTTGGTGGTCCTTCATGATCATGTCATGGATGGCTTTCACATTTGCAGGTACAGAAATAGAAACAGACCTTCCACTGGGTTTCTCACTTTCAACACAGAAATGGCCTGTTTTGAAATTGACAACTCAATGTTTAACTGTTGCATATGAAGGGCCACTGTCACCCAAAGTTTGTGACATTTCTTCATGGATCTGCTTCGCATCTTTCCCTTGCAGAAACAGGAACTTGATTATGGTCCTATGCTCTTCCACATTGAACTTTTTTGGAGGTGCTGCCATGTTCACTTTGGACCTTAAAAATTGATAAGTTAAAATCATAAGTAGTTGATTTTTGCACCATTGAATATAGACAAATTGGCCAGTACATCCTACAATTTACAGCTTCCTAGCTCAATTTTTTCTGGGTAAGGCTCAATACTTATCAGCACCCCCTTGTATATTTGGTTTGCCCCAGAATTGCACTTATTTAGCTTTTTAAATAAGCTCCAGTCTAGTTTCCTCCATTAGTTGCTGAGTTCATTATTAACCCTTTCAGTTCTCAAGGGACTTAATATATTCTGGTATTTATCAATTATCATGCATTTAACAGGGGAAAACTGTGAAAGTAGTTTGGGAGTGGTGGGTTTTTCAGGATGTGTTGCTCCCATGAGTCCAGAAGCAGCTTATTTATATACTTGCTAAAGAGGAATTGGATGTAGTTTTGTGCCCCGAGCTACTTTCGCCAGGTATGCTGTGCACATTTATAAACTAATGTATGCATGTAGATACTATTGTGATTTCAACATAGGAACATAACATGTACTGCATTTCATACATCCCTTTCTGGGGTGAATGCATGAATACTACTCTGCTCAAAAACAGGCTCTGAAATTGATTTTCTAGCCCTATGCCTGAGCAATGCGAATTTGTTAAGCTACTTACATCAGAAATGTTACCCATAACACTGCTTGAACCAAGGGGCAGTCTATGGGAATTTGTGGACACTCCTTTCCTCTGCTCCTTCTTTACCTTTGAGTTTCAGAGAGGTATCCAACAACACATTGTGTTACAATGTGATGGGTACCTCTCTGGCAATTAAAAGATTAACACCATGTACTAGACAAGATAGAGAGGAAATAGTATGACCATGCTATTTTCATGTGCATGCTATTGTACAGGTGTAAGAGGCTTACTAGCATTAAAGTCTCAGTTATAGCAGAGTATTATGTCAAAATGCACTACAATGCTCCTACATTACAATACATATCCTGAAGTGACACACAAATGGAGTAAGAGCTGGTGGATTTTATATATTCACTACACAGTCTCATATTCATATGTCAGTGTCTAAAACAATATATTCCTGCACACTGAAAAATCTTCTGTAGTTACATTCTAGTATGTCTGATTTTGTTTATTACCTCAGGGGACTAAGACCTCTCCAAATGCTTTGTAACGTATATTTTGGTTGTAAATATTTATTATGGTTAGGAATGGAGACCACTACATGTGTTAATGTGCTCCAGGCTATTAGAGTGAGGCATGTGGACATTCTAAAAAATGGTTGTGCTCTTAATATGCATTGAACTGCAGGGAGACAGCAGCATATTTCTCTATGCTCATTTGCATTTGCAATCAGATCCATTCCTACAGGTCATCATGATAAATTCAGTATCACATCACAGCAGTCTGACAGATAAGACAGTTCAGGGCAAGCAATGCTAGAAATCTTTTGATCAAACTGAATGTATTCACTCGCTGGGAAATAATTTAACATTAGGAATTCCAGTATCATCTCCAAAGCTGACTGGACATTACCTCTAAATGGAGAGTACTGAAGACACATCTGGCACCCACTGGGTGCCAAGAGATTGCCAGTGCTACAACCTGCAAAATGATATATACAGAACACAAAAAAATAAAAGGTGGAGTATAGGCTTAATGGTACTTTGCTTGCGACAGCAGCCATTGAGAGGAATTTGGGGATTTTGAGGCAGATAAGTAAAGCAGCAAAGCATAGCAAAGGCCAGTGGCGGTATTAGACAAAAATAATTTTTCTAATTCTACTTTATAGACTGCACCTATGGTGCATGGTTCTGGAGACAATGATGAAAATATCAAGGAAAGAGCTCAGATAATCTGGAGCAAAACAGTTGCACCCTTTCTACTAAAAACATATTGAAATCAGTGGTGATTTTTCTAATGATACATATGGTTCAACTGTTTTGCTCTTCTTTTAAACTTTTGATTTCATACATAATCCTCCATTTCACCAGAAGTACATCAATAAATTCCATAATATTAAAAGCAGTGCTGCTCAAATGGTGCACGGTCTAAATAATAAAACATATCAGGGGAGTCCAGGGGAAGATACACTAAGTTGTGACGAAGAGGTGATAAACAGGAAACAACTAATACTCTACAATTTTTCTATCTTGAGAGCTCTTAGGGCATAGACTCCATAGAAAAACATAGGAACTGGAGAGTTTATCACACTGGAGAAGTCATTGCCACTTCTTCAGCTTTATATAACCTTTTTACCTTAGTGAATAATCCCCCTGTTGGGAGATGTACTAAAAACAGATAAGGCTCTTTCTTGTGTCTCATCAATATGCTACTTCAAAATATGCAACAAGCATTTCTCATCTCCTTTCCACTAAGGACTTTATGTTCATAGGGATAACGACATAAAAATGTTGTATGAACAACATATTTTCTATAGTGTACAACAAAGTGTTGCTAGGAAAAGGGGTGGAGCAAGGGAGTGGATAAACTATTCTCCAGTTTTGTATAAAGGAAAAGAAAACTTGTCGTACACAACAACAAAAAAAGTCTTGCAAAAGACAAAATTTATACATTAAGAAAAATGTGGAGGGAAAGTTCTGAATGTGAGAAACCTATAATAATTGAAGGAAACACAACAAAAGCACAATTACCACACATATATACGAACATTTTTCTCGCTAATTACAACATTTTTGTTGTTACATACTACAATCAGGAAATGTACTTCAATGACAAAACAACATATTTCTGATCACAATCGACACTCTGAAAATATTAATGAGCCCAACGACACTGCACTTAGAAATGTTGTTACAAACAACAAACGCTATTTCATTGCTTCTTTGAACATATGGCCCTAAATGTTGCCTCATTTACAGTATAAGCACCATAGTTGTGTCATTTTAGTGTGAGAATTGCAAATGCCTTATTTGCATGTAAGTGTGTAAGTATGATAATGATATGGGAATGCACTAAACTCTCCACTGCAGTTTATTTCCAAGTTCTCTACAATATTCACCATAGTTTTCAGTGGGGATGGGGGAAACATTTTGCCCCAAAAAAGAAAACAGAAAAAAATGGCACTTTCCTCTTGTGGTGGGAAAAAAAGTGTTTTTTTTTGTTTTTTTTTTCTGCAGACTGCCCCCCAGTCTTACCCTACAGTAACTACAGAACCACACATTGCCTCCTAAGCCTTGACCACATTAGCCACAGAATCACACACTGTCACTTCAGCCTTACCCTACAATAGCCATGGAACCAGACAATGTTCCTCCAGACTTGCCCCACAGTACCCCTTGAACCACACACTTTCCTCCAGCCTTGCCTCTTGATAAAAATAGAATAAGGCATTGCCATCCAACCCTTTCCTCCCAATACTCACCCCCTTCAGCATTTGCCAGTCACGATAGCCATCGAATTGCACTTATCTGCACTCCAAGACATATTTTGCTGCACTGCTTGACTTAGAAGTGCAGAACCAAATCTATGCCCCCCCCACAGGTATTGTGTTCCAGTAGAAAATGTAAAGGTGTTAGAGAAAATGGTAGCTGTAACGCAAACCACGACAGACAACACAGTGGAGAATAACCCTGTGGAGGAACTACTAGATGAAGGTCAAACTCCTCCAACAAGGAATAGGGGAGCAAGATGCTGGGGTGCGACACTTGGTTGTGGGGCTTGGGTACGGTGGTTACCTAAAAGGAGTTGTGCTGCGGCCAAGCCGTGTAAAGATGCTAGCCGCAAAGCTAGATTGGCCCCCTCCAGTTGAGCCGAAGGAGACCTGCGATTACTCCCTTTAAACAAATTATACTACCTGATCCACAGGGAGGAACAATCTCCAACAGGAACAAAAAGAGTACTTACTCAGGCTGAGCAGAATTAAACTACAATGTAACAGGAAGCAGGAACCAGAGGTAGGTCTTGGAGCAGATAGAGAGGTGCCAATCCAGCTGGAGAGACGTCTGTAAAACAGGCCAGGTCACCCACGGGATCCGACGTGTACAGGGCTGAGACAGAAGAGTGATCACAAGCAGGCCAGGTCATACACAGATATCAGAAGTGTACAGGGCTGAGACAGAAGAGTGATCACAAGCAGGCCAGGTCATACACAGATATCAGAAGTGTACAGGGCTGAGACGGAGGAGTAGTCACATACAGGCCAGGTCATACACGGGTATCAGAGGTATACAGGGCTGAGACGGAGAAGTAGTCACAAACAGGCCAGGTCATACACAGGTATATTGACAACAAACACTGAAATCAGCAGGAACAGAATGGCAGACTAGAACTAGGATCTGAACTCATCCGAGAGCCAGGAACAGCCTCTATTTGAAGCCGCAACCCTGAAGCAAAGGAGCGGCATGCCTAGCAACGGGAAATCAACTGACCCATTGCTAGGAATGACGCCGCAGCCCGACGGAGCCAGGAGGGAAAGCCTCTATCGCAGTAGCAGGCAACAGCACTGGATGTGACAGTTAGCCTTTTTCAATTAGTGGGAATTTTTGCTGGAAGAGCTGAAAATTGCCAGTTTTCCACAAAAATTCCTGAGGCAAAAAAAAAAAATAAGTAAAAAAAAGGCTTTTCTCCCAGCCATAATTCGCAATAGAAATTTGTTTTGCAGTTCTCCATAGAGCTCCATAGAACTGTATTTCAAACTTGCAGTTCTCCATAGAAGTGTATATCACAATTCTCAATAGTTTTCCAGAGGATTGTGTTTCAAAGTTCAGCACTGAATTGCATTTCAGAGGTCTCCATAGAAGTATACTTCAATGTTCTCCATATAAGTGCATTTAAAATTACTCCAAAGCAGTGCAATGTGAAACTTCACCCTTGACTACTGTACTTTACTAATGGCATACATTTTTTTTTTATTTCATTAAATACAAGTTGGAAAAGAGTATGCTATAAATTATCAAATAAATGATATAATAAAAAAGATATAAAAGTGCAATGAGCAGAGTAATTGTTAGTTGGCCTTATATATACAGTAAAATAAAAATGGAGCATATCTGGCACAAGCCGATTGCACTATAGGTGAAAATATTTTCAAATGACCTTTGATTTAAACAGAACTTTTAATTCTTTGCTTACTAGAGTGATATCCAACACATTGTGAAGCATTGTGTGGAGCGCTCTTTAGCATTCAAAGGGGTGAAAGCCACATTTGAGTTAATGGGAATTTTATTTGTCTTCTATAGTACATTTGGCTTGCCTAAGAATTGCTCCACTTTTCTTTGTATGTGTGTATATATATATATATATATATATATATATATATATATATATATATATATATATATATATGTAAGGTCCATTGTTCCTTTATAAACAAAACCCAGTGGTTAGTATAGGAACGAGCAAAAATAACACATCAGGTTTAAGGAATACCCTGGCAGAGCATCATGGATTAATGACTGTCACAGTCATTTTGATCTATTATCCTTTCTCAAGGTGGGATACCCCAGAAGACCTTAAACACTAGAGTTGCTTCCCGATTAACTGGAATTATATCATCATGATCTGTTCTGCTTGGGTGCTTATCTGATTCCCAACAACAAAACCCAAAAAGAAATACTTCTGTTTTCTGTTTTCCAGCTTTGGAACACATGTATATCAATTTCAACAACAACTGAGAGCTTGCAGCAGCCACACTGTGCCCAGTCAGGAAGGAGTTTGAGTCAGATAGGTAAGCAATATTTAATTAAGTTAAGCTGATCAAGATCAGGTAATCTCCCCTTTCTCCTCTGCTGCTAGTACAAGGAGCACAGAACCTGTGTAAATCTCCATCTCTTACTTTGTCACGATATTCACTCTGGGCATTATGCACAGAGAGAAAACTGGATAATTCTAGGGCTAAACAATGGTGCCACAGTGAACACAGAATGTGCAAAGTATCTATTCAATTGGTGCAATACTATCTCCATTTGAGATATGTCTGCATGCAGAAGTCTAAGCGAAATCGACTTTACTATTGATGCTTAGCATACCAGGCAAATCTTAAGAGGGTGATTTAAGAAAAGAGGAAGATTTCTGGGCAAGCCATCTGTATTAAAGGGGAAAAACAACAATTCCCATTGCTTTAACCCTCTGAGTGCCAGAGAGATATCCAACGCATTGAGTTGCAATGAGTTGGATAACTCTTTGGTACTCAAAGGGTTAAACAGGTATTTAACTAGTGCAGAGCTTCTCAATGCATTTCAACACTCAACTGGCTTAAGGTCTCGTTTAAATTTTTGGGAATTTAAGGACTTTTTACTTGTCTCCTAAAGCAAAGGGGAATAGGTATTCATATGTTTTAACCCTTTGAGTGCCAGTGGGGTATGCAACACAGGAATATGGGAAAGTGCAAAAAAACAGTCTACCTTGCAAGTTTTGTGATCAAATCACTGTTGTGATCAAAAGCTGTCCACCTTACATGTTTTGTGATTAAATCAATTAGTCTTTGGCAACAGTCATCCTTAAGTAATTAAAACTGAAATAAACATCCTAATCAATGGTAGAGTACTACCATGCACACTGTATCAAAGAGTTGCATCTTTCCACTTCCTTGTTGTATAGGCTTAGTCCCACTCTCTGACTCACTAGGACCTCTTGACTACTCAGACTACTTTAGGACTCTCTGAATTAAATTTATTTCACAAGCTTCATGGCTGCAATAAGGTGCTATGGTCATATTTTAGTATGTTGAACTTGAACATGAGAAAACTGATAGACTTCAAAATGTCAATCAAATATAGATTGACAGTATCATGACTTTTACTGTACACTATATAAGGGAGAAGACGAAAAGAAAACCCTGCAGTACTAACACACCTAGGTATACCTCAATCCCTATGGAGTAGTAGGAAAAAGGACACAAAATAATGACCATTTATAAAATATAACTTTTGTTAAATGTAATTGAAAACTAATACCTGGGCTTTATCTGGTTTGCCACATAAACATCACTGAATAAAATTAAATCAGTGTCTCAACATGGAAAATCAAATATTACCTATTGCATTTCAATGCAATAATTGAGGTTTCCACATGTAGAGACACTGGGCTAAGTTGAGGCACTACTGGTGATCTGATTTGATCAGAGCATTGCAAAATAATATCACACGAATCTCTAACTAGAAGAGAAATGCAATTGCTGAGATCTAAACTAAATCAATCTTGGATCACTTAAGAATGCCTTGGCACAAACCGGCTTACCTAAAATGTGATCGGTTACAAAGAATCTTATTATTGGCAATGTAAAACACTTGATTGTCTGATATTTACTTTTTTGAGTACTAATGTCAAGTATAGCACTGCAGTGCAATCACAAACGGAAGATTCACTGACTGAGTCGGAAAGAGTCTCATGGTGTTAAAGGGTGATGAAATAGTTAATGCTCAGCTAATGAAAAAATAGCTAAAACACATGAGAATTCCCTAATAACACCGGGGCATATACCAGCTTGCCAAACACAGAATTAACCCCTGAAGCACAAAAAACAAAAGTCTCGCGGATAAACTGGGTATTAAAGGTTCTGCAATGGTAGCATAACCCTTTAAAATAATGCTGCTGTAACCTGCAAGTAGATTAGTAAAATCAACTAGACACACATTACACACATTAGATACACAGTATCCAAAACAGATGAATCAAAAGAAATCCCTAAGTATACCGGGGCATAAACTGGCTTGCCAGAGTTAACAGATCTACAGACAGGTTGGTAGCCTCAGCACCTCATGGCTCTTCTAGAGACTAAAAGACTAATATAGCTACACATTTCTTTAGCGCTGTTAAATGCTCATCTATGGGGATATGAGAATCTATTTATTTCTCCACTATAGTTTGTTCCAGAATGGCTTCAGTTCTTCATGATAGACCAGGCTCACCTTCATGGAGGCCTTTACCCATTTGAGTGCTTTGTGTTGGATACCTCCCTGGCACTTAAAAAGTTTGAAAAGTTGTTTTGCTTTAAGTGTTTGGGATGGATGATCCTTATTTTTTCACTTTCTGTGTTCAGTGGTTTAGAAAACAGAAATGGAATAAATGCCTCCCTAGGTTAGAAGAGAGCTATGAAGCAAGAGAAAACATCTTGTACTTTCCTTTCCTGCAGCAATAGTAAATAATTAGTACAGTATTTGCATCAAGAAGTTGTTCTGACCTAGCACATTGTTACCTGGACTCTGATACTTGAATGTATTTCATAGCAAACATTTAAACTACTTGGTAATGAAAATGTAATAATATATTTGTGTTGCCTGTATTGTATGATTTTATAAGTATACAAAGAGATATATTATGTGAGATACAAATTGGTGCATATTATGTGACCTTCTATTGTCTAGTAACTTTGGGGATATGTGTAGGATATGCCTTTAAAACTGGAAAAATGGCTGCTGGGCTGGGATGGTTATTACTGCACTGAATGATTCCCATGTATCCATATCAGAAGCATTTTTCATACTTATCTAGGAAGGCAGCAAAAGGTTTCTGAACACAGGGTGATTCAGGGGTCTCAGGGACATACATTCAAACTTTGTGGTGGTGGTAATGGCAGCACTGGTGGCGGCCCATCTCTATGGGACTTGCTGCACACTTGCAGGATAACTACATTCTCGGCAGAAACAATGACCCCATGGACAACTGGCAAACAAAACAATGTGTAAAGCCAGCAGTGACACAAACAGCATGGAAATCCATAGTTGTCCACCAGCAAACATTTAGTCTGAGCATGTTTTCAGTGCAGTGAGTTATATTATAAATGAATGTAGGACATGGCTATAAACCAGCAATATAAAAATGAACCAACATCTATTACCATTTGAGTATCAGGTAGCAGAAGTGGACAAAACCACACAGGGAAGAGAAAGCCAGGACACAGATATTATTAACAGCAGCACAGAGGATGAGGAGAAGGGATATGAAGGGTTGCTTTCATCTACCACTTTTGGGATCACCTCTATGACCACTGATTAATGTGTGTCAATAGTCTGAGAATAATGATAGCTTACATTAAACTCAAAGATAATAACTGTAATAATTGCTGTAAGAATACTATATATAGATATAATTCAGTCACACCACACCAGACTACCGCCATATACATCCACCACATTCATTGTAGGTTTTTTTTTAAATCCTTTTTAATTACATGCTTAACCATCATTGCAGCAAGCTTACAGAGAGACAAGTCTGATATTTATTTGTGTGAACAGGACTCAGGCTTGCCAAAAACAAGCCCTGAGTACATAATGTTTTGCAAGACTAAGGCTTGCAACATATACAAGGTCAGAGAAAATGCTGTACCAAGGTGTATCCCCTCCTTTCTCTTTTTCACAAATATTGCATAGTACAGTTGCTTATAAATGCACTGTACCTACCTCAAAGAAAAAATATTCCCACACCCATGGTTTCAGTTGGGGGAGTGGTGGAGAAGAATGGCCTTCTTCTTCTTCATCTCCACAGGCACCTTCACTGGTTGGGGCAGGTGATGCTGCTTCCTCAACATCATCACTGCAGTTAGGACCAGGATTATTGGTGGAAAGTGGAACAGGCCCATATCGCTGGTTGAGGAAACCAGTCCCATGATGGCCCCAGTGCTCATACTGTGGCTCACTAGCCCTCTCATCACTATCCTGCTGCTGAGACAGATGAAAGTTTGCAGCAAGCTCCACAATGTCACTGCTAGTGGTGGCGGCAATGACCACCCCCATTTGCAACTTTTTCACCCATTCCTTTTCACTTTAAACCAAAAACACCTTCATGTGCTCCTCTACACAAGCTGTTCCAACACCACCCTTGCTCTCATCAAGACCCCACCCATCTCTAGCTGCTGTATGGTTGTGGGTCTTCTTGGGGATGATGAAGTGGGGCTGAGGGACCCTTGTTAACACATTTGCCGTCTTCTCCTCAGATGAAAATGGCACACTGGCAGTAGTAGCAGCAGGCAGAAGCAGATGACCTGTGTTGCTCAGACAGCTACGAAGTTCGGCCTTCTTCAACACTTGTCCCCAGATCACAAGGGAGGGATGATGTTGGGGGACTCAGCCTCATTGGGTCTGGGGAATGTGGGGTCTTGGTCCCTTTAGCACTGGTGGTGCCACTGCTAGTAATAGTGAATTCATTGTCCTCCTGAGATTCACTAGCCCCAGGGTTCATCCAGCTTCTCACTTTTTCCAGCAGTGGTGGTGGTCATAGTGTTAGCATAAGGCAGTTTAGACAGCGCCCTTAGGGCACCACAGCGGAGGGACGCTGAAACAGTAGTGAGGTGACTGAGCGGTGCATACCTGGGAACTTGCCGGGTTTCACCTGGAGACTCCGGATTTAGAGCTCTGTCTCTGGGTCTCCGGATGAAGCCTTCAAATCTCCGGGTACCAATTAATGCTGACTTCATTCTTTCAATGCTTAATAATGTTTTAAAGTAGTATCATACTAGTCTATTGATGATCCTTGCAGCTTACCTGCACAGTGTATCCATCCAACCAGCTACCTCCGCTTGCCACACGACCCCTCACTGTCACCTGACTAAATGCGAGCCAGCCAATTGTTGCTGCTGGCATTGCTGAGGAAGAGGGAAATTGGCATCGCAGGGCAGCAGCATGATGCGAGGCAGTGAGTGGATGATTGAAGGCAGAGCATGGTCAGCGTAGGTCCTGGAAATGGAACCCCCGAACCTGTGACGGGCTAGGTGGAACAAAAAAAAAAACTGTGCCAGTATTGATAAGTTACATTTATTTTTTGGCAGAGCCAAGGATAAAATGATTGGTTCATATAAACAAAACGAAGAGAGAATACAGGCATTTAAGCACCAGGCCCACTCCAAAAAAGAACAAGAGCAAGTGTATATATGAAATCCCTGTAGAGGGAGTTTATAGCAGTAAAGAAATACTTAAAATATAACCTTTATTGCATAAAAATAAAAGAGAAAAAGGTGAATTTGATTAAAAACACTAAATCACACTGCCCTGGATACCCTGTCATTTATCCCATGTATATGTTTTGGTCCACAAAAGAAGGCAGACATGGTGCTCACTGTACTTGCCATAGAGGCCATCACACTGCAACTAACCTGTCTAACCTTGTAATCTCTGCCAATCAGAGCTTATTGGCTATGATATCAGCAGACAGCATTGAGTGCGTTGAGTCTGCTCCATATCATGTGAAGAACAGCCAAGAAATTCAGTGGTATAAGTAGAGGGCTATCTAGGAATATTCTGATCACAACTAATGGTTGCACATTTTCCATTTAAAGGAATAGTAATGCAAGTGTATAATATGTACAGTGAATTCACTTTACGTTTTTATTATTTTTTTCATCATGAGCAATTTTTTTACACTTTCATGTCCCTGATGACACATTACCTGAATTTCCATTTCCAGAGAGTTTTGTGGTTACAGACTATCAAAGCAAATACATTGTTAAATTCTCCCTGCATCATTGTATTTTCTGTTTGCTTTGTATGTTTTACAGTATATTTTTAACATTGTATCAGTAGACCTGTTTTCATGTTCACTTTCAGAAAGCTCTCTGCTCATTGTCAAGGACATAAAAGTGCAAGAAAATAAGTGATAATAAAAAAAGTATAAATAATCGGACATTGCATATTATGCACTTGAATAATATGTACATTCAAAATACAGAGTTGCTATGATTAACTATAGTGGGTGCCATCTTTTTCCCTGATAGATTCCAGATCATTACTATCTATCTATCTATCTATCTATCTATCTATCTATCTTTTTTGTGATATTATTCTTGTTTTGTTTAACACATACAATTTTGGAGGGAGAGATTTGATAGGAGGGCCCATTTTAAAAGATATTTCTTCGATGATTCCAATAATATCAAGAATGTAATTCCACGTTCTCCATCAAAAAATCTGCAAGATTTGTTTTATACATTAGAAAAACTGTGGGATGTAACTACCATAAGAAAGAAAAAGTAAGAAAATCAATAGGGGTCATAAGTATTATACGACAGGTTAGGGGAAGGACTGGCAACAAAATGCACCTTACATAACTTCTGGCAATCATGTTAGGAAGTTAGAAGGGAACAAGAGGATTCCTTACAACAATTATAAAAAGTATCTACTAGTTTGAAGCCATTGACAAATCCTAACTGAAATACTGTAAACAGTCCTAGGCATATGTTAGTAGTTTTTTTATTCACATTGGGTAGTTTTAGATGTGAAGATGTAGACCTGTCATTATATTTCACACAAAGTAGTGATAATGGTAGAGATAACATAGCATGGAACATGCATAAGAAGTGTGACCAACACTGTGGCTAACTAATATATATATATAATATAAAAGAATGCAGTGATATGCAGGGATAATGCCTGGAATATTAGTCCAAAGGGTATAGAACAGGTACAAAACAAAAAGACAAGAATCCAGCTAAATTAGTTGACAAGAAAATGATTGTTATCCACTTGAAAGGGCAACAAATGTATAGAAACAATACTATAACTTTCAAAATAGCCTGCAGATACTCCAGATCATTCAGATGGAAAACACTGTTGATAGTGCTATTATGTGTGTTAAACTGTATAACTGCATATTTACAGGATGATGGATTACATTTAAAAGACCCCTAACCTGAATAATCTTTATCACTGCCTGTAGATCAAACTGTCAACTGCCAAGCACAGAGGCTGATTTAATATGAAGAAATTAAACAATTCTGGGGCAAACCAACAACACCATAAGGGGCAGAAAAAAATTCTCATGATTTCACTTGGGCTTTTAACCCAAAGCCTCTGTAACATTTAAGACGTTTTAATAGACTACTAAACAGAATAAGCTAAGTCCAGTTTATTGCAGTCTCTAGTTCAAACTGTCAGTCAGTCAACGCCAAACACGTAGAAGCAATACAAGGTGACACGGCCTACACTATAGGACATAAATTGTTAATTTAAACTGGGCTTTTTACCTCTCAAATGCTAGAGAGGTCTTGGATGCATTGCATTGGAATATGTTGGAGACTTTGCTAGAATTCAAAGGGTTAAAATCACAATTTAACCCTTTGTGCATCAGTGTGGTTACTTGAGCAATGCATTGCATGCCCTTCTGGCATCCAAATGGTCAAATAATTTGGAATTTGTTTTTTTTTATTTGCCTCTTCTAGAGCTGTTGTTTAGATGCTGACTATTCAGCTGCCTAGTGCATACCTTTCAACCCCTTGCACATTAGAGGTCTTAAATGCACCACATCACAATGTGTGGAGACGTCTCTTTAATCTAATGAGGTTAAATTCACCCTCACCATCAATATAAAATTTTAATTCTGAGCCTGTCAGCAAGAGGAAGAAATAGGACTGTTATAAAGAAAGAAGTATAAAAAAAAATTACAGGCACGAGGTGAGGGGAAAGTTCAGGGATGGAGTTTGTGAAAGTTAAGTAATTTACATATATTTGCATTCATAACTTATACTAATTCTTCACAGTATGTTGAAAACTATGCATAATTAATTCAGGTGTAATGATCATAGATTACACTGCATATATGAAATATGTATAAAATAGCTGCAGAAAACAAATATATCATTGTTGCAAATTATACTTTTTAAAGCCAAATTATTAGTTTCTTCTTCATTAGACCTTTACAAAAACATATTTTCCTTTTTTTTCTATTTTATTCCTCTGGCTAAAGGCAAAAATGTATTCCTGTAACTGTTGTTCTACATTTTCTATAATTATTTCCCTAGACAACTTATCATTAAAAGTGGTGAATGATAATGACACTAAAATAAATTACAGAAAACTAAACTTCACATAGAAGAAATTATAGTATAATTCCCTTTATTTAAACTCTGTGCAAGGATTATGTTTGATCTTTGCTTGGTTAGCTTTTTATGTTTATTGGTGTCCCAAATACATTTTATGACAGTAAAATCTAAAGGTTTCTGCATACATATTGCTAAGTTTGTATGGGTAGTTAAATAACCAAGTAGTGCGGCCTTTGGGAGGTCATTGAGGGATTACAACAATAATTAAAGAGGACCTATCACCTTGAATGTAAGTTTATATATTTGAAAACTTATTTGAAGACTGCTTATGTATAATGTTAGCCATAAGGTTAGGAGATATATACTGTAGATTAGGAGATATTGATACTTTTATTTTTGAAAAGATGAAATGAAAATTTTTTTCAAAGTGGCACTGTATGCTAATTAAGATATTTTCTCCACTTTTGAGCTTAACTAGAATATGGTTCCACACAGAAACTGACTTTCACATTTAAATATATAATGTCTGGTGCTCAAAACATTAATCTCAATACACAGAACCATGGGCAATAATAAAAACACAAAAGACTACCAATCCAGAAGATAACTAGTCAACTGCTTTTAATCACAATACATCCAACCAATCCTATATTTAGTACAAAAATACAATAGTTGAAATATAAAGTTTAAATTCTAATATATATGGGATTTGATGGGATAAGCCAATTATCCCATCATATATACGTTTTACTAGAATATAAACTTTATATTTCAAATATTAAATTTTTGCACTAAATATAGGATTGGTTGGATATATTGTGATTAAAAGCAGATCACTAGTTATCTTCTGGATTGGTAGTGTTTTGTGTTTTTACTATTTCCCATGGTACTGTATATTGGGTTGGGATTAAAGCGATAGTAATACTTCGTTTTATCTTTATTTTATTTTGTAGACATTAAAAAAACATGAAGAACGATATGTCTTATCTCTCAAACCTTTATTGTTTAAGAGATATTCACAAGCAAAGTTTCCTCCTCCTGCCTCTTTTACCTAGTGTAAGCCATCTCTTCTCAGATGTGGAATGCAGTCCATAGACCAGACAGATAACAGCAGGGGACAATCTTCTTCATATGAGAACAATGAAAGCCCTGCCTCCCTTGACAAGTTTTTCAGGTTTTTCCCTTATCTTAACTGAAGATTGTCCCTCTCTGCAGTCTACCTGGGCACCTCCCTTCTGCTCTGGGGTGAGCAGTGTGACATCAGTAAAAGGGGTGGGAGGGGGACACATTGTCATTGAATTACTCTTGAACTCTCCAAAGTCCAAATACTATGATGACTAATTAGAGCTACTTTTATTATGAAACATTACTATCCCTTTAACCTTTTGAGTTCCAGATCTTATATATTTGTTACTTTTGACTGTTAGAGTGGGTGTCAGGGTTGGGCTGCACCAGTTATTCTTTTCTCCTTCCCGTCCTTCACTTTTTGAGCCACATTATATATTTCAGTTGACTTTCACATTTAGATTTCATAAATAAATGTATCAATATCTGTTAAATTTGAATCTGCTGAAGATTTTGGCTAAATGTACATAGACAGTTTTGGATAAAGTTTTCAGTTATGCAATCTTGAGTTCAAGGTGACACATCTAATTATTTAATTATTTATTTGTTTTAACCAGAATAGAATTCATGAAGCTGTAGATGTATACACCATTTTTCAATTCCAAATGGCTAATCAAATATTATGTTGGTCACAAAAAACATATATGATCGGTAACAAATTAGACTTGTGGAGAATCTTCCCCCATGCAGCTTCTTTAAATCTCTCTCATCCTGTGATGTGTTATGGCTGCAACCTCAGTTCTAGCAGATCCTGTCTCCAGGTACTGTAGTGCATGAAAGCAGTAGAAACAAATATGGTGCTAAAGTGTTATATGGAAACTGAAGGCATTAACTTGTAATTGGCAAGAAAAATATTAAGGTGTTGATGGCAAAAGATGTTGCTTTAATAAATAAGACACAATAAAATATGACAAAACAAATATAAAATCATTCTATTATTTTTTATTTATTAAAGTAACAGCTTTGTTACCTCAGCATCCTAAAGTTTGTCTCTTTCCGGTCGAGAAATGTTATCATCCAGGATATCCTAGTGAGTGGGTTACAAATCCCCTGACTGCCATCAGACTAATGTTAGCTGAATAACACAAGAGTGCAAGAGTAATATTTTGCTTCTGTATAGAACAAGTCAATGCCCACTATGTTTCTGAAAAACAGATGAGCACACCTGATTGGTTTCAACAATTTTGTTTTTAACCCTTTGAGTGCCAAGTGGGTACATTGTACGAGTTTGGACAGCTGTACCCGCTGTGCCAAGCTCGTACGATGTACCCACTAAAATGCGGTCACTGCATGAGCCGGTATAACCGGCATGCAGTGGCCGCATTTAAAAAAAAAAAAAGCTGGGCAATCGTGGGGGGACATGAGGATCACTCCTCATGTCCCCCCTGTTATTGATCTCCCAGCCGATCGCGCTGGGAGATCAATAAAAGAAGAGGAGAAGCGCAGCTGAAGCGCAGCTTCTCCTCTTCCTTCTCTCCTACCCGAACTTCCGGGTAGGAGTGGGCGGGACCGGGGGAAGCCTCCCAACGTCATCAGTGACATGTCACTGATGACGTTGGGGAAGTTTCCCCGGTCCCATTCACTCCTACCGGTGGTAGGAGTGAAAGGCAGGAGAGCTTCTGCTCTCCTGCAGTCGCCAAATTGGTCTCCCAGCCTATCGGCTGGGAGATCAATTACTTGGGGGACACCAGGAGGGGTCCTGATGTCCCCCACGAGGTCTGAATATATTAAAAAATAAAATAAAAACAAAAAAAAAACAAAACTAACCCTGTGAGTGCCGCAGTGGTCCCCAGCACATTGCTTTGCAATGTGCTGGAGACCCTTGTAGCACTCACAGGGTCATTTTTTGGGGTTTTTTTTTTTTTTTTTTAAAGACCTCATTGGGGGGATCAGGGGGAATCCTGATGCCCCTCAATGAGGTCTATTATTAAAAAAAAAAAAAAAAAAAAATTTTTAACCCTGTGTGTGCCACAGGGGGGGTCCAATGCACCCCCCCCCCTCCTGTGGCACACACAGGGCTTCTATCATTACTTTGTTACTAGAGATTGTTGGGGGGCCATCAGGATTGGTCCTGATGGCCCCCCAACAAGCTCTGATTACAAAGTAATAATAAAAAAAAAATTAACCCTCTGAGTGCCAGAAGGGTCCAATGCATTGCTTTGCAATGCCCTGGAGACCCATGTGGCACTCACAGGGACATTTATTTTGATTCCTTTTATTTATTTTTTTTAAGACCTCATTGGGGGAATCAGAGGGGTCCTGATACCCACCAATGAGGTCCATAATAAAAAAAATGTAAAGAAAAAAAAATTAACCCTGTGTGTGCCACAAGGGGGGCCAATGCAGCCCCCCTTCTGCGGCACACACAGGGCATTTATCATTACTTCGTTATCAGAGATTGTTGGGGGGCCATCATGATTGGTCCTGATGGCCCCCCAACAAGCTCTGATTACCAAGTAATGATAAAAAAAAATTAACCCTCTGAGTGCCACAAGGATCCAGTGCATTGCTTTGCAATGCGCTGCAGACCCCTGTGGCACTCACAGGGTCACTCTGTTTGTGGACATATATATTTTTTTTACTAAGACCTCATTGGGGAGGGATCAGGGGGTCCTGATGCCCCTCAATGAGGTATATAATAAAAAAAAATTAAATCAAAAATTAACCATGTGTGTTCCACTGGGAGGGGGGGTTCAATGCAGACCCCCTTCCTGTGGTACACACAGGACTTTTTATCATTACTTTGTGATCAGAGCTTGTTTGGTGGCCATCTGAATACAAAGTAACGATAAAAAAAAATTAACCCTTTGTGTGCTGGACACCCCTGTGGCACATAAAGGATTTTTTCCCCCTTTATTTTTTATTTAGACCTCATTGTATGGGTTCTGATGCCCCCAACGAGGTCTACACAAAAATATTGGGGGAAAAAGCCCCAAAAAATGCACGTGCAACAGGAAGGGGGTCCAACGCAGTGCTTTGTATGAGGGGACATACAGTGCACAATGGTAGTCAGAGATCTCCCATACACACTATCAGACACTGCCCCACCATCACCACCATCCTTGCTCCTCTGCTCATACCCACACACACTGCCTAATCCCTCACCCTCTCACACATTTTGTTAGACTTGTAGTCACAGGTCCGCACATACACCGGCTGACGTCCTAGCTTCTTTCATCTGTTAGCCATAAAATCACACATACACTGTTTGTTTTCCCATTTCTGTTTCACTGGTAGCTACGCTCTTGTAGCGTAAATTGGTATGTGAACCCAGAGCAGTGGGGTACCATTTTTTTTTGGCTGGCAAGAAGTCCTCCTAGGAAATCCCACGCCATTGAACCATTTTAGTATCTTTGAAGTGACTGATGTGTAAAACAAATGTTTGTTTTTCTTTCCTGTAGCACCACATTCTGGAAATAGTTGTTCCAAATAACTTAGGGGTACAAAGGCAAGTGACCCCTTATTAGATGCGGCAGGTTGTCTTCTTTCCAAAATGGTATGGTTTATCTACCTTTTCTTCAATTCTGAAGGTGTTATAGCCATTTTTATACAGGCAAGTCAGGTTTGAGAAAATGTTAGAAACATCAGAGGTTGTAGTAGGTGTAGTTTTCTACTTCTAGCACCCCCTAAGGTAGTTCAACTCATATCAATGGGGTGTCGTTTGACTCCTAAGAGCACTAGCAAACAAATGCAGTTGAAAATTCCATGGTTTTCACAGAGCTCCATACATTTAAAGGGGCAGAAATGTAAAAAAAAGCATTTTTTTTCATTAGCGCCACCTCCTGGAAGCATTTGTGCATAGCAGCCTTTGGGTAAGAAGGCAAGTGACCCCTCATTAGATGCGGCAGGTTGTTTTCTTTTCAAAATGTCATTGTTTCTCTACCTTTCCTGCATATCTATTATGGTTATAACCATTTTAGTGCAAGCAGATAATTTAAAAAACAAAAGTGTCAGGTTTACGTTCGTGTTCCTAGCACCCACATATTGTATGTTAACCCACACAAATGGGCTACCATTTTTCTCATGATGGTAGCAAGTACTGAATACAGCAGGAAATGTTATGGTTTTCAAAGATTTTAGTATCTTTGAAGTGGTGGAAATGTAAAAAAACCTGTATTTATTCCCATAGCGCCACCTTTTGGAAATATTTGTGCACTTCAGCCCAGGGGGTAGAAAGGCAAGTGACCCCTCATTTGATGCGGGAGAATGTCTACTTTCCAAAATGGTATACCTTTTATACCTTTCCTTCATGTCTCTAACAGTTATGGACATTTTAGTACAAGCAGCCATTTTCGAAGAAGCAAACAGGTAGGTGTAGTTATGTGCTTCTGGCACCCCTAAGGTAGGTCGACTCATTCCAGTGGGGTGTCATTTTTCTCCTAAGAGCACTAGCTAATGAATACAGTTGGAAATACCATGGTTTGCACACATTTCAGTACATTTGAAGGGGCAGAAATGTAAGAAAATGCCTTTTTTTTTCATTAGCGCCACCTTCTGGAGGCATTTGTGCACTCCAGGCTTGGGGTAACAAGGCAAGTCACCCATCATTAGATGCGGCAGGGTGTCTTCTTTTCAAAATGGTATGGTTTGTGTACCCTTTCTTCACTTCTGTAGTTGTTATAACCATTTGTGTACAGACAAGTAATGTTTGAGAAAATGTTAGAAAAATGTGAAGTTGTAGTGGGTGTCGTTTTGCACTTCTAGCGCCCCCTGAGGTAGTTAAACTCGTACCAATGGGGTGTCATTTTTCTCCTAAGAGCACTAGCTAATGAATACAGTTGGAAATACCATGGTTTGCACACATTTCAGTACATTTGAAGGGGCAGAAATGTAAGAAAATGCCTTTTTTGTTTCATTAGCGCCACCTTCTGGAGGCATTTGTGCACTCCAGGCTTGGGGTAACAAGGCAAGTCACCCATCATTAGATGCGGCAGGGTGTCTTCTTTTCAAAATGGTATGGTTTGTGTACCCTTTCTTCACTTCTGTAGTTGTTATAACCATTTGTGTACAGACAAGTAATGTTTGAGAAAATGTTAGAAAAATGTGAAGTTGTAGTGGGTGTCGTTTTGCACTTCTAGCGCCCCCTGAGGTAGTTAAACTCGTACCAATGGGGTGTCATTTTTCTCCTAAGAGCACTAGCTAATGAATACAGTTGGAAATACCATGGTTTGCACATATTTCAGTACATTTGAAGGGGCAGAAATGTAAGAAAATGCCTTTTTTTTTCATTAGCGCCACCTTCTGGAGGCATTTGTGCACTCCAGGCTTGGGGTAACAAGGCAAGTCACCCATCATTAGATGCGGCAGGGTGTCTTCTTTTCAAAATGGTATGGTGTGTGTACCCTTTCTTCACTTCTGTAGTTGTTATAACCATTTTTGTACAGACAAGTAATGTTTGAGAAAATGTTAGAAAAATGTGAAGTTGTAGTGGGTGTCGTTTTGCACTTCTAGCGCCCCCTGAGGTAGTTAAACTCGTACCAATGGGGTGTCATTTTTCTCCTAAGAGCACTAGCTAATGAATACAGTTGGAAATACCATGGTTTGCACATATTTCAGTACATTTGAAGGGGCAGAAATGTAAGAAAATGCCTTTTTTATTCATTAGCGCCACCTTCTGGAGGCATTTGTGCACTCCAGGCTTGGGGTAACAAGGCAAGTCACCCATCATTAGATGCGGCAGGGTGTCTTCTTTTCAAAATGGTATGGTTTGTGTACCCTTTCTTCACTTCTGTAGTTGTTATAACCATTTGTGTACAGACAAGTAATGTTTGAGAAAATGTTAGAAAAATTTGAAGTTGTAGTGGGTGTCGTTTTGCACTTCTAGCACCCCCTGAGGTAGTTAAACTCATACCAATGGGGTGTCATTTTTCTCCTAAGAGCACTAGCTAATGAATACAGTTGGAAATACCATGGTTTGCACACATTTCAGTATATTTGAAGGGGCAGAAATGTAAGAAAATGCCTTTTTTTTCATTAGCGCCACCTTCTGGAGGCATTTGTGCACTCCAGGCTTGGGGTAACAAGGCAAGTCATCCATCATTAGATGCGGCAGGGTGTCTTCTTTTCAAAATGGTATGGTTTGTGTACCCTTTCTTCACTTCTGTAGTTGTTGTAACCATTTGTGTACAGACAAGTAATGTTTGAGAAAATGTTAGAAAAATTTGAAGTTGTAGTGGGTGTCGTTTTGCACTTCTAGCGCCCCCTGAGGTAGTTAAACTCATACCAATGGGGTGTCATTTTTCTCCTAAGAGCACTAGCTAATGAATACAGTTGGAAATACCATGGTTTGCACACATTTCAGTACATTTGAAGGGGCAGAAAAGTAAGAAAATGCCTTTTTTTTTTCATTAGCGCCACCTTCTGGAGACATTTGTGCACTCCAGGCTTGGGGTAACAAGGCAAGTCACCCATCATTAGATGCGGCAGGGTGTCTTCTTTTCAAAATGGTATGGTTTGTGTACCCTTTCTTCACTTCTGTATTTGTTATAAACATTTTTGTACAGACAGGTAATGTTTGAGAAAATGTTAGAAAAATTAGAGGTTGCAATAGGTGTAGTTTTGTACTTGTAGCGCCCCCTGAGGTAGGTGAACTCATACCAATGGGGTGTTATTTTTCTCCTAAGAGCACTAGCTAATGAATACAGTTGGAAATGCCATGGTTTTCACACATTTTAGTTCATTTGAAGGGGCAGAAATGTAAGAAAATGCCTTTTTTTTTCATTAGCGCCATCTTCTGGAGGCATTTGTGCACACCAGGCTTGGGGTAACAAGGAAAATCACCCCTCATTAGATGCAGCAGGTTGTCTACTTTCCAGAAATATATAGTTTTATATAGTTATTCCACTGTTTTAGGGTAGTTTTACCACAAAAACCCTAGAATGCGCATATTAGTTTATAAAGTTGAAAATGTCAATTTGCGCTGCTGGTGATTAGGGCTCTACGCTAGCCATGGACGTAGGTAAAACTATACAAATTTGGTATTTTTTTACTCGGGGGACTCGACGCTTTTTCAAATAATTGAAACTTTTTCAATCAAGGTAAATGTTTTTGATACATAGTATGTGATTTTAGCAAAATGAGTAAATTTTCACTTTTTTTTGTCATTATGACATCATAGCTTTTTGCACGATGTAAAATTCTCTTCATGTAAGGTATCACAAGAAAGCTCAATTCGTTCTGAAAAAAACAATATATAGTTTTCCATATGTAACTAAAAATCCCCAGAGGAAATCAAGCCTAAACGGAAGGATAGCAAAAATGTTGAAAAAGTGTCTGGCCTGCAGGGTTCAGAAAATGGCCCGAGCCTCTGGCACTGAAAGTATAATTTTGCTCTTTCTATACTTTCATGAATATGAGCACAATTCAGCCTCAGTGATTGATTGTGATAAATGATGTTTAGTGTTGAGCGAGCACCCCGATGCTCGGGTGCTCGGGTGCTCTGACCGAGCACCCCCTGAGGCTCGAGTGCTCGGCCGAGCACCCGAGCCCCATTGACTTCAATGGGGCGACACCAGGCACCCCCTGCTCTGATGAGGGGAGGGTGCCTGGTCAATGCCCCCTTCATCTCCGCTATGCCCCCTTCATCTCTGAATGCCCCCTTCATCTCCGCAATGTCCCCCTTCATCTCCGCAATGTCCCCCTTCATCTCCGCTATGCCCCTCTTCCACAATGTCCCCCTTCATCTCCGCTATGCCCCTCTTCCACAATGTCCCCCTTCATCTCCGCTATGCCCCTCTTCCACAATGTCCCCCTTCATCTCCTCTATGGCATAGAGGAGATGAAGGGGGACATTGTGGAAGAGGGGCATAGCGGAGATGAAGGGGGACATTGTGGAAGAGGGGCATAGCGGAGATGAAGGGGGACATTGTGGAAGAGGGGCATAGCGGAGATGAAGGGGGACATTGTGGAAGAGGGGCATAGAGTCTATGCCCCTCTTCCACAATGTCCCCCTTCATCTCCGCAATGCCCCCTTCATCTCCGCAATGCCCCCGTACCTCCAGTCCCTGGTGGTCCAGCGGAGCGTCTTCTGATCTGTGCCTCTTCCGGCACAGATCCCCGCCACCCGAACATGGCGGGAGAGCACATGGCGGTACTCGACGAGTACCGCCATGTGCCGAGCAGAGCGATGCTCGAGCCGATCCGAGCATCGGCCGAGCACGCTCGCTCAACACTAGTAGTGATATAGAATTAATTATTAATATACGCATTGAATGTTCTAACTTGAGAATGTTCAACCTATTCATTAAAGATATCTAACAAGTATGTTTTTTTTTCTATTTCTCATTGGTCCATTCTCCCATATGAAAAGCGGTACATAAATGTGATAAAACACTTGTGCTACACTAGTACATAGCTTGTGGACATCTATGTTTAACACTCACTAATCATTGCATGGCTATTATGCACATCACATCTGCTATATATTCAGCCACAACATGCTTCAAACTAAGTCTCTATGGACCAAAAATTATTGTTTCATTTTCTTGCACCTTTATACATCCTTCCTCCTCAAACTTTTTAGTTAACAGTGTGTATCTTTTGGTAGCATTGAAACTTTCTCACTGTTATGTGATTTTTTTTTCACAATTTAGATTGTTTAGCTCTCTGACCATAATCCCGCATTCACCTGAAGAGACATGTTTGGTCTGGCAATCAGCTTCTCAGGCAAATATGCACTGCCATGGACCACCATATTGAACTTCAGTGCCATGGTGGGGCTTATCCATTGACAGGGGAATATGCACTTAAGTTTGATCCTATGGTGAAGTGTGTCTAATGATATGAGAAGACCAAGGAGAACTTGGCACAGTTGAGTGAAAGGAGTTTGGGGTCCTTGAATCAATCTACAGAGAATCACTTATATACATGAACCTAATATCCAGTGCTAAATTAAAATTATTTGCAATAACTAATCAACACAGAACTGATTTATAGTGGTCATTAGGATTTTTGTACATAATAAGGTAAGTGACTCTTATTATTAGGAGATTTTATATTTCCTTTAATTGATCCATCTTTGATGTCTTAAAATGTGCCAACCCTCGGTCCTTTAGGAACACTGTTTGAGAGCATGGCTTTTTAGTAAATGCAATATAATGTAGGTAGGAGACACATTAGTGCAATGCATGCTTTATTTACATGACATAAAGCAAAGAAGAAATGTATCCACAGACCGGTATTGTAACAAACCATCAATTTCACACAAATCATGTGTAAAATAGGGTTTCTACTGAGTTGTATGCTTGAAAGGGTAAAAATCCAATGATAAAAATTTCACAATATTTGTTTTTTTATAGCTGCTGACAGAGCAATGGAAATCAGATAAGAAGGGAAGGTAATGTTCGAATGTCCCAGGTTTCTGATTTAGTTTAATTTCCTGTACAAATGTAGCCATGGATGATGCAAAGAGGATGAATTTATTCAATGTGTTAACCTGTTCTTATTTTTAAGGAGGTTGTGAAAAGTCAGGGGAGGGCTTGCCAATTGTAGCCTGGGGGGGGGGGCAGATACAATTAAATGGCTCATTTTTACTGTTGCCCCATACAGCCCACCCAGGTCAGGTACAAACAAGTGACCCACCCAGGTCAGATACAGTCAAGCCCACCCTCCTTTTTTACTTAAAAATGCCCCATATTAATTGGAGGGGGGGGGAATTTGATGCATTCATGGGGTTAAATGTTATTTAAAAAATTGGCAAATTGGGAATCTTCATTTTATCCTCTATTCTACAGATGATTTGCTCCACAAATGCCTATGAATTAAAAGATAAAACGTTTATTTTATTGCTTTATTTGCTTTGTTTTCTTATATAAAAAATATTAATTTGTACCAAAAATGCAGATAGTTTTTTGGCACAGAAAAGCACTACTTTGACTTTATACATCAGGCCCTGCCTTGGTTTGTCACTACATCTGTGAGATGGGCATAGGGTGGGAGAAACAAGGGCACAAAGTGTAGGGAACATAAAGGGGCAAAGCTGAGCAACAGTGGGCAGATATACATAGGAGGAGGGTGATGTCCTTCGTGACAATAATAAATGGCCTTGCTACCAGACTCTGGATGGAATAAAATTGCTCTCCAGATTGTTTGACAGAAGCAATAGTAATATCAGTTCAACTGCCTGGTGTCACTCCCATTCACCTGTGACCCCTTCTCCTCATTGGTGTGCACGCCTTTATCTACCTGCTCTGCCATCTTACCTGTGCTCGATATTTGTGCTTCTGAGTTGCAGCTTCTGATCTTCAGTGTTTCCAGTTTCCTGTGTACCGAATCTTGGCATGTCTTGACCTTACTCCTCGTCTGCCGACTTGATCATCCCTCCGACTTCGACCTGGCTTGTCTTCTGACCAAGCTTCTGTTTATACCTCTAGGATCTCCTCCTGTGTGGTTCCGACCTTCCTTGCCAGCAGCAGGTTCCAGTTTGCAATAAGCATCCCTCCAGCCACCTTCTACCTGTGTGTCCTGCTTGTTGAATCATCCTTGTCGACTTCTCACACCTCAGGCCTTCTGACTGGTTGAGGTCAGCATTGTCGGTTTGTACCTCTGACTAGTGGAGGGTGTGATTAGGCCTTGCTTGACTCCCTTCCTCCTTCCTGTCTGACTTGTCGAGGGTGTTGTAGGTCGTAGTTTCTAAGACCTCCGTCTCCGGGCTTTCCAACAAGTCAAGGGTTTGGGAGTCGAAGACTTCAACTCCGAGCCCCGGGAGTCAAATACATTATCTCCGACTTCATCTCCGAACCCCGGGTGTCGAATACTAAATCTCCGACTTCATCTTCTAGCCTCGGGAGTCGACCTCCATATCTCCGACTTCATCCCTGAGCCTCAAGAGTCGAATTCTATTTCTACGACTGCGTCCTTCACTTTTTTTTTTTTCTTTGTTTGTATCTTGAAGTGTGAGGTTCTTCTGCATCTGAAGAAGTGGCAAGTGGGCCACGAAACGTTTTGCTTGGTTGAACCTTTTCTTTTAAACAGTGTTGTTTTATCTCTTGTAAGCTCTTTATGAGCATTTGTTATTTTATTTTTTAATTAAATACAACTTTGAAAGCAACTGCAGCACAGCCCTCTTTGGATTCCTGAGAGACCTGGAGAGACCTGAGCAGAGACAGGTTAATTCTCTCTGCATGTGAGATTAGTTACTGAAGGGTATAAGCCCTTAAGTAACATTCACTTTTGTGAGTATAACTATATACATATACATTTGTATTTGTTACCTAAGGATAATAGGCACAATTGGGCGCCCACCTATTTGTGTTTTCTTCTAAGAACTGGAAGTGGCTGCAGGAGACCCACAGTCCGGCACCTGGGTATTTTCATCCAGGCACATACTGGGCAAGATGAGACAAAGTCGGACATGTCTGTTTTCGGTTCCAGCCACCAGAAATACTGGGAGATAAGCTCAAGAGTGTAGTGAACACCAGGATAACCTGCCATAACAGAACCCAGACTAATTATGTCTGAGTCACAAAATAGTCATTGGATGGCAAGGAGATACAGTAAGGATAAGCCTACTGAGGTGGGTAAGGAAAGCTGTGGACCATGATGATATGACGACATGAACTTATGGCACTATAGGCTCATTAGTGAGAGAGGAGTGCGAGAGGTGCCAGCTGAAACCATCATGACAGAGCATCGGCCTTCACGTTGTTTGACATAGAAATCTAAGAAATAATAAATTAAAATGGGAAAAGAACAAAGCCCAACGGGTCTGGAGGGTGTTCAGTCACTTGGCAGAGAATAGAAATATTGGTCAGTCAGAATTGTGACAACATGGGGTGATCCCTCAAGCAGATACTGCCACTCGTCTGAAGCCAACTTAATGGCTACTAGTTCTCTGTTATCGGTGTCATAATTCCTGTCTGTTGATGAAAAGCATCGAAAAAAATAGAAACACAATGGAGAATCCATGAGACAGCAAATCGCTGTGACAGAACAGCTCTAGCAGCTGTCTTAGAGGCAACAATCTCAGGAGTAAATGAAGCATATGGATCCGGGTATCTCCATGAAAAAGATTCCTACACCAGAAGGAGAAGTGGACTCTTGTATAAACCCTCTGGCAAGTAAATGGAGTGTGTGTGGGTCCGGGTATCTCAAGGTGGGATGGATGACTAAAAACAAGCTGTTCTTTAACACAAACAAAACAGCCACAATGGTGTCCTCATACTGATAAATTAACATCCAATATCCTAAAATAGGTGATCTATTTAGAGACAAATCATGTGTAAGACCCCTGATAAGAAAATGTATTGTTCAACAGATGTTTTTGCCAGTCATAGACTATGGGCATGTAGTCTATTTTTCTGTGCCACAAATCCATCTGTGCAACCTCAACATGTTTATAATTCATTAGGCACATTGTCCTCCAATGTAATTACACTACCCATTATTGTGATTTGTTTAAAGAAATAAATTGGCTAAAACTCAAATCTACATGTACCTTTTACCTATCTTGCCTAGTTTATATTCACTTATCTGGAAAATAGATGTGTGTGGTAAAAAAAAATGTGTTTTATCCGAATCATTCATTAAAAATGTTTTTCATTCTGCAAAAACAAATTTTGTTTGCCATTACATTCTGTTGTTAGAATTTCATTGAAAATTTTGGTTGCCGGATGATACTCATTCACCAATAGTTCAAATGCTCCTGCCTCATTCCCTAGTGTGACAACTGAGCAATATTTAGTCAAATAAAATAAATTACATCACATGTAGCCCACTCTTACTTAAGTTAGGGAAGACAAATTAAAGTACTATTATTAAATAGAAGTGAGAAGAAGACGTGTTATTAACTCAACTAGTAAAAAATTGTGTGACTTTTTCATTTTAAAGACAAAATTAAAGACATTTTTAACATCAGAATTTTAAGGACAAACTCATTTTACTAGTATTTTTAATTCTTTAAAGGGATAGTAATACTTCGTTTTAACTTTATTTTATTTTGTAGGCATTAAAAAAACATGAAGAATGATATGTCTTATCTCTCAAACCTTTATGGTTTAAGAGATATTCACAAACAAAGTATCCCCCCCCCTGTTCAACCAGATCAGAAGGAAGGTGCCCAGGTAGACTGCAGAGAGGGACAATCTTCAATTAAGATAATGGAAAAAGCTGAAAAACTTGTCAGGGGGGGAAGGGCTTTCATTGTTTTCATACAAAGAAAATTGTCCCCTTCTGTTATCTGTCCTGTCATACAACCTGATCCACATCTGAGAAGAGATGGCTTACACTAGGTAAAAGGGGCGGGGAGGGGAACTTTGCTTGTGAATATCTCATAAACCATAAAGGTTTGAGAGATAAGACTTACATCATTCTTAATGTTTTTTTAATGCCTACAAAATAAAATAAAGTTAAAACGAAGTATTACTATCCCTTTAAAGCACATTTTCAAATGTGATATTTACTTGTGAAAGTACTGTCCTTCTTTTACCACCAACTCCCATTCTGACAATGTTTTCATTATGATGGCTTTTTGAATACATCGCACCCTTAGATCGCCCACAGGACATTCCCCCACACAAAATCAATCATTATAAGGAGTGGGAACTTCATTTTTAAGGCACTGATATGCAGTACTACTATACTAGACTTAGACTTACTAAAATGCAGGTAGATGAGATGATCAAATTGCCTGTGACATTACTTCTCTTCTGGTTGCTAAATTGCAAGTAAGGAAAATGTTCTGCATCCAGATTATATAAATTTGAGGGGCTTTCCCCTTGGAAGTCAGGATTGGACAGAATATAAAATGCATCACAGATAAAATAAATATGTACAGACTGCTGCAACAATCCACTCCACTTCATACCAGTATTGTATTAGCTATTCTGTGTAACAATCACTTCTTCTATCTAATCTCCTACAAACAGTCCATTTTCAATTTCCCTTTTAAAAGCAGGTAAAGGAATGAACAAATTGATTTTGTGCAAAACAAAAATTTATATAAATCTCATAAAACCACCTGTATTTAGTTTAATTCCAAATGTGTTACAAAACAAATGCACAAGTCTACTGGAAAGCTACCAGACTACCTGAGCAGTGTGTTCATTCCAGCTCTCCATACTACTTATAACTTCTTCTCAACTACTAACAACTCACTGAGCATTTCATGCTACAAGAAATAAGTCAGTCAAGCCTGGAAGAACCTATGTTGGGTTATCAGATATATATTCTATAAATATCAAAAGAGCATTTTTTCATTGTGTCAGACCATAAGCTACAAAACTCAAGGATAAATCTACCGGTGATGGTTATATTTTGTATACAAAAACCCTGTGGAATTTGGCATGGCCTGTAGCAATTAGACAGATATTCTCCATGGAGATATAGACTCACCAAACACTTTATTTATCTTACTTCATGATATATATCTATAGGGATTTTACCCACTTTCTGGCCTGCTGGTGTATCAGTGAACAAAATCTTGGGGGCGTCCTCAGTTGTAAGATGGAAATTTGTTTTGTTTCCAACAGAGACCATAGGGCGTTGTGCTAAAATCATATAAATCCTCTGCCATCATCCAAAAGATTAGGGTTTGAAGAAGATAGACCCAGTGAAGTCTAAGTCATAGTCCCTTCTTCTTTGGTTTAAGAAAATTCAGCAAAACACTGTGTGTACAGTTTTGTGGATGCTACCCATTGGTTCATGTAGCCCGTAGAACTTTAAAACAAAGATATAATCCTTTAGGGTACATGCTCAAACAAATGAAAAAAAGTTTCTGAGTGCAAGTAGGATGCAGTCCAAATATGTTTCTAATAACTGCACTCACAGATCTTGAAAAATAATCAGCAAACTTTATTCCATAATCCAATAACAAATAAAGTAAAAGATTGTCAGAACAAAGCTTAGGTCCTCACTGGACCTTCCATCTGTCCTCTCCTATTTACCCCTTTTGGGAAACGTTACTCTTGGCACCCAAATGAATCCATCCTCATCGAAATGTGAAATATATATATAAAAAAAAAATCTATGATTTAAAGTAAATAATTTCAACAAAACAAGTGTTATTAACCCTTTGACAGCGAGAAGGGTGCTCAATGCATTGCTCACCCCTCTGGCCCTCAAAGAGTTAAAATATCCTCATAATAACCACTAAATTGGGAACACAAATATAAAAACACATTTAACCCCTTCATGCCGGATAAATCCATTTCACACACGGCATGTAAATAATCTGTGAATACTGGAAAGATGATACATTGTTTGACACCTTATCCTTAGTTACTGGTATCCACAGAACCAACCATACACCTTGGTTACTGGTATCCACAGAACCAACCATACACTGTTTGCTTTTGCTCTCTCTCTTATTGGGACACACAGGTGGATCAATTAACTCTTTGAGTGCCATTGAAATGTCCAATGCATTGCAAAAACAATGCACTGGACACCTATCCGACATTCAGATGGATGGCATGCCTGAGAAAAAAAATCACATTGATATAAATGGGGCCTTTTACGCCTTGATTATAGACTGCAGGGCACTTAAAATGTTTCTGTCTATAGAGATTATTAACACTGAGGCCCTAACTGGTGTTTGAGCATGTTTTATTTTTTCACTTGACCAAGTTTGAGTTTGCTGATTCAGCTGAGGTAGGCCAGAAGAAAGGGGCTTAGGGTGAGTTAGGGACAGGGTAGCTTGGGCAAAGGATTCTGGGAAAAGTGGATGGGAGCAAGAAGGGACACGTCAAAGGAAAAGTCAGAGCACCACCGATATGTTGCATAGTAATTCTGAAGTTTGGTGCCGAAACAAAGCCTCAAACCTCCTCCCCTTAGAAATTCCTCATGATTCCCCAAAGAGTCAGGCCTGCCATTTTGTGAGCCACTGCCATACACAAACACACTTTGGTAGTAATGCACAGGAATGTCCCTATGAAGTCTGAGGTTGTGTTACAGGCACTGGTAAGCTTCAGTATACATGCATGCTTTGGGCACTGGGAAGAAGTCAGCATTCTCTTTGCAATAGATCTTGGATGGCCAGCTCTTCTCAGTGTTGCCTATTTCATGTTTGCTTCAAAATTCTGCTTTTCCATTATAGTGCAAATATTCTATAATAATATATTCTGTTCTAGAATAATAATATTCTGTTTCAGTTTTAGTTTGGCATTAAATGGCTGTTTTGTATTATTGCTGCAAGAGTATTGACTTCTTGGCCTGTTTTTCTGAAATCTGATGTATGGTGTCTCCAGTCCTATATGCCTTATGTTCAGACAGGCATAGGTAAATTAGTGGAACTTCAAAAGCACTACAAAGTCTAAACAATAATCATTATCAGGAAAGTCTTAAATATGCTGTATAATAAACATCTTCATATGTATTAAATTCTACAACATGCTGTACAGAAGAACCACTCAGATCACAATAAACTTTATGTACTGGCTTCCAGCAGCAAGGTTCCAGTGAAACCAAAGAGCAGTGGTACTTCTAAACTACTTTGGAATAAGCTTATACAAATGTGAGTCTCTGGTTAAATTACAGTGTAGGAATTTATGTGTGTGTGTATGTGCAAGCAAGTGCACACACTCCCTGATGCACTAAGAATTGAGGAATTTTGTTCCCTATGGAGCAATGAACTGCAATGTAGGGTGCAAAGAAAAGAAATGTTGTCAAAGCAGTAGCAATGTATGCAAGCATACAGGGTGCCATCAACGATTAGAGAAATTACCATTATTTATAAAGTATATGGCCATCTCCATAATAAAGTCCTATCAATAGCATTAAAAAAACATGCTCATATGCAATTCATTATACATAAGTCTTTTAAACCAGAGGCCATTGTCATTTCCCTTCCTTAAAATGCAATCCTAGTACATCAATTCCTGAAAACACACACACACAGTTGGAGAACTAGCTTCTGTCTCTATCACTTTCTGTATTGTGTTGCCTTTCTCTTTGAATGGATACATGGAAAGCATATTTTATGGACAATTATTTAATGATTTTAAAAAAGCTAGAAGGTATATCACTATGCCCACAGGATTTCTCAGTTTTACCACTCATGCTGCTAAAATACATTTATGTAGAATGCAGACAACTCAGCTATATGAAATAAACTAATGGCATACTTAGCTAATTTACAATTTTTGAAAGCCTTTGGATAGAAATGATTAGTCTTGGGACTTCTGATTTTAAAATGTGAATATATCCTCTAATGAAGTCTTTTATGAGGTCCAGGAGCATCTGATTGCATTGACGTTTAGCAGTCTGCAATCATGCTAACATTAACATGGTTTACCGTACCTTGAATAAGAATATAATGGCTCTTTATTGTTCCTTTCAGATTGGCTGCCCAAGTGATGGCAGAATACTATAGAATTTAATATACTGGCAATTGCACACACTTTACATAGCCTTGATATCTTGAGAATATTAACTCACCATATTCCTCTTTGTCATCTCCATGTACATTATGTACATTATTGGAAAAATAGAACCTTGAAGAACATTCTAAAACTAGTGTATCAAACATGATGTGCATAGTTTGCTTAATTTTATTCACATTTCTCAATGAAAGTTTACAAACTATTATTTTTGTTAATAATCAATGCTCGAATTGATCACTTATAGATTACATGAAGAACTTATCTCATAACTACTGTAACTTGAGCTCATGGCTGAATGGCAAACTAAAGTGAAAGAATCTCTTAGCTTCCACAGGTGCACACTGTTCTAGTGCACAAACATAATGTTATCTGTGAGTAACAGTTATTATGTTAATATACAGTATCCCAGAGTATCAAAATAAAAACTTCTGCTGTGCAACTGTCCAGGTTATCACCATGATATACTTTCTTAATATCCTTCCGCTGCATAAAATATGTATAAACCAACAACATATTTTACATTTCTTTCCCTCAATTCAACATCCCCCACTGCCACAAGCATTTCTCTCACACACTGATGTCATCTGTGTTTGTTGGTAGTACTAGTTCAGTGACAAACCATTGGGCAGTAGTAACAAACTCCAGCTCCAGGGTATGCAGGCTAGGAATAGAGTATGGTACGAAAGTCTTGATGAGTTACATATATTTAGAGTTTGAAAATGTACATTTTTTCTATCCCTATTTTTGAAATTATGCATACTAACCTTTCTCTTTAATGGATTAACAGGAAGGATACTTTTTTTGTTGGGTTTTTGTTTCTGTTTTAATATAATATAATAATAATTTACATTAACCCCTTACCTCACGAGGATGTACATGTACATCCCGAGCGGATGTCTCAGGGGGACAGAGGATGTACATGTACGTCCCGGAAGTCATTCAGTAAAATGAAAAAAAAATGTTCGGTGAGCGCTAAGTGCTGGGCGTTAAGTGCCGTCCGTGTGCGCGCATGGCCGGTCACTAAGGGGTTAATATAATATTGCCATTTCTAGAAAGAACATTTGGTGAGCCTCTTTGCTGTAAAAATCCTCAGATTAGTTTTTCACTGGCCTATTTCATAATATGTCAAGATTTTTCCAAAAATATTTTAAAAACTGTATAGTGGTGGCAAAATCCTAATGGATCTGTTCGGAAACTATTTCTGTTCCAGTATGTTTCAGGGTTCATAGACAGGGATGGGTGAAATTTTTGCCTCAAAGTGAAAAAGGGGAAAAATGGCACTACCAGCCGAGCAGGATATTTCTCATGAAAAGTGCAAATTTTCTGTCTAGTTCATTGCATTGAAATCAATGGTAAGAGTGAATCCCCACCCACACACACATGCCATTTCCATTCTTTTCCTACAGGAATATAAAGGGGTGTCTGGTTCCCACAGAATGTTATTCTGTGTTTGTAAGAGGACGAGAAAGCAGCACAATTTTTTTAGTTAGGTAGAATAGGGAAATATATTAAAGTGGGAAAGAGGCAGTTGATCCAAGTTCTTTCCTGAGCTGGATGTTCTCTGTGTTAGGGGGTATGGGGTGTAGGCAGAGAGAAAAGAGATTTACCCTCAAATGCCCTAAAATTTTGTGTGACTCATAAGACACAGGGAGCTGTGATTAAAGTTCCTTTTTGCTGCCTGTACTCTGTATTAGGGAGTCTGGAATGTAAAAAAGGGTGCAGACAAGTTCAACTGACACCTTCAACAGTCAGAAGAAGGGGGGGCAGCATATTTAGTAAGATCTATCAACATTTGTACTGGAAAAAAGAGATTGTAGAGACACGAGGAAAGAAAGAAAGAAAGAAAGAAAGAAAGAAAAAGCAGCTGAAATCCACTTGAAACATGCTAAAGACAAAGAGGAGAAGAAGCAGTTGCACAGGGAATTTTTTTTACTGTTGATGGTGATGACAAAGTTAAAAAAAAGTTTGACTGATAGGTGGTAGAGATAGGGACATGAATTGTGTCTGAGGCAGACAGATGCTAGACAGAGTATAGAGTATTTTTTAAAGTGAAAGACATCACACACAATAAGTTCTGTTGTGTGATTCACTGTTAAAATCCACACTACTTTAATAATGGCCAGCAAGTGTACTGAGGGCAGGGGTAGGGTGAAAGGCATAGGAGCTGGGCAGGGACATGTCAGTAATGTGGTAATCCAAAAACTGGACTACTGGATGGTTGCTGCAGTTTGTGCAATAAATGACGAGGAGGCTGTTTGTCAATGTCAAACAAAAAGTTCCACCACTACCACCAGTAATATTAATAAACCATCTAAAAATAGTAAAAACAATGGGGTACATTCTAGTGCTGATGGCAAAATGGATGAAGGTATAGCAGTTAAACTAACTGCTGCATCTGACCTTGAAACAAAAAAATATATCACACTCCTGAAAGTAGTGGCAAACAGCAAAATCCCTCTACATTTACTATGGAACTGTTCTTCAGTATAATCACCTTCTCCATGTGCTCATAGGTATACTACTCACATGTCTTGGATACGATAAATACTGATAAATACTGACTATAAGTATAATGCTCACTTCTGGTATAAACCCCAGGAAGGTTAAGCAGCTCTCCACTTCCACCATTATCACAGCCAAGGGTCTTCAATCTGAAGAAATATGGGACTACACTAGAACCCGCAGTGGACGCATCAAATCACCTGTATAGTTCCAATAATGGCCACAAAAATACCCTAAAATGGCAATATGGAACTGTATATACAAGATCCCACCAAACTGGTGTACAGTAAAAGAGCATTATTAAAGAGAATGTTACAGAAAATATATTTAATGTAAAAATATAATAAAACCATAGAATAGTAGTATGGAAGAAGAAAGGGAACAGAAAAAACTCTGCTGCTCTCCATCACTCATCTTTTACTGCTCTCTCTCCAGCAATCATATTTTGCTGCTCTCCATCACTTATAGCAAGTCTCATCTTTAGTATAGGATTACTCGTGGCAAAAAAAAATATATACGCACATAAAAATATTCTATATTACAAAAATAACAATCACTGCACGCTATGCAGGCTGGCCAAACAAAAACATATATACAAATAAAAAAATATTGTTATACTAAAGAGGAGACATTATAAGTGATGGAGCAATAATGAGATAGACTGAAATGTAATGTTGTGAGGTTAGGGAAGTAGAGCAAGTCTGTGAGATAATTGCAGAGTTTTCTCTGTTCCCTCTCGTACTACTAATCTTTGAATTTGGCGGCAACGTCTTTCCAGTGTTGGAACGTATATGTCTTATGGCTCTGTTCTATTTCCAGTTGATCTGTGTTCAAACATAATCTATTTAAGGTAAGTTTGATAATAGTAGATATTCCTTTCTCCTGAAGAAGTAACTTAGTTGATCATTCTGATGTTTTGATTTTGCATTGCTTTATTGTAACAGTTTTATTATATTTTTACATTTTATATATTTTCTATAACTGGCACTGTAATAGTGATCTTTTAAGATACACCAGTTTGGTGAGATCTTGTACATCCACTCCATATTTCCACTTTAAGGTAATTAGAGGACCTATATAGGTGATTTGTTGTGTCCCCTGTGGGTTCTAGTGTAGACCCATATTTCCTCAGATTGAAGACCTTTGGCTGTGATAATGGTGGAGTTTAAGAGCTGTATAACTGTCCTTGGGTTTATACCAGGTGCAGGAATGAGCATTATACTTGAACGCAGTATTTATATTCTCCAAGACTTGTGAGTATTATATATATAACAGAATAGGGTGAAGGTGATGGTACTGAATAACAATTATATAGTACACTTAGATTTTTCTGCTTTGCTATTTGTTTTGTTACTATAGTTTTGCGTCATTGGAAATCCATACCAATTCCTGTAAACTGCAAAAATCCTTAATGCAGTTTTATATGATTGGAAATCCATACCAATTTCTACATCCTGCAAAGATCCTAAACAGCAGGATTGTAAAAGGGACTCTATTGTACTGTTGTTTCAGGTTGTCTGAAAATATATTAGCTTTTTATTAGCCATTTATTGGCTTACATGGCGCCTTTATCAGTTGATCTCTAGGGAAGTCATATTATAGTTCCTAAAGGGACCAACTAGTTTGTAGTTATAAACATCCGCAACCCTAGCTATGACAAGTGTTTCTGCTACTGTTTGAAGTGCAGCACCTTTGACACCTAATAGTACAATTACAGCAGTACCTAGCCCCATTGTTAGTCCCTCAGGAATCCCTCAGTCTATTAAATCTACCGTATGGAGATACGTCATATACAAAATCTAAACATGTTATCTGTTGCCTGTGTTAGAAGCATGTGAACAGGAGGAAAGCAGGCTCACACCAAGGCACCTCCTAATTGAGATTCCACCTAAAGTACAGCCACAGGTCTAAAAGAGAGATATACCATCAATATTTCAGAGGTGCCACAACTAGCAGCAATGGAAGCACTCCTAAAAGTTCCCATTGCTCTGGGGCACATAATAGAAGTGCAGTAGAAGTGTTAGTGAGTTTGGCAAGATTTAATTAATTTTAAATAACACCTATAGCTTCTTCTGCAGTGGAGTATGACTCTAAGTATGTTGTAGAAGATGAAAAGAGTCATGCATTGCCCACACATTCCACCGTCACCCCCACCACCTCCATAAGTCATGTTGTAAAAGCAAAACATTTAGATGGTTCTTCTGTCAACTCACCCTTTCAGAGTTCCTGAGAAGATATAAAAATAATCCCAAAGTATGTCTGTGAGATGGCAAAATTGCCAAGATGTTGGCAGATGACACATTGCCTTATTCTTTTGTAGATAACATGCTTTAAAGAACTGATGTCATGTGTTGCACCCTCCAGGCATATCCCAAGTCGGTGGTTAGTGTGGTGGGAAAACGGCTAGAAACCTTAATGAAAAGAAAAGTAATCTAACAACAGGTATGCGGACAAGTAGGCATAGTACAGACTATATGATTTTCACTGTTCACTGGGTTTCCCCAGATGTTGGAGTGTGATTTTGATAGGGCCCAGGATGTGAATCCCCCCTGGCCACTCCTGTCAAAATCTCTGCAAGGAGTTTGCCCACCCTCCCCTTCTCCTCTTCCAAAAAAAAGGGATGTTGAGTTATCTTCACACACACACAACAGCAACATCTGGCACTGGCAGAATCAGATTCTGCTCTGGTCATTACCACATATCACAAGTACCCAATTACTGAGGTAGAGGAACAAAAGCAGCCCGGACACAACACTTCCCTCACACACACACCATTATTACACATGCTCTGTAACATGTAGAACATAGTTACTTAGCCTATTCATTTGCACTTTTCTTAAATTACCACACATTTTCCCCATTACCTCCTTTTCTCAATTTTCCCTGTCAAGCCTTTCACAAATATGCCTTTTAACCCTTTCTCTGCTTTACTCCCTCCCTTTCACTGATTTCCATCTTTACACTATCACAGTTTTGCCTGGTGCTTCATTCACAACCCTTTGCCTATTCATCCTTCCAACCTTCCCTGGCACCGCAGCCACACACCACTTTCAGTCACACTCCATAGAGGTAATGTGATCCACTCCATGCAGTGTGACAGAAACAGGTGTATGACAAAAGGGAATGGAAAAAACAAAGTGCCATGCTTCCACATACACGGAAATGTGAATAAGTTTCTTCCTGTCTTTATCCTCACTGGTTACTATCTCAACTCCTCTTCTCTCATGCAGACATTGAGCTGAACATTCCCAAACCTGTCAGCTTGCACAAATAAGGTCAGGGAGGAGACACACTGACTGCTCCAACAGGGGCATTGTGAAGACTGAAGATCATTCTAATATGTATGACCAACCAGTGTCTCCCTCACTGTTGGACTACAGTTCCCATCATCCTAACCAAGCCAAATGATAGACATTGTACTCTAGCCACCTATTTCCTATATCTCGGACAGAAAACACAAAGGAGAGAGACTTATAGCGTAATATGTTCAGAGACAATAAGCTTGAAATTTGAGAAAAGGATACTCACATTCTGTAATTGCTACTTTGTATTAGTAGCTATTCACTCTTGTGGAGGATATTGTGACTGCCCCCCACAAAGATGGCTGCGAGTCAGACGGTCACATCCTTCTACACTGCACTCAACATGAGTAGCTAAAACATCAAATACACAAAACAAATACGAGAAGAGTGACCTGATAACAACATATCAATAACAATGATCAAGCTTGTAAAAGAAAGCCATACTCACAGAATGGATCAACGACCGACCTCTTTTAGTTTACAGCGTTCTAATAGCAAGAGGGGAATATTGATGCCGGGTTCTCTCTGTAACAGAACCTTTGTGGTGCACATCGAGTGTTCAAATGGCTTTCACAGTGGAAATGTACGGCAGACCAGAATGTTAAAAATAAATATTTATTGATATAAAAAAATCCTCAACATGTTTACTGGTTGCAGGCCACTTCCTCAGGAGAAACAATAAAAACAAAACAACTGGTCTGCCTAAACAAACACTTTTATTAAGGGCAGCATTGTCCGTGTAGTGCCATTTCAATTGGCAACATATTATTTAAACTAACAAGTCGCAAGGTTCTCAATTAAATGGTGAAATGGATCGACAAGACTGACCCACCAGCATGAATAAATAGGAACTGTGAAGATACATATATAATTCACAAAGATATGGCCAGTATGTTGCACTCTTCTATATAGAAATTATGATTTGCTATGCAAACCAGAAAGTGAAAATCTGGCTGTATGCAAACACAGGGCTAAAAATATCCCTTAGTGACCAATATCATTAAGTTGAAAACGCCCTTCAATGACCAATATTGTAGTAAAATCACACATGTATCTATTCATCCCAAACATCCCTATATGAAGGGAAAAAGGGCCAAAACCTTGTCATATTCAACCAGAATGATCATATATTTCTTTTGTATGATTTAATGTTACAAACATCAGTCCTCATAAGCCTGCCACGAAAACCCCATATTTTAACAAATATAATCACTACAGTCATGTGGATAACAATCATTAAGCAGTAACTTGCTAAAATGCAAATAATTGGATATTATGAGGCTGTCATGACACCCTCGCAATACCTATACCCCAGCAATATCATTCTAAGATACTTCTAAAAAATACAGATAGTAAAAATAAAACTCCCTCTATGGTTGAAGTATAGTAATCAACTCAACTATATTTAAAGTGCTCAACATAGATGTGTGTGTAAATAAGGCTAATATGTCTATTAATAAGTGCACTTAGGTGTTAGGAAACACAACTCAAAGTTGGCACCAATGTGTTGTGAAGGGTCCAAATGGCTATAATAACATGATCGCTATATTAGGGCTCAGCTGTCTTTCCGTGCATGCGCAGGGTGCTGCTGCCTCCTTCCTTGGCATCTATGCATGCGCCCGGTCCAGCTTTCCATTGTGTGAGCTACCTCCTATCTCACACGGCTCACAGATGAGCCGCCTCCTGACCTCTTCTCATTGGGCCCCTTCAACGGGCTACCCCAGGCTTGGCATGCCCATTCCACAAGATATCCAGCATTTATCCTTAGACCTGCTCTTTCCTTTGTTGGGAACCAGCTTGCTCCTGACTGTGGCTTATCTCTTGCCCCCGGCTCTGACCTTTGGCTATGTTCCTGACTACAGCTTATCTCCTGCCCCTGGCTCTGACCATTGGCTATGTTCCTGACTACGGCTTGTCTCCAGTCCCTGGCTCTGAACTTTGGATATGTTCCTGACTACAGCTTGTCTCCAGCCCCTGGCTCAGACCTTTGGCTACATTCCTGACTTCAGCTTATCTCCTTTCCCCAGTACCTGACCTCCAGCTAGTCCAACCACGTTTTGTCCTTGCTCTTTCCGCTCAGTTTCCAGCTTGCCTCGTCGGCCTGGTTCTCAACAGTTCTCAGGGCACTCCCTTCCTGGTTGCACCCTGGCTCAACTGGGGTGGAACAATCTGGTTTCTCGACCAGCACTTTTATCCAGCTTTGGCTGCAGCAAGGGAGTACCTGGCATGCCGTCACAGATCTCAATCCTCACTCCAAAGTAATGCTCTCTAGCTACTGAACCAGTGCCAGCACCACACAGGTCCTTACCCCTGCATGGTGACAATTCCATCGATCAGTTCCTATATACACTCTTGAGGCTATACATTGGTACGACTTGAGTTATGACCATACATGTTGGGATGAGCAGTTGACACTTTGGGGATGTGGGGTTTGTCCTACCATATTTGTCAATATCACTTTGTCATCCTTTAGACCAGCTCTCTATGTTGGCATGTTGGTGCCCTCAGTGAATAGGGTGCCTTGCGGAGCACTAGTTCTTAGTGCTTCGTTTGACACCATGGTTTGCAATGGGTTAGGACACGGTCCCTAATCATCAGGCTGTACTCTGGAGTTGGCCCTAATGTATTGATCATGTCATTATAGTCATTTGGACCCTTCGTGACACATTGATGCCAGGCGACACATCAACTTTGAGTGTGTTACTTAACACCTAGGCAAGCTTATTAATAAACATATTAGCCAAATATACAAACATCTATGGTGAGCACTTTAAATATGTTCAATTTGATTAATATACTTCAACCCTAGAGAAAGTTTTATTTCTACTATCTGTATTTTGTATTAGTATATTATAATGATATTGCTGCATTTATTGATCAGTTCCTAATCGGTATGGGTACTGTGAGGGTCACAACAGCCTCATAATATCCAATTATTTGAATCTTAGTGAGTTAATGCTTGCTATCCACATGACTTTTGTGATTATATTTGTTAATATATGGGATTGTCCTGGCAGGCTCATTAGGATCAATGTTTGTAACATTAAATCAGTTGAAAGAATTATATAATCATTCTGGTTGAATATGACAAGGGTTTGACCCTTTTTCTCTTCATATAGGGCCATTTGGGATGAATGGATACATGTGTGATTTTGCTACAATATTGGTCATTGAAGGGCATTTTCAACCTAATGATATTGGTCACTAAGGGGTGTTTTAGCACTGTGTTTGCATACAGACAGATTTTCACTTTCTGGTTTGCATAGAAAATCATAATTTCTATATAGAAGAGTGTAACATACTGGCAGTATCTATTTGAACTATATTTGTGTCTATACAGTTCTTATTGTTGTTTATTATTTATTCATGTTGGCGGGTCAGTCTTGTCAATCCATTTCATCATTTAATTGAGAACCTTGTGACTTGTTAGTTTAAGTAATAAGTTGCAAATTGAAACTGCACTGTACAGACTATGCCTACCTTTTATCCATGGGTATGTTTAGGCAGACCAGTTGTTTTTATTGTTTCTCCAGAGGAAGTGGTCTGCAACCAGTAAACTTGTTGAGGATTTTTTTTATATCAAGAAATATTTGTTTTTAACATGCTGGTCTGCTGTACATTTCCACTGTGATAGCTGATTTCTTTTTTTTTATTATTGATATGTTGCCATTAGACCACTCTCCTCATGGTTGCTTGGTTGATGGTCTTGATAAAGGCCCCTGAGGGGGTCGAAACGTTGATCTCTGTTAATAAAAGTATTATTCAAAGACCTAGGAGTGCGCTTGCATTTGGATGGGGTTATCTCATTCTACACATTTTTATACGGAATTATCTTCAAGCAGCACCAGGCATTTAACTCCGTTGTAGATAACGTTATTTTGGAGTGCCCACTTTGTGTTCATTCTATATATATATATATATATATATATATATACACACACACACAAACATACATACATAATAAATATGTATATACAGTCAAATTTTGTGTTTATAAAAGGGTTAAACAAAAGGCAGTGAAACTGAACTTCCCCAAATTATTCTCTCCCTGGTATAAGTGGCTATAAGGGAAGAGCATTTTATGTGTAAGTACATTAGTACTTAGGAGCTAGGCAGGCACAGCATGTAAAAATCTATTTAGCACAGAATCCCATTAGCTCATCCTCCTAAGAAATCACATAGTAACGGAATAAAATAATTTAAAAAATAACTTTTGTCAGCAAACAACATGATTTTTAATAAACATGTTAAAAACACTTTCATTTTTTTATTTATTGCATGCCAGAGGGGTGTCCAATGCATTTCAGTGCAATGCATTGGACTCCCCTCTGGCAATCAAAGAATTAAAGAAAAGTATAGGTTTTTATTTACTAATGTCTCAAATCTGTTTCATGAGAGTAACAATAGCCGTAAAATAGGTTTATCTAGCCAGAATTTAGCAGCAGTGAGAGCGAGGGGGTGAAATAGAAGAGATGCAATTGTACATAGATAAATTTATTTTATTTTAAATAAAATGCAACGAGAGTTTATTTCATAGAGGAGATATTTAATGCATGATGTCTTCCTCATAAAGTTTTACTTTGAAAACAATCACAGGAAAAAGTTGTATGATGACTCTGGCATTGCACTTTAGGTAATCTGTCCAATGTATAGGGAAGCAAAGAACATTCATCAGTACGTGTACACCAATACCTGCAGCCTACAGTCTGTGGGGTAAGTATCTTGCTTCACTCACTTATTAGTCCACTGATTGTTTTGGTATCTTTCCAGCATTTTACAACAGAGAACCGGTAAATATATAGAAAGAAACATAAATGGAAAGGTGACATAGTTCTTTAATGTAGGTGCCTACAATGTTTTCAAGTGCTATATACATATGTGTGCATTTGACAATTTCTAAATGGGACTATTCAAACATATGCACATATATTCCAGCAGATTATTTCAATACTGGTGTAAAAGCCTGTGTACATGGGCCAAGGTATTGGTGATGTTAACCCTTTGAGTGCCAGAGGGGTAAGCAGAGGGGTAAGAGGCCGGTCCTGCTCTGCGTCCTGCCGCTGATGCAGTCATGCACTGTAGAGACTGGCCGAAAGCACAGAATGCTCCCAGCACAGAACTCCCAGCATTGCGTGCGTTCAGACAGTCTCTACTGCACATGACGGCTTCTGACAAACATCCCAGCAAATTATTATATAGGATAGTGCCTTTTCCATCTTTGTCCCCTTCCATGTATATGGAGAGTGGAGTAAATATTCTATAAAGAAACCAGGTCATCTATTTCTGTAAAGTCCTGCTGGGACTTTGCAAGAGTATATTTCTCTGTTGATTTCATGTAATATCTGGCAAAGGAAAAAAATGTGCAGCGTCATCAACCAGGCATTATCTTGTTGAAAATCAGCCATTTGGGCAGCTATACAGTTTTTGGATTTATCTAGACTAGGTATGGATAACCAGATGTAGCCCAGTAAAAACTGTCATGTTACACACTCCTGATCTAGACTATACCATACAGTGGAGGGAGTGATAAGTGCAAATCTGATGTTATAGCAGCCTAAATTATTTTAAATACAAATGCAAATTTTGGACCTAACATGATTGCCTTTTTGGGAGCAATGCAAAGCAAAGGTTTTAAACAATATTAGGTTGTTTGAACATCATAATAGTTAAATAAAACTCATTAAAGTTACATATTCTAAGAGTTTTTAAAAGCACTTTGTCTTTCAGAAATATATCCATTTTATGTTTGGCTATATCACATATAAATATCAATATATCAAATGAATGCAAGTCACATTTACATAATCAGTACATTAAGTAAGTAATTTTAAAATGAAGTCAAAATCCATTAAAATTACATTTCCAGTATTACATTATTCTTGTTTTTGCCTTATATATTGAATTAACATTCCCATGTAGCTAGCAAAAAATGATTAGATGTCAGTAACCAAACATCAATTTCTGCATAAGAATAAATTAAAATCTTTGATTTTTCACCATGAGCCTTCTATACCTGCCATTTACTTGGAAACAATTTTTCTGAATTTTCTCTCCTTTAAAAAGCATCTGTCCACAAGTTAAAACTAAGGAGAGAGATGGATTTTCATTTATGGGTTTTTCTTGTCCTTGGGATCTTATTTTCCCCAGTTTGTAGTTACTTGTTTGTTTAACCCCTTAACGACCAGCCAACGCAGTGACCCTGGAAATCCATGACATGTCAGGATCGTCACTGGTCCTTAAGTGACGGTCCTGGCACGTCCAGGTTCCTTAAGGGGTTATGACCCATAGTACACCTGACTATTCAGTTGTTATTACCCAAGTATATTAGCCATTTATTTTTGGGTTGAACAAAGAAACTATCCTCTGTATTTACTTGACTTGTATCTAATGTTTCTTTTTCTGTACCAATCAGTGACACCTTTACTGATACATGCAGTTCCTTGTTTTGTTTCCACTACCACTATACTTTAGTGGAATATACATAGTCTGAAACATTAAATGAAGTCTAATTCGAAGAGGACTGTGTAACCAGGTGTTGCCTGCAGTGGAGGTAGACCCTGAATTTAAGTTACGTTGGGTGGAAGTCCTCAACTGGTACTCCTTTGACTTGATGAAATTATTAATAGAATAAGACTTTCCTGTTAGAAGTACGTAGCATGATCATGGCGCTTAACACAAAATTGTTACAATTTGAGCTCAATACATATGTTATACCATTTCAAACTCAACTTAAAACTGAGTTAAATAAGTCTGAGAAAACAACAGTGGATGAAAAGATAAAGAAATTTGATTGCAATAGCAAAGATTTTGTGACTAAAGAGTTTACAAATAGAGGCGTAGTGGAAACAAATGTATTGTAAGATCTCAAGATATTACTCACAGAGGAAATGTAAATCCAGCCCCAGTGGTAGCAATTCCTAACACTAGTAAGATATTTAGAGAGACGAGGAACACTTTCTTGCTTCATCATCTTCCTGCAAGCAAACCTGTTGTTATCTTCCTGAAAACTCTCTTGGTGCTAAAATAACAGCACAAAGAACAGAAGGCAGCTGGGTTGACAATAGAAGAAGCTGGATGGGCCAGCAAGCCAGAAACTTCAGAAGAGACCAACAAATAAAACAAATGGCCGAAGAGGAACAACTGAGAGAATAGTCGAGGGCAGGATGAAGTCAGGGCAGGCGGAACTGGAGCAAAAATGATAAGGCAGGCCAAGGTCCGGGCAGGTGGAATTGGTGCAAAACAAGAGGGCAGACTGAGAGCAGGGCAGGAGGAACTGGTGCAAAAACAAGAAATCAAGCCAAGGGTCAAAATACTAAAAACACGACTGAAAGAGAGCAAGAAACAAACACCTGCGCTTAGCCTGACAAAAGTGCACTGAGGCCTAAATGATGGGGAGATATATAGGCCTCTAGTGTGTCTGAATTCATGATGCATCACGTCAGTGGATCTGGAAAAAGACAAAAAAACGGAACCTCGCATGTGTGAACTGGTGACCAACAAGGTAGGAGCTCCGATGGCAACGTCCATAGAGGTAATTTTAAGGGAACTAAGAGATCATTTGCAATGGGGCTACTGCACATAATCAATACAACAGAGATAGCAATGCAACTAGAACAGGAGACAATGCAAAATAAAATGAGAGTTGTTAAATTATACTTGCATGTATTAACGGATTTACAAAGAAAGCTCTTTCTCAAAAAGTCCTTTGATAAACCCTTACCCTTAGGAGGAACAGTAGACACAAAACAGAACTTCTATTTGGAAATGCTGAAATTGTTTTAAGATAATGATTGTGCTGTAGACAAAACATCAGTCCATGCAAAACCCAATTCAAACCTTCTACCATTTTTACACCTTAAGCCCATAGATGTATTTATACAAAAGTTGCATTGGAAACATTCTGAGCCAAATCATATAAGTGTTATTATAGCCATGGGGGCCAGATGTGTCCCTTCCTATGCCAATCTCTATTTAGGCTGGTTGGAAAAAAAATTGGTATTTGCATATTCAGTGGATAGATGGACTGAATACATATTATTATGGTACAGTTTCATTGATAACATATTTTTCCTATGGCAAGGATCGGTATCCTCTTGTAATTAATTCGTCCAACTCATATCCACTATACATGAAAAAGTGATCCCAATTGGACAGTATTTATGGGTTCACTATAATTGTTCATCAGTAGAAACATATGCCCATCATCATCAACTGTACTGTGAACTATTTGTGACAAGTTTATGAAAACGGGAAAGGAGGGGACACACCTTGGACAGACCTGATTAAAAAAAAATCTGTTCTTATATAGTTGCAAGCTTCAGTCCTGCAAAAATATAGAATTTGTCAAGCCCGAGTCATGCAAAAAAAATGTTTACTCAGGGCTTTTGTTTGGTTAACCTGGATTTTCTGTGTGTAAGCCTAAACATTATTATAAAAGACATTAAAAAAAGGTTACAACCTACAAATAATGTGTGGTGTGTATGTATATATGTGTGTGATTCCTACAGCAGTTCTTACCATTTTCATGTCTGAGTCAAATGTAAGCAATCATTATACAAAGATTACTGACACACGATAATCATTGGTCATGGTAGCAACCCTTCAAATCCCTCCTCCTCCTCCTCTGTGCTATTGTTAATAATACATGTGCCCTGGCTTTCCCTGTCTTGTGTGGGTTTTGTCCACTTCTTCTACCTGATACTCACATGGTATTATATATAGGCTAATTTTTAAGAATAGCTGTGTCCTACAGTCATTCACAATATAAACTGCTGCAGTGAAAACACACTCAGAGTTAGCGCTTACTGGAGGATAACTAAGGGTTTCCATGGCTGTTTGTGTCAGTGCTGGCCACACATTGTTTTTTTTGCCAGTAGTCCATGGAATCATTGTTTATGCAGAGAACATTGCTCTCCTGCAAGTATGCTGAAACCATCTCACATGCAGTGGAACCACTCCTGTATATGAGTTACCAACCCATGCTCTGGGAGGTCGTTTAAAATGACGCATTTAAAATATTGCGCAGCTATCAGCCGCATTAACCATGTTGCCATTTTTAAAATGGTGACATGAGAATCTTGCGCTGCATAAAAGCGAGAGGTTCTCATGTTACCTATTGAAACATTGTTACCTTAATTCAGAGCATATAACTCCCATCATCCTTACCTTGCATCTTTCAGCTCTGCCGGGTTCTCTCTCCCCGCTCCGCTGTGCCTTGTTATTATGCACCATGAGCAATTTGTGTTTAAGAGGCGTTAAATAAGATTGCTCATGGTGCACAACAAGGTTCAACAAGGCAGAGTGGGGACAGAGAGCCGGGCAGCTCTGAAAGATGCAAGGTAAGGATGCATCCTCCTGAAATCCCTCAAATGGTTACCTATAAAGTATCATATTTCTTACAAGATTCTCCTTCTCTCCTGTAAGTCACTCTGTTCTTCAGCACCCTTTTAGATTTCTGCTTTTATCTCCCGCTACACCCCTTCCCGTCCCCTATCGTCTTCTCAAGGGTTCTTCCTGTCCTCTCCCTACACAACTCGAGCCATCTCTCGACCACAAGCTTTCTCACTGGGTGCCCCTTGACTCTGTAATGCCCTCCCTATCACCATTCGCCAATCATCCTCACTCATCACTTTCACACATCTCCTCAAAACCCACCTGCTCAGGGAGGCATCTCAATTGCAATATCCTCCTCTTGCACACAGATAGTCACACAAGTTCTGTAGTTTTGTATTATATTATTTCAAATTTTGTTAAGCACTGTGCACATGTATGGCACTATATAACTAAAGATACATACATGCACAATGGGATTTGCATGCGCTGAATGAAGGTAGCAATGTTTCAATAGGTACATCTACACACTGCAAGCATTGGCTGAAGACAAATATTCATATTATTTACATTTTTCTGAGAAAGACCAAACCAGCTCATTCTCAGCCTATAAATTAGGTTTAATTGGTACAAAATTATGGCAAGAGAGGCCACTAAAATATTTCCACCATTTGATTAGAAAAAGAAAAAAAAACTCACTCAACACACCTCATTAGAGAACACAAATCACTTTCTTTACTGAAACCTCAAGCTGTTGGAGTCTACAACTGCCATAATCCTCAACGAGGCAAAACAGCTGGTTGAGGATGCTGGGATTTGTTGTCCCCAATAGCTGGTGGTTCGACAATTCACTAGCCCCTGGTTTAACTTCACTGGCGATGTCTCCAACACACTACACTGCATAGCATCCAAGCGTTTCAATTTAATTAAAGTATGCAGTGCCCAGGAAAGACCTTGAAAGGTATAGTGTGGGGAGTACTTCATGATGTGCTTTAAAATGTTTTACGAGGCGGGACCTGACATTATTAATTAATGAAGCTATGGGGGCATTAATTATTGAAGGCAGTGGCAACATTTTACGAGGTGCCATAATAATCTCGCCCATTTGATTCTTGCAAGATTAAGTTATGACGCTCTAGAAGCCAGCGACCTACTTATAGTGCTTAAATGTCACACGCTCTTATTCATGCGACATTTCAAAAGGATAAACTCTGGGAGCAAGTCCCATACAGATGTGCTGCCACCAGAGCTACCACCACCACCAATTTTGGATTCAGACCCATGATTTGCCCAGTTTTCAGAAATATGTTGGGAATGGGATGTTCTGGTTGATGTGGTTGAGGCTCCTGCTGCTTCTGGTATAAACACACTGCTGCCTTCCTTTTCAATATGCTGTCTACCATTCTTTTGGGCTCTAACTTTCCCCCTCTCATTGTCCACAATGCACAATTCAACCCTCCACTCAGTCTATAAGCATATCTTTATATTCCTTCACAGAATTAGGGACTAGTGAAAATTTTCACCTCAAACTGAAATCGGCAAATAATGGCACTTTCCGCTTGGTGAATAATTTTCAGCAAAAAGAACCGTTTTTCTGCTTTATCCTGCCTTTTCCACCCATTGAAATCAATGGAAAGAAAAATATTTTTTTATATAGTTTTCTATAACCTTATAGAAGGCTGTCAGGCTCTCACAGCACGCCATTTTGTGTTTGTGAGAGGAGAGAGCAGTACATTTTTTGAGACAGAGAAGACAGAGAGGGGAATTGAAGTTTTTTTTTTAACTTATAGTCAGGCTGTTAAGGTTAAGAAAGCAGTGGTGAGCTGCGAAACGTGCCTGTTATCTAAATAAAGTATTTTTTTTATATTTTTTGAGAAGAATAATGGCTACTTTTATTATTATTTTATTTTGTTTTATTTTCATTTATATTGGATACTTCTTTGGATACCTCTGGATATACTTGCATTATTTGTATAATACTGTGGGGTCACAGGAAGCTTCAAGAGAGGTGGACTAAAGCCTGGAGAAAGAGAAAAATCCTCCATTTGGAATCGGAGACCAACCAGTTAACTCAAGCAGGGATGGGTAAAGTACACTGCATGCTGTTTTGCACATCTGGAGACTAGCTGCTCAGTAGCGCTAGTCGCCAGAATTCTTGCCAGATTAAAGAGAAACCTCTATTCTTCATGGATTGACAGCATGACGGAGCGCGGACATCTTGCCATAGTGATGTCCTCGTGCCAGAGCTCTCAGTCCCAACCAGGTCTAGGAGGCATTGCTACGAGCCGATCAACTCTAAAAGGGACTGACAGTGCAGGCGTGCGGACGCCACTATGGCAAGATGTCCGTGCTCCATCCTGCTGTCAGTCCATGAAGAATAGCGATTTCTGTTTAATCTGGTAAGAATTCTGGTGACTAGAGCTACTGAGCAGCTAGTTGCCAGATGTACAATTATGTGGGCCAATACACTTATTGGGTGGTAGTTCCGCTTTAATGTGAGTAGCTATGATATCTTTATGATAGTATACCTATACATCGGATAATGCACTATTGGCGCCTCTTTCCTTTTTTTTTTCTCTCTTTTGTGGAATTGGAGTTTAGGGAATCTTTTAGGTAGGACATTTGTTCTCTTAGGAGAGTCAGTGGGGCACTCTGGGGAGAAGAGAGGAGGAAGGAGATTGACCCCCAAATACTCCAAAATTCCATGTGACTGACTGGCAAGACACAGACAGCTAGGGACCTATTTGCTTGCTGATCTTGCTGTTACCTCTGTGCTGGGTGGGGAAGTCTGGGGAAAGACGTTGTTGATTTTGTTTTTCAGTTACCATTTATTTTTGGACAGACTGTAATAAGACAACAGGGTGGACAACTTAAAAAATAAATAAATAAATAAAAAATAATAAAGAACTAAAAAGAAATAAATAAATAAAAAATAATAAAGAACTAAATATCTTAGGTGACAGTGACAGACAGCTTAGGCAAGGCATCATACAGCTCCATCAGTTGTGTTGTGTGCTGTACAGTAAAAAAACACAGTGTCATTGCATAATGTCCAGCAAACACACAAGGGGAAGGGGAAGGGGGAGGACTGGAGCAGTGCAGGGACGTGAGAGTAAAGTAGTAGTTCAATAACTGACTGCAGCAATGGTTGCTGCAGAGTGTGCAATCAATGAAGATGATCCCTCTACTCCAAGGGAGGATGCAAGTTCAAGTAAAACTAGTTCCAGCACCACTAGTGCCAGTAGAAGTAAAGAACTATATAAGAAGAACACTGAAGACGACAACAAGTCTCATTCAAGTGTTGATGATGCTGGCAATAGCATAATAGAGGAAGGTATAGCAGCTGAACCGCCTGCTGTTTCAGCCAGTGAGACAACCAAGTACCAAAACACCTGTCCTCAAAGTAGTAGCGAATTTTGTTACAGTAAAAGTAAAAATAAATTGTTTGAGACCTGTAAAAACTTAGAGGAATATAAGGGTAGTAGTGGGCAAGAACTGTCAGGTGATGTGTATGCTGCTGAGGATGACCTAATGATGACTGATGATGATGCAGATCTAGAATATAACCCTCCAGCATCCTTCTCTTGTTCAGATATAGATGAAGTTGAGAGTGAGGATGATGACAGGGCTATAAGGTTAGCAGAAAGTCAAAGGCTGTATGTTACACCACTTTTAAGGAGCACTGTGCCTGTCTATAAAGTGTTTGATGCTGGACAAGTACAGATGTCAAAAAGCACACAGTCACCCTATCAGTCATCATCAGCATCATCGCCTCTTCAAAGTTCCACTCAGCCATACACACACACACACACACACACACACACACACACACACCTGTTTTGAGTACCCAGCAGAAGCAAAAGCAACACAAGTTATTAACATCCACAGTGTTCGATATGGCCAGTGCCTCTGCTGCTGCTGCAAGTGCTGCACCTTTGACACCTAGTAGTAGTGGCAGTAGAATTGCATCAACATCTAGCCCCAGTAGTAGTAGTAGTAGTAGTAGTAGCAGAAACCGCACATGACAGACAAAGCCAGGACAAATATATTAACAGCAGCACAGATGAGGAGGTGGAGGAGGGATGTGAAGAAGGGTTATCACCACCTACCCCACTTGGGACCACTGCTGTGACCGATAAGTAATGTTAATGTATGACAGTGGTAAAAATACATACACAAATCACACCATGCCAGTCCTCCACTACCACCACTACAATACACATCTGCCACATTGTAGGTTGTACTTTATTTTTTTCATTACTTGACATCATCATGAATTTGTGTCAGTGTCACTTAAGGTGGAAGTTAGTGTTATGGGCAAAGGACAAATGTATTCTGCATTCTAACACAGTTTTCAAGCCATGTGTTGCTGTAGGACTCACATCTTTGACTTTCAGCCACTTATTTCTAAACTTCAGCCCTCAGAAGAAGTAATATTAAAGTGGTAAATGTAAAATCTATAGGAAATGTAGGTGAAAAATGTGTTAAAATAGGAGAAAAATGTGTTAACATAGGCAGAAAATTTGTTAAAATATGCGAAAAGGAAGACATTTTTGCATAGGCGGAAAGGAGAAATTGTTCGTGGGAAAAGTGAAAAATCGGCATGTTTTTGCAAAACGTTTTCAGGAAATTTTTCACACTTTTCGCCCACCCCTAGACAGAATCCCATTCCTCTGAGAGATGCTGCTAATCATCACTCCTTCTTGTGACAAAGTGATGGTGCTGTGGCAGAAATTCTGAAACTTTGTGTTTAAAGAGAGGGTCAACGCAAAGTGGCAAGAATGTTTTCCTCATTGCTTTTAATGGACATTATGCAAGAATCTTGTTTAAAGCACACTAACAAGTCCTTGACCAGCTGGTGCATGTCTGTGTTGTCATTATGGTAATATTCCTCAGCCAAGCTCCTCAGTTTTTTCTGCAATAAATATATTAGTGGAAGAATTTTGCTAATTCCTGCCCCTTCCAGCATGGTTGCCTCCTCAAAAGGTTTCACCAGGTCACATACATTGCACATTAGTTGTCATTTCCCAGGTGGCAAGAGGCACTCTCCATAGATTTCCAGTTTTGAATTGTATACTCACTAATGGACTTATATTGCTCATACAAATGCTGCAGCATTTACAAAGTGAAATTCCACATGATAGGTACCTCCATTTACAGCAGGTGATGAGGCAGATTGTTACGCTCTTTTAATGAGTTGCGTCCACTGTAGGAGCGTTTAAATCGGGCACAGATTTTGCTGGTGATATTCAGCATCCCTCTGAGGGTTTCAGATTCTGACAAGAATCTGGGCACAACTAAATTTAGCTCATGGGCAAAGCAGGGCACACCACATCACCTATTATCAATTCGGCTATTATGCTGGAGCCATTATCAGCAGACATAAAGCCAGCTTTTAAGGAGTGGGGTACAAACCATTAATCTGTCACCTGCTCTAGTTTACTTAATATAACTATGGCTTTGCGGGACTGTCTTTCAAAACTCTGTATGCTCAAGGTGGCGTGATAATGGTATGGGCAATCTTGCTGCTGCTTCTGCCTTTGCTTTGGCCACTTTTTCTTCTGTATGAGCTTTACATCACTTTGCTCACCTCACCACACTAATCATATGCTTGTACAATTCTGGCACAGCAAAAGCATAATACAACATGTCCACTGACAACTTCTTGACAACCTTGCAATTCCATAGATGCACTTTAGTATTGTTTTTGTAAAGATTTTGACTCCTTCCCAAGAATTCAGTAAGTGTGGGTTAGCAGTACATGGCAGAAGAACCCTGTAACTTGATTGCTTTAATAACACGACTACAGGAAGAAGTGGAGGTGGAAGCAACATGCGTGGGCAGTCTATGACTCTTACCATCTTCTACAGCAAACCCAGAGTCATCATACTTCTCTGCAACAGGAGCCATATGTACTATTTCTAATTAACTCACTCTATGACACATCAATAACTGGTGCTGGTGGAGGTGGTGTAAATTTTGGGGAGGACTTTGACTAACCCCTCATAATTTATTGCACATGCTGTGGCAACCATGGCTGCAGTCAGTTTTTTGACTACCACTTTACTCACACAGTCCTGCACTGCTCCTATGTCGTTCTCTCTTCCTCAGAGTTTGCTGGATGTTACTCATCTACTGTGTGTGTGTTTTTACTGTGCACAATAGAACTGATGACGTGTGAGCTCTTGCCTTGGTCCTCTACAAAATATTTGTTTTCATCTAGTATCAGTCTGCCTCAGTCACACAGTTCATATTAGGGTCCTAACACCTATCAACATTTTTTTAATGTTTTCCCCCTATCATTATGAACAAAAAGCAAATAAAAAACCCTGTTCAACTACTTCTTTCCCCAGCATTGAGATAATAATACCAGCCAGATCAGGAAGGAACTTGGATCACAGCTGCCTGTGTCTTTCCAATTAGTCGCATACATTGTTGGGATATTTGGAGTCAACCGCCTTTGTTCCCTTCTCACACCCCTAGACATGTCTAACACAGAAATAATAACAGACAGAGAAGGAAGGAACTTGGATCATATTCCTGTCTCTTTCCAATCAGTGACAAAAAATGTTGAGGTATTTGGGGTAAAACTCCTTTGCTCCCTTCTCTCACCCCCAGACCTCCCTAGGACAAAGATAACAGCCAGATTAGGAAGGTATGGCTCACAGCTGCCTGTGTCTTTACAATCAATCACATATAATTTTGGGATATTTGTGGTAAACCTCCTTTGCTCCCTTCTCACATCCCCAGACTCCCCTAGCACATAGATAAGAGCCAGATCAAGGATGAACTTGAATCACAGCTGCCAGCTGTCAGTCACTCAATATGTTGGAGTATTTGGGGTAAACCTCTCTTGCTCCCTTCTCACAACCATATACACATCTAACACAGATATAACAACAACCAGATCAGGAAGGAACATGGATCATAGTTGCCTGTATCTTTCCAGTCAGTCTCACAGAATTTTGGGGTAAATCCCCTTTGATCCCATCTCACTCCTCCAGTCTCCCCTAAGACAGAGATAACAGCCAGACCAGGAAGGAACTCGGATCACAGCTGCTTGTGTTGTTCCAATCAGTTATACAAAATGTTTGAATATTTGGGGTAAACCTCTTATTGTCCCTTCTCACACTCCCCTTGCACACAGATAATAACAGCTAAATTAGGAAGCAGCTTGGATAATGGTTGCCTTTGTCTTCTCAGTCAGGCACATAAAATTTTGGGGTATTTGGGGTCAATCTCTTTTCTTCTTTCCTGACCCCCAGAGTACCCCCAAACTCCCCCTAATACAGAGAACAAATGTCATTCCTACAAGACTTCCTAAACTCCTTTTTATTAGCTTGTCTTCGCTAGCCAAAATATTTTCTGCTCTCGCTTCCTCTCACAAACACAAAATGGCATGCTGTGGTGACACTCCTTTTATACTATGCCTGCAGGGAAAAAAGGGAAACTTGCCATGTGGCGGGTAGAATTCAGTCTCCCCATTGATTTCAATGCAATGAGCTAGGAAAAAAAATGCCCTTTTTGAGAAAAAATTGCTGCTTGGCAAAAATGCCATTCTAACTAGCATAAAAAGATACACTGATTTCTCTCTCTCGCTCTCTCTCTCTCAAGCACAGACTGACAGCATACTGTAAACGAACACTCCTTTTATACAGTGGCATTGTAGGAATATATGGGGAAACTCTCCATGTGTGTATGTTGGGGGCGAAATACAATATCATCATTGGTTTCAATGCAGTGAAAACAACAGAAAAAAGGAAAAGAGAACTGTTTAGTGCATATTTCACTTTTGAGAAAAAAAATTTACCCATGCTTACCTGTTATAAGTGTATGTTATGTATAAACAGACAGAAAAGACAGCTTCCAACGCTAACTCACCTAAAATGTGTAAAGAATATATGTATATATATATATATATATATATATATATATATATATATATATATATGTGTGTGTATATTACCTTATAATGCTATTATTTATATTAAAGTATCCATTAAAGAATTTTGAAAATAACTGAAGTGTGCAGCAAGGAATAAAGGGGCTCTCCAAACAAGTGCAAACGTAGAACAGACCTTAAACCTGCGCTCCTCCAGTGTACTAGTGATTAGTGCGCCCTATATTGAGCATATATAATAACACTGTGTATAAAAATGAGGCATTAGTGCCAACCTTTTTAGGCCCAAAAAAGAGGGGGTAAGCCAACCACATCAAGGTTCCTCATTTGTGGCAAGTACCTACTCTCAACACTTAATCCCTATCTAAAGAAAATAAAATAAAAATAAATTTAAAAAGAGTTGTTATAATAACGCGTTGGAGGGGACCCCTTTTCTTTATATTTTGTTAGATGTATGTAGGTCCCCATGTATACAATTAAAAACAATGGACAAACATTAATTTAAAAAAATGCGAGAAAGGACTTGTGTACTTGTATTGGGGAGAGATCACCACTCAAGAACTGGAGCTCACAGTCCCTATAGGCAATCACCCCCACAGGTCACATGTGGAATAATCAGTTGGAAACTAGCAGAATGTAAAAACCCAAATTAACCTCTTAGGGCCTGAGATAAGGAAAATAAATAATAAATGTTGGCGAGCTTACCCCCTCTTTTTTGGGCCTAAAAAGGTTGGCACTAATGCCTCATTTTTATACACAGTGTTATTATATATGCCCAATATAGGGCGCACTAATCACTAGTAGACTGTATGTTATGTATGTTAACTGATTTTATTTTATCATTCCTAGAACTAGCAAATCAGTCTGAATTGGAAAATAAGAGAAAGGTGCAAGAATATTCTTGGCCTCCCTGTTCCATGGACATTACTGTAGAATCCCTTATATCTATAATTGCTATAGTTCATGTTCAGTTACGTTTCATAATTTTTCATCAGGTGGTCTGCAACTAAAGTAAGTTTCTACATTGTATCATTAACAGGTGCAATGTAAGCATTATACAGTGGCATAAGTATCTACATATGTATATATGATGTGTATATATTTGTTTATTAAGCATGAAAGTATGCCTTAACACTTTGTGTACTAGAGAGGTATGGAATACATTACATTGCATCACACACCCCTCAAGAGTACAAAGGGTTACATCTCTGGATGGTATAATAATAATAATAATAATAATAAATCTCCCCTCCCCCCCAGCAACAAACGTAAGGCTCTAGGTATAAAAGCAAACTGGAGCAATCCTTGTGCTAGCAATCTGCACATGAATAAATTAAAATGAACAATATCTACATTAATGTTTAACCCCTTGAATGCTAGAGAGGTCTCCAAAACATTGATTTTAAACTGTTTAAATCCTTCATTTTTCCTCCAATGGTGGGTTTTGATTTCTTTAAATCAGTTTGGTTTCATGTGTGTATATATATATATATATATATATATATATATATATATATATATATATATATATATATACATACATACTCGGGTTGTTTTTTCTTTGCAGAGAGTCTTATTTTCATTTATTGTGTTCATATTGAGAGTCTTTGCTATGTCTGGCACTTCACTCTCCAATTTCTGCTTCACAAACTCCCACAATGATGAAAATAACATGTACAAAAAGAATAGGAGTGTCCAGACAGGATTATAAGGCTGACAGCTGCCTATCTGAAAATATATTTTCCCACCTCCATCTGTGTCATTCCAGAGTTTAAGTTTGCACTGTTTTTCTAAAATGGGATCACTATGGAACAACAGACATATGCATAATGCAACTAAAGTATCATATAAATCCTATCCTGCATTATAGATCATATTTTCTAATATATTACATGTCTTTCCTTCATCATGTTATCATCCTATATAATAATTCACTAGGATGTTTGTCAGAAGCGGTCATGCAGGTTGGTGTAGGAATGCTGGGAGTTCTGTGCTGGGAGCATTCTGCGCTTTCGAACAGTCTCTACAGCGCATGACTGCTTCTTAACCCATTGAGTGCCAGAGGGGTACGCAACGCATTGCAAAGCAATACATTGTGTACCCCTCTGGCACTCAAAGGGTTAACATCACCTGGACCTTGGCCCGTGTACGCGGGCTTTTACACTAGTATATGTATAAATCACAAACCAAGCATGCAGGATCCGAAGTAACTAGAGAATGTGCAATAAAGAACTTACTGCCTGCTGCCTGCATGGAAGGTGTTTGTGTGTTTGAAGAACAGCATAATAAAGTTCATGCAGCATGCCTTTTCTAGGCTACATCAGACATTAAAACCTTTAACTAAATTATTTTCACTCTTCATAGTACTAGGGTGGGTTATAAAATGTGGAACAAAGAACATTTTCATTGCTTTGTAGTACTTTAGCTGAATATTTACAATAAAACTTATTGGATTGGATTTTATTGATGCATGTAGAATTCAAAGTTAACAACATTTAATTTACTGGTATTTCTTATGAAAAACAAATACGTAAATAAACAATCCAACAAATATATAAATAAATAAATAAATAAATAAAAATATTTAATGTTCAATATCACTAAATCACATCTAAAAAATTACCCAGGTATTATAAATGGAAACATAAATATACAATAAGTTTCAAAGTCCATGTATTAAAAGTGATGCCAAAGAGGTCAAATGCATCTGGAGTCAGCAGTGTTGATGTCAATCACTTAAAGGGATGCTTCTTTCAGGAGACAGATTTTCAGTGGAACATTAAAAATAGATAATGTGATTATGTTATTTGAAAATAAAAGGCTAAAGGGTCTTCATATGTGCAGTCCCAATGAGAGTAGGGAAGTATGATAGAAACATTAAAGGATACACTAAAGGAATATAACAAAGTATAAGAGACGAAGACATTTCAAATAAAATGAAATGAGCAAAGAAGAGGTCATGCTCTGAATCTCCACAATAACAGGCAGATTTGTGTAGCAGGGCTCCTTTACAGAAATAGTGGTAGATTCACCTCTCATTATGGGTCATGCAGGACAATACATAAAATAATTGAAAAATGATAGGGATAGACATATGACTAACCCAAGTAACAAAATGTTCAGGATCAAACTCAGATTTTGAATGAAAACAAGACTGGAAAGGAACAGAATATTTTGGTCAAATAGTTTTCCATTTCCGTGTGCTTAACCGATTCTAAACAAACATGATTACCTGTGCTATATCTGTCTACAGCAGCTTTAGTAAAATTCAGATGGATGTCCACCTTCTGTTCAACTCACATGTCTACTTTCTGGTCACTCTACATGTAGTACCCTAGGAAGTGTTAACTTTATAATGTTAACATTGCCCTGAAAAACACAGGAAGCGTTCACTGCCTGTGTAACACTACTTAGGTACTTATAGGCTTTTATCTGGTTTCTTCCAGGGAATGCCAAGGTATTGAAGGTGACTGTGTGTTAAGTTCTAATGTAACTAACCCGGATAAGCTAATTATCCCCCAACATAAGAAGGTCATGGGTATCCACTGGTCTCATTTTGTTGTTGCCAACACAGGTTGTTGTACAATAACCACATGCTCCATTATTACCATATAGAAAAAATATAGAGGTGGTATACAGGAATTTTATGGAGGAAGGTAGAACAAAGAAAAGATCCCAGTGCTCCTCTTCCTAACATAAAGAATGGTACTGCATAGACTATAATAAGCTAATCTGAGTGCCACTGTACATTACCTGCTTTTAAAATATTTTTTTCCTATTGATAGGAAGCTAAAGAGGAGTATTTCTTAAGAAAACCAGCTGTACCATAGGAGAAAATAACTTCAAATGATTAAAGGGGGGATTTAACCCCTTGAATGGTAAAGAGGATGACAACACATTGTGAAGTAATGCACTGGAGACCCCTCACACATTTAAAGGCTTAAAAGGTCCATTTAAATCAACAGGGATTTCCATTTCCCCATATGCGTTGCGTACCTCTCTGGCATTCAAAGGGTTATTAAGACGATATCTATCTATCAATCTATCTATCTATCTATCTATCTATCTATCTATCTATCTATCTATCTATCTATAGATATATACACAGGAAATGCGTGACACCCATAGGTTAAATGCCAACAAACATTACATTTTGTCATAGAACTAAATAACTGAATTGCAGAAAAATGCAATGTTCAGCAGTTCAGCAGTGCAGTCATTGGTGGACACAACAGAGGCCAGAAGGAAGAGCTTTAAGGTCCCATCTGTGAAAGCAAACTAATCAAGAAGTGCCCCACAAAAAAAGTGGAGTTCATGGCAGATACTCCAAAACATATCTCCCTGATGCTGCTGTGGGAGGGCACAGCAGCCCATAAATAAGTGATCCCACTGGCTACAATATACCAATATTTCAATGAAAAATATTTATTCAATACATCAAAGTTTTGGTGTTCAGAGTGACACCCTCATCAGGAAATAAAGGGCCCTGCTACACATATCTAGTACCTCCTTAAGCTGATGAAGATAAAGGGTTAACAAGTAAAAAAAGTAAAAAAAAAAAGTATGGTTCATATAAGATAAGTAATCAGATATCAAATTGTTTTGGTTTTTGTTTTAATATCACAAACATATAAAAAATGAGTCAGGGGCAGTATAAGATTTTGGAGCACATCTGACACAGCAGATGGCATGTGTGTCCCAAAACCATATGGTAACGCTGTATCAACAAGTATTTCCCTTTCACAGGCCAATTGATGAAATGTATAATTCTGCTTTAGTATTTTTGAGGTGGGATAAGTGGCAGATTGAATGAGAATACAGGATGATTATAGCAATGAGGAATCTGTCTTTCTTAGTCTCATTTGGACTGCTCCAGATTGTGCACATTTTGAGCCCAGAGCACCACAGTGGTATGCATACTGCAGGGATAGCATAGGATATGCCAGTGATTAAATGCCTCTTTCTGTGTGTTATTTCCTTGGATGCTAATTCAATGCTCTGAAGTCATCTCTGGCATCCAAGAAGATGAAAAATAGCAGCCATAAAATCTTGTATATAAATATATAACTGTGACTTATTTTTCTGTAAGGAAAGAGTATATCAGTAGTAACTTGAGAGAGAAGAGTAGGGCATGGGTTTGGGTGAGTAGGCAGCCCCGGATGTATCCTTGCCATGGCCTAATCCATGAGTAAAGGTACTGGCCACAAAGTCAGATGACAGGATGATGCCACCAGGGAACATCCTAATGATAATGATAATTGATAGAGTGAGTGTCAGTGATTCAATAATATGCAATTTTCTAGCATTAATACAAAAATAGTACTAGAAATATTTAATCAGCTTTATTCTTAGAAAGATGCATTATGGGCCTAGTTCTTGTCACTGATCAACATCAAGAGGCCTCAGGTAAGCTATCAGAAGATGCCTTTATTTAGTACTTAAACCATCATCTGAAGATGTCACAGTCAAAATTGAATATAACGGAGGGGGAAAACTTAGAAAGTGGATTAATGTCAGAGATACAGGAGATTGGATACCAGTGGGACTAAGGGCTTATAAGGAAGGGAGCAGGGCTTAAATGAAAGGCTGGGGAGCATAGCCAGAAACCAGTGTGCTCTTGCTGCAATCAAGGGCATATTAAAGGTGCTGGCCAAGAAGCCAGATATTCCACCCCCCTGTTGAGCCAGGGACTGGACCAAGATAGGTACACTGTTAGTCCAGAAAAACTGGAGATATACTGGATTTTAAGTCTGAGAAATAATTGAGATAAGCTAATAAGTCAAGGCTGGCAGAAGTCAAGCGAAGTCAGGGTGCAGGCTGAGGTCAAGAAAGACAGAGTTAAAGCAAAGTCAAGGTACAAGCCAAGGCTGAGACAGATGGAGCTCAAGTGAAGTCAAGGTACAAGACAAGTTCAACTGGAGAATCAGATGCAGCAAGCAGGAAACTGAATCTTCCCCACCAGGAATAACAACTGAGCACTGGGAACTCAGGCAGGCTGGTTTAAGTGGTCCCGAAACAAGGTACAGCTGGAGGCCATTAACCAATAGTAACCAGTAAAGCCAGGAAGGGAAAAAGGACAATGCTGCTACACAACAATCTCCAACTGTGTATACTGCAGTTTCTGACATTTCCATAGTGCCTGATCCAAATGAAAGTTAGTCCCATACCCATAATGATTTAGGAGGGGGAGAAATATGCTCTTCATGACCACCGGGTGCACCTGCAATGACATGACTGGTTGTAGTGGTACTGTTGCTGCTTCCTCAACAGTGGCACTAGTAGTAGTGATGCCCATCGCCAACACCATCTGCTGTATCTAGTTTTATTGCTATGAGCCAAGAAAGCTCTAATGCTATTTTTTATACCACAAGATCCAGCAAACTTTGAGTCATCTTCACCACCACCAGTTTCATTCTCCTTTCTAGTTGGTGACAAAAGTGACATAGGAGCCCTTGCAGTCATATTTGTCACCATATTCAGTATCCCTTCCTTAATATATTTCCCCGGATTCCTGGGGAGGATTTTTGTGAATCTGGGGCTGGCAACTGCTGGATTAAGAGGTCTTCCTTCATCACCACTGCTGCTGGATTTTTCCCAGTGCCATGTAGTAGCCTAATATTGATGGTCAGATGACTCAGCAGCAGTATATTAGTAAGCACCATAATGTCAAAAGTGGGTGGCATAATGTTTCTGTAGTGGCTTACGATCTCCACCTAGCACTGTGGGCAGTAGGCCTTGAGTGTCAGTGAATACAATTTTCTTTTTGCAGACTTTTTTTGCCTTGTTGTAATGACTTGACTTGTAGCAAACCTGCAAATACATTTTTCAAGGTTTGCCTTGCTAAAATATTTTGAAGGCTTGTCTTTCTGTAATTTTGTAAACATTTACTTTGAAGGCTTGTATTTCAGTAAGTTTGGTGCTTTAAAAACATAAAATGTTGATTTTATTGCAGTGGATGTAGATGGTAGTGATTAACCTAAATATAAATCTTGATAAAGGCCCTCTAGGGTGCCAAAACATTGGCAATCAAATCAACACAGCACTGCATTACAAAGCCATATGAGTGCTAATTTTGCATGATTTCTACACCATTTATTTCCCTATACACACTTGATTCATGCAATATCACATCTGATTCCAATTTAATCTTGAATTCTTATTCTTATTATAATTATCTTACTGTCAGTCATTAATAAGTGGTCATAGCAGTGATTTCAACTGTGGTAGATAGTGACAACTGTTGAGTAGGGGTGGGTGAAAAATTTCATCTCAAATTAAAATCGTCGAATAATGGCACTTCCAACTTTGCTAATAATTTCCCGTGAAAAGTGCTGATTTTCAGCTGTTTTCACCTAGCGCATTCCGTTGAAATCAATGGGAACATTTAATTTGCACACAACACATAAAAAATATTATTTTATTTCCCAAAGGCAGAGTATAAAAGGGGCATGAGGGTGCCTGTGTTGGTGGGGTGTGGGGAAAGAATCAGTTGAACAGGGAATTTTTTTGGGGGGTTTATTTACTGGGATTGGGGTTAGTTAATAAAAAAGTAAATCCTAGATATAATTAAAAAAAAAAAAAAAAAGCCCATAAGACATGTTATAAAAACGGTCTGGGAAGGGTGCCTATATTAGTGGGTGGAGTCTGGGGAATTAATCAATTGAACAGGGAATTTGTTTTGAATTTCTTGACTGGTATTGGGGGGGACAGATAATAAAAAAAATAAATCAATAAAATAAAAGAAGAAATTTCTATGTAACCACTAGAATGGACTAATACTTGACTTGATAGAGTTTTTTTGTAGATGATGATTTGTTAGATTTGTTGTTAGAGGCCCAAGCCCTGAGAAAACATTGATTTGTAGGACTTAGACTTATTCGAGGCATAAGCCCTGAAGAAACATTAATGTGTAGGACTTTGTCATGGTTTGGCTGATCTGGTCTAACACTCTGCTGTTGATTACTGCTGCCTTTCATTCCCTGTGTCAGGCCGAGTCAGCTGAGGCTTAACAAACTGCCTTGACCTCTCTGTTTCCATGGCTATTTAAAGCAGCTAGGCTCACTTCCCCCTTGCACTTGGGAGGAAGAAGTTGGCCAATAATTCTTCTCCACCTGACCATCCTCCAAAATCATGGGTGTGTTGTTATTAGAATATACATTTGCCCTTGAGAGCAGGAACTGCGGCTCTCATCAGCAACTGTAATGTGCACAGTGTGTGTGATAAATAACATCTGGGGGCACAACTGTATCCAAACACCAGACCCCACTGCCAGCATCATAGCATAATCTGCGGGATGGAATCTCCTCCACCCCACTAACATGTGTGGTCGGTGCACCACCCAGTGGACAATGGGTAGACATGAATGGCCACATCAACAGATTGGCTATCATTTGACGGGGGTGGGGGGGGGGGTAACGATGAATGAGATGGATTGGCAGAAGATGTAATTACCCTAGAAGGTGATGTTGAGCTAGTTGTTTCACTTGTTATGGAACTTCCAGTCTCTGCCTGGGTTTCTCCACTCTTACACCTCTTTGATCTTTGCCTCACTGCTTGATGCCTTTCAGGAGAGTCAAAGGGTACAGCAACAGTGGTGCTTGATTTCTGTGGTGGGTGTTTGACTTTAACATGTTTGACATAAATGTCATGGTGTCTGTGTTTCCTGTTTGATATCAGGGCACTTGTGCCAAGGTGTGTTCCCTCCTTTCCTCTTCTCACTGACTCACAAATTGTGTACAGTGTCATTAGTGATGACTGCACTGTGCCTGCCACAAGAGAAAAATAGTCCCAAACCCATGACTTCAGGGGGGAGGGAACTGGTGGAGAAGTATGGACTTCTTGTCCTCCATATTCCCTTTCACATTCTGTGGCAGAGGATAATGTTGCTGCTGTTGATGCTACTGCCTCAGATTCAGGACTGCAACTAGGACCAGGAGTATTCTGGCCTGGTAACTGGAACCTGTCCTAGTCCTGCATCACTTTTTGACCCCATTCCCACTGTGTCCACGGTGATCTGGGGCACACTAGCTTGTTCCTCAGCATCCTGCTGCCCTTGCATCTCAGCAGCAGCAGTAATTAGATCAGTTGCAAATTCTTCAAATTCCAAAATGTCACTGCTAGTGGTGGTGGTGCCAGTCCTCATCCCTGTCTCCCATTCCTTCTCAGTTTCTGCTTAAAAAGGCCATCAATGTCTCTTTCACTCTAGCTTCTCCACCATCATCATCACCTCCACCACTAGTCCCAATATGCTGCTGCTGCTCTATTACAGACATCTCACTGCTGCTTGGAGGAGGTGACGAGCAATGTGACAGAGAGTCCCCTAATGTCACACTTGGCATTTTGTTTTGACCTGAAGAAGGCAGACTAGTAGCAGTAGCAGCAGGCACAGGCAGCTGATCTGTGATCCTGCTGGTGGTAGTATTAATTGTGCAACTTCTCTCCCCTGAACAACAGTTCTGGCCTCTTAATCTTCAGGATCGTGTTCAATTTGGACACTTTAATGAAGGGAACAGGAGGACTCCCATGGTCAGAGGAATTGTGTGGGCTCCCTTGACTGCTAGTCTGGATGCTCTCAAAGGTTTTCCCTACCACTCCGGCTGCTTCACCATTACTGCTGCTACAAATAATACCAATCACATTAAGTTCAGCTGCAGAGTCTTCCTCCTCACAGTCACTAATAAAATGAGGATTGATTGCCCCATCCTTTACTCCTAATGCTAACAAGCTTCTGGACATTAGAAATAGTACTAGCACTGGCAGAACTGCTTGGGGATGGCAAGTGTGACTTAGGGTACCTTGCTTTCACACCTGGCATCATCTTCTCTCCCCCCCCCCCCAAGTATTACAAGACACACTAGCAGCAGGTTCAGCACTGGGGCAGCAGGGGCAGCACGTTTGACAGCAGGCACATCCCTAGTGGCAGCAGGAGTAGCATGTCTGACAGCCGGCACAGTACTGGTGGCAGCATGTTCAGCACTGCCAGCAGGCACAGCATGGGTGGAAGCAGAGGCAGCACGTTTGAAAGCAGGAAGAGCAATAATGGTAGCAGTAGCATGGGCAGCATGTCTGACAGCAGGCACAGCACTAGTCTCAACAGGGGCAGCACGTCTGTCAACAGGGACAGCACTAGTGGCAGCAGGGGCAGCATATCTGGCAGCAGGTACAGCAATGGTGGCAGCAGGGGCAGCACATCTTGCATCAAGCACAGGCAGCTGACCTATCCTGCTCTCACTAGTACTACCCTTCACTTCCTCCCCAAGATCCCTAGGGTTGATTTAGGGGGACTGGATGGCATTGGTTCTGTAGTGTTCACTTCCTCCTCCTCTTCAGACTCAGTGGACACATAAGGGACCTTCCAGTTCCTCATTCTATTAGTTTTAAACCTGCTTATAGTGGTAGCAGTCACTATGAGCCTTTCTTGCCTCAATTTCTAAAAAGGATAACAGAAGAACAGCACAGCACATTTACCTCGCTCTGTAGCTGCTTCTATTGTGTTTCAGTTCCACAAATATGTCATGTTTTTAAAGCGAAAAGGTGAAAACCATGTAAATCAATGAGGGGAAACTTTCTAGGCACTGAAAAATTGTTGGGGAATTTTGGCCAACAGGTGAAAATTGCGAAGATTTTACTTCCTGTTCTAAAAGTGGATTTTCCCGCAAAAAAAGTGGACAATAACATGGTTTTCGAGGGATTGCTTGCAGGAGCACGGCAACAACTTTTTCCCACCCCTACTGTTGATAACCCTCCTCCTCATTCTCTGTCTTTTGTTTTTTCTTCCACTGCTGCTACTACATTATACTCAGATCGTATTAGATGGTAGGTCATTTTTTAAAATGTGTCTACCAACACTTTTACTGAAAATATGTGTTCTACAGTCATTAACAGTATAACAGCAGCACTAAAAACCCACTCTAACTGCTCACTTGCTGGTTGGTAACCAAGAATTTCCACTGCAGTGCCTGCCACACACACTGTTGTGTTTGGCAGTAGTCAACAGGTCACTGCTTTGGCCTAGAACATCCTGTACGTATGCTGTAACCATCACTAGGGATTGACGAAATGTCATATTTATTCCTGCTGGAAATTTTGAAGAAAACTGTAAATGTCTTGCTTTTCCCATAAAAGTCCCATCCTCCTTTTCACCACTGCCAATTAATTTTCCACTAGAACATTGGTATTTTTGCCTATGCATTCTATGGCAGAAGCTAATATCTGAACATAAAATATGTTGTCAACATATGCCTTGAAAAATGTGTTAACATGCTGTCCTTTGCGCATGGCACTACCACTTGCTTGTGCAATTCTAGCCCAGCCATTTTTGAAAAACAACTCCAGCATGGGATATACTTGTAGGGTGCAACACATGACATCAGTTCTTCAAAACCTCCAACTCTGGGTCGTCCTCCTCTGTGCCTTATATTTACACAACAGCAGCTGTAGATATGGGTGTTTTTGTTACAGAAGAAAATATTGTTCCCTTCCCTGAGACACCGATACTACTACTGACATGTGCCCCTTGGCCCTGGGCATTTATAGGAGTTCTTCTACTTATGCTAGTTGTAACTCATGGCAATTTGAGATGCTGCTGGTGTGTTTCCCAATTAAACCAGGGGTTGTGTTTTAGGTGGGATCTCAATAAAGGTATGCCTAAAGGGGATCATGCTTTTCCCCTGCTCACATGGTTTTACACAGACTACAGATAGAAACATTTTTAGCTTTTTGGATAGTGAGTTAAGTATCTTCATACTGCAGAATTTCATATACTGAAGGGTTCCTGAGGGACTACTACTACTGTTACTACTGCTACTACTAATACTACTGGGGCTAGCTGTAGGTGTCATAGGTGCTGCACTTCCAACCTCAGCAGAAACACTTATTATTTCTAGGGTTTTGGTTATTGATTATGACCTGTGTTGTGCTTACTTAACAATAATGTATGCAACTTCATGGGGATTGACACTTTCAGTCTTGATTGTTTTTTTCTCAACCAATGTTCTGCCCATATAATCTTCACTCTTACTCTCTATATCTGTATGAGAAGGAGGGGAGGATGGAGGAGGGATATATTATACATCAACATAATCAGTAATTAGGTCATCATCAAACGTGTCTGCTTCCTCCCCACTATGTTAATATGCTTATAAGCTTTTTAAAATCGGAAATTGTAGATGGGTGTTACTGTTACTGTCTGAGACAGCAGTTGGTTTAACTACTAAAAACTCTATGGCAACAACACTAAAATATAACTTGTTGCAATCTTCAGTGTTCTTAAAAGTGTTCTTAAAAGGTTTAAGATTATTAATGCTGGTGGTGGAATTTTTCATGTCAATTTTACAAAAAATCCTCAGGAAGAAGAGGATCATCATCATGATGTATTACAATGTTGTAGCAATCATGGCCACAGTCAGTTTTTACTACCACATCCATGCACTCACCCTACTCCTTTTGCTCTCACCCTTGCCCCTAGAATGTTTGCTGGACATATTCAAAGTAGTGTTGATAATGTTACTGTAAAGTACACAACAAAACTGTTTGTGTGTGGAGTGATGATGTCTTTCCCCTCTCACGTTATGTCCCATGTACATCTCTGTCTCTAGTGACTGTCACTGTCAGTCACAGCCCAGTTTTTTTAATTAACTGCCCCTGTCACTGTCTACTAAGAAATAACACTCATGTTCCCTGTAACTGCAAGCATCTTCTTTTCCCACTTTGCCTACCTGTCTGTCTCTACATAAAGCTATTCTGAAGATTTCAGCAGCAGGTTTCTTTCTTACCTAGCTTTACTGTGGTGTTAGTTTTTACAGTATTATTCAAGTTGAGGATATACCTGTTTGCTTCAGAAATCAGCAATTTGCAATAAAGGATAAAGTGCAACTCACAGTAACTGCTGCAGGCATGCAGCTTCACCACAGCTCACTATAGGCTTGTTCCTCTTCTTCTTGCAGTTGGAGGAGTGAGTGTCCAGTAAGCTATACTGTGTGTCTCTTGGATGTATGGTGTATTATCTATCTGCAGTATATTTGTTACACTGTCTGTCACTTAGTCACAAGAGAGTCTCAGACACCACAGGTACTTGGATAACCTGCCTGTCTGATTCTCTATTCTCTATTCAAAGTCCCCCCCCACACACACAGAAAACAACTGGAAGCTACCAAGACTCCTGAAATCAATTTCAGCTCCACTCTCTTTACCTATGGCTTCTAGCATAAAAAATCTGTGTTTTCTCTTTCTCCCAAAAAACAGACTGACAACATGTAGGAATAGAGGTGGGCGAAATGTTTCACCTCAAAAGCAAAACATGTGAAAAATGTCAATTCCTGCCACATGAGAAGTGTCAATTTTTCCACCTTCTGCCTATCTCATGGCATTGAATCAAGAGTAAGAATGAATCCCCCTAACATGGCAAGTTTAACTTCTTTTCCATAACATCCCATATCTCATAGCGAGTCTGTAGATGAGAGGATCTGGTAGTTTATCTCCAACCATTGCACATTGTGTGGTGCACTGCCCACACAAGGCAGTGTATCAGGGAGTATCTGCAAACATTCCATCCCACTGAATATTCTAAGTTAGTGTCAGGGAGGATTCATTATTTTATAAAGTCTTCTTGACATCATGTGTCCTTAGTGGAGTAGATAAAGGCCATAGTGACAGCCGTACTTAATTTCATGGGGGATGGTTTAACTTTGCTGACCTAAGCATCAAGTTGGTTGTTTTCAGTTATGCCTGTTGCTTAATATGAGAACAGATGTGTCAGTTCTGATACTTACTAGTCTTTCATTTTCTCCCTATTTCACAGTGATTCATTGCACACTGTGCACATTGCAGTTGTTCATAATAAGGCATAGTTTCTTCCTGCTCTCAAGGGTAAAAATATTCAAACACATGATTTTACAGGAAATACAGTAAGAGAAGCATAACTGTCCAATCTTACCTCACTAGATGCATCTAACATGGTGTTTTGGGTTGTTTGGAGTTTCTGCTGCCTTAATAGCAGCACTAGGGCTAGTGGCAAGTGGAACCATCATTGTACCTTTGCCTGTCTAAGGTCATTGCTGATTATCCCAGTCCCATGCAGCAGCCTAATCCTCCTGCTGCTTAGATAACTCAACAGCAAGAATTAAATCAGTAGAAAATGCCAGAATGTCACTAGTGGCATTTTCCAGGCATCTAGTACATACAAATTTTTTCAAGACTTGCCTGACAACTACAAACAAGTTTTTTTAGGGTTTGTTTTTTGCAAGCCTGAGGCCTGCAAACAATTAATTTTTTTCAGGGCTAGCCTTGTTTAGAGCCCACAGTCATTGTTTCCCAAGCATAGCTGCTGTTATAATCTGAAAGTTTCACTTCCAGTAAGCCTGAAAAACTATTTTCAGACTTTTCTTTATGTAATAAAGTGAATAAAACAGCACTCAGCAGTCCTGTCTAAATAATAATACCAAACAAAACTCACTAGTCCATGAGAAGATCCCTTTAACCCCTTAACGTCCAGCCGTGCACCACATGGCCATCACTTAACACCCACAGAACATTTTTTTTCAGCTCCTCCGATTCTGGACTTCCCGAAGGGTGTGCAGCCGCATGGGGACCCAGGATTCCATGACGTACATGTATGTCCTTTGTCCTTTAGGGACATCCACTCTTGATGTACATGTACGTCATGGGTCGTTAAGGGGTTAAAAGCAAGCTCCTATCGCTAGACTGGTGTGTCTGGACTAACAAACTCTGTATACAAAAACTATATCCTTCGGAGAGTGCTATAGTAATGAATCCAACAATATAGAAATAGTCAAAGATATATCTGTAACACACATCCAACAATCCCTATGTAATATAACTATGTGGCACAAAATAAAATAGACCTTTACAAAATATAAGGATAAAACTGTAATCATGTAAATACAATATTAACAAAAATGCATATATCCATATAATGTGTATTATTGCCTGAGAGTCCCAAGATAGTAAAGTCCGCTAATCATAACAATAATAAAGCATCCACTGTTGAAATAGCAAGGTGATGTTACCTCTCCCAGCTTTCTGAGCCTCCCGCTCCTAGTGCACTTCTGGTCTCCCATCCTTTGTCCTATCTGTGACCCCATTTACATCAGAACTTGTTCTCCAAGATGATTAGTGATTGGGGGTTCCCCTCCGGTTGTTTCAAAAGCTTGATTGGTGCTGTGTATTCATTGGTGTGAGAATCATACAGGATATTATAAGCAGACAGAGCTGATGTTTAAGAGCACTTGCTTCTGTTGGTACAGTCAATCAGCAGGCAGAAAAGAATAAAATGCCTTTATTTTTTCATATGCCAGCAGGCTACAAAGCATACAATAGCGGTTAAAATCTTGAATATAGGACTCTATTATTCAAAGCATTTCATGTCTCCTGGACATTTCATCAGAAGAACTGTGATTAGTTCTCCAAGATGTTTAGAACAACCTACCTGCCGAGTTCCATAAACAAGTGTGTACCTAGAAGAATTGATGCTGTTTTAAAGGCAAAGGGTGATCACACCATATATTGATTTCATTTAGATTATTCTTCTGTCCACTCACTATGCATGTTGTTAATTGATGAATATAAACAACTAACATGTTTATTTTTGAAAGCATTCATACTTTACAGCAGTTTTTCATACCTGCCTAAAACTTTTGCATGTTACTGTAGCTCAAAAATGTTTCTGCTTTCTCTACCTCACAATCACAAGAATACAAAAAATGGGTTGCTACTTTCTCTACCTCACAAACACAAGAACAAGAACCTGCAAACTACTTTTACAGAACAGTCACAGCAAGCATGGGATTGGCTGACACAAGAAAAGGAGTTCAAACAATCAAATGGTGTTAAGGTAAACAAAGTCCTGGGGCCGGATGGTATACACCCACGGGTACTTAAAGAGCTAAACCAGGCCCTGGCTAGACCATTATTTTTGAATTTCATGGATTCTTTTATTTCAGGTATGGTGCCCACGGCGTAAAACAGATGTGGTTTCTATATTTAAAAAGGGATCAAAATTCCAGCTGGGAAATTACAGACCTGTAATTTTGACATCTGTGGTGGGGAAACTGTTTGAAGGGTTGCTGGGAGAATATGTTCAGGAATTTATCTTGAACATGAATATCATTAGCAGGAGTCAACATGGCTTTGTGAAAGACAGGTCTTTTCAAACTAACTTGATTGCATTTTATGAAAAAGTAAGCACAAATATAGATTTGTGTGCAGCGGTTGATGTGATCTATTTAGACTTTGCCAAGGCATTTGATAAGGTTCCACACAAATGGTTACTGTACAAATTGAATTAAATAGGCTTAGGGGCAAACATTTGTGAGTGGATTGGAAATTGACTGAAATATAGAATACAAAGAGAGGTGGTAAATAGGAAGTTCTCCAATTGGACAAATGCGATAAGTGGAGTATCTCAATTGTTTAATAATGATCTCCCAGAGGAAATAGGGAGCCATGTATCAGTGTTTGACGATGACACAAAATTAAGTAGGGTATTAAAGTCTGAACTGGATGTGTCTTCATTACAAGAGAATTTGGACAAATTGGGTATCTGGGCAGGCAAATGGCAAATATAGACAAGTGTAAAGTTATGCATTTTGGGTATAATTATGAAAATGCAACATATGGTTTAAATGGTGTTTCTTTGGGGAAATCGAATAATGAAAAGGATTTGGAAGTAATGGTAGACAATAGACTTAGAAGTAGTGTGCAGTGCCAGATGGTAGCTGCAAAGGCCAATAAGATATTGGCATGTATTAAAAGGGGTATTGACTCACGGGAGGAAGATATTATTCTGCCTCTTAACAGGTCCATGGTATTACCCCATGTTAAATATGCTGTTCAATTCTGGATGCCTCTTCTGAAAAAGGATGTTATGGAACTAGAGAAAGTGCAGAGGAGGGCTACAAAACTAATAAGGGGAATGGAAAGTTTTAGTTATGAAGAAAGGCTAGAAAAGTTAAATTTGTAAACACTAGAGAAACGGGGTCTTAGAGGGGATGTGATAACATTATATAAATAGGTTCGGGGCCCATACAAAGGGCTCTCCAAAGACCTGTTCATTAACAGAACAGTGCAAAGGACGAGGGGTCACCCGCTTAGACTTGAGGAAAGGAGATTTCATCTACAACAGTGGAAGGGATTCTTTACGGTAAGGACAATAAAGGTATGGAATTCACTGCCTGAGGATGTGGTGCTTTCGAATACAGTAGATGCCTTTAAAAAGGGCCTAGATACTTTTTTAAAAGAGTAGAACATAGAGGGCTATGTATGTTAGTATTGGGATTAATATTTGTTTAGTGCTTGTTGATCCAAGGAGAAATCTGATTGTCACTTGGAATAAAGGGGAATTTTTTCCCTATTCAAAGCAGAATTTGAAATTGCTGCATTGATGTTTTTTTTTTTGCCTTCTTTTGGATCAGCAGGGATAAACAGGAATAGGAAACGGGTTGAACTTGATGGACGCAAGTCTTTTTTCTACCTTAACTACTACGTAACTGTGGGCTCAATCCAAATGTTGGCATCAGCAGAAAAAACTGGCGACAATGGTTTTGAAAGTCAAGTATGAAATGCAAATATTCCCACAATAAAGAACTAATGGCAGTTTTGAAAAAACTAAGGTCGTCATCAATATATCAAAATGTCGCCCATTGAGACCAATGTAAAAGATAACCCCAGAGTCATTCAAATGTTTGCGGTAGGGATAATGAGAGGTACATTTCAACATTTACCACCAGAAATCTAACAAGCATTTTTTTAGCCGTACAACACACAACTCAGAGTAGAAAACCACTGTAGAGGAAAACAAAACAGAGAAGCAGGTCATTCACGTACATAACCCAAGATACAGAGGTCAAATATTAACCCCTGTAATGCCAAGCATATATACCAACAAGGACCAGACCAGTGGTTCACAATCCCTCCATCCAAGACACCCCTAACATGCAAGCTAGATGTTCCAAGGCACCCCTTGAAGTCACAAGGAGATTCTCAACAAGAAATGACAATATGGTTACCATTAGGTCTCACAGTGCCAATGACAATGCGGAGAATATATTGCATAGTATATCCCATAAACATATATCCCAAAAATGTGTAAAATTAATGTTAGTTACGCAGAAAACAGCATCATGGGACAAGTGAGGCACCCTGAGCTGGTGCACATGGCACACCAACATGCTATGACACCCTGGTTACGAACCACTGGCCTACACCATACAAACAAGTCACAGACAAACAAGAACCCAGCAACTGCACAGAGACAGGGGTAACATAAATCAGCACAACGTAAGCCATCACAACACACCCTTAAACAAAACAACACAACAATCACACCTGTCATGCACAAAACAAAGCACTCTCACCTAGGCAACCGCACCAGCCAATGGAGACACAACATGCACCCCACAACATCAGACACACAAATACACACACACCTGACAGGTACATACCAGGTACAAGAAATCACACTACCAACCACAGACACAACAACAAACACTGACCTGATGTACATCATCCAGTTAACATTGTATTCCCATGTCAGCATGCCACCCACTGTTCACAGGTGGTGCCGGCTACAGGTGAAAGTTGTGGCTGCTCACGCCAATAGGCAATCCGCACACACCAGTGTGATCATGGCGTGTGACCATGACACATATTGCTGAACACACACGTCAAACTGATGATGGAAAGCCGTAACAGACCATGGAGGTCTCTGTCACCAGTGATGAAGATGTGTATACCTGCATTATGACGCAGATGTGAACCAGGCTCATCAGGGACTACGTCACCTGTGGGTAAAAAGCATGTGTGTCCATGTTGATGGGACACCAAATTGGCCATGTACAAAATAACCCAACCTGAATTGACATAAGCCTTCAATTAAGTGGACCATTCCTATAAACTCCCTGCAACCCTTGGAGTCATAGAGGATATCCAATACAATGACATGCTATGCACTGGATACCACCCTTGAATATCAGGGATTAACCCTGTGAGTGCCAGAGGGGTAAGCAATACATTGAAAAGCAATGTGCTGCGTACCTCTCTGGCACCCAAAGAGATGAATGGCTTATGGAATCAGCATGTGTGCTCATGTTGTGTTGCTGTTTGCTGCAGTGTAGAAATAACAAGCTGTGTGTCAGGCTTCAAGGCCAAACATGAGGACCTGTTCATGTGTGTGTGTGTGTGTGTGTGTGTGTGTGTGTGTGTGTGTGTAGCACAGTGACAATGTCACTCCATTGTTTGGCAATGTGTTGTCTAGCACTCATGATGAAAATGATTAATAAACAAGGGGATGGCAAGCAGACATATGTACATGTGACATGAACCCAGACCACACACTGTGGCAGTATGTGAACTATGACCCATGAAACAGAGGATCCATCTCATGGGTCTTGATTCACATACTGAGGAGGTGTGTGTGTGCCCAGTGCACAAGTCACACATACATACCTCCATTTGCCATCCCGTTGAGTAGAAACCCCTGACTACATGATAGATAGACAAAACATGGACAATCAATGTATGGTATACTACTCGTACAATACCAACTGTTAAGCTGTTGAGTGCTAGAGAGATCATTGACGCATCGATGAGCTATGTGTTGTGTACCCCTCTGGCACTCACACCTATGATGATGGTTCACCAATACCATGACTGTTGTGTTTGGAGTTCTGTATCAAGTCTTGATTTCAGGTATGTCCTGGGCACATGTTGATTCTATGTCTATGACGATAGAAACATAGAATTTGACAGCAGATAAGAACCATTCGGCCCATGTAGTCTGCCCATTTTCCTACTGTAAAAACCTCCAACCTTTTTTGGGCCTTGGTCTTTTCTTACGTTAAGGACAGCTTTATGCCTATCTCATGCATGCTTAAATTCTGTCACTGTATTAACTTCTATCACTTCTGCTGGTAGGCTCTTCCACTTATCCATTACCCTCTCAGTGAAGTAAAACTTTCTTATATTACATCTAAACCTGTGTCCCTCTAGTTTTAGACTATGGTCTCTTTTCCTAACATTTTTACTCCTTTGAAATGTACTTCCATCTTGTACTTTGTTGAATCCCTTCATGTATTTGAATGTTTCAATCATATCCCATCTCTCTTCTCTCCTCCAAGCTATACATGTTCAGATCCTTTAGTCTATCCTGATATTTCTTTTCCTGTAAACTAGTCACCATTTAGTAGCCCTTCTTTGAATTTTCTCTAGAGTATCTATATCCTTCTGGAGATGGGGTCTCCAGTACTGAACACAATACTCTAGGTGAGGTCTAACTAGAGATCTGTAGAGTGGTATAACCACTTCACTTTTTCTGCTACTAATGCCCCTAGCTATACAACCCAGTACCCTGCTTGCATTCTCCACCACTTTATTACATTGCCTGCCTACCTTTAAGTTATTAGAAATAATTACTCCCAAATATCTTTCCTCTGTTGTCTCTGAAAGCACAGAATCCATAATATTATATTTTTTCCTTTGGATTTTTCTGTCACAAGTGCATTATTTTACATTTATCTACATTAAATTGCATCTGCCACACTCTTGTCAATTCTTTTAATTTACCTAAATCATTTGTCATTTGGTTTATTCCCCCTGGAATGTCTACCCTATTGCAGATCTTGGTATCATCTGCAAAAAGGCATACCTTTCCTTGAAGACCATTTGCAATATCACTAATAAAAATATTAAAAAGAATGGGCCCAGTACAGATCCCTGAGGTACTCCACTAGTAATACTCCTTTCGTCCGTATATTCTCCATTGACTACCACCCTCTGTCTCCTGTCACTCAGCCATTGCCTTATCCATGTAACTATTTTTACATCCAGACCCAAATACTGCAGTTTATTAATGGTCTATCATTTTAGTTACCCAGTCAAAAAAATCTATGAGGTTAGTTTGACAAGATTCCCTTCTGTAAACCCATGCTGTTTGGTATCTTGCAAGCCATTTAAATTCAAATATTCAACAATTCTTTCCTTTAACATAGTCTCCATTAATTTTCCCACTACTGATGTAAGACTTACTGGTCTGTAGTTACCACCAGACTCTTCCTTGCTACATTTTTTGTGAAGCGGTACTACATTTGCTAACTTCCAATCTTCTCGAACTATTCCTGTCGTTAGTGACTTATTGAATAATTCTGTTAAAGGTTTTACCAGAACACACTTAAGTTATTTTAATAACTTTGGGTGTATCCCATCTGGTCCCACTGATTTATCTGTTTTTACCTTAGAAAGTAGAAGTAGAACTTCTTCCTCTGTAAACATGCAAGTTTCCCATGTATTGCCATTTCATTTTTCTAACAGAGGTCCCTTCCCTTCATCTTCCTCTGTAAAAACTGAACAGAAATATTCATTGAGACAGTCAGCTATCCCTTTATTCTCATTTACATAGTTTCCATTTTTTGTTTTCAGTCTAACTATTCCTGTTTCATTTTCCTCCTTTCACATATATATATCTAAAAAATGTTTTATCCCCCTTTTTTATTGACTGGGCAATTTTTTCCTCTGTCTGTGCTTTGGCACATCTAATAATGCATTTGGCCTCCTTCAGCCTAGTCTTGTACCGATACCTATCTTCTTCCTTCTGCGTCTGCTTATATTTCTTAAATGCTTCTTTTTTCTCCTTTACTATATTTGCCACTTCTGCTGAGTACCACAGTGGTTTTCTTTTTCTTTTACTCTTGCTGACATGTCTAATGCAATCCTCTGTGGTGTTTAGTAAAACACATTTCAGATAATCCCATTTCTCCTGGATTCCATCTAAAGATCTCCAAGTTGTTACAGACTGACATAAAAATGTTTCCATTTTATAAAAATCAGCCTTTCAAAAGTCTAGAACCTTTGATTTTATGTGTTGCAATTCAGCCTCTGTTTTTATAATAAACCACACAGATTGATGATCAATGGAGCCCAAACATTCATCTACAGCTACATCTGATACCAAGTCTCCATTAGTAAATAATAAATCTAGTGTGGCTTCCTTCCTAGTCAGCTCTTCTACTGACTAAGAGCTAATCCTTGTAAAGAATTTAGGATATCTCTAATCCTGGCTGAACCCGCTGCTTGGTTTTTCCAGTCCACAGCAGGAAGATTAAAGTCCCCCATAATTATAACCTCACCTTTCACAGTCATCTTAGTTACTTCCTTGACCAGCAGTTGATACAACTCCTCTGTTTGTCCTGGGGGTCTATAGATCACACCTATCCAAGTGACCATCTTATTCCCATATTCTAAAGTTATCCAAACAGTCTCTGTGTTCTCCTCCATACCCTATATAAGATTAACCTTTAAGCTGTTTTTGACATAAATGGCAACCCCTCCTTCTTTTCTGCCTTTCCTGTCTTTTCTAAATAGAGAGTACCATGGTATTTCTACATCCCAGTCATTTTTTTCATTATACCAGGTCTCTGTAATTCCCACTAAGTCCACATCTTCACTAGTTATTATTGCAATGAGTTCAGTGATCTTTTTCCCTAAACTGCGGGCATTTGTACACATGGCTTGAAGTCTACTGGTTTTTGACCTATGTGCCACAGATATACCTTGATCAAATTCATCTGTGCAATGCTGTGGGGGCAATTGGTTTTGTCCTGTATCGTTCCATTGCGCCCTCTACTAGTTTAAATACCTGTTAACAAAACTTCTGAATTGCTTGCTGAGAACCTCTGTTCCCTTTTGAGAAAGATGCAAACCATCTTTTTTGTACAATTCCTTGTTACACCAAATAGGGTTGTGGGAGAAACAAAGCCAGATCCATGTTTTTGGCCCCACTTCCCTAGCCATGAATTAAAATCTCTAATTCACTGCATCCTACCATCATCTTCTTTATACACTGGCAGAACCTCTGAAACCGATACAGTGGAGGCAACTTGCTGCTGATCCTGATATAGCTTCTTAAAAACATCTTTTACAACACTCACCTTATTACAAGCCATCCAACTCTCAATTTTGTCTTGCTTCCTTAACAATTTTTAAAATTAATCTTCTATCTCTGTGAGCTGTAGCACCAGGAAGACATCTGACTTGTTTTCAACCACCATGACATTCATCCAGAGTCACGCCTCTTAATATAGAATCCCCCAATAATAGTTGCTTCATCTCAAAGTAGTTTTCACTTCTCACCTTTGTCAGTGGTTGTAGTCTGATTTACCTGTGGATTACAGGCTGGTGAACAAGTAGTCTCTGTTTCTGGAGTTGTTCCAATAATCCAGATCACCTGCTGACCACATATGGGAATCCCAAACAATGAGCATCTCTAATTGCTAGGCTCAATTGATTACCATTTCAGCATCATTGTTGTCATTCAGGTCATGTGTTGGATTTAAATGCAGGTGCTAACTGTATCTCTGCTGCTATCATCTCCATGTATCCACATGGACCTCAAAAGGCATTCACTGATGTGATGGATGGTAGCATTCATCTCCTGCATTTGGAACCAGCCCCATGGCTTGGATTCCATGAGCTATCCATCAGGTGTATGTTGTTCACGTTCAAATCACATCATGGAACACCACACCCTGATGTCGTGTGGCTGAACTGTGTGGTCTGTGATTTGAACCTGGACAAAAGTGTCTGCATGAGAAGTGCATGCTCACCCATGCTGCAACACCCTAACACACCATTGGCTGTGCATGAATTGTGTTCACTGCATAGCTTTGCAATGCATTGGAGACAACTCGGCCACAGTGTATGTTGTGTGTGTGGCCTCCTATTGTTCAATACCTTACACCCAAATTAGATGTGTTTGAGTTGTGTTCACTGTATAGCTTCACAATGCATTGGAGATAACGCTGCCACAAACCAGTATAGATTGCAAACAGACATGGACATGAGTGGAATAAACAAGTGCCCATTTATTTTGGGACGAATAGAATCAGGGGGTTATTTTTTTTTCTTGGGTGGTGCTTTGGGCAGGGCTGCAGGGGTGGCCTCCCGCACGCTACGGCATGAGGCTTTAGTGGGTATGGAGGTTGTGGGTGGTGGATTGCTGGCTGGGGTTGTAGCACTGGAACCCTCATTGGAGGCCTCGGCCTGGCGCAGGGTCTCCAGCCTGTTGGACTCCTGCATTTCAACTACCACCTGGAGTTGCCTCCTCTGAAGTGCCACACACTCCTGATCCAGGATCACAGCATTTGCAGGAGGATGTGGTGTTGATGGAGTGGAGGCCGGTGGTGGGGATGCTCTGTATGTGGCATTTGGCTCCCCCTCAGGCAGTGGATATCAGGGTGAAGGTAGTAGAGAAGCCTGGTGACCCTCAAGGAGGGGAAGGCCACACTGGAGGGACTGTGGGGACATATCCAGGACTGGGATTTCCTCTTCACTTCCCTGGGATGACCCAGAGTGCATTGGTGGTGTAGGTAGTGGTGGCGGGGTGAAAACTTCTCTTGCCTTTGGGCATTGTGGCTCCCCTATGAGCCCCACATGTTCATACTCCAGGGGCCATTGAAATGTGGACCCATGGGTGTCCTCCTGCCACATGTGTTCTCATGGCTTGGGAGTTGGCCCAAATCATGCATGCAGTGGCAGGGCCACTGTCTCCGGCATCCAATGCCTACCCGTCGGTGGTGGTGGTGCCTGGTAGGCTGGCTGCTGCTGCAGAGGAGGTGGTGGTGCCTGGTAGGCTGGCTGCTTCTGCAGAGGAGGTGGTGGTGCCTGGCAGGCCGGCTGCTACTGCAGACAAGGTGGTAGTGCCTGGTAGGCTGGCTGCTTCTGCAGAGGAGGTGGTGGTGCCTGGTAGGCCGGCTGCTGCTGCAGAGGAGGTGGTGGTGCCTGGGAGACTAGCTGCTGCTACAGAGGTGGTGGTGCCTGGTAGGTTGGCTGCTGCTTCAGCCAAGGTGGTGGTGCCTGGCTGCTGTTGCAGATGAGGTGGTGGTGGTAGAGCCCAGGATGTGGTTACCTCATCAGAGGAGCTTGTCTCAGGGTCCCCACATATGTAGGCATGTATGCTGTGTGGGGAAATGACATGATATGATTAGTGATGTGAGCTATGACAAGAGGGCTGCAAGACTATGACATTAACATGTGAGCCATTGAGTGGAAGGATGGTATCCATTGCATTGCTTTGCAATGCATTGGTTACCATCCTGACACACACTGATTGCTGAACCTAACAAAATCTAATACATTGAATCATATAACCTACAGTGGTGTAGCTTTAGTCATCATGTGTATCCTGAGGTGTGAATATGGCAAGGCATCACCATACATCTGGATACATGTGGTGAACAAAACTGAACCAACACACCTTGAGTGATACAAGCCCATTGCATGTACATTACCTAGGCCTCAACAGCAAACACACTAGGGCCTCTGGAAACATTAATGCACCAGTGATGACCAATGACCACTGAATCCAACCAATGATGTCAGCAACACTACAGACACAGCACGCACACCAAGAAACATGCACTGTGGAACCCAACAACCCAATCAACTGGAGGACACATCAAACAGACCCCAGGACAGCTAGAATCCAAACACACAGCAAACATGGGCGGGGTTATGCAATACGATTGGAGATTACATCTACGTTTTCCTATGTTATGCTATGGAGCCTAAACACTGATATTTCCCGGGTTGTTTCACTTTCTGTTCTCTGCTTCTTTACTAGACCTCCCCCTCCTCCTCTGCCCACTCCTGACCTTTCCCTCACTCCATGATTACACATCTGTCTTTACAGAGTGGTAGTCCATATATTTACTGTTTTGACTCGCTCTTTATGATTTATATTGTTTTCGTTATGGAAACCGATAAAATTAAATTAAAAAAAAAACAAAACAATATATGCAACTACCTCCTTTGGCTAACAGTAAATCTAGTAATGATGTCTCTAATGTTTATCAACATCATTTATCCATTTTTAACCCCCCAAAAATATGTGACGTAGTTGTTCCATTTGCTTGTTTGGGTATTTCTATAAATGAATGTCATAAAACTGTTCTTCCTCTTTATAATTTTGTGTTGTTGTTAGGCCATAAGGCCATCACTTAAATAGGTAAAGACTCATGTAATGGCTGAACAACACTTTATTTATTTATAGCTTTAGAACCAATTCATTAACAGATTGTTAAATATTATGTGAATTTGTCTAGTTGTATGAACACTAGAAGGATTCCCTAGTACAGTGTACCCAGAATGTGTTTGCAAAGACATTGATATTTGCAGAGTCTCATGTATTTTCTTGCACTCATCAATGAGTAAGATTAAACTTCTGCCAAGATCATGTGAAAAGGGCTGAAATTACACAGAATGGGAATAAGGAAGTAATGAAAGTGGTAAAAGAGAGAAACTCCATCCTTGCCCCATTTTCCCCTGGTAGGCACAGAACCACATATACACTGTCTGACATCCAAGCCTTGTTCTACTGGTAGCCACAAAATCACACATTTGGCACCTTAGTCTAGTTACTCTCCAGACTCCAGCCTTATTTCACTGTCTGACATGCAAGTCTTGTTCCACTGGTAGACTGTCACACTGGCTAACAGCGCAGGAGGTGAACCTGGATGGCAGAGGGTGGTTACTAGGCAGAACAGATGCAGAGACTGCAACTAGTAACAGTCACTAAGTACTTGGAAGCAGGGAATATAAGGTTCAACTCAAATGCAGATGAAAGCTGTATGATGGGTGGCCACGGGTTGACAGATGAAACTTGCTCTCAGGCTTGCTGCTGGTGAAAGCTGCTTGCGAGCAATGCTAGAGTGCAAACTAGTAGTGAGCAGTGAAAACTGAAGTTGCTCACACAGGTGAATACAGGACTAGGAGCACACAAACAAACAATGTTGCAGGATACAAAATCAGCAAACAGTATCAGGTCTGGAGCACAGGCCAGGACAGGCTGCAATCAAGCATGGTCAAACTATAAAGCCACGGTTATACAAAGGAAACAAGAATCTTAGCACTGGAAAACGTTAGTATGACTATACTGGCACATGGAAGTGTTTGTAATGCTGCTTGATATGGGCCTCAGTGGGTATTTCCTGGAAACAGACAATTACAGGCTAGAGCTGGAATGAAGGAGTGGTAAACAGGCAAAGCTGCAAATAACAGCAGAGAAGGACTTTCTGGACCATATTCTAACATAGACACAGAATCACACTTTGCCACCTTAGCCTAGTTTCTCCCCAAGCTCCAGCCTTATTCCACTGTCCACTAAAAATCATAGAACCAAACAAACACTGACCGTCACATAACCAAACACTGACTGACACATAAACATTGTCCTACTGTCCATTGTTAACCACAGAACAACACATTGCACTGTCTGACACACATGCCGTGTTCCACTGGTTCCCACAGCCCCACAGCCCCAACCTTATTCTGCTGTACGTTGGAAGTCATAGAACCACACATGATATTACAGTCTCGTTCCACTGGTAGTCACAAATCCACACATACACTGTATTTTAATTTCTACCTGTTTCGGCAGGTAATAGTGTTCACAGCAGCAGTGGTGTCTTCATATCTTGAAGTTATTCCACAAACGCCGCTCTTTACCTGATACTTCCGAGTTGTGCTGATGTCACCTCAGTTCAACCTGGAAGTATCAGGTAGAAAGCAGAGCTTGTGGAACAGCTCCAGTACCAATTATAGGATCAGTGGCACCACAGCTGGGCCAGTGAATTATCGAGGCACTGAACTCTTGGCATGTGCCTAAACCTGGCCCTACACCTCCCTCTGTAATTTTTCTGTACTACTGGCAACTGTATCTGTGTCCCCTATAGTATAAAGCCTATAGTATAGGCATTTGTATTAGGGGACACAGATTATATGCTGTGTGGGCTAGTCACTGCCAGGTCATAGGTGTACAGTATTTATTATGGCAAACACTGATCTGATCACATCTTCACTGGGTGCACATGTACTCCATCTTCCTCCACCAGACATCCTATGATATTTCCTTTCTGTGACCCTGAGATGTTACCAAAAGATGCTCCTGCCTCTCATTTTGTCAGAAATGCAACACCTGCCACACCTCCTCATTATGCGGTGACTAGGGATGGGCGAAAGTTGTCGCCGTGTTCCCGTGAGAAATTTCACAAAAACCACATTGTTATCTGCTTTAAAATTAGCGGTTACAATTTTCGCATATTTCGCCTATTGGCCAAAATCTTTCACCATGTTTTCAATGGCTAGAAAGTTTCTGCCCATTGATTTACGTTGTTTTTGCACTTACGCTATAAAAACATGACGTTTTCACTGAAGGCAGACACAATAGAAGCAGCTACAGAGCAAAATAGACATGCTGTGCTGTTCTGCTGTGATATTTTGGAAAAATTGAGGCAGGAGAGGCTCATAAGGACCCTTATTATATGCCCAATGTAAAGGGAACAGAGGAAGAAAAGGGAATGGGAAGGAAGGAAGAAAAGGGAATGGGAAGGAAGGGAGAAAAGGGTAGTACTAGTGAGAGCAGGACAGGTCAGCTACCTGTGCCTGTTGCAAGACATGCTGCCCCTGCTGCCAGTGCCACCATTGCTGTTCCTGCAGCCACTAGTGTTATACCTGCTGCCAGTCGTGCTGTCCCTGCTGCCAGTGCCACCATTCCAGTACCTGCAGCCACTAATGTTGTACCTGCTGCCAGACATGCTGCCCCTGCTGCCAGTGCCACCGTTGCTGTATCTGCAGCCACTAGTGTTGTACCTGCTACCAGATGTGCTGCACCTGCTGCCAGTGCCACCATTGCTATACCTGCAGCCACTAGTGTTGTACCTGCTGCCAGACATGCTGCCCATGCTGCTACCAGCACTGTACCTGCTGCCAGTGTTGAACCTGCTGCCAGTGCTGAACCTACTGCCATCAATACTTTGCCTACTGCAAGTTTTTCTTGTAGTACTCAAGGGGGGAAGGAGAATATAATGCCAAGTGTGACAGCAAGGGACTCTAAATCACACTTGCCATTCCCAAGCAGTCCTGCCAGTGCTAGTATTACTGCTACTAAGGTCCAACAGCTTGTTAGCGTTAGGAATGAAGGAGGGGGAAATCAACAATATCCTCATATTACTAGTGACTGTGAGACTGAGGAGGAAGACTCTGCGGCTGAACTTGATGTGGTTGGTGTTAGTAGTAGTAGCAGTAATGATGAAGCAGCCAGAGTTGTAGGGGAAACATTTGACAGCGTCCAGACTAGTGGTCAAGGGAGCCAACACCATTCCTATGACCCTGGGACTGGGAGTCCTCCCCTTCCCTTCACTACAGTGTCCAGGGGGAACATGATCCTGAAGAGGCCAGAACTGGTTTTGGAAGAGGATTAATACCACCACCACCAGCAGGAGCACAGATCAGCTGCCTGTGCCTGCTACTACTGCTGCTAGTCTGCCTTTTTCTTCAGGTCAAAAGGAAATGGCAAGTATGACATTAGGGGACCCTCTGTCACATTTCTCGTCACCTCCTCCAAGCAGCAGTGAGATGCCTGGAAAAGAGCAGCAGCACTTAGGGACTAGTGGTGGTGGTGATGATGATGTTGGAGAAGTTGGGGTGTAAGAGACATTGATGGTCTTTTTAGCAGAAACTGAGAAGGATTGGGAGACAGGGAGGAGAATGGGCATCACCACAACCACCACTAGCAGTGACATTTTGGAATTAGAGGAATTTGCTACTTCTCTAATTCCTTCTGACGCTGAGATGCAAGGGCAGCAGGATGCTGAGGATCAGGCTAATGTGCAACAGACCGCTGTGGACACAGTGGTAATGGGGTCAACAAGTAATGCGGGACTAAGACAGGTTCCACTTGCCAGTGGTAACAATACTCCTGATCCTAGTTGCAGTGCTGAATCTGAGGCAGTAGCATCAACAGCAGCAACATTATCCACTGCCACAGACAATGAAGGAGAATGTGGAGGACAAGAAGAAAGAGGACATCTGTTCCCTTCCCCATTAAGTCATCATGGGTGTGGAACTATTTTTCTCTTGGGGCAGGCACAGTGCAGTCATCACCAATGGCACTGTGCACAATTTGTGACAAGTCAGTGAAAAGAAGAAAGGAGGGAACACACCTTGGCACAAGCACCCTGATATCACACATGAAACACAGACACCATGACATTTACTCCAAACATGTTAAAGACAAACACCCACCACAGAAATCAAGCACCGCTTTTGTTGTCCCTGACTCTTCAGAAAGGCAACAAGAGGTGAGGTGGAAATCAAAGAGGAGGAGAAATAGAACAACCCAGGCAGAGACTGGAAGTTCCATGATGAGTGAAACAACTAACTCGCCGTCACCTCCTAGGGTAACTACAACTTCTTCTGCCAATCCACCTCATTCATTACCTCCCCAGCCAAATGATAGCCACTCTCTTGATGTCAGGATATGGCAGTTCATCTGTACCCATTGCACACTATGTGGTGGAGGAGAATAGCAATCAGTGCATCAAGCAGCATCTGAGGAGATTCCATTCTGCAGAATTTGCTAAGATGGTGGCAGGGAGGGTTCATCATTACTATTAAACTGTCAGCAAGTTGTCATGTCCTTAGTGGGTCTGGGCAAGGTGTATAGTGACAGCGGCAGTACTTGGTTTAGGGTGTCATGGTGTTTGGATACATTTGTGCCCCCAGATGTTAATTACCACATACACTGTGTACATTGCAGTTGCTGATGAGACCCGCTGTTCCTGCTCTCAAGGGAAAAAATATATTCTAATAACACACCCATAATGATTTTGGAGGAGGGGAAGGTGGAGAAGATTTAATGGCCAACTTGTTCTTTTCTCCAAATATACGGGGGCTACTTATTCTGCTTCTACTGCCTCAGGCGCATCACTGGAGCCAGTCGTGATAAGTGGAACCTTCATCATCCATCTTCCATGTTACTGCTATTGTTGATCCCATTCCCTTTCAGCTGCCTAATCATCCTGCTGCTTAAACAACTCAGCAGCAGCAGTACAAACAGCAATTGCAATTCAGGACTCAGGAGTATATTTGACAGTGGCCACTGGCCAACATGACCTGCTGGCATTAGGCCAGTAGGACATTTTTATTTTTCTCAGGGCTTGTGCTTTAAAAAACAAAACAAAACATAGTCCTACAAAAAAAATAAACAATTTTTGAGTGGTTTGTTTCTAACAAGCCTAGTGTCACGGTGTGCAGCAAAAGAAGGACAGACACAAAGATAAAATATAACCACCTTTATTTATAATGTACAGCAGTAATGGTACAGCCCCCACAGAACCCCAGACATATACAAACAGGACCCAAGGTCCCTCCGGAGCTGCACACTGTACTGAGCACTGCACTACTCCAGGCCTTGAGACTACAGGACAGGCAAGCAGGTATTGTAAGGAGCGAGTAGGCAGCCAGAGTCTCAGGTCAGACAAGCCGGGGACTACACTGAGGGAGAGTAACCAGGCCATTGGTCAGGCAACCGGAGACTATGCTGAGAGAGTAGGAGCCAGGGCCACTGATCAGGCAAGCCGAGGACTACAAGGAGTGAAAGTAATCAGGCCCACAAGGAAGGCAACCGGAGGCTACACTGAGTGGGTAATAGCCAGGGCCACTGGTCAGGCAAGCCGCGGACTACAAGGAGCAAAAGTAACCAGGTCCGCAGGGAAGGAAACCGGAGGCAACACTGAGTGGGTAGTAGCCAGGGCCACTAGTCAGGCAAGCCATGGACTACAAGAAGTGAAAGTAACCAGGCCCACAGGGAAGGCAACCTGCGGCTACATTGAGCAGGTAGTAGCCAGGGCCACTGGTCAGGCAAGCTGAGGACTACAAGGGGAGATAGTAACCAGGCCCTCAGGAAAGGAAACCGGAGGCTACACTGAGTGGGTAGTAGCCAGGGCCACTGGTCAGGCAAGCCGTGGTCATAAACAGAATGTGTAGTCAGCCAGAGTGTCACGGTTTTTTAAGACACTCAGACCATTGGGTGAATAAGAACACAGTTTTATTAAAATAAGATAAGGCAATAACACGCCCTCTAGTGGTGGTAAATATACACAGATAATATATAGATATAATGGTTAATGCACAAATGTCTTATAAGTACAATTAAACAGTAATAGAATAGCGTATACCCCTCAGGGGTTAAGTCCTTGATAACAGTCAGTCTCAGATGTGGATGTTTGGAACGCCCAGGGTGTTATAAGGCTGATGCTGGAGACCGAGACTATCACCGGCTGGATACTGGACTGCCCCACCACGGTGTTCAGTAAGAAGCACAAGAGTCCCCGTAGCCCCCTCGGACATACCTACTGGAACTGCTTCAACTAGTGCAAGTGCATAAGGCCCCCACGGGCGTGATTGGAACCGGCCTTCAATGCGATAACTGCCAAGCCTCCTCAGACTTAACCGGATAACGGGATATCACACGCTAGAGCCTACAGCCCCCACGGGCGTGATTACCGTAATACGAATGCTGATGCCTGTGCCTGCAACCACTCATTAAAGCGGAATCGCTCAATGAACAAGAGAGAGAGTCTCAGGCGCCCAACCGGCCCAAACGGATGTAAACACTCTGCAAGGATGTGTGGAGCTGCCGACAAAGAGCGGCCAGCTCAGCAGTAGTATTCACTGAGAAAGAGACTCTTACAGGATTAGCGATAGAGTGGCTCGAGGCTTTTCAGCGGTATAGCAAGGCTCTGCAGTCTGAGGGAGGCGCGTGTACGCACAACTCTGCAAGGAAAATGCACTGCACTGATTGGAGTACACCAGGCAAGGCAGTCACACCAAAAGCTGGAACAGCAGATAGAAATGTCGCGGCGGCGACAACTGGAACACAGGTCACTGTAGAAAGCAGGAGTCGTTCTTCGGAGCGGGAAGTCAGCCAGGCCAGGTCGGAGCACGTAGAAGGTAGTCATACAAGCCGGGTCGTACACAAGCAGGAACGTCAGCCAAACCGGGTCAGGACCCAAAGGTGGTAGTTAGACGAGCCGGGTCATACACGAGCAGGAACACAGGAGAATAGTCAAGACAAGCCAAGTCGGTACACAGGAATCCGGAACACAGGAACACAGCAACAGTAACTGGCACAGAAACACCATGAAAGGGCGCCTGACAGTTGTGCTAGCCAGGTATAAAAAGGTAACCAGGGGGCGGGCCAAACCAACACAGCAAATCAGTATCTGTCATAGCTGAGACTGACAGGAATCACAGGCACTGTGATACAGAGCCACAGGTCAGAACCGATGTGGATAGTCAGACAAGCCGGGGTTATACACAGAGCAAATACTCAGACAGGCACGGATCACCACAGATCAAGCAGAAGCTATCAGGAACACTACATAAGGGCAATCACACCCAGGCCCATGGAGGTTTATAAGGGAGCAGGAGAAGGCGGGGCCCAATTAGGCCACACAGAATAGGCCCATAAACAGGCATCCTAACTAGTGCCTGTTTCAAGATGAAGCAATGCAGAGGTGGCCGCAACTATGCCGGCCGACACACCACAGAGGAAGGAAGCACAGACTAACAAGGCCTCTAAGGTAGACTGTGATACCTAGGTCCTACAAATCAATGTTTCTTCAGGGCTTGGGCCTCTAATAAGTCTACGTCCTACAAAGGTCTCTACAAATTAAACAAATCATCGTCTACAAAATACTCTGTCAAGTATCAGTCCACCCCAGTGGCAGCTTATGTCAGGGGGTTCCTGTCTCTATCACTTTACAAAGAAATTTCTTATTTTTTGTATTAACTGTCCCCCCAATAGCAGTCAAGAAACCCCCCCAAAACAAATTCACTGTACAAATGATTAATTCATTCACCAACACAGACACCCTCCTCAGACTCCTTTATACCATGTCTTATGGTTTATATTTTATATTATTTTATTTAGGATTTATTTTTTATTAACTGCCCCCAATCCCAGTAAACAACACCCCCAAAAATCATCCCTTGTTCAACTGATTCTTTCCCTGCACACCACCAACAAAGGCACCCTCTTGCCCCTTTTATACTATGCCTTTGGGAAATAAAATAATATTTGCCATGTGTTGTGTGTTACTTTTATGTTCCCATTGATTTCAAAGGAATGAGCTAGGTGAAAAAAGTTGAAAATCGGCACTTTTCATGGGAAATTTTTCTCCAAGCGGAAAGTGCCATTTTTCACCAATTTCAGTTTGAGGAGGAAATTTTCGCCCATCTCTAGTGGTGACCTTGACCAGCTTCAAGCCTCTGACATTGCCCCAGGCCATAAGGAACAGCTTTGGTACCTACTGTCAAATCTGTTTCTGGAGAAAAGCAGCTCTCTGTTTGCCCTGACTTGTGACTGGCCCAGGGGACAATTGCCTGTTTGCCCTCTGGGCCAGTCCTCCCCTAAACTGAAACAAAGCAAAATAGAACACTTAAATTATTAGTAACATTTTATGGGAAAATCTCATATTTTGTAGGGCTTTTTCCTGCGTTCCCACCTACTTTATTCAAATTTCATGACTGCTCAAATTGTCATGAAGTGATAGAGCTGTTATTATAATATTCTTCAGAGAATTGTAACCAGTAAGCCAGGTGCTCCGCTTGCCTTGCAGAGTACAGCAGAGTCTTCTGTTTAGATGAATCAGCTGATCAGTGGACTAGTTTATATATAACTAGTTGAAGAGCCCGTGTACACTGGCCACAGTGCCACCCAGCAACGGCCGTGATGCAGTCATGCACAGTAGAGACTGCCCGCATCACGGCTGATACGGAGTGGGGCGCTCCAAATACAGACCCGGTCTGAATTCGGAGCCCCACTCAGTTATCAGCCGTGGCACTGGCAGTCTGTACTGCACATGACTGCAGCACGAGCTGCTGTCTCTACTGCGCATGACGGCTTCTGACAAGCACACACTTTTTTATTCTGACAAACACACACTTTTATTTTTTTTTTAATTATTATATAGGATAGTTGTTCTGCTAGTTCTGTTTCTATTTGAATAATCTGTGAAACGGGTCAGGGAATTGTTTATATTTGAACCCAGTGAGGGTGAAATGCATTGTAGAGCAATACATTGCATATCCCTCTGGCACTCTAAAGGTTAAGATAAAACTGGTGGTATTCTTGGTGCTGAAGTCTGAGCACATGCTCTGAGCTGTCCCACTTGCCCTCACCAATGTATTGCCAGCAGTACGCCAACCTATTATGCTAATGATTAACATGTCTCCTCCTACACTTGCATAGATAGTACTTTGTGCATATGACGATGTGTGTCATATTCACCATGGCAAAGTGATTGCCACATTTCACCAGACACATTTTATTATTGCATAAATCCTCAGTGCATCTCCCCACTGGTGCTGTTGTTAAAATTTTAATTTAAATAATTTGACCTGTAGTCATTTTTGACTGTGCCAACCCTTTTACTTATGTGGAAAAGCCCTAAATAAACAAACAAAAATTATACGTATATATATATATATATATATATATATATATATATATATATATATAATTAAAAATGTACTAGTCCTTTAAAAAACTGATTCCCTTAGAGTTTACTATAAAAAAAAACTATAAAAGTTGATTTTATGAAAGCTGTACAAATAATTGATACAAATGATACACATATTGTTAATCAATACATACATTAACTTAATAATTAACATATTGACAAGTAAGATGTAAAAATAAAAATGAAACCACAAAGCCCTTTTATTTAGTATATTCCACAATGAGTAGTCACCAGTATTCCTTGTTATTTAGCTTTAAAAGACATCCTGGCTTTGTGAACACTAATACAACTGATAGCTGTCATCTCTCTTGCAGGCCATCGTGACTTTAGTAATAGCTCTTATTTACCTTATTATAAAAAATAGCAAAAGACTATTGTCAGGTCATATCTTAAAAAGGAATAATACATGATTAAACTCTTCAGTTAGAATGGTTGCATTCTAGCATTCAGTTTATCTATCTATCTATCTATCTAAAAGTGTCATCATGAGACTGGAATATGCAAAACTACAATAAAGTGGCAAAAGTAACACAGAATTATACATGCATGATGACATAAAATAAGTAGATAAAGCGTAGATGCCAAGAGAAAAGTTGGATATACTAAATGAGCTACCACAAACTCTAGCATACTGTTAGGTAAGTTTCTAGCTCTTTCCCATGACCTAGAAAATACATAAACACTGTATATCGAGAGAGTCTGTGAGAATCTGTTCACTAGATGAAGGATCCAAAAACTTATCTCCAGCCACTAGTGATGAGCGAGCATGCTCGGCCGAAGCTCGGTTCGGCTCGAGCATCGCTCTGCTCGGCACATGGCGGTGCTCGCCCGCCATGTTCGGGTCTCCTCCCCGCATGTTTTGCGGCTGCTGCGCAGCCAATAAACGTGCAGGGAGGCTCTGACATCAGTGTAATGCCAGCAGCCATGTTGGCTGCTGGCATTACACTGATTGGCTGGCCAGAACCCGTGATCGGGTGCTGTATAGCACCTGACCAGCGAGTTCGGCTCAGTCTTAGCCAGGGAGAGATGAGGATAGGAAGGGAAAGTCAGTGTAGGCAGAAAAAAAGCGCGTTTGAACAAAAAAAAAGACCCAAAAGTCCTTTTTAGGACTACTGTGTGTGGGGGCAACAGATATATTTTGATTTGGGGGGCAGAGTTTAAAAAAAAAAGTCACATATTCCGTTCACTGTGCCTAGCCGCAGATTAGCAGCACATTCTGTTTAGTGTGCAAAGTTTCAGATTATCAGCACATTCTGTTTAGTGTGCAAAGTGTAAAAAATAAAAGTCACTTATTCCGTTCACTGATCCTAGCCGCAGATAAGCAGCACATTCTGTTTAGTGTGCAAAGTTGCAGATTAGCAGAACATTCTGTTTAGTGTGCAAAGTGTAAAAACTAAAAGTCACATATTCCATTCACTGTGCCTAGCCGCAGATAAGCAGCATATTCTGTTTAGTGTGCAAAGTTGCAGATTATCAGCACATTCAGTTTAGTGTGCAAAGTGTAAAAAATAAAAGTCACTTATTCCGTTCACTGTGCCTAGGCGCAGATAAGCAGCACATTCTGTTTAGTGTGCAAAGTTGCAGATTAGCAGAACATTCTGTTTAGTGTGCAAAGTATAAAAACTAAAAGTCACATATTCCATTCACTGTGCCTAGCCGCAGATAAGCAGCATATTCTGTTTAGTGTGCAAAGTTGCAGATTATCAGCACATTCAGTTTAGTGTGCAAAGTGTAAAAACTAAAAGTCACATATTCCATTCACTGTGCCTTGCCGCAGATAAGCAGCATATTCTGTTTAGTGTGCAAAGTTGCAGATTATCAGCACATTCAGTTTAGTGTGCAAAGTGTAAAAACTAAAAGTCACATATTCCATTCACTGTGCCTAGCCGCAGATAAGCAGCATATTCTTTTTAGTGTGCAAAGTTGCAGATTATCAGCACATTCTGTTTAGTGTGCAGAGTGTAAAAAATAAAAGTCACTTATTCCGTTCACTGATCCTAGCCGCAGATAAACAGCACATTCTGTTTAGTGTGCAAAGTTGCAGATTAGCAGAACATTCTGTTTAGTGTGCAAAGTGTAAAAACTAAAAGTCACATATTCCATTCACTGTGCCTAGCCGCAGATAAGCAGCATATTCTGTTTAGTGTGCAAAGTAGCAGATTATCAGCACATTCTGTTTAGTGTGCAAAGTGTAAAAAATAAAAGTCACTTATTCCGTTCACTGATCCTAGCCGCAGATAAGCAGCACATTCTGTTTAGTGTGCAAAGTTGCAGATTAGCAGAACATTCTGTTTAGTGTGCAAAGTGTAAAAACTAAAAGTCACATATTCCATTCACTGTGCCTAGCCGCAGATAAGCAGCATATTCTTTTTAGTGTGCAAAGTTGCAGATTATCAGCACATTCTGTTTAGTGTGCAAAGTGTAAAAAATAAAAGTCACTTATTCCGTTCACTGATCCTAGCCGCAGATAAGCAGCGTATTCTGTTTAGTGTGCAAAGTTGCAGATTATCAGCACATTCAGTTTAGTGTGCAAAGTGTAAAAACTAAAAGTCACATACTCCATTCACTGTGCCTAGCCGCAGATAAGCAGCATATTCTTTTTAGTGTGCAAAGTTGCAGATTATCAGCACATTCTGTTTAGTGTGCAAAGTGTAAAAAATAAAAGTCACTTATTCCGTTCACTCATCCTAGCCGCAGATAAGCAGCACATTCTGTTTAGTGTGCAAAGTGTAAAAAATAAAAGTCACTTATTCCGTTCACTGATCCTAGCCGCAGATAAGCAGCACATTCTGTTTAGTGTGCAAAGTTGCAGATTATCAGCACATTCAGTTTAGTGTGCAAAGTGTAAAAACTAAAAGTCACATATTCCATTCACTGTGCCTAGCCGCAGATAAGCAGCATATTCTGTTTAGTGTGCAAAGTTGCAGATTATCAGCACATTCTGTTTAGTGTGCAAAGTGTAAAAAATAAAAGTCACTTATTCCGTTCACTGTGCGTAGCCGCAGATAAGCAGCACATTCTGTTTAGTGTGCAAAGTTGCAGATTAGCAGAACATTCTGTTTAGTGTGCAAAGTATAAAAACTAAAAGTCACATATTCCATTCACTGTGCCTAGCCGCAGATAAGCAGCATATTCTGTTTAGTGTGCAAAGTTGCAGATTATCAGCACATTCAGTTTAGTGTGCAAAGTGTAAAAACTAAAATTCACATATTCCATTCACTGTGCCTTGCCGCAGATAAGCAGCATATTCTGTTTAGTGTGCAAAGTTGCAGATTATCAGCACATTCAGTTTAGTGTGCAAAGTGTAAAAACTAAAAGTCACATATTCCATTCACTGTGCCTAGCCGCAGATAAGCAGCATATTCTTTTTAGTGTGCAAAGTTGCAGATTATCAGCACATTCTGTTTAGTGTGCAAAGTGTAAAAAATAAAAGTCACTTATTCCGTTCACTGATCCTTGCCGCAGATAAACAGCACATTCTGTTTAGTGTGCAAAGTTGCAGATTAGCAGAACATTCTGTTTAGTGTGCAAAGTGTAAAAACTAAAAGTCACATATTCCATTCACTGTGCCTAGCCGCAGATAAGCAGCATATTCTGTTTAGTGTGCAAAGTTGCAGATTATCAGCACATTCTGTTTAGTGTGCAAAGTGTAAAAAATAAAAGTCACTTATTCCGTTCACTGATCCTAGCCGCAGATAAGCAGCACATTCTGTTTAGTGTGCAAAGTTGCAGATTAGCAGAACATTCTGTTTAGTGTGCAAAGTGTAAAAACTAAAAGTCACATATTCCATTCACTGTGCCTAGCCGCAGATAAGCAGCATATTCTTTTTAGTGTGCAAAGTTGCAGATTATCAGCACATTCTGTTTAGTGTGCAAAGTGTAAAAAATAAAAGTCACTTATTCCGTTCACTGATCCTAGCCGCAGATAAGCAGCATATTCTGTTTAGTGTGCAAAGTTGCAGATTATCAGCACATTCAGTTTAGTGTGCAAAGTGTAAAAACTAAAAGTCACATATTCCATTCACTGTGCCTAGCCGCAGATAAGCAGCATATTCTTTTTAGTGTGCAAAGTTGCAGATTATCAGCACATTCTGTTTAGTGTGCAAAGTGTAAAAAATAAAAGTCACTTATTCCGTTCACTGATCCTAGCCGCAGATAAGCAGCAAATTCTGTTTAGTGTGCAAAGTGTAAAAAATAAAAGTCACTTATTCCGTTCACTGATCCTAGCCGCAGATAAGCAGCACATTCTGTTTAGTGTGCAAAGTTGCAGATTATCAGCACATTCAGTTTAGTGTGCAAAGTGTAAAAACTAAAAGTCACATATTCCATTCACTGTGCCTAGCCGCAGATAAGCAGCATATTCTGTTTAGTGTGCAAAGTTGCAGATTATCAGCACATTCTGTTTAGTGTGCAAAGTGTAAAAAATAAAAGTCACTTATTCCGTTCACTGATCCTAGCCGCAGATAAGCAGCACATTCTGTTTAGTGTGCAAAGTTGCAGATTTGCAGCACATATTCCGTGTAATATGAAGAAGGCGGGTAAAAAGGGACGGGGAAGTGGACGTGATCCTGATAGTTCAGGGCGCGGGTCAGGACGCGTAGAAACTGTGCCTGGTGCCAGAGCACAAGAAAGAAAGACATCCACCATACCTAGCTTCATGTCTCAGTTTACAGGGCGTCGCAGGACATCACTCTCGAGGTCAGACCACTGCGAACAGGTGGTCGGTTGGATTTCAGCTGATACTGCTTCCAGTCGGTTAAGCACCACCCTGTCTTCCACCAAGTCCACTCTCACTAGCCAAGAGTCTGGTCAACATAATCCTCACCCTGATCATCCTTCCTCCCACCATAGAGGGTCTGGTCAAAGAAGTGATCCCACACTGGGATATAGTGAGGAGCTCGTCTCATCACCAATCCTTAATTTGAACCTCTCTCCAAGCACGCTTGCAGAGGAACATGAAATCTTGTGCCCTGATTCACAACCTCTAGAGGGTACCCAATCACAAGAAGATGACAGAGGGGAACGGCATTTAAGGTCAAAGGAAGTGGATGATGATGATGATGAGACACAGTTGCCATCAAATCAACCACTTTTACTGTCTCAAGACCTTGATGAGGAGGATGATATACAGTTGTCAATGACTGAGTATGTGGTGGGATCAAGAAATGAGGAGGATGATCAGAGTGAGGAAGTGGAGGAGGACTTGGTGGACGATGAGGTGACTGACCCCACCTGGGAAGGTGGAGAGCCGAGCGATGACAGCAGTCCTGAAGGTGAGCCATCTGCAGCACCGCAACAGGCTGGAAGAGGCAGTGGTGTGGCTACAGAAAGAAGGCGGACCGCACCAAACCGGCCCGCAAATGTTCCACGGAGCACCCCCTTGCGTAAATCTCCCTTGCCAAGGGGTAGGTGTTCCGCGGTATGGCGTTTTTTTAAGGAAAGTGCGGACGACAAAAGAATTGTAGTTTGCAACCTGTGCCACACCAGAATGAGCCAAGGCATGAACACTAGAAACCTCACCACCACCAGCATGATCCGACACATGGCATCCAAGCACCGTAATAAGTGGGAAGAACGCCCGGATCGCCAATCTGTGTCTGCAGGCCACACCACTGCCTCCTCTTCCCCTGTTTTCGGTGCCGGCCAATTGCCTGTCGAAGGCGCAGGCCCGCATACCTCCCGCCCTGCACCTGTACCATCTGAAGCACCATCAGCGACCACATCCACTTCCCTGTCCCAGCGCAGCGTCCAAATGTCGTTACCCCAGGCATTTGAGCGCAAGCGAAAATACCCAGCCACCCACCCACAGGCCATAGCACTAACCTCACACCTTTCCAAATTACTGGCCATCGAAATGCTGCCATTTAGGCTTGTGGAGACTGAGTCCTTCCGCAGCCTGATGGCAGCAGCTGTCCCTTAGTGCGCAGTCCCCAGCCGCCACTACTTTTCCCGGTGTGCCGTCCCCGCCTTACACCACCATGTGTCCCGTAACATCACCCGTGCCCTGACCAACGCAGTTACTGGGAAGGTCCACTTAACGACTGACACATGGACAAGTGCTTGTGGCCAGGGACGCTACATTTCCCTGACGGCACACTGGGTGAATGTCGTGGAGGCTGGGAGCGACTCGGACCCTGGGATGGCACAGGTGCTACCCACGCCGAGGATTGCGGGCCCTACCTCCATCAGGGTTTCCGCCAGCACCTACGTTATTGGCTTCTCCTCCTCCGTTTCCACCTCCGAATTCTCTGCGCGCAGCGCCACTCACCCATCAGCCGGTAACTGGAAGCAGTGTTGCACTGCAGTGGGGAAGCGTCAACAGGCCGTGCTGAAGCTGATCTGCCTTGGGGACAAACAGCACACGGCCTCAGAGCTGTTGCAGGGGATTAGTCACCAGACCGAGCAATGGCTCTCGCCACTCAACCTGCAACCAGGCATGGTTGTGTGTGATAATGGGCGTAACTTGGTGGCGGCTTTGGAGCTCGGCAAGCTCAGACACGTACCATGCCTAGCGCATGTATTTAATTTAGTGGTTCAGCGATTTCTAAAAACCTACCCCAATGTGCATGATCTCTTGACCAAGGTGCGCCGCATGTGTGCACATTTCCGTAAGTCATCAACAGCTTCAGCCGGCCTGTTGAAGCTGCAGCAGCGCTTACAATTGCCAGCTCACCGGCTGCTGTGTGACGTGAGCACGCGCTGGAACTCCACCTTCCACATGTTGGCCCGGCTTTGTGAGCAGCAGAGGGCAGTAGTGGAGTACCAGCTGTTACACGGTCGTCGCCTCTCCGTTCAACTTCCTCTAATCAGAAGTGAGGAGTGGGAATGGATGTCAGACCTCTGTGAGGTTTTACGCAATTTTGAGGAATCGACACAGATGGTGAGCGGCGATAACGCTATTATCAGTGTAACCATCCCACTTCTGTGTCTACTGAAACGCTCGCTGCTCACAATTAAAACCGACGCTTTGCATGTGGAAGAGGTGGAAATGCGGGAGGAAGAGCTTACACAAGGTGATAGCCAGAGCACCCTCACTTCGTCTTCTCAGCGACAATTGGAGGAGGCGGAGGAGGAGGAGGAGGAGGAAGACACGGTTGCCTCCGCTACAGAGGGTAGCCATGGAACTTTAGTTCCATCTCTTCAGCGTGGGTGGGCAGAAGAGGAGGAAGAGGATGAGGAGATTGAGAGTCATCCTCCTGGTGAGGACAGCGAAATCTTGCCTGTTGGTACTCTGGCACACATGGCTGACTTTATGTTAGGCTGCCTTTCCCGTGACCCACGCGTTATACGCATTTTAGACAACACGGATTACTGGGTGTTCACCCTTCTGGACCCCCGCTACAAAGAGAATTTCTCATCTCTCATTCCTCCGGTGGAGAGGACAAGCAAAATGGTGCAATACCAGAAGGTTCTTGTTGAAAAATTGCTCCAAAATTTTCCATCTGACAACGCTGGCGGCAGAGTACGTGCTACCTTGGCCAACCGAGAAGGGGAGAAAAGGGGAGCACACAGCAGTTCCGACAAAGGCAGGGCAACACTCTCCAAGGCGTGGGACACCTTCATGACACCCCGCCAGCACCCTCACCCTGATGCGCAGCCTAGTGTCACAAGGAGGGAAAAGTTTTGGAAGATGGTGAAGGAGTACGTAGCAGACCGTGTCAGCGTCCTCAATGATCCCCCTGTGCCTTACAACTACTGGGTGTCCAAGCTGGACACGTGGTATGAACTGGCACTCTACGCCTTGGAGGTGCTGGCCTGCCCTGCCGCCAGTGTTCTGTCTGAGCGGGTATTTAGTGCTGCTGGTGGCATCATAACAGATAAGCGTATCCGCCTTTCCACCGAAAATGCTGATAGGTTGACACTTATAAAAATGAACAAGGCCTGGATTTCCCCTGACTTCTCCACTCCACTGGAGGAAAGCCCCGGGTGAACATAAAGTCACTTTATATATGTTATTTACAATGATGGGAATACTCTGTATTCCCATTCACCCCTTCCACCCAAAAAATGGGTATATGGTTGACTCTCTTCCATATACCCTGGGATATAATTTTTATATAGGGCCAGCTCACCAGCGGGCCCTGTGATATAATTTTTATATAGGGCCAGCTCACCAGCGGGCGCTGTTTGACAATTTTTGTATAGGTCAGCTCACCAGCGGGCCTTCTCATATAATGTTTTATTGGGTCAGCTCTCTAGCGGGCCCTCTCATATAATGTTTTATAGCGTCAGCTCACTAGCGGGCCTTCGCATATAATGTTTAGGATGGTCAGCTCCGCAGCAGACCCTCACCCATAATGTTTTAGATGGTCGGCTCAGCGCACGTTTCCCTCTTAATCATGTCCCCAGTTCAGAAAAATCGAGGAAATTTTTGGGAGAATTTGCCTCTGCGCACGTTTCCCTCTTAATCATGGCCCCAGTTCAGAAAAATCGAGGAAATTTTTTGCAGAATTTGCCTCTGCGCACGTTTCCCTCTTAATCATGGCCTCAGTTCCGAAAAATCGAGGACATTTTTTGCAGAATTTGCCTCTGCGCACGTTTCCCTCTTAATCATGGCCCCAGTTCCGAAAAATCGATGAAATTTTTTGCAGAATTTGCAGATGATATACAAGTAAATATACAGCAAATACTGTTTGGTAACAATTTTTCGCCTAAAGTCGTTTTTATCTTCCTTTTTGTGTGTTTTACGGTCAGTCTGTAAAAATGGCGTACTACAGGCGAAACATCGTTCCCAGCAGCGACGTTGGAGTCCAAGATGCATCCAGACATCCTCCCTATGCTGTCCCTGAACCATTTCTGTGGTGTTTCCATCATTTTCTGCCCTTTTCCTATGGACCAGGCACCCTCCCCTCATCAAGGCAGGGGGTGCCTGGTGTAATGCTCGAGTCCTCCCATTGACTTCAATGGGGCTCGGGTGCTCGGCCGAGCACTCGAGCCTCCGGGGGCGCTCGGTCAGAGCACCCGAACACCCGAGCATTGGGGTGCTCGATCATCACTACCAGCCACGCTTACATTAAATATGTACACTCAGAGTAAGGCAAAGAAGAGTACACAGGGTGTACCCAAATCATTAGTGGTGGTGGTGGGGGAGATAAACTAATTAACAAACCACATTTAAAGGAGCAGTGTTTTTTATGACAACATATGTGTTATAATGTTTTTCCTGCTGAGAAAAATAAAGGTACTCCCACTGATTCAAATGTTATAGCTCAGAACTGCTATTTAAAAAAAAATATATATATATTTTAATGTTTAAATGCTCTATTGAAATATCAAAAAAGACATATACATTGGATATAACAGAAGCACTTGAAACTGAAGTACATAATCTTATAATATAAATTGCTAGGCTGTGAAGCTCCCTGTGTGCGTAACAGCACATGCACAGTAGAGACTGCAGAGATGATGCAGTCATGTTCAGTAGAGACTGGTCAAGCGCGTTGATCCAGAGCGGGGTGCTCCGAACTGGTCTCTGCCTGTTTATGCTCCCGGCTCTGGGGAAGCAGCCGAGGCTGCTGGGTGGCACTTTAGCCCGTGTATACGGGCTTTCATACTAGTAACATAATAATGTCCACAAGGTACAAAGATGCAACAATCTTCCTAAATTTCCAAAGATCTCATGTAAGGTATGGGGAGCAATATTCAACTGCAGTTGAATCTATAGGCAATTCTGTATTTGGTAGGGATGAGGGGGAGAAGGAGAAGGAGAAGGAAAGGAAATAGGACAGACTTGAGGGGGGGATGAAAAGGGAGAGTAGAAGATAAAGAGGAGTCTCAGTCCCACTACCATACCTGGATATGGCCCCAAACCTCAGCTGTAATTTCAAATGCCTCTCCAAAGTGGAGAGATCTAAGATGGTGTTCAGCCTCTGGCCAGACAAGTCTCTCGCATTCAAGTATTCCTTTCCCAATAAGTAAACTAAGTGTGCCAAACCTCCCAGGAAGGAGGGCCTCTCCTTCACTTAACAAATGTTAGTCTTTCCATTATTAGAATGTAAGTCATGCGGGCGAGCCACTCAGTGAACGTGGGAGCCAAAGTCAGCTTCCACTTAGCTGGTACACATAATATGGCATGCATGCAGTTGTAAAACAAAAACAATGTGCGTCTGTCTCTATGCACATCCTCTGGGTAAAGAGTCAAACATACTTGTACAAAAGTGGAGGTATTAGATGAGACTAAGATACTCCGCATAGCTTCTAAATCTTTGGACCAGAAGGACTGAAGCTGTGGTAGTCCCACAAAATATGTTTAAGGTTGCATGGGTTCGGAGCGGCATCTCCAACATGCAGCTGGGATTGTGGGGTAGAAATTGTGAAGGAGGTTCAGTGTTCTGTATCAATGAGTTAGGATCTTAAAATTATTTTCTACGAATAGGACATTCCTGGTACAAGATAAGATATTCCGTCGTATTTCACGCCACTGAGCATCGAATAGGGAATGCCCCAAGTTTATTTCCCATTGCAGTTTGCGCTAATCAGTTAGTTTAGAGTCCCTGTGTGACTATAGAATGTTATAGATGGCTGAGATGTTTCTAGCTAATTTGGTGGTGCTTAAGAAGGTGGCTCAAAAAAGGTAAACGTGAAAAAAAGACTGTCTCTTTAGACTGGGTGGAGAGGAAAGATTGGAGTTGCATGTAATACCAGTGTTCAGCAGACCCAGCTCCAGCTCCTAGTGAAGAGAGTCAAAGGAGTGGAGAATACCCTTAATGAGATTTCATGGGAAAAGTGTCCCTGATTCCCTCCAAGGGTCAAATTGCCTGGGAGCCAAGCCTGGGAGGAAGGCAGGGTTGTGGGTTAACAGGGTCAAGAGAGGGAGGTAGGCCGAGAGTGAGGATGAGGGAAGAAGACAATCCAACGTCTGAAGTACAGCGGAGAGAATTGGGTGGCAGTCTAGCTTCTCAGACCAATCATTAGGAGGAAGTCAAGGGAGGCTTTGCAGTGGAACTGGGTAACACAAATCTTGCAGTCGCGATACTCACAGCATGTATTGTTTAGCGTGGTGCCAATAACATAGCATAGACAAATTAATTGCATGCTAATTTAGAAAGACCGGAGGGGCCCCGATCCTCACCATTGATGAGGCCTTGTGATATAATCAAGTCGGAGCCCAGACATTTTTCTTATGCCAGATAAAGGAATTTAGTGCATATTGTAATCTCTTGACAAATAATAGGGTAGTCGTATAGATACCATGTGCATAACGTATAGAACCCGAGGAGGACCTTCATTTTTAGTAAATTTATGCTCTTATTCCATAAAAAAGGCAAATGAGACCATTTTGAGAGGTCACAGGATATGATTTGTAATAAAGGTACATAGTTTACTTTCACCATAAAATGAGCTCCAAGATATTACATTTTCCTAGCATTCCAGGGGAATGGGGCCAGGCGATCTAGGGAGGCCACCAGAGGTGCAGGGAGATTAATGTTAAGAATCTGAAATTTGTCGGCATTGAGCTTAAAGTTGGATACCTCGCTGAAGAGCTGAAGTTCCCACAGAAGCTCAAGTAGTAAACCAAGAAGGATGGCCACCAGCAGTATCAAGTCATCTGTAAAAAGAGCTAACTTTTTGGTGCATTTTCCTATGATAAGAGGGTTTTGATGAATCCTGCAGGCCAAGCATTCCATGACTAAGATGATTACCAGTGGTGAATGAAGAGGATAAGACCCCATTAACTTTCACTCTAAAGGATGGGTTGGTGACTAAAGCTAAGATAAAAGCAGAAGGGCCAAGGCCTATGTGTTTCAGGGTTTCTTCTAGGAATAGCCAATCCACTCTATTGAACACATTTTCAGCACTGATCGACAGGAGAAAGGACTGTTGTTGGGTATAGTGAGCATGGGTCAGGAGATGAACCAGTTTAATGGTATTGTCCCTTGGCTCCCTGCCCTGAACGAACCCAGCCTGGTCCAGATGAATAAGATCAGAAAGGAATCCCGATAGCCTAGAAGCCAAGACCGTATTAATGTCCACATTAAGGAACAAAATCGGACAGCAGTTTTGGCAAAGCTTGGGGTCTTTGCCATCTTTAGGTAGGACCGATATGTGTGTATTTACGATATAGTGTGAGAGTCAGGGATCAGGGCAGGTGTCATGTTTTCCTAGCTTCTGCTCTGTTCCCTTTCCAGATTTTCTGGCTCCCTTGTTGTGTCTCCGCCCTGTCTAGTTCACGCCCTTGTTCTTGGCCTATATGTAGCACTGATTCCTTCATATCAGTGCGAGATCTAAGCGTTCAGTACTGTGAGATTTCTGATCATGTTCTGATCCTGTTCTAGTGATTCCTGTTATCGACCCGGCTATACTCGACTCCTCTCTTGTCTCCAGATTTGGCTTCTGTTCCAGTGTTACCGACCCTAGCTTGTTCTCGACTCCTCTCTTGTGTATTGATTTGGTACCGCTTCTGCTCGACCGGCTATCGACCCCGGATTGTTCGACTTTTCTTCTTGTCTCCCCTTCAGGTTTTGTTGACTCCTATCCGTTGTTGATTTCCTTCATTCAACTCAGCGTCAAACATCCCACGTTACTGTCGACCCCCAGTGCCCAGTCCTCTTATCCGACGCCTTTGACTCCAAATAGAGCCTCTCTCGGTCGACTCCTGGTGCCCATTTATTCCCTTGCCATCTTCGACTTGGCGTTGAGCTATCCACATACTTGTCAATTCCGGTCTCGACTATTCATCCAGCTTCTTCGATTGCTCTCCTCGACTAAACTGTATTACCACAGGTAGGTCTTCTTTAGTTGTTTCCTGTCCTGTGAGTAGTTGTCTATCACCTAGGGGTTCATCCGACCATCAGGCTTCGCGGCCTGCTACTCCACCCGGCCCCTGCCTCAGCAAGGCCCCTGGGAGCAGCCACCGACAGCCAGCACCGCTCCCTACTCTGTGCCCTCTAGCTTCTGGCTCACAGGGGCCTACCCAGTGAGTATACAGTTTTAGTCCATCATCTTCTGTATATAAATATATATATATATTACCAGTATTGAACAAAAAGCTGCTAGTTATATTACTGTTTTATATGTTATTATCTGCACTTATTCTGCATTGAGCAAACAGCAGCTAGTCATTCCTTCTGGGGTTTTCTCCCCTCTAAGGCTTCCCTATCTGCTAACACAGGGTGCTTCGGTCTGGTCATAACAGCAGGGAAGGCGTTCAAGAGTTGCACAAGTATTGGAGACAGGATTGGGCAGAAAAGTTTATAGAACCTCAAGGGAAAGCCATTGGAGCCTGGGCTTTTCCCCGCCGGCATCTTCCTAATAGCATTCCATATCTCCTCAAGCTTTATGTCACTTTTTAAGTTGTCTGATTGAGTCTGAGTCTGATACTTGGGATGATCTTATTTATGCTTTGCAACAGTCCTCAGGTAGGAGTAAACAGCTGAGGAACAATCTAAGGTAGAATCTAGAGAGATGTTTAGATCTCCACCTAATATGACAATACCCCTCTGAAACATTGATATGTTTTCCAGGGCTACTGCCAGGAACTTATCGTGGGAGCATATAGAGAAAGTTTTCTTAGATCAGGCCAAATTATCTGGCTCACTTTTAAAAGGCTGCACAAAGGTTGCAACCATATAACACATTAAGCATGTTGCCAAGGTTAAAATGCTGCACTACATGACAGCACAAGATTCTCATGTCATTTTCTGAAATGGCGCAGCATTGATGTTCAGCCCTCATTGATAACTTACATGTTGAATGCGCCTATCACAGTGGCACCAAGAAGCTATAATAATGACACCGTAAGATGACATCCTACCTGTGTTCTTCTTCGGGCTGGGAAGCGCTCAGTGGCTTAAGGTCTCATTTATTCATGGCATTAAAGAAGTAAAATGCAAAGATTAAAATACGGTGGAACGAGGCACTCATCTATGCTGAGCGCTGCTCCGGCTCTCACTCCCCTTCTCTGCGTGCTCTGCTGTGTTCTGTCATTCTACACGCAGAGAAGGAGAGAGAGAGCCTGGAGCAGTGCTCAGCATAAATGAGTGCTGTCATGCAGTGCAAGATTCTCATGTCGCCATTTTATCCATGGCAACATTGTTAATCTGTTGTGTGACCACACAATGTTTTCTATGCAACCTTTTAAATGGATACCACATTATTTGACTGTCTAAAATGAGTTTCCTTTATAAAGCATATTTGAGCATGATGTCTAAGGCACTATCTCACCACCAGTCCCCTCTTAACTAGAGAGTTGAGAGCCTTGGCATTAAGGGACAGGCACCTCAATGAGAAAGTATCAGGTTCTGTCATCATGAGAACAGGGGAGTGAGCAGGTCAGCCAACTGGGTGCCATATAGGAATACAGGTCAGCTGAGTGACAGAGGTGGATTGCAGGGCAAGAAAAGAGAAAACCAAAGAAATGAAATAAGGGAAGAAATAAAGCAAGAGGTGTGGATGGGCCCACTGAGACCCTCAGGGTGGAAAGGGAAGTAAGGGTGTCAAAAGGAACAGGTAATGGAATGTGTAATTTTGGAAATAGTAACCAGTGTGGTAGAAAACAAATATACGGAGAAAATAATATTATCCACCACAAATATAGTGTATAGTGTCAAGGAAAGGTGCTGTAAAAGCAATGCCATGGTGGCACAATTCTCCTGGGGGGTAAGGTTAGTTTAAGATATCGTAAGGGGCAACTAGAAGGGTAAATGAGCTAGGAATAGACAATCAAGTGTGCCTTCTCAGGACTCCGCTAGCATGACTTGGAATACAATCCTAAACAAAATGGGACACATTAAACAAAAATCATCTGACCATAATGCAGTCCCAGACCCCTGGGCCATTAGGGACCTGGAACACTGCCTACACACAATCACCCAAACTTCCACCAACCCCCCAGGACCAAAGTCCCCCCCAGTGTATATCACCATCCCCCCCACCCAAGCATTACATCCACCTGCTCCAGATACAATTTTGCAATGGTGGCCTAATACCCAGTGTCATTATAGGGGGCTTTTTGAGTTATGATGGGTGAGGTACATGAAAAGCCCCAGAACTGGGCCAAAGTCATTGTCTGACTATATGGGTCAGGTCCATGGGGAAAGGCGAGGGTCTTCAACTGATGGGGTCATGTCTGGTGAGAAGGCCAGAGCCCAGGTACATTACCTTCATGCCCAACCAGGGCAAGTAACAGTGTATTGGTTTACTGACTCCCAGCAAGATCAGGGAGTACCATAGTTGATGCAGGAGGCCTCCTTTTCCTCTGGGTGATACATTGCCATATCTCCCGCTGGTGATGAGGCAGTGGCCACTGCTGGTGGACATGGAGTTCAGGCTCCCAGATCTGAGCATGTGCAAAGCTCAGTTTACTCACACAATATGGTAACATACTGATTCCGGATAATATATCTCTTACCCTAATGGGTAACGTGAAGAATGAAGGGATATCGCCAGTGGTATGCAATGGTAAGCGGTTTTAGTGTCCTTCTCATATGAAGAGTGAATGCAGAAAGATAATTGTAGAGATGAATCTCCATGTTTACATAGTTGAGAGAATGGATCTGTCTGACCTTACGTATTATCATGTCCTTTTGGTGGAATGTTGCATCTCCTCCCTCTGTTTTCAATATCATCTAAATGTAGCTTCAAGGCCATAATCTCATTCTTCTTTTGGACAAGATGTCTTTACATATCATCTTGAGTACAGGCCAAGCATTCAGTGGTTTCTTCTACCTCTGAAACCCTCATCCCTACATCTCGTAGAGTATGAGGTATCTCTGATCTTGAACATTAGAGTCTCTATATCCTCTTTTGTAGGTAAGGACTTAAGATTGTCTTTTCTGGCAAAATGGTCGGAGGGCACTTTTCTTCTCAGGTAACCCCAAGGTTGCCATCCTTCTGGGCCAACGCCGTAACTGGTTCTGGGCTGTGAGCAATATGGCTGCCTGTGGAGGTAATGGCTGGGGAGTGCAATGAATCAGAAGCATCCTCCAGAAATGCCATAATCATCCCACCCTTATGTCACTTGTAGGATTGGGTAGTCAGAACTGGTCAAGCGAAAATAAAAAAGAGCTATATTTATAACTTTACACTGAAGTTTTCTATTTTGGACACCAGGTTGTGCTTTTCCTACCACTTACTATGGATAGCCATGTTCAATGACTCAAGCTCTCCCATACAGTGCATTAGTCACATGAATTGCTTGTAAGAAAAATATTTGTTTTAATCAGCAGAAAAATTCATACCATATTTTTCATTAAAAAGCTTAGTGCTCCTTTAAAGCCTTGAGCAGAAGAGTGAGTGTCTTCTATTTCTGCTGTGCAATGAAAACCAGAATAATAAAGTGAATATATAATACAAGTAGCACTTACACTTCCATGGTTTTAAAGAGGTATATAATAATTTCAGGCTATTAAAAGAAATGATGAATAACAGTGCAAAACAGTACATTAACAGTGTGACACTGTAACAGATATATAAATGAATATTACAACAGAAATGTTGAATAAAACATGCTTTAAAGTATGAGCCTCTCCGTGTGATCTTAATTTGTTTCAAAAGACAACTTAATGGCAAAGACACAGTCTACATATACTTGTCATTAATTTCAGAAAAAAATAAGAAAGCAATGTCTTGACAGTGAGGAAAACTGTTTTATTATATAGTAGTACCATTGTCTTGTTATTACTTATTTATAAAACAAGTGATAATACTTGACGTGATTAATTGGCACAAGTGTAAATTGGCCGCTGTAAAATATTTGAGGCACAAGAAGTAAAGAACAATTTGCAGCTTGACTGATTACTCCAGAAACCTTAGAAGTAGGAATTATGGGTAGCTATAGGCATTTCAGATTCACATTAATTCCCCAGCTTTGTACTGCATACTACATTTTTAAAAATTGGGTAAAATGACACAAGGCACTAAAAGTGACGTGAAGCTATTCTCGAAACCATTTGTACCATGGGGGCAAATAAAAGTCCCCAAATTCCATTTCATTCAAAGTTGGTATTTAACCCCTTGATTGCAAGAAAAGTCTCCAGTATAATGTAAAGCAATGTGTGGTGAAGTGTCTAGTATTCCAGAGGTTAAAAGACCAATTTAAATAATTAATCATTTTCATTTTTCTCCTATGGTTCAGAATTGCTCCTCTTTATATTACTTGATACAGCCCAAGGTTTGGTCAGATGTTCTTCTGCTACAGATGCAGCCCCTAACATGCAAGCATAGGGGAATAAGTAAAATAGATAAAAAAACAATTCACTCCTTCGTCTGGCACTTGAATGTCCTGACCTTCACTCTACTGGTAGTTTTACAAAATGTTCTCATTGAGGGAAAAGAGCTTTCTGCTGGAGTCTTTTAGTTATCTTAGCTGAAGTCTGGCTGCTTTCCCAGCAACATTCAGCAACACCTTCAGTATTTTTTTCTTTACAAATTGCCTTTGCTTTAACTTTTTCTTTTCACTCTCATTTTTCACCATGAAATACTCTAGTAGTCTTCTATTTCTAAAGTAAACCAATACTTTCAGGGACTCTAAATTATATAAAAGTTTTTATTAAACTTTAGGCCTGAACACTAAAACTTGAAAACACAGCTTCAAAATGGACACATTTTAACAATTTAAAGACAATAGGGGTGTCCAACACATGGGACCTCTGATCCTTATTATCAGGCCCATATTAAGGACCCTCTGGTCCTTAATATTAATAATAACAAATCACGTGCCATGAAGTGTTTGGTATGAATTTTTTCTAAAAATGTTTTGCAAATCTGTAAGCTGAGGTTGGCCAATTCTGGGGCAACCCAACCACACCATAGGGGACACATAAACATCCCTGTTGATTTAAATTGGGCTTCTAACTTCTTGAATGCTAGAGGGTCTATAACCCATTGTTTTGCAATGCGTTAGGAAATTTGAGGAATTGTATTTGATCCATATGGTGCAGTTAATTTGTTCCAGAAATGCTCAAGTTCTTCTTAGTATATCAGCCTCACTTTGTATTCAGAATGGCATACAGGGACTTATGGAAAGTATAGGTAACCCGCAACACTCCAAGTGTTGTGGAACTGCAACACCAATCATCCTATGGTGGTCTGCAGCAGCTGGAGACAATCATATAAGAACACATACAACACTCAAACACATACATAAATACATACACACAACTATATATGTACAAATGCTAATACCACTCCTTACTGCAGAGATAAGGCATTTTGGCATAGTTTGAATAACGTTTTTCCAATACGTACAGAATAATGTATCAGTAAAACCAACAACATAAATTAGAAAGTTTCCCACATTTTGCAAGGCACAGGCAACTTCATATTGCATTGACACCACAAAAGTATGCTTACAGACATAAACTGGTATACATTTGTGGTGCACAGAGTAAATCGGTGGGAGAAATTTTGTACCAAATGGCCTCAGAGCCATTGTCTACCCATGACAGGAATACTGTGACTAAATTGTAGCACAACAGTGACTTGAATAGCAATGCTTATTTTGTGAACTTAACAAACCCATTAATGTGTCTGCTTTTCAGGAAATTAATAGAAAATCTTGTTTTACTTGTTTAATGAATAACAGATTTTCCTGCCATCAGTTTGGCATGTAAAACAGCAAAATACATGCAAAACAATTTTACGTGGTTTTAATATTATATACCTCATGTGGCCACGGATCAACATTTTTTTCTAGTATTTTACCAATCTGCAATGTTTCAGACATCTGCCTAGCTTTGTTTGTATTACTGGTAACCTCTTTATTTTTTCCTTTGTTCGCCTGGCTTTTCCTGATATTTTGCATAATGGTACTATTTTGGCTTCTGAGTTCTTATGTAGCAGTCATATTTTATATTGTTGAGTGATTTCTCTTATCTTTCTAAAATAAATATGTGTTAGTCCTCAGACATAAAAATATACATCATGCAATATTCAGACTGTAAAAGTAAGATGCTACAATACAGAATTCTACTCAAAGTTTGATGTAGATTTGCAGATTTTAGCAGGGATTCACATAGCTGGTGTTCCTGTGCAAAGGGGACTTGTACGTCTTTTACGGAACTGGACTGCCTTTTTTGGGTGGGATTAGTCTAATATGTGCATGGAATTTTCTCCTCTGTAATGGCACACTAGAGCTAAAACCTGATGTTTCTAAGTGGTGACAAACCATAGAACAAGCCATTGTGCCCAGAGGAGGGCTGGCCTGGGGGGCAGAGGGGCAATTGCCCCCTGGGCTGGTCACATGTCTGGGCCAGTAGGCCACTGCCTCACTCAGTCTCCCAATTGCTGCTGTAAATGGAGCTACACTAGTGATACCACAGAGCTTACAATTGAAATGGAACTACATAAATGATACCACAGAGCTACAATCCAAATAGAGCTACACTAACAGCATAACAAATTTCCCTTGTAAGCTCTATGGTATCAAGTGATGTTGCTATACTTAAATTAAAAGCTCTATGGTATCACTAGAGTAGCCTCATTTCAATTGTAAGCTATGTGGTCTCGTTTACCTTACTTAACAGCATTAATACCAATAGTAAAAGTAACTAAAGGGGATGGGCTGGGACACTGGGCTGGAGCGACCCTAAAAATGGGCCAGTAAATTGTATTTGCCCCCCAGGCCACAAGTTGCCAGCCCTCCCCTGATTGTGCCTTATTTTAGTCCTCAGGGGCTCTCACATTTTTGTATGTATTCACATAACTAATGTCTTATTTTTGGAATTCAGGTGTAAAACTTAAAATAATTCCATGCAGGATTCCTGTATAACACATCCAAACTGAGATAACAGGCCAGGTAAGAAAGGAGTGTGGGGGGGTCTGAACTAGATACTAGTGGCCAGCTAAGATTAAAACAAAGGGAATTTCACAGGATGGGAGTAGCTTTAACTCCTACTCCTAATATCATACCAGGCTTGGTATCAGGAGCCTGGAGCAGGTTTTTTTTTACTACAGTCAGGGAGGAAAGTTTGAACTCTTAGTTCTGGTACAATGAAGGAAAAGGAAGCTACCACAAGGCTGGCAAAGAGATAAGGCCCAACATTCCTTTACTCTGTCTTCTGAAAAGGTACTCCTCAGATCTGTATCTGAATTATTGTTTGTATTGTGTTATTTGTTAATCTATGCGTGTTCCTTAATTTAGAGCCACTTCTTAATATGTTATATTAAGGCATTGAATGTGTATATGAAATTAGAGCTGTTACCTTTGTCTAGTGCATAGGAAGAGTTGTTAAAAGTTCCTTGACCCAGTTTAGAAAGTACCTTTGGAAGTTTTAAATATATAGGAACCTCTCTGAGTATACTGTGAATTGTAGAAATGCACTGCTATCTATGTATCTAAGTGATTCAAGTATAGCTCAAAATTAGTGGGATTCAAAGCAGGGTTGTCAGAAAGTAATCAGCATATAACATAAGAGTGAGCACAAACACCTTCTAAGTTTCAGTTGAATTTTAAACAAGAAAACATTAGGACACTACAAGGTGTTAAACTACTATAAACAATGATGACAGCATAGTAAGGTAATTGTCACACCTCAACTCCAGACTGTCATGGCGCTTCAGTGTCAAACCATCATGGCGGCTTGGCACCCTCTTCCTCCATGTGTGCCAGGCCTTACTTGTCTCTGCACGTAACGTCCTCTCAGTGGCATGCAGTGTCATTACCGTTACATGAGCATGCAACCTCTTTTCAGAGATGTGGACATGCAGCATCATTCTGGTGACACAGAAGTACAGAGTTGTATTGGCAATGCATTCATGCAGTGTCACTCCGCAGCATCGACCAGACTTGTACACAACAACAATTTTCAGTAAAATTTGATGTCGGACGAATTTTTCTTTTCAGTCGTTGACTCTGCAATTCAGATCCGACCTGTTCGACTCGGACGAAAGTTGGCGACAGTCTGAATTATTCAATGACCTTAAAATACCTTTAAAAATGCAATAAAAAATTAAAATTAAATGAATGGAACCATTTCCAGGGTCTAAAGGAAGATGGTGGAACAGGGTAATGTGGGTATTTAGCCTTATGGTACTATGGATGAAGTAGCTAAAGTATGGATGTAGCAATAATGCATCCTGCCTGCCTATACAATACACATACACAACTGGCTGTATCTGGCTGCTGGCTGAAGTGTCACTCTGAAAATTATTCAAGCAAATCCCTAATATTTATTTTAATACTTTACACAAGAACAAAGGTGATTCTCGCTTGCGGACGCAATAAGGTACTAGGCCTGCCTGCAGAACTGTGAGACTGGCTGAAGTGCCACTCTGAATATTATTCAAACAAAGCCCTAATATTACTTTTAATATTTTACACACGAACAAAGGTGACTTTCCCTTGCGGACGCAATAAGGTACTAGGCCTGCCTGCAGAACTGTGAGACTGGCTGATGTGTCACTCTGAAAATTATGCAAACAAATTCCTACTAGTTTTGTATTTTTAATATTTAACACAGGAACACAGGTGACTCCCTTGCAGTGGTAATAATGTACCAGGCCCGCCGATAGAACTGTGAGACTGGCTGATATGTCACTCTTAAAATTATTAAAACAAATCCCTAATATGTTTAATTTTTTTGCACAGGAACAAAGATGACTCTCCCTTGCAGTGACAATAAGGCACTAATGCTGGCTGCCTGCCTATGCCTAATGCTAACTGTCTGACTACACAACAACTGGACACCTCTATCGCCTTCTTCTCTCTCTGAGCTCCAACAACACAATGAGGAAATGCAGGCTGTCTGCCTGGGTGTCTGTGTCATTAGTCCAACCCCCATCATGAAACAAAGAAGCCAATTGGAATAGAGACAAAGCGGGAAAGTAGCGCATGAAACGGAGAAGCTAATTGGACTAGAGACATGGAGGGAAAGTAATCGAGCGTGGGTAGTAGTCACAGAATTTCCAAAAGTTTCAACGACATTCGGACCAGGGCTAGTCGGATTCGTATTATTTTTGGCGAACGACCCTTGCCTATCGGAAGGTCTGAATGTCACCGAATGACCCCATTTTCGTTTAATTCCAAATGTCGCCGACCTGAATCTCACAATTCTAGCATCGACCCAGTGACACCACCACTATGTGACAAGCAAACCCAGAAAACTATATGCCCTGTGCTTAGTTATTGCTTAGCTTCTGTATACTTCTCAATGTAACTTTCTGCTTGAACTTCTGGATTTGACCTAGGACTGCCTTACCTTTTCTGAACCTTTGCCACATACCCTGACCTCAGCTTGGCCATTGACTCTGAACCAATGCTGCCTGCACTGACCTTAGGTCTGTTAATCAGTCACAAACTTATCTACCCTAGTCCTGCACCTGGGCTTCTATCCTGCTATCCTATCCAGCAGGGATAAGATACTCTTGTTATAGTAATGGCGGCTGTCCTTAATATTTATATTAGCCTCAAAACATGTGGATATGGTTATTATATATTAACACACGTAAAATGAATTGTTACGCTAAGCCCCTTTCACAAGGTACCACAATATATGTGGTGGGCCCTATGACAATATATGCTTTTAATGCAGCAGTCTTTTGTGCCCATTATTCCTTGAAACAAGAGCTTGTTAATGTGGATATTTCTACGGTTGACCTGTTCTAGTCTCTAAAACCCCATTACTCTCACATTGAATAAAACATTCTGAGGAGTTGTGTGATGTTAATTTCCCAAATAGCATCACATTCTACTGGTTCAGAGTGAAAAAGAATGCAATTACAGCGTTAAGAATGAAACATTAATTTATTACTTAGTATTTTTACTGACATTGCAAGATTTTTTATAGAAAGCTCCAGTTTTAAATTTTAACTGACTTTCAGTGAATTTACTGTCAGTTGGCAGCCCATAATCCGATTCCTACATTAGACTAGCTACATCATAGTTCCTGTTCTATGAAAAGTTAGTGGTGAAGATGGGGAATTTAGTCCTTAGTAGCACTCAATGGCCATATACCTTAATAAGAGTGATGAATATCAGCATGGGTGACTCATATTTAAGAACTGTGGTCTTTATTTAATCAACAATCATTTTACATTACTTATTTTGCCGTCAATATAATTTTTTGTTTTCTTTACTGCTATTGGCATTGTTCTTTACTTTTCTGAATTAGAAATTGCTCATAGTTCTATTTCAAATTGTAACAAATATATACACTCTGAATTGTAGTGGGATAAGATGTCACCACTCACCAGGTATCATCTGTGAATTCCACAATGTACATGTTAGGGCATTTCTACAAGCATAATAAGGCCATTAGCGAGTACACTATGTAAAACTGGAAGGCTTTGAACGGTGCCTCTTTGTCACCTGGCCAATGGCAACCAATGTGTGATATATGTGAGCTGCTGAAACCTTTTGAGGAGTCAGCTATGCTGGGGAGTTGCATTGGGGCAGGAATTAGTGAAATTCTACTGATGATATTTTTATTGCAGAAAAAAATGAGAAGCATGGCTGAGGAATCTTACCATAATGACAACACAGACATGCACCAGCTATTAAATTACATTAGCGTGCTTTGAACAATACACTTGCATAGTGTCCATTAAAAGCAATGAGGAATGCATTCTTGCCACTTTGCAGGACCCTCGTTTCAAACACAAAATATCTGAATTTCTGCCAAAGGGCCATCAGCAGTTTTTCACAACAAGGAATCATGGCGATCAGCAGCAACTCTCTGAGGAATCAGATTCCCTCAAGGATTTGAGAAATGCTTATTGATCGAGTGGAGGGTTGCATTTTGGAGGATGAGAGAGAGAAAGTTAGGGCACAACAAACATCTAGACAGTATAGTGAAAAGGAAGGCAGCAAAGCATTTCAAACAGCAGAAGCAGCTACACCATCAGCTAGAATATCCCATTCGGAACCCAAGGCAATTTATGGGTCTTATTGGTGGTGGCAGCACATCTCTTTGGGACTTGCTCCCTGAGTATGGGTTGGTAACTGACACACAGGAACACCGAGTAATTCCTAGAAGTGGTCCCACTGCATGTGGGACGGTTTCTGCATTCTTGCAGGATAACTACGTTCTAGGCAGAAACAATGACTCCATGAACTACTGGCAAACAAAGCAGTGTGTGTGACCAGCATTGACACGTACTGCAGTGGAGACCCTTAACTGTCCTCCAGCAAGTGTTCAGTCTGGGAGGGTTTTCAGTGCAGCTGGTTAAATTAGTTGGGAGACTAACATTCTTAAAAATGAACCAACATCTCATCCATCTGAGTATCAGGTAGCAGAAATCACACATAACAGACAAAGCCAGGAAAAATATATTAACAGAAGCACAGATGATGAGGAGGAGGAGGGATCTGAAGAAGGGCTGCCACCATCTACCCCACTTGGGACCACTGCTATGACAGAAAAGTAATGTGTGTCAATAATCTGAGAAGGACGATAGCGATTTTACACAAACATGACAATGATAAAAAATATATACATACACAAATCACACCATACCAGTCCCCCACCACTGCCACTACAATACACATCTGCCACATTGTTGTACTTTATTTTAGTTATTACTTGACATCACCATCATGAATATGTGCCAGTGTCACTTAAATGGGCAAAGGACAAATGCACTCTGCATGCTAATGCATTTTTCAAGGCATATGTTCCTGTAGGGCTCACAATTTTTACTTTCAGCCACTTATTTCTAAACTACAGTGCTCAGAAGAAAAGTATAATTGGCCAGTTTTCGCGAAAAGTCATGCAGGAAATTTTTCCCACTTTTCACCCACCCCTAGTTAGAACCACATTCTGTAGAATATGAAATCTAAGTAAACTAAATGGCTATTAATAAGTTAATATGACTGAAGTACACTGGGAACTTAGTACAAAACATACACCCCAAGGCAGCCCCCAACAGTTTTATATTTTTTTTGAAAACCACAACCCCCCAAAAAAAACTCTCTCCCACCTCAGAGGGACCACCACCCCCAGCATGCCCACCACACTCTCAAGTGTTCAGAATATATGTACCACATCAAGGAGAGTGTATGTGTTCAAAATGCATCAACCAGGACCTCCCAATGCCAGGGAACCGCATGGAACCCCTGGTGAGCAAAAACAAGGCAATAATGCAGAATATTCTTATTCACTAGGTTGATCCAATGATTATGGGACGACAGACAGCAGACATCCAGACCATTGTAACCATCTTGCGTACCATGACCAGGGTCTCCTGCAGGAGAGATCTGATAGGTTGTGAGTCGAGGTCCTGACAAAGTAGCAAACACTACTTTCCAGAATCCAAAAACTACAGGACAAGTCCAGATGAGTTGTATGAAAGTACCAAGGGCAGTCGAGCATCTGTCATACAAGTCATTATCCTGCATCCCCTTCTGGTGCAATCTCACCAAAGTGAAGTATGCTCTATGTAAGATTTTTAATTGGATGCTTTGATGCAGAGAATGCAGCGAAGCCCCATACAGACTGAGATTGACAATAGACCACTACCAATTCCTCAATGTCCCTAAATCCTCTTCCCACTTTAATCTCAGAGGGGCATCCTCCTGAGGGTGTGAGCATCCAGTCACCTGAAAAAATATCAACATATATATGCCCGAATTCGATAATTCCATAGCCGTCCCAGATATTGCCAAAGTCCAGGCCGCGCAAGTTTGTAACAGTTGGATTAGCACACACAGGGGTAGAAGGATCACAGCCCCTCCATCCCACCACCCTTTGCAGCTCCACCCATGCCCCATATACCGCAGCCACCATGGTCGTTATTGAGCTACTCAACGACGGGCCCATAGTCAAGAGTTCAGACAGACAACGACCATTCTCCAAAACCGATGACTTCAGGGTGAGAAACTGATATTGGGAATCAGGATTAGCCCAGGCCAAGTCGTATAGATGTTTGGATGAATTTCAGCTATGAAGAATGCTGGATACAAAGTAGCACTACCTAAAAAATCAACATAAAACTCATAACTTTTCATTGGTCTAAAACACTAGCAGGCAAAGCTTTCCCTAAACTATAGTTTAATCTATTTATTGTTTGCTTCTATTGAAAGGAGATCATTAGCTGAAACTATTTAGTAGATGAACATATCGTTACGTAAATAATTTCATGCACTATTGTACTAATTAATTCATTTTTCAGCCAGAAAGCTAGCCAGAACTAAATTGGTATGGCTTGAAACAAAATGCATAAGAGAATGCATGGTAAGCTGTATTCCATATATTTTGTTATGCATATTACAATTATATGCATTATTTAGAATTATAATATATTACATTTTGTTGCTATGTAACAATGCTATTTGTACCATTAGTAATTGTATTGTCTTGCTTATAACTCATGCAAAATGTTTAATATTTGTTTCACAATGTAACACATCAATGGAGGGAATAACATACATAAATTATAATTGAAACAAATGTAGAAAAAATGCAATAAACAAAATTTTAACAAAACTGTATTTATTAGAAGGTTGTGTAAGGCCTTGATCCTATAGAGGTCGTTAAAATAGCCAGTAGGGCAACATTGGTTACCATCCTACAAAAAAAATGTCTTACCATCTGAAACCACAATGGACGTGAGGTCACAGAAAAGGCTTTGTGGCCAAACGTCCATTTTGTGTATTAAAATGTACTCTGTCAAGCACCAACTGATACCTCAAACACACAGTCACCCTCCCAAACATTAACCTTTTGTGTGCCAGAGGGGTAGGGAACGCATTGCAGAGCAATGCGTTCCGTACCCCTCTGGCACTCAAAGGGTTAACCCTACACTACCCCTAACAGTGAAGTGCAACAAGACTACCTCTAACACTAGCCTAGCACCCAGATCTGTGTAACACTTACCTGTCATCCACTGTCCATCTTCTTCTTCTTGAATCTTCCTTCTTTATTCTGCAATCTTCCATCTTTGTTCTTATCTTCTTTTTCCATCTTTCCTGTGAAATAAAAACAAATGTCAAAGCAAGTAATTAAACCCCATTTGGTTGTGGGTAGTAGACTGATGTAGAAATGGAACAAGAGGGAATAGAGATTGATCAGGCTTTGCTCATAACAGTTATGAGTGCAGCTGATAGGCTTTCCTGAAGATGTGAGTTTATAGATTGTTTGAATATCTGAATGCTGAGGAAGGAGTCTTATGGATAGGGAAGAGTATCTCAAAGTTCTGGTGCAGCAAGAGTGACATTTTACAGATGAGAATATAATTTTGTAATGAGGGATGCAGAGAGTAGATCCTTTGCAGGGAAGATGGCTAGTGAGAGTGTATTTGGATACAAGGAATTTAGGAGGGTACATTGTTAGTAAGGAAGGGCTCTGTTAGTTAATACCAGTTTACTGAATGTATTTCTAATGTATAAGGGAAGCCAATGTAAGATTTTGAGAGGGAAGCAGTATTAGATGATTGATGTATGAGGTATATTAGTTTGGTGGCAGAGTTTACTATGGACTGTAATGGACTTAGGTGACATGAAGGTCAGATAGGAGGGTGTTGAAGTAGTTAAGATAGGACATAATGAGTGTTTAGATTAGATTATACCTGAGAACCTCTTATAGACCAAGCACTGGAATCTGACTATATATGGTCTGTGCTTTGTTATTGACCTAAAAACCGATTCTGTTTGATCAAAGCCTCTAGTAACGTTCTTAGTATATAAGGATCTTATTCAAGCTAAAGATAGGTGATTCTAGAGAAATTCTACTGCACCATATGTGATAAATGAAAATTCCCATTAATAAAAATAGGAGCGTTTAACAGCTGAAATACTAAATAGGTCTTCAATGTGTTGGACACCTCTCTAGTAAGCATGAGGTTACAGTCTCAATTGAAAACAAAGGGTAATTATGGAATTATCATTTCATGTTCAGCTTAAAGGTACAGTTGGTTTACTCAAGAAATGCACCTATTTAGCTTAATCAATATGGCTCGAAGTTTGCTTTTTATAGTACTTGTTAATTGTGTCTATCTATTTATCAATCTCTCTCTCTCCCTTTCTCTGTCTCTCTCACTATATACCTATATACATGGAAAAACAAAACAATAAATGTTATGTATATTTGTAAAATATGTGTTAAACTTTTTCATTTAGTCTTAGTCTCTGAATAATTTGGGACCAAATTTAACATTGCTAATTGAAAGCTACAAAAAAATTAACATTTTCTGAGATTAATTTAATCATTAACAGGGATAGAAATAGGAGAAAATGACAATTGCCATCTAGCATGCACTTTCCAGCAAAAAATTGCAGTTTTTCTGCTTTTTTCTTTTTTTTTGCCTTTGAAATCAATGGAAAGACTGGATTTACACCCAACACATTGCAACATTTAGTTTGTTTCCCACAGGCATAATATAAAAGGGGTCTCAAGGTGTCTATGTTGGTGGGGTTTATGGAAAGAATAATTTGAACAGGGTTTTTTTTAATTTGACTGAGATTGGAGGACCGTTAGTTAATAAAAAATAGATACATTAAAAAAATTGCTACATAACATGACAGTCAGAGACTCCCCTAATTATAAGCTGTGACTGAGGCAGAATGATACTTGAAGAGACAGAGTATTTTGTAGAGTACCAAGGACATACATCACACAAAATCAATTCTATGGGTGTACTTTACAGTAAAAATCACACACACACACACACACACACACATAAACAAACACACACAGTAGTTGAGTAATGTCCAGCACACACAGAAGGGTAGAGTGAGAGGATTTAGGAGCAGTGCAGGGAAATATGAGTAAAGTGGTAGTCTAAAAATTGACTGTTGCAATGATAGCTGCAGCATGTGTAATAAATTATTTTTATCCTTCTCCTAACCCTTTTTAATGATTTCTTTATTTATCTTTAGAAACAATGGCCAGTATGCAGCATAGCAGCACGCTTAAAATAAGCTGAAAGATATTTGTGTGTGCTGTGCACTGTGCAGAACTTACATAAACCTTGAGGAATCATTGATTTATAGAACTTTGACTTGTTGTTAGAGGCCCAAGCCCTGAGGAACAATTGATTTGTAGTACTTAGACTGTATAGACACAAATGCTGAGGAAATATTGATTTGTAGGACTTAGACTTGTTAGGCCCAAGCCCTGAGGAAACATTGCTTTGCAGGAATTTGGATTGATAGAGGAAAGAACCCTGAGGAACCAGTGATTTATTGGACTCAGGCTTGATAGAGACACAAGCCCTGAGGAACCAGTGATTTGTTGGACTCAGGCTTGTTAGAGGCACATGCCCTGAGGAAACAATGATTTGTTGGGCTTAGGTTTGTTCGAGGCAAGAACCTTGAGGAAACAGTGTTTTGTAGAACGTAGGCTTGTTAGAAACAAGTCCTCCAAAACTGTTTTCTTATATAGGCCTCTGGTTTGAAAGAACAAGCCCTAGAGCCACCAGGTTGTTTTATAGTGGCCACTGGCCAATGGCCATTGGCAAATACAATGGTAATAATTAATTCTGCTGCTGCTGAGATTGTCTAGGTAGCTAGCTGGATGATTAGGTGGCTCCAAGGGAATGGGATCAACAGCATTAATATGAGATGGGTGAAGATGGTTCTACTTGCCACTAGTTCCAGTGATGAACCTGAGGCAGTAGCAGCACCACAATGATCCCACAGCAACATTTAAGGTATATCTGGAGAAAAGAAGTTGGCCAATAAATAATGCTTCTCCTCTTGCGCCTCATCCAAAATCATGGGTATGTTGGAATATTAATTTTTCCCTGGAGAGCAGGAAGGAACTGTGCCTTTAACAACTGCAATGTGTACAGTGTGTGTGTGTAGGAAAGAGGGGAAGGACTGGGAACAACTGACACATCTGCACTCAAATCAAGAAAAATTACACAACTGAAAGCAAACAGCTTGATGCTTGGGTCCAAAATGTCAAATCATCCCCCCAGAAACCAAATATTGCTGCTGTCACTATGTACTTTGTCCGCTCTGCTTATGACATGGAACAACCATCAAACTTAATAATATTGATAATGAATCCTCCCTGCCACCAGCTTAGCATTGTCTGTGGGATGGAAAGTTGCTGCTTGATTCCATGCCATGATTATACTCCACCACATTGCCATGTGTGGTCAGCACACAACACAATGTGCAATGGGTGGACAAGAACTGCCACATCCTTGCATCTACATAATCTCTTTCAGGTAGTGGGGGTACACCAGAAGAATTGCTTTGTCTTCCTGCACCCGGACACTAATTCAAGAAGCTGATGGCAAAACAGGTGTTTTGCTCACCATCAAACTTTCAGGCACAGGTAGGGTTTCTTTATTTTTATTTCTCTTAGATTTCCACCTAGATTCTTGGTGCCCTTGGGGGGTTTGGCTTTAATATGCATCTCATAAATGTCATGGTGTCTGTATTTAATATGTGTTATCATAGCGGTTGTGCCAAGGTGCGTTCCCTCCTTTCCCCTTGTCTTTATTTCGCTCACTGAATAGCTACAAAATCACCTTGCACTCTCTCTGGCTGCCTCATTTTCTGTTTCATTGCCTGGAAATGTAATATTTTTGGAGCCAAAATGTGAACATGAAGTAAATGGGTAGGAAGTTTGTAGCCACTGAAAAATAGCAAAAACATTTTTGCTGTACGCGAAAAAGGAGAATATTTTAAGGGGTTTGTTGAGGGGGATTTGCAAGCAAAAAATGGATAACCATGTGGTTTTCATGGAATTTCTTTCCTGAACACAAAAGGACCTTTCGCTCACCCCTAATCATTAACACATTGAAGTCTAGAGAGTTGAGCAACACATTGCTTGGCAATGCATTGTACATATGTCTGGTCCTTAAGTGGTTAACAATAATTATAAAGTTTAAGAACAATTCGGTGGTCTTAACTGCTTCTCTATTATTTTTAAATCCATAAAGAATGGAAGTGGCAGTGCCCAAACACAGCCACATTTTCCAACAACCTCAATGTTAAATGTTCCACAGTATAACATCATTCATTGTAAGCACATAATATATAAAGCAGCAGCATAATGTAAAATGCAATTTTATAATAAAATTTCAGGATATAGGATAATTGAATAAAGATTTTCTTGCATAGAAGAAATACACAGGAGACACAGTTGTAAACAAAACAGTATATTATTAAAATAAGGACACCTCTACTGACATGTAACTTATAATACATTAATGAGGTGATACATTAATGTATGAGAAACATTAGTTTGGCATTATGTGCTCAATGACTGTGCACCAGTTCCTTGGGAGCTGATATGGGGTCTCAATCAGCTATATATGCTGCTAAGGTGTCACCAGAATATAGTGATAATGGTAATTGCACAGTAACATCAACTTTGGGATGTCCATGCATTGATCCTTTTGGATGTTAGGCCAGTCTCCAATGCATTGCTCTTTAGCATTCAATGGCTTAATGGAGCAGTGATTGTTTGTTTTGAAAACACAGCTTTTAGAGCTTTTCCTGCTGAGTAAAATAATGATACTCCTGCTGAGAGATGCATCTTTCCAAAATATTTAAAGTTAAAACTGATGTTGTTTTACATTAACAATACTTAATAGTGAGTCACTTCCTCACAGTCTGAGTTGTCAGGAAGTATTGAAGATGTCACTTCCCAACAGTTTGAACAGGCATATCATTTGAATAAATTTGAACGGACAGCAGTGGTAGTACCCTTGCTTTACTCTGCAGGAAATGCCCTTTAACATATTCTTTCATAACAGAAAGTTTACTTCTCCTTTAAGAGTAAAATGTACAGATAATGGAGAGTTTTGTTTTGTCCGGAAAGTGAATTGAAACATGTGGTTACAAGGTGCATTGTAGCCATTATCTTGCCATTGGGGACTAAAGGCTGGGTGGGGATGATGGGAGTTATAATCCCCAACAACTGGTGGCCATATAACTGTCTACTCCTGCCTTAGAGGTTTTGCAATGAATATCGTAATATTTTTATTCTATGACCTGAATGATGCAAGATGTGGAAGTACGGATAAAATGTTGATTCTTTGCTTTTCTGTAGTGTAGCTTGGAAGATCTCATACTTAGCTCTGTACAGAAGTGCTTCAGTTGCATTTTAAAAGAGTAAGCAGGTAGGGGTGAATATATTGTAAATTAAGAAGTGTTGCAAATATATGTCACATTTGCATATTGAGTTAAAGAATTTCTGCATAACCATATTTAAATGCCATAAATAACAAAAATAACAGCTACACATTCTGGAATCTGAGAACATGTGTAATTTATCTGTAAATGATTATGATTTAATGTGAAAACTCATAAAGAAAATACTCTTCCTTATTTCATTGTTAGTTCTCAGACATTTAAAATTGCAAAATCAATTTAATAAGATTGAATCTATTTGAAGAAAGGCAAGGTTAATATACTTATAGAATCCCTTGTTGCCAGGAGTAACCCTGTACTGCTTAACCTGTGTAAAGTGCTGGGCCAAATATCACACACAGCCTGGGCTTTAACCCATGAAGGATCAGAGTGGTGTGCAATCAGTGCTTCTCAATGCAATGGCTACTCTCTGGTCCTTGAAGGGCTAGTATTGATCATGGGGTGCTATTCAGAGTAGAAACAAATGCCAACTTAATGTTTTCTGACCCAGAGGTCCATATGTATTTCTGGAAAAAGCCAACTAAAGCATAACACACCAGCTACAGCATATTTCTGACATTCCCCTTGACTTCAGTGGAGTTTATAATGCTAAAGTGGTCTCCAACACATTGCAAAATAATGCGTTGGATACCTCTCTGGCACTCAAAGGGTGAGCTGATCAGTTATAGCAACCACAAATCCCTTTCCTCTTGTTAGAAGAGTTCCTTTAAGTCCTTTAAGTTCCACCTTCTTTATTTGTCCTATTTACATTTATGGCATTCATTTTTAAATCCAAAATACCTGTCCATTCTTCTTACTTTCATAAAGTAATAATAAAAAATAATACAGAGTTTAAACAAGGGAACTGGGCAATGGTGGGTAGCTCACATGGGTGACTTTTACAGCTACAATAATTTTCAGTGTCAACCTGTGAACTGGGGCTAATAGCTACAGTCATTTTCAATGTGTTCCTGTAATACACTGCAACAAATTTGTCCTTGTTGACAGGAGCTAAGACCAGCGACTCTCTGCTTTATTATTTGTGGTACATCAAGGGGCTAGGTTTTAAGGATTTCCCTAGGAGATCAATCACAGAGCAAGGAGACAGTGAATCAGTATTCCTTTAGTGCATTAGACTCCATTTTGGTGATTTTATTTTTCTTTTTAAAGGAGTTTAAATTGCACCACTGGTATGATTACTGTTATTATTATGATAATATGATAATACGGGTAATATCTGCAGGTTGTAGCAGCTTCTTTTGTTATGTTGGTGGTAGCTGAGCTACTGATTATGCACATGTGCTTCAGATCTGTCCTGTTCATGTGTACTTGGACTAGTGAAAATGCTCCATATTCTGTCCCATTTTAATTTTTCATTAGTAATTATTATTGTAATTAGTGGAAGGTTCAGGATTGTTCTGAAGTCCATTAAGGAGTATGTAGCCTATTCCTTTCTTCCCCTGCTTGGTCCTGATGGAAGAAAGGCAGTCCAGAAGAACAATAGGGTTGGCTGTCTCTCCCCTTGCTCAGGAGGGAGAAGGCAATAGTAGGGACTGGTGTATAACTGGGCTTACCTGCATCCAGATGAGTGTAAATTAGGTTTTAGCTTTGTTTTCCCTTCTTCCCTCCCTATTTTTGAAGTTACTGGAATGTAGCTACTGCTGTGAGAAGAGCGGCAAGGGGGAGCATGAGCAAACTTATATAACCCATAGATGTGGTGCTTAACAGGCCCCAACAGTGTGGCATAGCCAAGGAGGTGAAAGTGGACAGGCTGGTTTGTGCTTTGTGGTCAGGATGGCCTGCAAAAGGGATGGATGATTTTAATAAATCCATGTGGCAGGGTAGGCATTGAGGTGGTCTTGTGGCAAATTGGCATTAGTGCCTTTTCATCTCCTATGGTATATTATATGGCATGGCGGCCATGGATAGGGATCAGAGGTGGGGGAGATAGTGATTCCCTGAAAGACTCACCCTTTTTTTCCCATGGCCTGGAATTGGTTGCAAACTTGTCTCAAGCTGAAATTGGAAGATACCCTGGGAGCACTACATAGACGGGGGAAAGGTACACCTGGGTATTCCTTTAAATAGGTTAATATCCAAATTAATAAAAGCTGTCACTTCACAATTTGCAACTATACTGATGTTGTCTGTTTGTAACACCAAGTTCCAACACAATACTGTCAAATTTACAATGTGAGGCTTCTCTGTTACTATAATTTTTTGTATTTTAGATTTGCTAATCCCCAATTAAGAGATTGGGATTTACTATTAATCAACAACGATAGTCCCAAGTTATTCATTTCATATATCTAAATTTGATTTGGATTTGGTCTTCTTTTAAAATGACAATTTAATGTCAATATTTTTTTAAATGGTCATTTTGAGTAGCACTCTATCAGCTCTTATGGTTGTCTTTGATTACTAATAATCATGCTTTTGTTTGTACCCCAATGCTACTGATCTTTATAATTCTATTGAAGCAAAATTAATATGTTGCTATTATGACAATTATTATTTAATTAGTATATACTAATTTATTTATTTATATTTAAGTATTTTTATTAGGACCCATGAAGAGAGAGTACAAAGATGGCTAGATTTACTAACACAGTGATCATATAGAAGGATGACAAATACATACATGGTATCAATGTATGTCATCATTTAGTTAGCACTAGTTCTTTTTTTTAAGTGAACAGACCAAGCTACTACTACTTAAAATCTCAATAAGCCATAAACAATCCCTATCTTATACCAAGCTTACCCCTTCCGATCTACTAATTCATTTTTCTTGCTGCTTCCTTTATCTTTAATTATATGTACTTAATTTAAATCAACTATTTTAGTTTTTCACTTATTCCCACTTTCAATGATGTGAGCTCCTTCTATCTATAGTCTTTAAAAAGAGTCTACAACTCAACAGCAACACACACAGGACTTAAAAAGGAAAATAGATACCAGAATTCTGGGACAAACCAACTACACCATAGGGAAAATTTAGTTAAATGGACTTTAACCCCATAAAGAGAGAAGGTATATGATAGATACATTCAAATACATGATGGGATTCAACAAAGTGCAGGATGGAAGTACATTTCAAAGGAGTAAAAATGTTAGGACAAGAGGCCATAGTTTGAAACTAGAGGGACACAGGTTTAGCTGTAATGTAGGAAAGTTTTACTTCACTGAGAGGGTAGTAGATAAGTGGAATAGCCTACCAGCAGAAGTGGTAGACATTAATACAGTGACAGAATTTAAGCATGCATGTGAGAGGCATAAAGCTGTCCTTAACATATGAAAAGACCAAGGACCAGAAAAGGTTTGAGGTTTTTACAGTAGGACAATAGGCAGACTAGATGGGCTGAATGGTTCTTATCTGCCATCAGATTCTATGTTTCTTTGTTTCTTTGTAACACTAAAGAGACATCTCAAAGCTACAATGCAGTTAGTGTGCCCCATAAATGGTTCACTTTTGACTTTATGTATATACTCGATTATATCTTGCAGTATATATAACAGCATAATGTGCAATTCAATAATCTAAAAAGGTGTAATTCTGGAGCAAACCAACTGCATTATAATGGAGGAATTAACATTTCCAATGATTTCAATGACTATTAACCCCTTGTTACAGAGGTCTCCAAAATATTGCTTCACAGTGCATTGGAGAGTGCATTTAAGGGCTGAAAAGTTTCATTTATATCAATTAGGTTTTTGGGAATTTTTATTTCTCCACTATGAAGTAAATGGATGGCCCCACATTAGCACCTCTTTAACATATTGAAATGCACTTATGGTGACATATTGTTATGGAGAAAGTGGAGCTATTGACTTACCAGGGCATCTCCAGTGAACTGCTTGGCAATGTGTTGGAGATGTTGCTAAAAATAAGGGTCAGCTAGAGTAAATTATTAAGCCTGATATAATCTGAAAAAAGTGTCTGTGAACATGGAAATCAATTGATTACATTTTTAGATGTCTTATAAACTATAATATTATTATCTTCTAAGATTATTAACTGTTGTGTTGTAGTAGTTGGTAGTCTGCACATTAGGGCTGCTGTTCAGCACTTTCAGTCACTAATATACTTATGATTAACTGCCTCTGTAGCTATGGATCACCCGCGGCCTTCAACTATGCTAAGATTATTCTCAGTGGGAACTATAAAGTCCTGCAAAGGGAATAAAACTGAAAGTAAATTATTTTTTTAATTGCTTTTGAAGATAAAGCTATTGACTTTATTTTATCAAAAAAAATCTAAATCAAGAAAAAAGTGAATGGCCTTAGATAAAATCATAGAAAAAGTAATTTAGTGACAAGAAAATTAAGCTTGTGAGAGAAATACAAATCTTAAAATAGAAGCATCATTTTATTGTACTAGCTATACCTGCTTTGATGCCCTGCTTTGACTCACTTTGATAAAGATTTACAGTGCTGCTTTATTCAAACCATGTCACAGCCCTATATGCTGTCCTGAGATTATGAGTGAATGACAGGACATGCTTTCAAGGTACCCCTGATGAGAAGTGTTCAATTTAGGCTAAGCATCTACAGATTAGAATAAAGCAAAAAAAAAAATTAAATTCAGACTACAGATGTTGACAGGAAATTGATGTACCAGTTGCTATTTGACAAGCAGAAATTAGTTGTTTCAGAATTGGTCTGCTAAATGGAAGTTAAAAAAAAAGAAAAGCAAATTCTCTTGAGTGTGCTTAAAAACATTTTAGAGAAAATATGATGTGTGAAGTATATTTTCTTGCAGTTTAGTTAAGTTAATACATTTGAATTAATAAAAAAAACTTATGATTGGCTTTACAAAGTATAGGAATGCTAATGTAACACATTATTAAAATGCTGATCATTCAATGAATGTAAGAGCTTTAGGAAAGCATAGAAAACATATAGACTCAAATGGCAAGTCACACACTTTAATACTCACTTGCTTAAAGGGATAGTAATACTTTGTTTTATCTTTATTTTATTTTGTAGGTATTAAAAAAACATGAAGAACGATATAAGTCTTATCTCTCAAGCAAAGTTTCTCCTCCCACCCCTTTTACCTAGTGTAAGCCATCCCTTCTCAGATGTGGAATCCAGTCCATAGATCAGACAGATAACAGCAGGGGACAATCTTCTTCCTATCAGAACAATGAAAGCCCTTGACAAGTTTTTCAGGTTTTTCCCTTATCTTAATTGAAGGTTGTCCCTCTCTGCAGTCTACCTGGGCACCTTCCTTCTGCTCTGGCTGAACAGTGTTACATCAGTAAAAGGGGCGGAAGGGGGATACTTTGTCATTGAATTACTCTTGAACTACAACTTGAAATAAGTTGAAATAACACTCTCCAAAGTCCAAATACTCATACCTGGGAACTTCTTACTTGGGGCTGCCCGGAGGACAGCCCTCTAGTGCAGACAAGGGTAGAAAAATGACGCAATTTGCGTCATTAAAAGGGGCAGGGCTTAATCATGTGGCGGGGCGGGACTACTAAACATAAAAAAAAAATATAGAATGCACTATGGAAGGGGTAGAAGAGGGCAAGGAGTGGGAGGAACAGGGTGGGATAGAGCACAAGTGGGCAGGGTTTCCTCACATCCGGAGAATCTGACTGTGCCCCGGAGACCCGGTAATTCATTGTCAAACCCGGAGTCTCCGGAGCAAAACCGGAGGGTTCCCAGGTATGCAAATACTATGATGATTAATTAGAGCTGCTTTTATTATGAAACATTACTATCCCTTTAAGAGCTATTTAACAATTAACACCCACCTTCCCACACATTTTCCTAAAATCAGCCTGCTCTCCAGAGAACCAACTGGATGGTTGGTCAGTCAGTTGCCACTGCAAATGTCAAATGTTTCTGTAATAGACATGGTGGGTTGCTATCAGTCATATTTTAAAATGTTAGAGTGCAGTAACATTACAGTTAAGAATCATTTCTTTCTCTTAATCACTTGGTGTAATTGTGAAAGCTGAAATATTAGAGACCTCAGTTTTGTCACCGAAAGCATAAAGCAGATGCTCATTGTATAGCCTAATAGCCTAAGGGGGGTTCCTCCTTACTCCTTTTGCACATAGACCCTACTGACATGTTATTATCGTCTAAAGATTTCAATTTATCAACTCGGTGCTCCCTGCTGCTCCAAGTCCAAACACCCTGGTGCAGACACATGGAGATCGGCCAACTTCCAGGCATGCCAAAGACAGTCTAAGAGACTGCCACATTCTACTTAAATAAGTCCTGGGACCATAGCTGTCCATAGGATGGTATAGCAACAGTGCCACTGTACAATTTCCGGCCACTGTGATTTTGCACCTAAAAAATTTAACTTTGAGCTGTAATAACTTTTGAATAAAACACCTTTCAACAGTGGCAGTACCCTTGTGTTACTCAGGAGGATAAACCCTACATTTTAAGTATTATTATCCCATTAAAAATGCTTTAGCCTATAGTCTATTTATGTTTATTTCCTGTGATCAGTGCCTGACTTTTATTTTTTAATAAATTTTTGCTTTTAGTTGAATATATGTGCAGCAAGTAGCTTTGAATAAATCCATTTTCTAATACTTTAGATCAGGCCATAGGCCTCCTGAGGCCCTCCAGCTGTTGGGGACTGCATTTCCCATCAGCCTCTACCAGCCAATGACTGTACAGTAATACAAGTATAACCTTGCTTAGCAAGCCCACTTGCAGCTGCCTAATCTGGGGTAACTTCCAGTATAAAATGGATATAGTACTGTACCTTTCACCACTTCCACAAGTGATAAAAATCAAGATGCAGTTTTAGTCAATAAAGTCCTAAATTTTGGAAACTGTATAATATGGACAGTTAAATAAATAAGACTTTCATAAACTGAGGGAATATATATCAGATTATGAGCGAAGAAAATATATGCTTATCTCGTAACCAACAAAAAAAAATATATTAAAGGGATAGTAATGTTTCACAAAAAACAGCAGCTCCAATTAATCTTCATAGTATTTGAGCCATAGAGAGTGTTATTTCAGTACTGTCAGAGTTGTAGTTCAAGAGTAATTGAATGATAAAGTATCCCCCTCTCAACCTTTTACCTAATGTAACACTGCTCACTTCAGATGTGGAATCTGGTTGCTTGACCAGACAGTTAACATCAAGGGATAATCTTCTTACTGTGAGAACAATGAAAACCCTGCCCCCCTTGAAAGGTTTTTCATCTTTTTTTTCCTTATCTTAATTGAAGATTGTACCTCTCTGCAAAAAAAGGGGTGGGAGGGGGATACTTTATCATTCAGTTACTCTTGAACTACATCTCCGACAGAATTGAAACATTGCTATCCCTTTAAAGCATTTCTTCTAATTAGCTGCTACCTCTAAAGATATATTGTACAAATAGTAATCCAGTTTAAGAGCTGCCCTTAAAATGAAATAAGGTTGAATAAAATGTATAATAACACAGTCTGTTGTGGCTACAGAGTATTCTCTCTCAAAGGAGACATCTGGTACTGTATGGATTAGATCCTTGGTGCAATCAATTCAGTCTATATCTCACCAAATGTGATTAATAAGGTATTAGGTAGGTGGTTCACTGATCCTCCACACAAATCTATTAAAAAGGTGGCATCTCCTATAAAGAAAAATAATCCAAAACAGAGACTGTTGTAGTGTAAGGCAGATAGTGAGGAAGAGGATGTTATTGATAAGGATGAGTCATCTTCCATACAATACCTATGAAGGCAGTAGTTGACACATTACAAGCAGCTGATCAACAGTCTCACCTCAAACCAAAATCGGCAAAAAATGGCACTTTCTGTGAAAATTTCCCACAAAAAGTGCCATTTCTTGCTTTTTTCCCTAGCTCATTGCATTGAAATCAATGGGAAGAAAAATTTTTCTCCACTTCATGAAAGTTTTCTCTAATTTTCTACAGGCATATAAAAGGGTGTCAGGCTCTCACAGCATGTCATTCTGTGTTTGGAAGAGGAGAAAGCAACATGTTTGAGCTAGAGAAGATATGTAAATAAAGGGAAATTGAAGCTTAGCTCAGGGAGTCTTTTAGGTAGGACATTTGTTCTCTGTATTAGGGGAATCTAGGGGCACTCTAGGGGTAAAGAAGGGAGGAAGGAGATTGACCCAAAATTTTGTGTTACTGACTGGCAAGACACAGGCAGCTGGGGTCTAAATTGCTTGCTGATTTTGCTTTCATTGTCTCTGTGCTGGGGAATTCTGGGGAAAGAAGTTATTGATTTTGTGTTTTAGTTATATTTTTTTGGGGGGGACTGACTGAGATAAGATATGGTGGACAACTTGAATAAATAAATAAAATTAAAAAAATTGGGCGTGAGATGTGTAACTGAGGCAGACATGACAGACAGCAGACGACACTGAGAAGTTTGTGGACGGCTAAAGACAAGACATCAAACTCCATCAGCTGTGTACTGTAGAGAGTGAAAACACACACAGTAGTTGAGTAATGTCCAGTAAATGTAATGGGGTGGATGCAGTTTGTCAAGGTCCCACCAATCACTCCAAACCGGTCCAAACCATTCCTCCAGTACTACTACCATACATATCTGCCACATTGCAGGTTGTACTTTATTTTTATTTTTTTATCACTTGACATCATCATGGATATGTGCCAGTGTCACTTAAGCAGGAAGTTAGTGTGGTGAGCATAGGACAAATGCACTTTGAATGCTAACACATTTTTCAAGGTATATGTTGATGTGTTAGAATAGGCAAAAAAATTTTGGAATAGGTGAAAAGGAGGAACATTTTGCACTGGAGAAAAGGAGAAAACGTTTAGCGAAAAAGAACATTATCAGCAGACACAAACCGGCTTCCAAGGAGCAGGGTACAAGTCATTCCTCTGTCAACTGCTTCAGTTTAATACAGCTATGACAAAATGCTGCATGCCCAAGGTGGCATGCCAATATTATGGGCTATCCTGCTGCTGTCTTTTAATCATACTGCCAGAACCAGAGGAAAGATTACTGGCTGTTACCAGCTGATGCAAGATAATGTTGCCCACTGGTGGGAGAGCAACTTAGTGAGAGTGACAGTCATATAGTCTGTACTCTGCCCACTTGTCCATATTTCTGTTGTTAGGTGCATTTTCATACTTTATGAGGTTTCCAGCACTTTTCCCATCACATAAAGCACCGGATTGTACAATTCTGGTACAGCTATCCTTGAAAAATATCTTAGACTTGTGAAAGGAAGACTCATCATCACTATGCCTGCCAGTTTCCGGGTTGGATTTTCAGGGATGTGTAACAAACACACACAGTTATACACAGACACCCCTATCTTACCATCTCTCTTTCTCTCTCACTGTCTCAATCCCACACCCACTGTGAAAAATGAACAATACACCACAGTAGCTCATTTTCTTTAATTTGTTAACATAAAGATCTTGCATCTATGCTACCAGTGTGGAGACTTTAAATACCAGCAAGCCCAAATACCACCCCTATAACATGAGCAGGAAAATTAAAGAAATGCACAAAAAATTATCTGCACCTTTGAGTGTGATGATTAACATGGCCGAGAGGGACTATACTCCCTTTAATTACAATATAGTGCCCTACTGCTCAAGTGATGAATGAGGTATAAAGAGGATCATTTCCAGCATAAATAACTTTAATACCTAATGTTAGGTAGGAACAACAGAATTCTATGCATTCTATGTCTCTAATGCTTTCTAACCCTCGTGCTTTCCTGGAAAAAATGTTCAAAACCTCCAGTTCAGCTCATTTTCTATGCTTAGATGTTGGCATAAAAATCATGCACCTACACTTTGGGGTGTGTGTGAGAGCATATGATTGCTTCAATGCCTATCATGGTTAAGACTTTAGTGTGACCAGACCCAGAATAACTGCATTGCATGTTCAGGAAAATTGAAAATGTACTTATTTTATATTGGTTTTAAATGTGTCTTGTTAGGACATTGTGAGAAACCTGGTGTAGAAGAAAACAATGCCTCAAACTCCCACACAAAAACTTCCCACCACTTGGTGAAAACCAAGCAAAGAAGAGAAAATTCAGCATACATGATTTAGTACCTGGGCAATAGGCAGGTGCAGCACACAAAAAATGGTTGCAGCTCCTATTTTAAGGTGGAATTGTATCAGTGCATCCCTCCTTAGATCTCTGCCACAATCTATCTGACTCTTTTGCATTTTCTGCCTCTCAGGCTCTATTTGTCTTTCTTGGTCTCTCTCCAGTTTTCTTCCATTCTCTCTGTCTTACACTCATACTCTGTCTGTTAATGTGGCACTCTTCCTGTCTATTAGCCTTTCATTATCAGTGGCTAATTAACTCACACTTTCTCACTCCCACATTCTGAGTTTTTCATAAGGTCTTTTTATCTGGGCGACATTCTGACCATCTTGCTATTGCTGCTTTCCTATTGGCTGCGCTGTACTGCTCCTCCCAGTGACAGCCTTTTTATACCCTGGGCTGTCACTCTGCAGTTGCCCTTTCATGGTGTACCTGATGCCTAGCGCTAGTTTTGCTGTATTGATACCAGTGTATGACCCCGGACTGCCTGACCATGCCATCGTCTCGTTCCTGACTCTGTGTACCGATTCTGATTGGCTGACGTTCCTGCTTCCTGTACTGACCTGGCGAGACCGACGATCCTGCTCCATGTACTGACCCGGCGAGTCTGAGGTTCCTGCTCCATGTCCTGACCCGGCTTGGCTGACGTTCCAGTGCTGTGTACCGAATCGACTTGGCGGTGGTTCCTGCTTTCTCTGTGCCCGGCTGGGCTTTTACCGGGCTATTCCTGCTGCTGCCTGCCTGGAACCATTTCCACATTATTGGGCCTCCCTGTATTCCGGTACTCCGGTGGCCGGTTCTATTCTGTCCGTGGGTCAGAGTCTCAGTGTGCCCCCTCACTGTGTTGCAATCTCTTGGTCTATACGTGGTTCAGTTGGGCGCCTCCGGTGGTTGCCGATATCCAGACCATAGCACTATTAACCCCTTTGGGGGAGGTGCCTTGTTCCGTTACTACTACCTGGGTACTGATGGGCTCCGTTACTCTGTGCGATTGAGTCTCCATTAGGTTCCCTTGGGCTCTTCCGGTTTCCATCCATTTTATACTATCGCACATTAACACTTGAAGGTAGTACGTGCACACGGTGGTGGATAGTCTCGGTAGGGCCTCCGTTCTGGCACAAGCTCTGACCAGTCTTGTGTAGTCGTCGGTGGGTGTCCACCTTAGAATCCTCCATACAGGTGATCCTTGCCTGTTGTTTGCAGTCCTGTCACTGTCGTCTCCCGCTGCCTATAGGCGACATTGGGCCTTCGCTATACTCTCACTTTACCAGTGGCTCCACCGGCCACATTGGACTTTCATACACTGTATCAATCTAGTTTACCTGACCTGTGTCAGTATTGTGTGTGTTATCCATACTGGACCCGTGTGGGTTAACTTGCTTGTAACCTGTCCTGTGTCAGTTACTGCTGTTGTTACTGGACCTGTGAGGGTTACGTCATTCCTTGGGTGCTTTAATAAAATTGTGTTTTACCAACATCTACCGTGTCTGAGTGTACTGAACCGTAACACTTTTTCAGTGTCTCTATGAAACATTTCTGCCATTTGGAGAGTCTACCTGTGCTTGCATCATTCAGAGGGTGAGTAGAGTTGAAGCCTAATGACAGTTGGAAAGTTACATGTTGCCCAATGCTGCTTTAGTTTGTACACATTCTAGCTGCAGGTGTTTTACTAACCTTCTAGGCAATGGATCTCAAACACTGGGGCAAATATACCACACCAATTCAACACAATAACAGGTGTTGGAATACGCATTCCATTCCAGTGCCTAACTAACATCAATTTACTGAGCTACATATGCCAGATTTTCTCCCCTTAATGCCACTTGCACCCAGGACAGAACAGTTGGAGTCTATGGGTGTTTCGGCACAGAGGAAATGGTCTATTTTTACTACATTTTCCTGCACGTGCTATGGGGCAGGTGTGAGGGCGACTGCTGTCATCATAGTACAAGTGCTGCTGGAGAATTTCTCTGGTATGTACTACAGAGATCATACTCCAAAGTGCATATCCTGAAGTGCAATAGGGGCTAATGCCAGTGGAGTTGAACTGGTGAATGTGTACATTTGCTCCTGTCTTCTGTGTGACCAATGGATTGCAGTATGATTTAAAAGGGATTCTAGAGAAAAGAATGGCAGATAGTGAAACAAGGTTCAGGTTGCAGACAATGTATGTGTAGCTCTGATATTTTCTGGTAATGGTTACCAATAATTCTAATGTAAAAAGCAGTCTTAAAATAAACTATAAACTTTGACTCCATTTCAAGTTATTACTTCTTTACTCTAACTGGACATAATGCCCTGTGATAGGAGGAAAGTAGATATATTACCATGACCTTGAAGTTATAGATTTATGTGTTTGACTTCCACAGTGTGTATGATAGTAAAAGGATTACTAACCAACAACATTCAGGACTTATTAACATATTAGTAAGAGTCAGCACAGTTCTATGAATAAATCAAGTCAAGCAAACTTACTTGCATTCTATGTAAGGTTAAGTGGTGAATTGGACAATGTTAGTACTGTTTATGTAGTATACTTTGATTTTGCAAAAGCCTATGATACAGTACAATACCTTATTGCAAGTTGGAATGCAGAGAGTTCTTACAAATGGAACTTTTTCAAGTTGTTCTAAAATGATAAGTGGAATTCCTCAGGGTTTAGTCTTTGTCCCAGTGCTTTTTAATTTATGTATTAATGATTCTGAAGTGGCTCAATCTCCACTGTAGATACTAACCTGTGTAAGGATATACACAGAGCCGAATGTTTTTTCTCTGCAGAAAGTGGATAAAATACTTGAATGGGTAGAAAAGTGCCAGATACATTGATAGAGATGCATTCTGGTTTGCAGAAAAAAAAGGGAACATTTTTTCCTACTTACCGTTATTTTCCTTTCCTGGTCATTTCCATGGCAGCATTCACCAAAGGGTTAAATATCCCTTAAAACATTCAGATAGTAAACAAAAAACTCATTAAATGTATAAATCCCACCCTCTAGAAAGCCACACTGTCTAAGTTACAAAGCCAACGAGGGAGGGAACCTGGTTAATGCTGCCATGGAAATGACCAGGAAAGGAAAATAACGGTAAGTAAGAAAAAATGTTCCCTTTTCCTGGCCATCCATGGCAGCTTATTCACCAAAGGGTAGTACCCAAGCAATAAGAAAAAAATGGGCAGGATAAATCTGATGCTAGAAACATATCAAAATTTATTTAGGAAAAACAAGAGCCCAAAACTCCATGAGCAAAGGAAGAAGCCCTTCTAGCATGAACGTCCAATCTAGTGTTTCATGAATGTAGAGATCGAAGTCCAGACTGCTGCCTTACAAATGTCGTCGCTTGGTATATCTGCCTCTGCCACCCACGACGTGGATACTGCATGTTTTGAGTGTACCTTTATCCCCTGTAGTATAGGTAACTGCTTTGCTTGGTAGGCCCTGATAATAGCTGAGACAATCCAATGATTGATAGTAGACACCAAAGCCTCCTGGATCTTTCTAACTCCAGCTGGAATGGTAAGTAATCTAGAAAATTTTCTGAAGGAGCTGGCTCTCTGAAGATAAACTTGGATACAGCGAACCAAAGTCCAAATTCTTGCCCTTGATGCAAGTCTCTTCATTACCAATTGGATTGAAGGCAGGCAAAACAATGTCCTGTGAAAGGTGAAAAGATGATACCACCTTAGGGAAAAAATCCAGAGCTGGTCTCAAAACTACTCTATCATGGAGGAACTTGAGGTAGGGTAGAGAGCCTACAATTCAGATACTCGTCTAGCCGAGACCACAGCGATTAAGAGACATAGCTTCAAAGAGAGCAATCCTAAAGAAATAGAGTCAATGGGTTCAAAGGGAGGAGATGTTAGAGCATCAAGAACCACTGGCAAGTCCCAGGATGGTGCCACATTTTTTACTGGAGGCCTCAATCTGATCATAGCTTGGAAGAATCTAATGACTAAGTCATTAGTAGCCCATCTAATGTTGGTCAGAGCTGAAACTGCAGACTCTTGCACCTTGAGAGTACTACAACTTAGGCCCTTGTTGTAACCCTCAGTGAGAAAAAGCAAAAGCTACGTAGCAGAAAGCGAGTCAACAGATTTGACCTTGGCTATAGTCCATTGAGAAAACACAGCCCAAATTCTATAGTAGGCATTGGAGGTTGAAGGCTTTCTAGCCTTTAGGAGCAAAGAAATAATCTCTTCAGGAAGACCTAACTGACTCAAATGGAAATTCTCAACTTCCAAGCCGCTATGCAGAGGAAACCTGGGCCCGGGTGCAGAATCGGACCTTGATGTAAGATTCGGAAGTGGAGGAAGCATCCAGGTATCCTCCACTGCTAAGGCTTTCAGAAAAGGAAACCATGGTCTTCTTGGCCAGGCTGGGATGATCGCAACCTCATGAGCTTTGTCCAGGACGATCTTCTTCAATATCATGAGAATCAACAGAAAAGGGGGAAAAATGTATGAAGTCTCGCCCGTCCAGCTGTGGGCTAAAGCATCCACTCGCAGGGCTGCTGGGTGAAAGACACTTGAATAAACTCTCTGAACTTTCCTGTTTTCTGCAGAAGCCATCAGGTCTATTGAGGGTAATCCCCATCTATTCACAATCTGACCAAAGATCCTGCAATTTAAGGCCCAGGAACCTGGATCCAGAGTTGATCAGTTGAGGAAGTCCACCTGTTTGTTTTGAGGACCTGGGATATATATAGCTGTGATGTCTGAAAGATTTTCTACCGCCCAGGACATAATAGGCACCACCTTCGTTGGCAGCTGAATATTCTTTGTTCCACCCTGTCATCGTATATAGGCAGCTGCTGATCTGTTGTCGACCTGGATCTTCAAAAACTTGCCTTTTAAGACATCTGCAAAAGCGAATATACCTTCGGCCACAGCTCTGAGTTCTAAAATATTTGATGGCATGCTTGAGGAAGGAAGTGACCATAATCCTTGAGCTGTTTCTTCCTGATGGATAGCACTGCAACCTGTGCCACTTGCGTCTGTTTTTAAGCTGAACCATTGAGAATCTCCGAGAGGCATACCTTGGGAAAGGTTGAACTCGATTTCCCACCACTGGAGCAATTCCAGAACCTGAGGCTGAAGATGAATAGGATGGTCCAAATGGTGCAAGAGCCTGGACAATTGTTGAAGAAGAGCCTGTTGCAGGGGCCTGAGATGCCATCTGGTCCACATGACCAACGGAATTGTAGAAGACATCAGACCTAATATCGTCATGCACTGTCTGGCAGTATGATGCTTTTGAGTTCTGAAAACAGAGTCCTGGCTCATTAGATGAGATACTTTGTGGGTTGGAAGGAATACCTGTGACAGTTCTGTCTTGAATTCGGCACCTAGGAATATCAAAGCTCTCATGGGAGACAGCTGGCTCTTGCCCAGGTTTAGAAGCCAACCCAACTGAGAGAGGAGATCCATTGTCCACTGTAAATGTAAGGATAGAGTCTTCTTGTCTTGATGGAGAAGTAGCATATCGTCTAGATAATGATGGATCCGAGCTCCTCTTAATCTGAGTTCTGCCACGACCGGCAACAGGATCTTGGAAAATGTTCTGGGAGATGTGGCTAGACTGAAGGGAAGACAGGTATATTGGAAATGAAGACCTCCTACCATCCATCTGAGGAATATGTGGTGCGCAGATCATACAGGAATATGGAAGTAGGCACCCTGCAAATCTATGGTCACCAACCAATCCCTGGTTTGGACAACAGAAATAATTGTGGGTAAGGATTCCATTTTGAATCGTCTGACATTGAGAGATGCATTGACTTCCTTGAGATCCAGAACCGGGCGTAATTCTCCAGATGTTCTGGAAGACGAAGAGTATGGAGTAAACTCCTGTAAATTTTTCTGGTTCTGGCACTATGGAAATCACCCCTTGTTGAAGAAGTTTTATTATAAAATCCACAAGAGCCTGTCTTCTGTGGGGATCTTTAGGAATAGGAGACTCTTTGAATCTGCTTGAAGTTGTGAAGGCTTGAAACTCCAAGGCGTAGCCGTCCGAGATCACACGGTTTACCCACTGATCCAGAATGATACTGGCCCAGACTTCTGCAAAATTTTGAAGACGTCCTCCAACCACCATAGTCTGGACCTGGAAACCATCAGGATTTTTGAGCGGGTTTTGAGGAAATAGTGAAACTAGATTTTCGGGCCTCAAAAAAATCCTGATTGCCCTCCACAGGAGGCCTGAGGCCTGGACGTATCTCTTTCAGATCTGTAGGCACGAAATTCCTTCTGACACTCATTCTGTGGTCTCTGAACCTATCCTGTGGAAGAAAAACACTCTTTCCACCAGACACCTTCTTATGATATCATCCAATGATTCTGACTGGTAAAGGGGAGACAGCAAAGATTATGCTTGGAGAGGTTATCCACACTCCAAGAACGCAGCCAGAGAGCTCTTCTGGTTATGACGGATAGCATCATAGCTCTGGCTTGGAGCCTAACTAAATCTACAGAACAATCGATAACATACTCCGTAGCAAACTTTAATTCCATCAGCAGATCAACCAGAGAAGATCTTTTTACACCAGATGTGATGGAATTCTCTAGGTTCTCCAGCCATACCTTCATGGCTCTGGATATGGATATATAATTATTATTGACATGAATCAACCCACATTCCTTCCTGTGAAGTAATGCATTGGAGTACTCTCTAGCACCGGAGCATTTAATTTGCAAATGATTTGTACAAGTGCATCATGTGTGCTGGATCAGGCTTTCCTGGTCCTTGTTATACACTCCCATCCAGTTGATAACTTTGAACAATATGAAACGCTAGAGGGCATGCTTGTGATTGATTCCTATAGAATCACAGACTGAAATCTAGTAAAAATGGGTGTATAACAGTATACCAGAGACTGATGTATGAAGAGGTCTGGAGTAAATCTAGTGTACTATAAGATAGAAAAAAATATGCTGATCAAAATGAGACTCTTAAAACCCTGAATGCTAGAAAGCGATCTCCAGTGTATTGCTTTTTAATCCTTTAGAGACCTCTCTAGCATTTAGGGGTTAAATCAATGGTAATATATGTTTTCCCTGTGGTATATTCGGTTTACTCCACAAGCACTCCAGGGTGTAGGTATGGCAGGGCAAATTGGTTGGATAGTTAGGGAAGATGGGAGATTTAGGCCTAATTCAATTGAAGCTGTGAAAACAGCCAGCAGGGCAATATTGGCTACCGACCAACAAGAAAAATTCTAAGTCGGTATTGCCCTACCAGCTGAAACCACAATGGATGTCAGGCCACAGAAAAGGACTTGTAGCCAAGCATCAGTTTTGTGTGTTAAGTTCCCAAAACTCATTCTAAATAGTGTGAAAAATGGGAACATCAAAGGAAAAAAATCTATCAGTGTCTGACATACTGTCAATTAGCGATTATTATGTCAAATAAAGTCACCCTCCCAAACATTAACCCTACACTACCCCTACCAGTAAAGTGCAACAATACTACCCCTAACACTAGCCAAACACCTAGATCTGTGTTACAGTTACCTGTCATCCACTGCCCATCTTCCTCCCATCCAATCAGCTTCAAGGGGGGGTGACAAAACCTGCTAGAAGCTGACTGGCTGGAAGGTGTGTAAGCACACATCCCAGCAAATTGTAGGCTGGCATTCATTTTGAACAGAGACTGGCCATACAAAAAGCCAGTCTCTGTTCAAAATACCCTCATTGGGACTCAAGCAACAGCCCAGTAGGTATGGAGGTGGGAGATCTGTGCCACTAGACATTGCTGCCGCCGCCAGCTGAGCCAGCAGAGGTGGCCAGGGTGGAATTATCCTGCAGCATGGGACTGCCTTTTTAATTATGGACAAACAGATATTATTTATTTTACAAGGACTGGCTGAATATTATTTTTAAAGGATATGCCACACTGCATTTGCATTTCAGCACCAGGGGTAGCTTCTAGTGGGGGGATGACGAAACCCGCTAGAAGCTGATAAGCTGGGAGATGTGTAAGGACACATCCCAGCCAATTGGAGTCTGCCAACCATTTTGAACAGAGACTGGCATATAAAAGCCAGTCACTGTTCAAAATTCCTTCAGTGGGACTCAGGCAAAGGCCCGGTATGTAATGAACGAGGAGTCTGTGACTGTTAGCATGCCTGCAGCTGCCAGCTGTGGCAGCAGCCATTTATCAGCAGTTTGGATAATTTTTATCCAAGCACTTTAAAAATTTATTTTTTTTACCAAAAAAGGCTAAGACAACCTATTATGTTGAAGAGAAATGCCACACTTCTTTTATCCTTTTGAGCTCTGGAGGGTACCCCTCTGGCACTCAAAGGGTTACCTGTGGCATTTCTTAGGAGCATTTTTTTATTTCAAAAAGAACGTTATTGGATTATATTTTTTAAACAGATTTAAATGAAGAAAGAAGAGACGAAGAAGGAAAGAGAGAAGATTGAAGAAGATGCACAGTGGTTGACAGGTAAGTGATACATTTCTGGGTGTTAGGAAGTGTTAGGGGTAGTATTATTTAAGTGTCATGTTAGGGTTAGTGTATGGGAGGTGGGGAGAGGATGACTGTGTTTTGAGATCACTCTCATTGTTTGACACTGTGTCATAAAACGAGAGTTTGCTTTTTTCCTTTGCTGTTCACAGAATTTTTTTTTGTGGGAACAAAAATCAACAACAATAGATTGGCCATATACCAGGCCAGCTATAGAATAGCTACAGTACAAAAGTAGGTTTGTCGCTCTGTGTTTTCATTGCCTTACCGACTATTTTACCGGTATAGTATCGAGCCCTTAAATAATAATGCTCTTCTGACAGCTGAAAGATATACTAACACAAGCCCATCATGACACAGAAGGGGGCATGTATCAGTCTTGTGAAAAACACTTTTTTCACTGCTTACAGACTACAGTACCACCATCTAGAATGCAAAGAGAGGTACATGCTGAGGATGGAGGGAGTTGTAGTGCAGCGTCATATGGAGAGCTGCAGGTTATTCGGTTCAGACACAAAATGTTATATTAAAAGCATTAAGAAATACATAAAATCATGGCAGAACCTTGGCTAGTTCTAGTTACTGGTGCTCACTTTATCTACACTGATCACATTCTATACACTTTATTATCTTAACACCAAGGGAAAATTGTCCTTCAGATAGTGAGTTTGAGCACATACAAAGTTTTATTGACTTGGACTGGGAGATCTGTTAACAACTCTACATTTAGTTTGTGTCAATGACAAAGAGCACACACAACTAGTCTGAGGCTGCATTTATATACTTAAATGTCAACACAATTAGTGTATATAAAACTAGAGCATTCATTGATTGTGCTCTGTGTCATTGATATGCAAACTATACGGACTGTGCTGCAGGAGTGAACAAAATTTTTTTATCTTAAATTGAGACAGATGAAAAATGGCACGTTCCTCTGAGTGGAACATTTCCTGAGATAGGTGCTGATTGTCTGCTTTTTTTCCACCTTTCACATTGCATTGAACTCAGTGTTAAGAATTAATCCCCCCCCCACACACACACACATGGAAAGTTTCTCATCTTTTCCCACAGGGTTAGTATAAAAGGGGTGTCAGATCCCCATAGCATGTTCTGTGTTTGTTAGAGAGAGAGAAAGCAGCACAATTTTGGAGCTAAAAATGATAGGTAAATAACTTGGATATTAAATTTAGCTTAGGGAGTTTGTTGGGCAGGCAAGTTGTTCTCTGTGTTAGGGGAGTATGGGGAAGTCTGATGGAAGGAGATTTATCCAGATACCCCAAAACCTTGTTTGACTGAAAAGAGACAGGCTGGTGATACAAATTCCTTCCTGAGCTGACAGATATACAGAGTGAAAACTAAAAGACCAATTACTGACATTGTCTTCTACAGCAGTCAGAAGAAGAAGGGCCAGCATATTATTGACTAAGGTCTATCCTCATCAGGTACTGTAAACATCTAAGACAGCAATGACGTTGGTAGAGAGATAAAGAAGCTATTGTATCCTCTTAACATAAGCTACAATCAAAGAGAGACAGAAGCAGCTGAACTTCCATAGTGTTTTGTTTTGTTTGTTTGTTTGTTTGTTTTTTTATAGACAGAGACAGACAGGGACAGTTAATAAAAAATAGAGAAAAACATTTTGGGACTGGTATGTGACAGAGACAGGGACCCTGACATGAGCTGTGATTGAGGCTGACCATGACAGATAGTAGAGACGGAGACATATGATACATTTTTTAAAGGGCAAAACATCAACACACACAAACAGTTATGCTGTGTACTTAACTGTTAAAATCAACATGACTTTGATAATGTTCAACAAATGGACCAGTGATAGGGAGAAAGGAGTAAGAGCAGTGCAGGAGCATGCTAGTAAATTGGTAGCCTAGACAGTGACTGCAACCATGTGATGAACAATTATTGTCCTCCTCCTAAGGAGGCTGTTTGTGAATGAGTCACATTCTACTGTTGAAGGCATAGCAGAGGAATAGCAATTCCACCGACTGCTGTGTTTAACAGTAAGGGTAGCATGTACAACACCTGTCCTGAAAGGAATAACGATCATTCTTAAAATCCCAATAAATTCTGATTGGGAGATACACCATCAACCTGTCAGAGGTGACATGACTAGCAGCTGTCAAAGCACTCCTAAAAGTTTCTGGGGCTCTGGGGCACATAATAGTAGTGCTGTAGATGTGTCAGAGAGTGTGCCAAGATTTAATTTATGTACACTAATACCTGTGGCTCCTGCTAATGTTGTACAAATGCAAAATATGGAGAAGTATGACTCTGCAAAGGAAACACAAAGGGAAAAACACTGGAGTGCACGCCTTTTGAGAAACACTAGATGAACTTTTAAACCACCACCAAAAAACATCTCTCAGGTGGATACTCACAAGTAATATGCTGCGATCTCACATACTCAGGTCACAGCTATATCAGCTTCTGGGGTGTTTTCACTGCCCCAGATACAGCACACAAAGGACTGTATGATTTAATTTCAATAATGGGCTGCTCCTCTAGACACTCACATAATATGTAGGTCAGTCAGCGAATGCTCCCAATACACTGACAACAGGACCCACTCTTACTCGTTTTCTTTTGATACATTTGTAGCCATTTTATTTGAGAAAGTTGTCAGTGTATTGGGAGTATTCACTGACTGACCTATATATTATATGAATATCTAATTTTATTTAATCAAATTCAATCAAGTGGTTCATAGTGTAGCACTATTGGCTCCCCCCTGTTCTTTTTGTTTTGTATGACTGAGTTTGTTGGAGGAGATTAGAAGTCATAGAGTGCCCATCTGCTAGTGCCACAACCATCACATACACTGCCACAACTTATGTTGTTAAAGCAATACAGTTACACAGTTCTTCCACTATGTACCGGCATCTCACACTTACTGAATTCTTAGAAAGGTGTCAAACTTGCGAAAAAAATTATCCAATAGTACTCCTGTGGAAAAGTAAACTTGCAAAATTTTGGCAATTGACATGCTGTCCTTTTCATTTGTTGAAAACAGAGGTTTTAAAGAAATTATGTCATGTGTTGCATCCTTCTGATATGTTCCAAGACACTGTTATATTTCAAGGATGTCCATGCCAAGGTTGTACAAGAAGTTGGTTAATGCCATTAGGTAAAGGACAAAGGGACTCAGCATGCTAACAATTTTTTAGGACTCCATTAGAACTGAGGCAAAAAGTATTTCAGCCATGGAAAGCATTGGTTGAAAAATATCAAATTTCTCATGTGATGTTTATCAGCACTGGCGAAAAGGCAGATGTGAATTTTCAGGGGGAATGCTGGAAATTGCAGATAAAAGTGAATAAAATTATTGTGTCACTTGACAGCTCAATACCTGAAGGTCAACTTTTCTTGTTTTTCATGTTTCTTGTTTTATCATGTGAAATAACATAGTAACATAGTAATTTAAGTTGAAAAAAGACTTGTGTCCATCTAGTTCAACCCTTTTCCTATTCCTGTTTACCACGTTGATCCACAAGAAGGTAAAAAAACCCCTCAATACAGCAATTTCAAATTGTGCCTTGAATGGGGGGAAAAAATTCATTCTTGATTCCAAATGGCAATCAGATTTCTCCTTGGATCAACAAGCCCTAACTAAATATTAATCCCAATACTAACGTACATAGACCTCTATGTTATGCTCTTTTACGTAAGTATCCAGGACCTTTTTAAAGGCATGTAATGTATTTGATAGCACCACTTCCTCAGGCAGTGAATTCCATACCTTTATTGTCCTTACTGTAAAGAAACCCTTCCGCTGTTGTAGATTAAATCTCCTTTCCTTAAGTCTAAGCGGGTGGCCCCTTGTCCTATGTACTGTTCTGTTAATGAACAGGTCTTTAGAGAGCCCTTTGTATAGGCCCTGAACATAATTATATAGTGTTATCATATCCCCTCTAAGACGCAGTTTCTCTAGTGTGTACAAGTTTAACTTTTCTAGCCTTTCTTCATAACTAAAACTTTCCATTCCCCTTACTAGTTTTGTAGCCCTCCTCTGCACTCTCTCTAGTTCCATAATGTCTTTTTTCAGAAAGGGCACCCAGAATTGAACAGCATATTCTAGGTGGGGTCTTACCATGGACTTGTAAAGAGGCATAATAATATCTTCCTCCCTTGAGTCAATGCCCCTTTTAATACATGCCAATATCTTATTGGCCTTTGCAGCTGCCAGCTGGCACTGCATGCTACTGCTAAGTCTATTGTCTACCATTACTCCCAAATCCTTTTCATTAGTAGATTTACCCAGAGAAACACCATTTAAACTATATGTTGCATTTTTATTATTATACCCAAAATGGCATAACTTTACACTTGTCTATATTGAATCTCATTTGCTGTTTGCCTGCCCAGTTACTCAATTTATCGAAATCCTCTTGTAATGAAGACACATCCAGTTCAGACTTTATTACCTTACTTAATTTTGTGTCATCGGCAAACACTGATACATGGCTCCCTATGCCCTCTGGGAGGTCATTAATAAACAAATTAAAAAGAAGAGGACCCAGGACAGATCCAACTGGAGAACTTGTCATTTACTACCACTCTTTGCATTCTATCTTTCAGCCAATTTCCAATCCACATACAAACATTTTCCCCTAGGCCTATTTCATTCAATTTGTACAGTAAACTATTGTGTGGAACCGTATCAAATGCCTTGGCAAAGTCTAAATAGATCACATCAACCACCGCTCCCACATCTATATTATTACTCACTTTTTCATAAAATGCAATCAAGTTAGTTTGACAAGACCTGTCTTTCACAAAGCCATGTTGGCTCCTGCTAATGATATTCCTGTTCCAGCAGAATTCTTGAATATATCCCCTTAGCAACCCTTCAAACAGCTTCCCAACCACAGGTGTCAAGCTTACAGGTCTGTAATTTCCTGGCTGTGACTTTGATCCCTTTTTAAATATGGGCACCACATCTGTTTATGCGAATCCATGGGCACCATACCTGAAATAAAAGAATCCCTGAAAATCAAATATAACGGTCTGGCCAGGGCCTGGCTTAGCTCTTTAAGTACCCGTGGGTGTATACCATCTGGCCCCAGGGCTTTGTCTACCTTAACACCATTCAATTGTTTTAACACTTTTTCTTGTGTTAGCCAGTCCCATGCTTGCTGTGACTGTTCTGTAAAAGTAGTTTGCAGATTCTTGTCCATTGGGTCTTCATTGGTAAAAACAGAAGAAAATAAATTATTTAAAATATCTGCCTTCTCTCTGTCCCCCTTGACCATCTCACCCGTTTCAGATAACAAGGACCCAACATTATCAGACTTTAATTTTTTGCCATTAATGTATTTAAAGATTTTTTTGGGGTTGCTCTTGCTCTCCTTAGCAATATTTTTTTCATTCTCCAGTCTAGCTAATTTAATAGCCTTTTTACAGGTTTTGTTGGCATTTTTGTATTCTGCAAATGCCTCTGCTGATCCTTCAGCTTTATAATGTTTAAATGCTGCTTTCTTGTTATTTATTTCATGAATTACTTTACTTGTTAGCCACATTGGTTTTAATTTGCTTCTTTTGTATTTGTTTCCAACAGGGATAAATTTATATGTGTTTTTTTGCAATGTTATTTTGAAGGCATTCCACTTACCTTCTGTGTTTTTTCCAAGGGATGAATTAAACCTGCTAAAGTTGGCCTTTTTAAAATTCAGTGTTTTGGTGGAACCCATACCAAATTGCTTTTTTGAATTAATCTCAAACGATACCATGTTATGGTCACTATTCCCCAAATGCTCCCTAACTTGATGTTAGAGATAAGTTCTTCATTGTCAGTTATTACCAGATCCAGACACGCATTCCCTCTGGTTGAGGTCTGCACTAGTTGAGACAAAAAATTGTCATTCAACAAGTTCAGAAACTTACTGCTTTTAGCAGAATTAGCTGTTCCATTTTTCCAGTCTATTTCTGGGTAATTAAAATCCCTCATAATTATAGTTCTTCCTATTTGAGAAGCCTTTTCTACTTGCATTAATAGCTGTGATTCTTTAAGGTCACCAATGTTTGGTGGTTTATAACAAATACTCACTAATATTTTCTGGGCAGTTTTACCCCCAGTGACTATTTCAACCCACAGGGATTCCACATGTTCACTACTGTCATCACATATATCTTCCCGCAAATGAGGCAGTAATGCTGGTTTGACATACAGACAGACCCCACCACCTCTTTTGTTTGACCTATCTTTTCTAAATAACACGTAGCCTTCCAAATTGATTGACCACCATGTTTCTGTTATGCCTATCAAGTCATAGTTTTCAATTTCATCTACCAGCTCCAGTTCCCCTATTTTACCAGTTAAACTTCTGGCATTTGCAAGCATACAATTTATGCCACTGCTATGTTCCATTTGTGATTTAATTTTGATGTGGTTTATAGGCTTCTCCCTATCATTTGTACTAACCCCACCCCCAGATCCACCCACCTGGTTATTAACTACATCGCCTTCCCTTTCTATACTATCTAGCCCAGTATTTCTTGGCCCCTCCCCCCTTCCTAGTTTAAAATCTCCTCCAACCATCTAGTTATCCTCTACCCAAGCACTTGAGACCCTCTTGCATTCAGGTGCAATCCAACCTTGCACAGCAAGGTTAACAAAGATATTAAAATGTATATAGATTTTGAATTTGACCATTGTAAATAAATAAATAAATCACTTCCTACTCCCAGTATCTAAGACTCCCTAATGTGAGTTTGACCCAAGCAAGGATAGTTTTATAAGGTTCTGCCATAATTTTACATAGTTTTTTTTTTTTTTTATGGCGTGAAATAATATGGTATACACGTCATACTTTCTGGTACAGGAATTGTTTGTTAACCAATGTTGCTTTGCCTATGGATCTGAAATCGGACAGGACTGTTTGCTGCATTCTGAACAATCAAGAACAGAAAATTAAAATAAGATTGCAAAGGTATTTTTCACTTTTATTTCTTTTCATTCTTCATAAAACATGGTATTTTATTTTAAACAAAAGTAAGACACTGACTCTGGAACATTAGATATTCTGCTTTGGTTTCATTGCCTCTAGTCTGTGTGCATCTGTGTATGCCAGGAATATACTGGCAGCACTGGGAAATCAGGTTTCCCTGCCAAATGAAAGAGCTGAGTATAGGGTTATTCAAACACATACACAACAGAAAGAGAACAGGAATTGTACAGTAGTGTATAGTTAGATTACAAGTCCAATGTTCTGCGTTCCCTAGAGGTGCGCCGATTCATAATTACCTTCTCAGTGTCAGGATTTATTTCTCTTAAAGTAATACTGAGAGAAATCTTTCTCGTCTATAAATATAGTTTGTGAGCTTGCCTTCTCACTCCCCCACACCTTGTATTTTAGAGCTGCTGTTTACTTCAGCATAGGAATACAGATGAAAGCCTTTTGATAGCCAATCTGTTGCTATGGCACTGAGACGGTGCCAAAGCTCCTGTATATAGTGTTGTTTGACCATGCTATTACTCCGGTAACTATATACAGCAAATTTTTTTAAGTATTTAATTTTTCAGATAGGGAGCATTTAACCCCTTGAATGTTAGAGAAGTCTTCTTAGGCTGATGCACTAAGAACTGAATGAATTATAGAGCAAATCAACTTTAACATAGGGGAAAATGCATGTTTTCAAATTTTTAAAGCAATCTGTTGAATTCAAGGGATTAAAAGCTCCATTTAAATTAATGAACATTTGTAATCCCTATGGTACAACTGTTTAGCTCTAGAATTGATCTACTGCTTCTCAGTATATCAGCAACATTGCCTAGCTAGCAGTCAAGGGGTTTATATCATTGGGGAAAACATTGTTCCCTTGTAAGTAAACACAGATTATAAATAACTGTTCAATACTAGATATCAATTAAGTAAAGTTCAAACCCATCTTATCTCATTAGCAGCAAATTAAGTGAGACAGTTTGTTTATAAAGGACTACTGGGAGTCAGAGTAAACTAAGGATACACAGGTGATCATGTTCATAGCAATAATATTTAGTATTGCAAGATTCTGTTTACCACTTGCAGTGACATTTGTTATAAATCTCTAGGGTACTCAGGGGCTTTGTAAAGAATACATATACAGATTATGGGTAATAAACCAAGAAGAGTTTGAAGGCCACATAGTGAGATTAATGAACTACAAACAGTTTGGTGAATTCCAGGGCAAACCTACTGCATCATACGTGAAGAAAGAAAAAATACATTGATTTAAATTGGTCTTCTTTTTTTTATTATACTTAATTGAAAAGTGGGGATTTTTACAACAGAACTATTAAGTACAAAAAAAGTTTATGTAAAAGTATACAAACATGAATATAAGTCACTGAGTGAGTATACATTAATCAAACAAATGTGCTGAAGAGCATATAGACAAAGTTCAACAGAGGAGGAGAGGGGTGGTATAGCTAAAGGTGCATGAAATATGTGTCCCAGAGGGAGGAAGTGGGAAGGGAGGAGGGGAAAAAAAGGGGCCGAGCGAGAGGGTAAGTGGTCAGGCAGCAACCAGCTGGAGGATCGGTATAGTGCAATGGAGGTCTGTGTTAGGAGAGGCAACCTAGAAGGGGGTAATGTCTGGACAATAAAGTAGTTGTTGTTGAGGGTGGGTGCCAACATCAGGGGGAGGACACAAGGAAGAAGTGAGTGAGACGCATGTTCAACCATCACGAGGAAGTGGGGGGATAGTACAGAAGCCAGGGGGTCCAGGCTTGTTCAAAGAGGTCTAGAGATGAGGTAGAGATCACATGCATGCGTTCCATCGCAACAAGTCTACTTTCATGATTCAGAGGTGAGTGGAGGGGGGGAGTTGAGATGACAAGAACAGAGGTATTAAGAACTTAGCAACTGTGAGCATATTGCAGAGTTTGAGTGCTTAATGCCGAAGTTGGTTTGAATTTTGAAGGGGAACGGAAATGGAGAAGGCAAAACAGGGGGTCTTCTGGCAGCTGAACCTTCGAGATCTGCCTGAGTATGGTGTGAACAGAATTCCAGTATGTTTGAATCAGATGTAGTATTGTACCAGATTCAGCAGAGCGCCTCCAGCATTTGTTGCACAGTGAGGGGAAGATCTGAGCACATCTCACAGGGGTCATGTACCATCTAGTAAGCTTAAATTGGTATTTTATCTCTTGAATGCTATAAAGGTTTCCAATGCACTGCAACACAATTCTTTAGAGACCTCTGTAGCATACAAGGATCAAATGGCTCATTTAAATCAGTGGGAATTTGGGGATTTTTACCTTTTCCTCCATGGTGCACTTTTTCAGTTCCAGAATTGCTCTACATTACTTTACGTTAAACCCTTAGATTCCTTTTCAAGATCTGTGCTAAATAATTCCTCCCACTCCATGCACAAACCTTTTAGTGATGTCAGCCCCTTTTGCAGGAGAGACACTGACCTGTAAAAACACTTCCTGAGCACTGACTGCAACTCATTCAGTGCTTAGGACATGTTTATACTGTTCACACAGATGTGATTGCCTCAGTTTGAGTGATCTCTTGTGACTTGCTATGGCAACCACGCTTAAACCAGAATATTGATTGGACCAGCCCTTTCAATGAAGAGAAGACTGACATCAATAAAAGGGGAGGTAGTGAAGGGATTTAAAGCAAATATATTGAAACTGAATCAATATTACAGAATATACCTGACATCAGTATTAGGGCTTGATTCAAAGAATCCCACTAAAACATGTGATAGAGCAAAACTGACTACCAGTCACCAAAAAAAGTTGGTTTTCAATTGCCCTACCAACTTAAACCACAAAAGGACTTGTGGCCAAACGTCCTTCACGTGTGTTAAGTTCCCAAAATGCACACTAAATAGAGTGAATAATGGGAATATCAAAGGAAAAAGAGCTAAAGATCGGTGCCTCACACACTCTCAAGTGCAGACAGTTAGGTCATAGAAGGCCTTTTAAGGGTTAAAAATGATTCCGCTGCTGCTGCCTCTGCTGACTCCGTTGGCTGCAGCAGGAATACATAGTGCAACAACACCCCCGACACACCTCCATATGTTTCTGGCTGTTGCCCATGTCCAAATGAGGGAATTTTGAACAGCCTACAATTGGCTGGGATATGTGCATATTCACAAATTTTGGGGGTGCTTTGGATGTATTGATATGGGCTTAGGGTCCCATATCAATACATCCAATGCTTTCTTCAGGTTAAATTCCTGCATCAGCACTTTTGAGATGGGTTAAGGAACTCTATGGCCAGAAAAACTGGGTGCAGATTTTCACACTTTAAAGTGGGTCCCTCTTAAGGCTAAATCATGGAATTGAATGGTATATACATTAATCCCAGCTCTTATGGCAACTCTAAAATATGTATCACAAAACCATGCGAATAAAAGCAAAAGAAAGTTATTTATTAAAATATATAGATAGTACACATATCAAAAAACAAATGTATGCTCCACAATTAAACCGTGTCCCTCAAATGCCAAAGCAATAAAGGAAACAATGGTGTCCCTGTGGGCCAAACTAATGAAACTGACAAATCACTAAGATACAATGTCTACAAACCCTCATATACTCTATCCACAGAAAGAGCACACACAACTCGACCAGTGTCTATCAACCTTATAGAATATATAAATATGTGCAAATAACATATATATTCTATCCACGGAGAAAGTACCAATAACTTAATGCATGTGAATATATATCATAAATTATAAATTAGCATACACATGAATTAGTATACCTCCAAGAACATAATCAGGCCACCGATCGGACCGGTATATCCTCACTTGTCAATCGCTAAACTACATTAAACACACAGGAAAAAGAATACACGTTTTCTCTGTGTTATAAATGATATCGCGTCCAGCACTGACAACACACAGGGACAAAAACCGCCCAATCAGAAGCAATGACCATACATCTCAGGGGCACACAAAGCATGCAATACCATATATCAACAAACTAATGTGTGTTAAACAATATCCCTTTTGGATTATAAAAAACCCATATAATAATTATCCCTATATGTGATAATGAATCTAAAATCTAAACAATATAACTAGTGAATCCAAAAAACTTGGGTATATAAACAACGGACTGTTGGATGTACATCAGTCTTTATAAGCTTCATGGCCATCCTTTTATAAGAGTTCATAGACAGTAACTTGCATATTGAATGGCATATTTTGCAGTTTTGTTGTGTGTCAATGGGCACAAACACCCACCAAATTATCACCTGAGATGGGGGTTTTTTAGCTGGTATTTCTTGATAGCACAGGTAATTGAATTGCTTACTGTGTTTAATAAATGCCGTTGACTGTTTTTTTTTCTTGCTGGGGGAATTGAATCGAGCCCTTAATCTTTAATATTATAGATTGAAATATTTGAAAAGAATCATCCAATATAAGGCCTTTAAGATCTAATGTTTTAGTTTTGTTAGAGAAGTGGTTTATATCACAATAGGAGTGAAAATTGCTGTGACAAATGCCAGCATGGCAGCATCCTTTCTGATTTAAATATGACAAAATGCCAATACGGCAACTTCCTATCTGATTTCAATAAGGATAATTGCATATTTTTGAGCGTTACATACAGTTTTAGAGCAATATGCAAAAAAGAAAGTGTAGCAATGCAACTGCACCATGAGGCACAAATAGAAATTCAAGAAAGAAAATCTAGAGCCTTAAACAATGGATTGCTCAACAATAAAGAGATCTATCAGTGATAGGATTACCATTTTCAACTATATTCAAGGTCAATACAAAGAACTCTACAATGATTTATTTACTGAAAGAGCTGATCTAAGAATGAGAGGTCATACATTAAGACTAGAGGAAAGGGGCTTTTGACTTAAGCAAAGGCTTGCTGAAACTGTAACTGCTTTCAAAAAGTAATGGATACATGTCTAGCACAGAACAATATTGAGAATTATTATAGTTGGCTTCAAAGCAGATAAGTTGTTGAACCAGGAAACGCTCTGACTACTATTTGGAGTCAGGAAGGAATTTTTTTACCCACTTCGGGTTTAATTGGAAAGGGCTTCAATTTTTTTTTTTTTTTGTCTTCCTCTGGATCAACAGAGGTAATTTGGCATGGGCTGGACTTGTTGGACACATGTCTTTATTCAGCCAAATCAACTATGTTACTGTTACTATCAATATGAGTACACACTAAAATAGGTACTGGAACAATATTTATCTTGCTGCACCTGCCCATTGCCTCTTTTAATGTGCCAACAGGCTAATATCTGAAGCGAGAAATAAAATCACTGCACAAATATTATTCCAATATGTTGGAGAGCTTTTTAGCATTCAAAGTGTTAAACATTCCATTTTAATTATTATTTTTTAAATATATTGGTTCTCTTTGATGCAGTTGGTCTCCCAGTAGTGTTTTTATGTTCCTAAGCCATGTAAGGGCCAGTGCAAGGGTTGAGCTAACATAGGTAACACCAGCCCTTTAAGTGTTAATGTTTAATTAACATGTATTTAAGGCACACTTCAAGGCCCTTAACCCTTAAGCCAGTGAGGTATCTAATATATTGTGTTGCAATGCACTGGATATCTCTCTGGCAATCAAAGGGATAATATTGCAGCAATGTGACATCAGAATTAGTTGTTTAAAAATGCTAAAATGCCATTTTCTTTTTAATATGGATTAAAAATACTCAACGATTGGTAATATGTTTTATCTTCAGGAAATCAAATGATAGTTTTGCATCACTGCTCTTAATTTGCAGTTTTCTCATAGATTTAAGTTCACAGAGGTATTTCTTAAAATCTTGCAAGATGTTTTTGCTGGGGAAGAATACATTTTTGCTCTGTTTTCTGCAGCAAGAATCAAGAAGGGCAGCCAACTGTTACATTAGCAGCTCTGCAATTACAATGAACTGCATCATCCCCCTGTCCCCTGCTCTTTAAAAGTTTAAAGTCTGGTGCCTTGGAAACCTTGGCTGCTGTGTTTTCTTTACCAAATCTCATAAAAAATAAAAATAATGAAAAACTGCTTGACGCATACTTGCAAAAGCAAATGTAGTGCTTAACCATTTGAGCATTAGAAGGGTATCCAGAACATCACTTCACCCATACATTACTATATATGTATTTCATCTCCCATTGCCCTAAAGATATTAGCTGCATCTTATTCTACCTCTGTGAATTTCAGTGTTAGTCCCCGGGGCATACCAACAGGTCAGATTATCAGGCTATCCCTGCTTGATCACAGGTGGATAATACTTGGCTCCATTCTTGAGATTGAGCTACCAGTGCTTAAGTAGATTTACCCTCAAAACTTGACCTGTTGATGTTCTGTGAGGTCAGGATTTAAAAATCAATGTACTGCCCTAAGGAACTTACACAATGAAACTGATATAACAAGAACAGGGGAGAGAATCACTAAGGTGTGATAAAGACAAGAGATTATAAAGAGGAGATCAGTTCTCCAGTTCCTTTGTTATCCTATGAAGAATACGCACTAAGATTTCACAAGTGAGATAGGTTTTAGTGCATAGATTCCATACAATGACATAATTATTGGTGCAGTAATATCTGGAGAAGTAATCTCCTCATCATTGACTCGTTATCACACCATAGTGTATAACCGCCCTGGAGTAATCCTGTATAAAACCAACTGCACCATAGGCAGCATAGGCATCATAGCACCACATGCACCATAGCCAGTGATTTAAATGATACTTTGAACCACTTGAATGCTAGAGAGGTCTTCAACATGTTGTTTTGAAATCTTTTGGAGACTGCTCTAGCATTGAAGAGGTTAAACAACCCATTTAAATTAATTAGAATTTCAGAGAGTTTTATTCCTTCCCTATGCTGCAGTTGATTTGCCCCAGAGACAATGGGGTTTATTGCAATGACAAAGCATGGCAACGTGTGGTGGTCACTTCGCCATGGACAATATGACACACTTTGTGATTTGCACTAATAATTAGCTATGTAAGTGGAGGGGGAGATAGTTTAATCATTAGCAAATGAGGTGGATGCAATGCTGGTGATGTGCTATGGAGTGCAAGTGGTGGTAGTAGAGGTGGCACACAGACTTCAGGACTATGAAAACGCCTCTGGTTGCTTTGCGGAGTGTTTACATGAGACTGGTAGAGTAAAAATTATACCTTTATTAGCTTTGGATGCAAGCTTTCAAGACAACTAGGTTTCTTCTTTAGGCAGAATAAGAATGAAGACTGAATGCATAATACATGACTTTAAAACACAGGCACATAATTTTAATATCTCCCTGACTGCCAGAGAGGCATCCACCACACTGCAACACAATGCATTGGATACCTCTGTGGCAGTATGAATGTGACAGTCACTAAAGGACAACAAAAACATAGTAATTAAGCCAGCAGGCAAAGTTGGTGCAGTAATGATTATGAACACAAATGACTATACCAGATAGACACACAGGCAACTTATGGATGAAAGATACACCAGGCTACAAGAAGATCCCACAGCTAACTAAACAAAAGACCTTAAAAAAAATATGAAATGACTCCCTTCTAAGGCTGAAGACCACCTGGAGGCCCTTATTCCAGAAGACTCAAGGATGGAATACTTAGATATGCTTCCTTAAATACACAAGAAAAGGAATCCTGGTAGTCCATTAATATCTAGAACAGGCACACTGACAGAAAATGTATCTCAAACCATTGATCAAAAAAACACCCAGCTACATACCGGACACGACTAACCTCTTAAGCCACCTGGCCTCGGCTCCATCCCTAGGGAAATCATTCTAGCCACTATGGATGTGGAATCACTCTACACCAACATTCCACATGAAGATGGCATTGCAGCCTGCACAACATTCCTGAAACAAGAGGGCTTACCCACAGAACCTGTAACCCAGCTACTACATTTTATACTTACACACAATGAATTAACATTTAAGCAAGAACTATACATACAAAAGACTGGAACTACCATAGAAAAGTGAATGGCACCTCAATACAACAACCTATTCATGACAAAATTGGAGGAAGAGTTCTTATCCACTTGCCAAATAAAGCCTCTGGTCTACCACCGTTACATATATAATATCCTAATCATTTGGACTGCCAGCGGAGATGAACTTTTGGCATTTCAAAAAAATTACAATGCCTTCCATCCCACCATTAACCTCAAACTCAGCCATTCACCCACACAAATTAACTTCCTGGATACTGCAATCATTATCAGTAAGTAACAACTCCATCTGGATAGCTCTGTACTGCAAACTAACAAACAGGCCTAATCAGAAATGACAGTTTCCACCCAAGAAACACAAAAAACATCATTGTTTAAAGTGAGGCCCTATGGTATAACTGCATATGCTATGAGCCTTCTGACTGAGATCAACATCTTAAAAATCTCACAAGAGAGTTTATCAGTCATGGATATAATAGCAAGATCATGGACCTCCACCAGTGCAGTGTACCCAGAAGAAATCTAGAATACAAACACCCGCAGGAAGATAACAAAGTGACATTAGTAGTCACCTACAACCCAAAGCTTGAAGTACTGTGTAAAATTAAAAAAGAGCTCCAAACAATACTACATACTGATGACAGATTAAAAATAATATACCAAGGCCTCCTCTCCTTGCCTATAAACAGACCCACAACCTAAAGAAATTGGTGGCTAAGATCTCAGTTACAAATGTAATTGAAGCTGGTACTTTTCCCTGTCTACAAAGGACATGTAGAACCTGCGCATACAGAAAAGGTGCTCATACCACATTACATAGAAACCACAATATCAATGGCATTTTCTCCTGAAGCTCATGTAATGTTTTTACCTCATCATGTGTGTGTGTGAAATGTCCCCAAACAGGACTATATGTTCAGTTTATTGTTCAGACCTGTGCTAGTCACTTAGTATCCAATAAAAAGTCCTTAATTCTTATTATGCCTGAAGAAGAGACCTAGTTGTCTTGAAAGCTTGAATCAAAAGCCACTCAGCCAATAAAGGTATAATTTTAGTCTGCTCGTTTCCTGCATTTTTTATGGCTCACATGGTACTAGGCTTTACTCCTGTTTACAGAAATCAGCTGATTGGCAGAGAGCCCTCAGTGGAGTTGACACAGCTGATCAGTCTGTTCAGATAAAGACAGAACCAGCAGAGAAGCTGTTACATGTAACAGCTGATCTAATAGGTCTGTATTTAATTAATCTGTGAAACAGGGCAGGTAATTGTTTATGTTATTGTCCTCGGAATGACACTGGGTGTGTGTAATCATTTAACTATCTATTGCACTCAAAGGGTTAAGAGAGGGAAGTTGCTTTCTGTGTTCTCAAGCATAGAAAGCAAGCTGTCTTCTGTGGCTCCATATAAAACCCATGGGAAGAACCCAAATTCTTCATCACAGTTTGGTGGCGTTGGGACTGTGCAGTGCGAAAGCAAAGTCAGCTACTATAACTTAGTGCATGTGGCAAATAACCACCTTAACAAACAAGTATGTGGCTCAATGATGACCAAACTTACGTTTCACAGGGAACCTGCAGCCAGATCTCAATAACCTAATCCTCAACGGTTACACTCAAAATATACAACAAACACCAAATAGATCAGCGCTATATTACCCTTCATCGAACAAAGGACACAGAGAATAAAGATATTAAAATCATATTTAATATCAATCAAACACAACAGATATATATCCTCAAGGCTAACACATACAGATGTCTCAGATATCCCGCTTGAAAAGTATTCTGCTATCTCCTCCGTGAAAAGATGTAGAACAATGACGACCACTAAGACTAGTGCTCCAATCTGAAATATACAGGTCTCCGGTTGATTATTTCCTACCCTGCGCCATGTTCAATAGTGAATAGTGAGTCCACACACCCCTCCACCAAGAGATCTGTCTCATACTAACCCGTAGTGGCAGATCGTGGTAACCTTTTAACAATATATCTGAACAATAAACTCAATATCGTATATATATATCAATAATCAAACTACTCCAAAAAAATAAAAATATACATTAAAAACCAACACTGCAAATATAATTGCAGCTTGGTTCTTAATAACACAGCATATAATTAGAAGAACTTTTCTTCTTGTATTGCTTACATTACACCATCTAGGCCCAGATCTCTTAAAGGTAACGCAGGTGATTAAAATACTCCTTACAACCATTATATATTCTCTTCTAGGATCTTTCATTTTTCATATTAATCTAAAGTGACAGTCAATCTACATATCTTCCCCCTTCTCCCTAAATCATAATCCTAATTTAGTGATGGACCGAAACAGATGGTTTGATTTATTTAAAGATATAAAGGTTTGTTACATACAGTCTGCAGGAGACTAGTGTAACATGCACAAGTTCTGAGACTAAAATGGTACATAGTGGTTTTATACAATTCTAACTGGAAATAGTGTTTCAAAGAAATGTACATATATGTCAAGTATATTCCATCTATCCACTTAATTAAATTGCAGTTACATAACACATTTCTTTACCTGATCTGAGACTACTTTCCTTCTCTGATCTTTTGTTAATCACATCCGTTACTTCCTGTTTTAACTATCTAACCACAAATACAATACAGAAAACATATTATTCTGCAACTCACATCTCTGGTCTTAACCCCTTGGGTGCCTGAACAATGTCCTCTTAGCACAATCCCCACAAATTATCCTTACGTTGTCATAACCACACTTCCACGGAAATGTATGAATTCTAGTCATCCTCGGACATCAATGTCACTTATCTACACATTCCCATATGGCCAGATTATCGTCATTATCTTCAATTTGCATTTCAAATCATCATTGCCAGTTAATGAAATTAAATGATAAATTGTTAGACTAGCCTACTATAGCAAGGCAAGCCTTGAAAATATGTTAGCAGACCTATAGTAAGCCAACACTTGAAAAAAATTTTTTTATCAGCAATTAATGAAAAATGTATTATGCCTTGCCTATAGTAAGTCAAGCCATCATGTGGCAGGAACATTATTGCACCAATGACATTTTGGTGTTTGCTAATTTAGTTCTTGCTGATGAGTTGTCTGAGCATCAAATGTCACGGGATTAGGCAACTTTTACTGTCATGCTCACAGGAAGTATTAATGGTGTTGGGAGTTAGAGTGTTATCATCATCCCCACAGACTGTGGAGGTGGAAACAGCAAAAGGGGAGGACTTGAATCACACAACTTGCCTGTTCTTACCAGGTTAGGTCTTCCCCCAAGAAATCAAGTGGTGTCATTCACTGTGTCCATTGTCTATTCCAGAAAAAAGTTACACTGGCTTGTGGGGGGTGGGTCATTGGGTGACTAACACCTCCCATGGATCATTAGTACATGCAATAAAAATAATGTACCCTCCCCAATATGAGTCTAGTTTATTCTGATGAGTGGATAGACTGCAGATGCTCACTTTTGCCCTGCATTCTATTGGTCCTTGCCACATTGCCATGTACAAAGTATCGAGACATATTGACAGATCCTTACAACTAGAAAATCACTGCTGAATGGTGGTAAATTTGTCAGTGGCAGTGCTGAGGAGGAGGATTGTGAGGACGCCTCGGGGAAAATTGGATTTTAGTAGTAGCTCAGCCCCATATCTTCTCACTAGAACATAATAACATAGGTGATGTTAACATCCTTGGCTGGTAGGGGTTTTCCTCACGTGTTTTTCCTTGGGATAATTTTTCTGCATTTTTCTTGTTGTTGGGGTTGGACAGGGTAAGTAGCAGGGATGGGTGAAAGTTGTTGGCATGTTCCAGCAAGAAATTCCACGAAAACCACATTATTGCCTGCTTTTTTGCGAGAAATTCAACTTTTAAAACAGTGAGTAAATTTTCTGTGTTTTTCGCCCTTTAGCCAAAATTCCCCACCAATTTTTCAGTGGCTAGAAAATTTCTGCCCTTTGATTTACATTGTTTTTGCATTTCCACTATAAAAATGTGACGTATTCCAGGAAGTGAAACACAAGAGAAGCAGCTACAGAGCAAGGTAGATGTGCTGTGCTGTTCTGCTGTGAACTGTTTGCTATATTGAGGCAGGAGAGGCTCATAGTGACTGCTATCACTATAAGCAGTAAAAGGACGAACTGGAAGGACCCTTATTATGTGTCTACTGAGTCTTAGGAGGAGGAGGAAGTGACTAGCAGTATTGAACCAATGCTGTCCAGTCCCCCTAAATAACCCCAAGGGATATTGGGAAATTTAATGGGAAGGGAGGGAGAAATGGTAATGGGAAGGGAGGGAGAAACGGGTAGTACTAGTGAGAGCAGGACAGATCAGCTGCCTGTGCCTGCTGCAAGACATGCTGCCCCTTCTGCCACCAGTGCTGTACCTGCAACCACCATTGCTGTACCTGCTGCCAGACGTGCGTCCCCTGATGCCACCAGTGCTGTACCTGCAGCCACAATTGTTGTACCTGCTGCCAGATGTGCTGCCCCTGCTGCCACCAATGCTGTACCTGCTGCCAGTGCTAAACCTGCTGCCACCAATACTTTGTCTGCTGCTAGAGTGTCTTTCACTACTCAGGAAGGGGGGAAGGAGAAGATGATGTAAAGTGTGACAGCAAGGGATCCTAAATCACAATTGTCATTCCCAAGCAGTCCCACCAGTGCTAGTACTTCTGCTACTAAGTTCCAGCAGCTTGTTAGCGTTAGGAGTGAAGGAGGGGGTAATCAACAATATCCTCATATTACTAGTTACTTTGAGACTGAGGAGGAAGACTCTGTGGCTGAACCTGATGTAGTTGGTGTTAATAGTAGTAGCAGTAATGGTGAAGCAGCCATAGTGGTAGGGGAAACATTTGAGAGCATTCAGACTAGAGGTCTAGGGAGCCCACACCATTCGTCTGACTCTGGGAGTCATCCACTTCCCTTCACTAAATTGTCCGAATGGAACAGGATCCTGAAAACTAAGAGGCCAGAACTGTTGTTGGGGAGAGCAGGCACACAGTTAATACCGCCACCAGCAGGAGCACATATCAGCTGCCTGCTAGTGCTGCCACTGCCAGTTTGCCTTCTTCACGTCACCAAGAAATGACAAGAGTGAAATTAGGGGACCCTCTGTCATATTGCTCTTCACCTCCTCCAAGCAGGTGTGGAAGAGACATTGATGGCCTTTTTAGCAATAACTGAGAAGTCATGGGAGACAGGGATGAGGATGGGCATCACCACCACCACTAGCAGTGAGATTCTGGAATTAGAGGAATGTGCAGCTGCTCTAATTCCTTCTGATGCTGAGTTGCAAATTCAGCAGGATGCTGAGGAGCAAGCTAGTGTGCCACAGACCACTGTGGACATAGTGGGAATGGGGTCAACAAGTGATGTCGGACTAGGACAGGTTCCACTTGCCAGTGCCAGCAATACTCCTAGTCCTAGTTGCAGTGCTGAATCTGAGGCATTAGGAGCAACAGCAGCAACATTATCTGCTGCTACAGGCAGTGAAGGGGAATGTGGAGGACAAGATGAAAGGCCATTCTTCTCCACCTTTTCCCTGTCCCCTCATGGGTGTGGGACTATTTTTCTCTTAGGGCAGGCACAGTGCAGTCATCAGCAACGGCACTGTGCACAATTTGTGACAAGTCAGTGAGAAGAGGAAAGGAGGGAACAAACCTTGGCACAAGCTCCCTGAGAGCATACATGAAACACAGGCACCACAACATCTATGTCAAACATGTTAAAGCCAAACACCCACCACAGAAATCAAGCACCACTGTTACTGTATCCCCTGGCTCTCCAGAAAGGCAACAAGAGGTGAGACGGAGATCAAAGAGGAGGAAGAACAGAGCAACCCAGGCAGGGACTGGCATTTCCACGATGAGTGAAACAGCTAGCTTGCCATCACCTTCTAAGGTAACTACATCTTCTGCCAATCCACCTCATTCATCGTTACCTCCCCCACCAAATGATAGCCACTCCATTGCACACTGTGTGGTGCACTGACCACACATGCTAGTGTGGTGGAGGAGAATCGCAAGCAGTGCATCAAGCAGCATCTGAGGAAATTCCATTCTGCAGAATTTGCTAAGATGGTGGCAGGGAGAGTTCATCATTACAATTAAACTATCAGCAAGTTGTCATGTGTCCTTAGCAGGCTCTGCACAGGGGGTATAGTGACAGCGGCAGTACTTGGTTTTGGGTGTCATGGTGCTTGGATACAGTTGTGCCACCAGATGTTATTTACCAGACACACACTGTGCACATTGCAGTTGCTGATGAGAGCCACAATTCCTGCTCTCAAGGGAAAAAAGTATCTTCTAATAACAACACACCCATGATTTTGGAGGAGGGGCAGGTGGAGAAGAATTAATGGCCAACTTCTTCTTTTCTCCACATAGATTGGGGGTTACTTATTGTGCTGCTATTGCCTCAGGCACATCACTGGAGCTAGTCGTGGCAAGTGGAACCTTCATCATCCATCACACATGTTACTGCTATTGTTGATCCCATTCCCTTTCAGCTGCCTAATCATCCTGCTGCCTAAACAACTCAGCATCAGTAGTAAGAACAGCAGTTGCAAATTCCACAATTATGGACTTAGGAGGACATTTGACAATTGCCAATGGCCACTAGCTAACATGACCTGCTGGCACTAGGTCAGTAGCGCATTTTTATTTTTTTTTTCTCTGTCAGGGTTTCAGTTCAAAGCCAGATGCCCGATTCCGGTTGAGCCAGAACCCTGGCCAGGATGGAAATGCCAAGAGCGGGGAAGCGTGGATCCACTTTGCAGATAATTGACAATGAGAAACTGCTCAGTGAGAGTAGCAGACTGATAGTAAAGCGAGGTTGTAGACAACCCTCAGACCCTACGAAAAGGGTACTAAGCAGGCAGGATTGCTTCCAGGACCCAGACTAGGGCAGACACAGCAGGTAAGACTGCTTAGCAATATTAGGGTGTAGGAAACCCTCTGACCCTAAGGAAAGGGTACTTATGCAGGCAAGACTACTTAGCAATGTGAGGGTGTAGGTATCACGGAGCCCGTGATTGCTGCATTATCATGTCAGTTACCTGCAGGGGGCTCTCCATTGGCTGCTTCCCGTATTCCCACCTTAGACTGCCTATTTAAACTGAGCTTGGGCACACTTTGGTTGCCCTTTCATTTTGTCTCTATGCTGCTGTTCCTGCATGGTGCTCCTGTGCTTCCTGGACTTTGTTGCTGTTCCTGATTGCCAGTGGTATCCAAGTTCCTGCCTACCAGTCGTCTGGTTCCTGCTTCTGTTTCTGATCCGGTTGGAGTTGCTGTTCCTGTGTTGTTCCTGCTGCCGTTCCAGATCTGGTCGACCATCTGCAGTACTGATCCTCTTCTTCAGCGGGGTTCCTGTACCATCATCTACCGGGTGCCTGCTGTTCCCGGTGGTCTGGGCGACATTATGACTTACTCCAGTACGCAGGTACTGGTTCGCTCCACTGTAACTGGCTGCTAGCCACCGATATAGTCTTGGCTTCTCCAGTACGCGGGTACTGGTTCGCTCTACTGAGACTAGCTGCTATTGCACTATTTGAGCCTTGGTTTATCCGGTACGCAGGTACTGGTTGGCTCCACTGTAACCGGCTGCCGTTGCACCAGAAGACTCAGAGGTTACTCCAGTACGTGGGTACTGGTTCGGTCCACTGTAACTGGCTGCTAAGCCACCGATATAGTCTTGGCTTTTCCAGTACGCGGGTACTGGTTCGCTCCACTGAGACTAACTGCTATTGCACTATATGAGCCTTGGTTTATCCGGTACATGGGTACTGGTTGGCTCCACGATAACCAGCTGCCGTTGCACCGGAAGACTCATAGGTTACTCCAGTACGCGGGTACTGGTTCGCTCCACTTTTCAGCCATCCCTACTGAGAACATTGGGTAATTATCCAAAGAACTTGCAATAAAAAGCATACCTGTCTACAGTAATTTTCATCTTGTAATCTACCATGCTAAAAATGTGCACTTGAAATGTGTTAGTGCTTGATTTTCAAATATTTTGTTATTATTGCTGTGATGAAAATGAAACAAAATTATTGATAATATGAGTTTCACTTTTTCAGTGTTCCAGAAAACAGAAAAGTTTTTAATGTCCAAAACTGCACTGCTTGTCTAAAATTGTTTTCTGTTCACATCAAACAGATTTAAATTAGTATATCTTCATTTGCTATATACCTTCAAATTGGTGCACACAGTTTCGAAAGAAGGAAGATGGAATGCAGCCATGAAGTAGCCCTGGCACCAAATCAAAATAACAGACATTATCCAATGAAGCAGGAATATCTAATTTCATAGTTACTCTAATAATTAGGAATTTGTAAAATATTTTGTTTAATATAGTGTTTGTGGTAAATTACTTTATCACATTTGCATTTTTTGAGATGAGAATGGTTCGCATGTTTTTATAAATAACTACTTCATGTGTATAAACCATTAAATTATTCTAATCTGCAGACAAGTTTGTTCAAGATTAATTTTCCAGAATGGGTCACAATCGAGCCTGACAATTGTCAGTTTTCCAAAGCTGCCAGTGGTCTAGATAGGTGCAGATTTTCTTCAATGCCATAAAAAGACAAACAAGTACAAGTCTTTCACGTTTTGATTTGCATTTGGATACTTTTCTTGTATTCAAGGGGTAAAAGGCCCCATTTCATCAATGGGAATTTTAAGATTTGTTTTATTTGTCCGCATAGTGCAATTTTCCCCATAATTTCTCCAGTTTTCATTTGGACATATGACCCTTTGCATTGTATGCCTTTGTAAATGTTATAAGATTGCAAAAAGAGGATTTGTACGTCTTTGTCTCTTTTCTTTACTTTTTTGTTTTTTTTCCTCTTATATCGTCAATTAATTTACTCAATTTCATGAATCAAACCAGCATGACCATCCCTGAGTCATTATCTGTAGAGGATAATGAGTGGATTTGCATGTAGGAACACACTTTTAATTGGATTTCTATTATGGACAGGCTTCAAGAGATCATTACAAACATTTTGACTAACACTGATATGAATAAACACATTAGGCCTAATGCACATATAAAAAAGGAGCAACTCTGAGGCAAAACAACAGCAATACAGGGTACACATTCCCAAAATACCCTTACATATAAAAAGGGTCTTTTATTTCCTTGATTGCTAGAGTGAGGTAGCCAGAATATCACTTTACAGTGAGTTGAAGACCTCTCTAGATTTCAAGGGGTTAAATGTCCCTTTTGAATTAACAGGAATTTCCATTTCTCACCTATGGTGCAGTTGGTTTGTTCCAGAATTCTGCATAAGGGAAATTGTTTCACTGATTTGTGTTGTTTTTTAAAATAACATATATAATTCGTTAAGGAGAGTTTGGGCTTTGGAGAAAAGGGTGAGCTGGATCAAACAGAGTACCAGTGAGCAGCGAAGAGGGGTGCTATAATGGGAGACAGATCATGTTCAACCAATATGAGGTTAATTGCAATGTAGTGGAGGAAGAGAGAGATAAACAGAGAAGAAAAAAAAGGGGGGGATGGGGGTGGAATGGGAAATGGGAAGGGTGTCAAGAGGCTCGTGTAGGCTCAATCCATCTATATATAAGCGACCCTGAGATAGAGTTAACTCAGGGAGGGAGCTAATTGATCAACAATCAGTTTTCAGTTAGGTATTGCTCAGCGTGAGGTCTATGGGAGAGTCAGCTTAGATGCGATGGTAGAGGATGAACTGAGAGCCAGGTCACCCATTTAGAATCAAACTCCTCAAGTTTGTTAAGGGAGAGGGCTTTACATTTTTCAAGCAGCAGATATGAATGTAATGTATGGATCCAGTGTAAGCATCAGCTTACCTTCTGCCGACCTCCAGACCCGGTAGGCGGCCGGCTTCCATTTCCTCGCGGCTTGCCGCGCTCTATAGGAGTACCGGTGCGCTCTGGGTTCCTTCCAGGTGACCGGTCTCCTCGTTGCTCCCCCTGGCGGCTCCAGCCGCGTCTGAACTCAGGCGCACGTCACAGGGATTCCTTGATGACGTTGCGTCCGGTTCTTAAAGGTACAGTGCAGTTTCTGCCCCACCTATTGGGGTGGAGCAATTTTGTTTATTAACTGCCTGGACACCACTTCAGTTGCCCTTTCCTGGTGTTCCAATGCAGTTGTGCTTGTGCTCTGTGTATGAACCAGTTTGTCTGACTATCCTTTCTGGTGTTGACCTGTGGCTCTGTCTGACTACCAGCTCCGTGTATGACCCTTGGCGTGTCTGACATCCAATCTGGTGCAAACCTGCGTCTCTGGCTGACTAACCATTCCGTGTATGACCTAGGCTTGTCTGAGTACCCGATCTGGTGTTGACCTGTGGCTCTGTCTGACTACCTACTCCGTGTATGATCTTTGGCATGTCTGACATCCAATCTGGTGCAAACCTGTGGGTCTGGGTTAAGTTTTGCCCTGTCCCATACCAACTTGTCTGACTACCCACCTTGGCGTTGCCCGGGGTTGTCCACTGCACATCCAGCATACCAACGCTCCAGTGGATAACTTTGTGGGGGCCCTTGGTGGCTCTGGTGGATTTCCTCTCATCCTTGAACCTCTGTGGCATTCAGGTGCAGACCTGTAGCGCAGTTGGTCTCCCTGGGAGCGTTGTCTATACAGCTGCGGACCTGTAGCGCAGTTGCCTTCCTTAGTACGTTGACATTCAGGTGCGGACCTGTAGTGATAGTCAGGTACAGACCTGAGACTGTTTCCCTCCTCTGCCTTCTGGAACTAGTCAGTACCATTACACAGCGAGATCCTTCCTGACGTCCTCTACTTTGCCTGTAATTTTTGCTGTGTTCCATTGTCCTGTATGTTGTGCTCCTTAATATAGATTGTGTTACCCTCAGTACAGGTCCAGTCCTCCTTATTGAGACCATGACATCCAGGGATGCAAGGGTGGGGGGTTCTGTTTGTCCCAATAGAGGGGAATCAAAGATTTAGCTGTATTCAAAAGTGTGGACAAACATGACCACTCGAGCCTCCTATCAAGAGGCGGATTCATAAGCACAGGGAAGAAAAGGTAGGAAAATGGATCTAACAGGATCAATACAGTGAGAGTACGTTGAATGAGGTCCTGAACAGAAGACCAAAAGGAAGCAATAAGTGGACATTCCCCCCATACGTGGAGTAACTAACCTTTACGAATTTGTCATCTCCAACATAGGTCAGATAGAGCATGAGAGAAGCGAGAGAAACATAGTGGGGTAAGATACCAGCGTATCAGAAGCTTATAGTTAATTTCCCTGGTTTTGATATTGGGATGGGATCTAAGTTGAAAGAGAATAATTTTAGTCCACTGAAGCATCGACAGATCCTGTATGAGGTCTTTGTTCCAGGCTTAGAGATAGTAAGGTATTATTATGGAGTCGTCCTGTAGGTGTGAGTGACAAAAGGACAGAGCGATTTGTGTTGTTTTATAAAGTTACAAGCTTGCTAACAAGGGATGGATGAAAAGTCCTGTTTTATTCCCATGGTGAACTTTTGACAAAAATGTAAGATTTTTCCACTTTTCCCATGGAAAATTCCAGCAGAACTTTTGCTGGTACATCTCTGCCCTCTCATTTATTTCAGGTAGAACTTAAAATTTTCCGCCGGGGCGTCCGCAGACATTTTTCCAGGGGGAGGGTGGGCAAAGCCATAATATGACCCTCAGCGCAGCCCATGCATCCACTGTGTTTGGGGGGCAAGTGCTATTGATTTCTTGAAGGTCGGAATTTTTCACCTCATACAAAAACACCCCTTAATTTCCTGTTGGCTTCTACTATAATAATATACTTCAGTGGGGGTTTTGTTAGTAGTGAGAGAAGAGTAGAATTGGGACACTTAAAGCAAAATAAATGTATAAATTAAACAAAAAAATATGACAGCTAGCAAGCAGCCGCATTCACACACACATTATTTATAATTTTTTTGTTTGTTTATAATAAGAGGTGTGCTCAGTGTCTACCAAAATGACTTGTAGAGGATATGGAGGCCACTCCTAAATCGGAGTCCTCTCTCTATTGCCAAGATGGAAGGAGAAATATTATTATTATTTTATTTTCCAAAAGTTTGTTAGAAGTAGTGGCATTACTACTGAAACAAATACCAGCAACAGCACTGCATTGGATCCCCAGCCAGCGCCACCTGCTTCAACAATGGCGTTAACAACAAGTGCACCAACCTTTGTCACCAAGCAAGTTTGATAGTAGTGATGATTCATCAGGGTATTTCAGTGCACTCGGAAGTTTTCTTCACCAGACAAGCTTGGAGTGGCACAGAGAGGGAACAGAAGGGGGGGGGTTTGAAAGGATTTGGTGTAGTAGGCAAGAGAGATCCTCTTGTGGGAAGGTAGCTGGAGAATATAGTGGAGAATCTGTTAAGTGGGCAAGAAGAAGAGGTGCAGGTTCTTGTGAGGGCTTCTGGCTGTGAGTGAGCAAGAAAATGGGCAGGATCCCATGAGTGGTCAGGAGGATGAGGGGCAGATCCTACCTGTGAATGGGCAGAAAGAGGGGCAGGCTCCTGTAAGGAGTAAAATCAGAGAGGCAGAGCCCAGTTTTCATGGGTCAGACTCAGAGTGAAGTTCTAGGTGTGGGACTATTTATCTTGGGGGGTAAACATTGCAGGAAACTACAAATGGTTTATACACCCTGTGCGATAAAACAATAAAGCGGTGTAAGCAGGGACCCCACCTTGGCACATCTGTATTTTTTAAGTATATGCAGCATAGGAATTTTGATTTGAATGCCAAAAACATGAAAGTCCCACTCCCATGCCACTACTGCTGCTACTGACTCTACTAGTACTTCTACTACCCCTCATGAAATATGTGGACGCAAGAAAACCTCCATTAAGAAGAGCAAATTGGCTGCTGAGCACCCCCATCAGCCAGCAGCAATCCCTCATCAGCCTTTGTTGCCCCCAACAGTAGCTCCTCCCCTCCTAATTTACACATCCAGTTCAGGATCCCTCCACCAATGCCGATATCCCCCTCCAGACAGCAAGTCTGTACAGGCACGAATATATGGCAATTTGTGTCCACACATTACACCCTATGTGGCTCAATCACTAGACATGATAATGTTGTAGAGACAAAATGAGCACCTGCTGTGGGAAGGGTGAATTATTTTTTATTAATTTTTGTTTTTGTTCTTTTTTTTCCCTTTTTAATGAATGTGGCTTTATGCATTTATTTTGTTTCTCACCTCCAAATAATGTTTCTTGGCTTACCATTGTGTAGTCTATTATATAAACAAAAATTATTTCTAACCATCATTTTAGTAGGCAATATTTTTGGATACTCTGATTCAAACGATAACATATATAAGTCACAATCACTACCATATGTATAAAACAAAATACTCCTCTTCCTTGTACCCTCCTATTCCTATCAACAAAAGAAATATAACAAAACAACATTGTTTACAGATGCCACATATACACATATGCCATATCACTCCAGAAAGAAAAAAAAAAATTAACGCTAAATTAAAAAAAAAAAATCCTTGCCTGATTCCAAATGGCAGTTGAATATTTCCCTGTGAATCAACATCCTATTTATCCTTCCATTATAACTATATTATTCATACACATTAATCAGTGGTTCCAACAGTGGTATATGGTTACATTGAGGACTAGTGTTTTTACTCTCACTGTCAGATGCAGTAGTTGGTTAAACTGCTACTCCTTCCTCCATCATGCCATCAACACCAGAATGTGACTCATCATCTTTAGTGGTCTTACATGTTTTTTTTTTAATATTTCTGGTGTTGGCAGAGATATTAATGGGTCTTTGATAGTGATGATCGAGCACCCCAATGCTCGGGTGTTCGGGTGCTCTGGCCGAGCACCCCCGGAGGCTCGAGTGCTCGGCCGAGCACCCGAGCCCCATTGAAGTCAATGGGAGGACTCGAGCATTACACCAGGCACCCCCTGCTCTGATGAGGGGAGGGTGCCTGGTCCATAGGAAAAGGGCAGAAAATGATGGAAACACCACAGAAATAGTTCAGGGACAGCATAGGGAGGATGTCTGGATGCATCTTGGACTCCAACGTCGCTGCTGGGAACGATCTTTCGCCCGTAGTACGCCATTTTTACAGACTGACCGTAAAACACACAAAAAGGAAGATAAAAACGACTTTAGGCGAAAAATTGTTACCAAACAGTATTTGCTGTATATTTACTTGTATATCATCTGCAAATTCTGCAAAAAATTTCATCGATTTTTCGGAACTGGGGCCATGATTGAGAGGGAAACGTGCGCAGAGGCAAATTCTGCAAAAAATTTCATCGATTTTTCGGAACTGGGGCCATGATTAAGAGGGAAACGTGCGCAGAGGCAAATTCTGCAAAAAATTTCATAGATTTTTCGGAACTGGGGCCATGATTAAGAGGGAAACGTGCGCAGAGGCAAATTCTGCAAAAAATTTCCTAGATTTTTCGGAACTGGGGCCATGATTAAGAGGGAAACGTGCGCAGAGGCAAATTCTGCAAAAAATTTCCTCGATTTTTCTGAACTGGGGCCATGATTAAGAGGGAAACGTGCGCTGAGCCGACCATCTAAAACATTATGGGTGAGGGTCTGCTGCGGAGCTGACCATCCTAAACATTATATGCGAAGGCCCGCTAGTGAGCTGACGCTATAAAACATTATATGAGAGGGCCCGCTAGAGAGCTGACCCAATAAAACATTATATGAGAAGGCCCGCTGGTGAGCTGACCTATACAAAAATTGTCAAACAGCGCCCGCTGGTGAGCTGGCCCTATATAAAAATTATATCACAGGGCCCGCTGGTGAGCTGGCCCTATATAAAAATTATATCCCAGGGTATATGGAAGAGAGTCAACCATATACCCATTTTTTGGGTGGAAGGGGTGAATGGGAATACAGAGTATTCCCATCATTGTAAATAACATATATAAAGTGACTTTATGTTCACCCGGGGCTTTCCTCCAGTGGAGTGGAGAAGTCAGGGGAAATCTAGGCCTTGTTCATTTTTATAAGTGTCAACCTATCAGCATTTTCGGTGGAAAGGCGGATACGCTTATCTGTTATGATGCCACCAGCAGCACTAAATACCCGCTCAGACAGAACGCTGGCGGCAGGGCAGGCCAGCACCTCCAAGGCGTAGAGTGCCAGTTCATACCACGTGTCCAGCTTGGACACCCAGTAGTTGTAAGGCACAGAGGGATCATTGAGGACGCTGACACGGTCTGCTATGTACTCCTTCACCATCTTCCAAAACTTTTCCCTCCTTGTGACACTAGGCTGCGCATCAGGGTGAGGGTGCTGGCGGGGTGTCATGAAGGTGTCCCACGCCTTGGAGAGTGTTGCCCTGCCTTTGTCGGAACTGCTGTGTGCTCCCCTTTTCTCCCCTTCTCGGTTGGCCAAGGTAGCACGTACTCTGCCGCCAGCGTTGTCAGATGGAAAATTTTGGAGCAATTTTTTGACAAGAACCTTCTGGTATTGCACCATTTTGCTTGTCCTCTCCACCGGAGGAATGAGAGATGAGAAATTCTCTTTGTAGCGGGGGTCCAGAAGGGTGAACACCCAGTAATCCGTGTTGTCTAAAATGCGTATAACGCGTGGGTCACGGGAAAGGCAGCCTAACATAAAGTCAGCCATGTGTGCCAGAGTACCAACAGGCAAGATTTCGCTGTCCTCACCAGGAGGATGACTCTCAATCTCCTCATCCTCTTCCTCCTCTTCTGCCCACCCACGCTGAAGAGATGGAACTAAAGTTCCATGGCTACCCTCTGTAGCGGAGGCAACCGTGTCTTCCTCCTCCTCCGCCTCCTCCAATTGTCGCTGAGAAGACGAAGTGAGGGTGCTCTGGCTATCACCTTGTGTAAGCTCTTCCTCCCCCATTTCCACCTCTTCCACATGCAAAGCGTCGGTTTTAATTGTGAGCAGCGAGCGTTTCAGTAGACACAGAAGTGGGATGGTTACACTGATAATAGCGTTATCGCCGCTCACCATCTGTGTCGATTCCTCAAAATTGCGTAAAACCTCACAGAGGTCTGACATCCATTCCCACTCCTCACTTCTGATTAGAGGAAGTTGAACGGAGAGGCGACGACCATGTAACAGCTGGTACTCCACTACTGCCCTCTGCTGCTCACAAAGCCGGGCCAAAATGTGGAAGGTGGAGTTCCAGCGCGTGCTCACGTCACACAGCAGCCGGTGAGCTGGCAATTGAAAGCACTGCTGCAGCTTCAACAGGCCGGCTGAAGCTGTTGATGACTTACGGAAATGTGCACACACGCGGCGCACCTTGGTCAAGAGATCATGCAAATTGGGGTAGGTTTATAGAAATCGCTGAACCACTAAATTAAATACATGCGCTAGGCATGGTACGTGTGTGAGCTTGCCGAGCTCCAAAGCCGCCACCAAGTTACGCCCATTATCACACACAACCATGCCTGGTTGCAGGTTGAGTGGCGAGAGCCACTGCTCGGTCTGGTGACTAATCCCCTGCAACAGCTCTGAGGCCGTGTGCTGTTTGTCCCCAAGGCAGATCAGCTTCAGCACGGCCTGTTGACGCTTCCCCACTGCAGTGCTACACTGCTTCCAGCTACCGGCTAATGGGTGAGTGGCGCTGCGCGCAGAGAATTCGGAGGTGGAAACGGAGGAGGAGGAGCCAATAACGTAGGTGCTGGCGGAAACCCTGATGGAGGTAGGGCCCGCAATCCTCGGCGTGGGTAGCACCTGTGCCATCCCAGGGTCCGAGTCTCTCCCAGCCTCCACGACATTCACCCAGTGTGCCGTCAGGGAAATGTAGCGTCCCTGGCCACAAGCACTTGTCCATGTGTCAGTCGTTAAGTGGACCTTCCCAGTAACTGCGTTGGTCAGGGCACGGGTGATGTTACGGGACACATGGTGGTGTAAGGCGGGGACGGCACACCGGGAAAAGTAGTGGCGGCTGGGGACTGCGTACCGAGGGACAGCTGCTGCCATCAGGCTGCGGAAGGACTCAGTCTCCACAAGCCTAAATGGCAGCATTTCGATGGCCAGTAATTTGGAAAGGTGTGAGGTTAGTGCTATGGCCTGTGGGTGGGTGGCTGGGTATTTTCGCTTGCGCTCAAATGCCTGGGGTAACGACATTTGGACGCTGCGCTGGGACAGGGAAGTGGATGTGGTCACTGATGGTGCTTCAGATGGTACAGGTGCAGGGCGGGAGGTATGCGGGCCTGCGCCTTCGACAGGCGATTGGCCGGCACCGAAAACAGGGGAAGAGGAGGCAGTGGTGTGGCCTGCAGACACAGATTGGCGATCCGGGCATTCCTTCCACTTATTACGGTGCTTGGATGCCATGTGTCGGATCATGCTGGTGGTGGTGAGGTTTCTAGTGTTCATGCCTCGGCTCATTCTGGTGTGGCACAGGTTGCAAACTACAATTTTTTTGTCGTCCGCACTTTCCTTAAAAAAACGCCATACCGCGGAACACCTAGCCCTTGGCAAGGGAGATTTACGCAAGGGGGTGCTTCTTGGAACATTTGCGGGCCGGTTTGGTGCGGTCCGCCTTCTTTCTTTAGCCACACCACTGCCTCTTCCAGCCTGTTGCGGTGCTGCAGATGGCTCACCCTCAGGACTGCTGTCATCGCTCGGCTCTCCACCTTCCCAGGTGGGGTCAGTCACCTCATCGTCCACCAAGTCCTCCTCCACTTCCTCACTCTGATCATCCTCCTCATTTCTTGATCCCACCACATACTCAGTCATTGACAACTGTGTATCATCCTCCTCATCAAGGTCTTGAGACAGTAATAGTGGTTGATTTGATGGCAACTGTGTCTCATCATCATCATCCACTTCCTTTGACCTTAAATGCCGTTCCCCTCTGTCATCTTCTTGTGATTGGGTACCCTCTAGAGGTTGTGAATCAGGGCACAAGATGTCATGTTCCTCTGCAAGCGTGCTTGGAGAGAGGTTCAAATGAAGGATTGGTGATGAGACGAGCTCCTCACTATATCCCAGTGTGGGATCACTTCTTTGGCCAGACCCTCTATGGTGGGAGGAAGGATGATCAGGGTGAGGATTATGTTGACCAGACTCTTGGCTACTGAGAGTGGACTTGGTGGAAGACAGGGTGGTGCTTAACCGACTGGAAGCAGTATCAGCTGAAATCCAACCGACCACCTGTTCGCAGTGGTCTGACCTCGAGAGTGATGTCCTGCGACGCCCTGTAAACTGAGACATGAAGCTAGGTATGGTGGATGTCTTTCTTTCTTGTGCTCTGGCACCAGGCACAGTTTCTACGCGTCCTGACCCGCGCCCTGAACTATCAGGATCACGTCCACTTCCCCGTCCCACTTCCCTTACACGGAATATGTGCTGCTAATCTGCAACTTTGCACACTAAACAGAATGTGCTGCTTATCTGCGGCTAGGCACAGTGAACGGAATATGTGACTTTTATTTTTTACACTTTGCACACTAAACAGAATGTGCTGCTAATCTGCAACTTTGCACACTAAACAGAATGTGCTGCTTATCTGCGGCTAGGCACAGTGAACGGAATATGTGACTTTTATTTTTTACACTTTGCACACTAAACAGAATGTGCTGCTAATCTGCAACTTTGCACACTAAACAGAATGTGCTGCTTATCTGCGGCTAGGCACAGTGAATGGAATATGTGACTTTTATTTTTTACACTTTGCACACTAAACAGAATGTGCTGCTAATCTGCAACTTTACACACTAAACAGAATGTGCTGCTAATCTGCAACTTTGCACACTAAACAGAATGTGTTGCTTATCTGCGGCTAGGCACAGTGAGCGGAATAAGTGACTTTTATTTTTTACACTTTGCACACTAAACAGAATGTGCTGCTAATCTGCAACTTTGCACACTAAACAGAATGTGCTGCTTATCTGCGGCTAGTCACAGTGAACGGAATATGTGACTTTTATTTTTTACACTTTGCACACTAAACAGAATGTGCTGCTAATCTGCAACTTTGCACACTAAACAGAATGTGCTGCTTATCTGCGGCTAGGCACAGTGAATGGAGTATGTGACTTTTAGTTTTTACACTTTGCACACTAAACTGAATGTGCTGATAATCTGCAACTTTGCACACTAAACAGAATACGCTGCTTATCTGCGGCTAGGATCAGTGAACGGAATAAGTGACTTTTATTTTTTACACTTTGCACACTAAACAGAATGTGCTGATAATCTGCAACTTTGCACACTAAAAAGAATATGCTGCTTATCTGCGGCTAGGCACAGTGAATGGAATATGTGACTTTTAGTTTTTACACTTTGCACACTAAACAGAATGTTCTGCTAATCTGCAACTTTGCACACTAAACAGAATGTGCTGCTTATCTGCGGCTAGGATCAGTGAACGGAATAAGTGACTTTTATTTTTTACACTTTGCACACTAAACAGAATGTGCTGATAATCTGAAACTTTGCACACTAAACAGAATGTGCTGCTAATCTGCGGCTAGGCACAGTGAACGGAATATGTGACTTTTATTTTTTACACTTTGCACACTAAACAGAATGTGCTGCTAATCTGCAACTTTGCACACTAAACAGAATGTGCTGCTTATCTGCGGCTAGGCACAGTGAACGGAATATGTGACTTTTATTTTTTACACTTTGCACACTAAACAGAATGTGCTGCTAATCTGCAACTTTCCACACTAAACAGAATGTGCTGCTAATCTGCAATTTTGCACACTAAACAGAATGTGCTGCTTATCTGCGGCTAGGCACAGTGAACGGAATAAGTGACTTTTATTTTTTACACTTTGCACACTAAACAGAATGTGCTGCTAATCTGCAACTTTGCACACTAAACAGAATGTGCTGCTTATCTGCGGCTAGGCACAGTGAACGGAATAAGTGACTTTTATTTTTTACACTTTGCACACTAAACAGAATGTGCTGCTAATCTGCAACTTTGCACACTAAACAGAATGTGCTGCTTATCTGCGGCTAGGCACAGTGAATGGAATATGTGACTTTTATTTTTTTACACTTTGCACACTAAACAGAATGTGCTGCTAATCTGCAACTTTCCACACTAAACAGAATGTGCTGCTAATCTGCAACTTTCCACACTAAACAGAATGTGCTGCTAATCTGCAACTTTGCACACTAAACAGAATGTGCTGCTTATCTGCGGCTAGGCACAGTGAACGGAATAAGTGACTTTTATTTTTTACACTTTGCACACTAAACAGAATGTGCTGCTAATCTGCAACTTTGCACACTAAACAGAATGTGCTGCTTATCTGCGGCTAGGCACAGTGAACGGAATAAGTGACTTTTATTTTTTATACTTTGCACACTAAACAGAATGTGCTGCTAATCTGCAACTTTGCACACTAAACAGAATGTGCTGCTTATCTGCGGCTAGGCACAGTGAACGGAATATGTAACTTATTTTTTACACTTTGCACACTAAACAGAATGTGCTGCTAATCTGCAACTTTGCACACTAAACAGAATGTGCTGCTTATCTGCGGCTAGGCACAGTGAATGGAATATGTGACTTTTATTTTTACACTTTGCACACTAAACAGAATGTGCTGCTAATCTGCAACTTTCCACACTAAACAGAATGTGCTGCTAATCTGCAACTTTGCACACTAAACAGAATGTGCTGCTTATCTGTGGCTAGGCACAGTGAACGGAATAAGTGACTTTTATTTTTTACACTTTGCACACTAAACAGAATGTGCTGCTAATCTGCAACTTTGCACACTAAACAGAATGTGCTGCTTATCTGCGGCTAGGCACAGTGAACGGAATATGTGACTTTTATTTTTTACACTTTGCACACTAAACAGAATGTGCTGCTAATCTGCAACTTTCCACACTAAACAGAATGTGCTGCTAATCTGCAACTTTGCACACTAAACAGAATGTGCTTCTTATCTGCGGCTAGGCACAGTGAACGGAATATGTGACTTTTATTTTTTACACTTTGCACACTAAACAGAATGTGCTGCTAATCTGCAACTTTGCACACTAAACAGAATGTACTGCTTATCTGCGGCTAGGCACAGTGAATATATGTGACTTTTATTTTTTACACTTTGCACACTAAACAGAATGTGCTGCTAATCTGCAAATTTGCACACTAAACAGAATGTGCTGCTAATCTGCAACTTTGCACACTAAACAGAATGTGTTGCTTATCTGCGGCTAGGCACAGTGAACGGAATATGTGACTTTTATTTTTTACACTTTGCACACTAAACAGAATGTGCTGCTAATCTGCAACTTTGCACACTAAAAAGAATGTGCTGCTAATCTGCAACTTTGCACACTAAAAAGAATGTGCTGCTAATCTGCAACTTTGCACACTAAACAGAATGTGCTGCTAATCTGCAACTTTGCACACTAAAAAGAATGTGCTGCTAATCTGCAACTTTGCACACTAAACAGAATGTGCTGCTAATCTGCAACTTTGCACACTAAACAGAATGTGCTGCTAATCTGCGGCTAGGCACAGTGAACGGAATATGTGACATTTTTTTTTTAAACTCTGCCCCCCAAAACAAAATATAACTGCTGCCCCCACACACAATAGTCCTAAAAAGGACTTTTGGGTCTTTTTGTTGTTCAAACGCACTTTTCTTCTCCCTACACTGACTTTCCCTTCCTATCCTCATCTCTCCCTGGCTAAGACTGAGCCGAACTCGCTGGTCAGGTGCTATACAGCACCCGATCACGGGTTCTGGTCAGCCAATCAGTGTAATGCCAGCAGCCAACATGGCTTCTGGCATTACACTGATGTCAGAGCCTCCCCGCACGTTTATTGGCTGCGCAGCAGCCGCGAAACGTGCGGGGAGGAGACCCGAACATGGCGGGCAAGCACATGCGGTACTCGTACGAGTACCGCCATGTGCCGAGCAGACCGATGCTCGAGCCGAACCGAGCTTCGGCCGAGCATGCTAGCTCATCACTAGTCTTTGACAAACTGCCTAATCAGGAGGAGAAGGATCATCACCATTTATTGCACACATAGGAGCAACCATGGCTGTTGTTGCACTACCACTTTACACATCTCTGCACTGCTTTTGCTCCTTTCACCCTGCCACTAGTACATTTTTCTGGACATTATTTAACAGTGTGTACACAACAGAAGTGATTGTGTGTGTGATTTATTGTTCGGACACTATAACTCTTTTAGTATCATTTTGCCTCAGTCACAGCTCATGTCAGTCACCTATCAGTCAAACATTTTTAAAAAAAATAACTGTCCCTATCAGTATCACTCTCACCAAAAAAACCCAACAACAAAAAAACAAACAAAAAAAACACTCCCTGTTCAACTGCTTCTTTCCCCAAACACCCAGATCAGGAAGGAACTTGGATAACAGCTGCCTGTGTCTTACCAGTCAATCGCACAAATTTTGTTTTTTTGGGGGGTTACATCTCTATTTCTACCTTCACACACCCCCCGACTCCCCTAACAGATTTAACAGCCAGATTAGAAGGAACTTGGATCATGGCTGCCTGTGTCTTCCCAATCTGTCACACAAGATTTTGAGGTATTTCGGGTAAATCTCCTTTGCTCCCTTCACACTATCACGGTGCCCGTGATTGCTGCAGTTCTCTGTCTGTCACCTGCAGGGGGCTCCCATTGGCTGTCTGCAGTCAGCCCGCCTCTGGTTGCCTTTTTAAACTCAGTGTGGGCACCCTTTAGTTGCCCTTTCGTGGTGTCTCTGACAGCATTCACTTTGCCTGTCTGCTGAAGCTATTGGGCCTGTTCCTGAGTTCCTGGGTTTACCTGTTCCTGTGTTCCTGCCTGCTTGTCAGTTCCAGTCCGGTTCGGGTTGCTGTCGTTCCGGTTGCCAGCCGACTTGCGGTGCTCTTCCCGGTTGAGCCTCGGCCTGCTCCTGCTGTTTCCTGTGTTCAGTTCCTGTGGCGAGATTTCTCTCCTGTCTCTCCGGCGACATTCTGTCTGTTGGTCCCAGTGTGCGGACGCTGGTTTACTTCATTAGCCTTGCAGCTCACTATCTGTTTGTTGGTCCCAGCGTGCGGACGCTGGTTTACTCCATTAGCCTTGCGGCTCGCAATACTGTCTGTTGGTTCCAGCGTGCGGATGCTGGTTTACTCCATTAGCCTGCAGCTTGCAATACTGTCTGTTGGTCCCAGCTTGCGGACGCTGGTTTACTCCATTAGCCTTGCGGCTCTCAATACTGTCTGTTGGTCCCAGCGTGCGGACGCTGGTAGAGCCTATTCCTTGCGTATTCCTCAGGCTGCCCTGCCCGGTATTGGTAAGGCCGGTAGAACCAGTACGTTACCATCTTACGGTTGCCTTACCCGGTATTGGCAGGGCCGGTAGAGCCTACTTATCACTATTCCTTCAGTATCGCTTGGGTTGCCTTGCCGGTATTATTTGCAAGGCCAGTAGAACCTATCTCAATTGTCAATTGCTTATATATATGTGATGTTTGTATGTGTATGAAAACCCTATGGGATTGCCTTAACTTTTCAATAAAGTTATGTTTTTACCTAAACCTTACGTCTGAGAGTCTTAACAAACCGTGACACACACTCACCCCAGACTCCCCTAACACAGAGATAACACCCAGATGAGGAAGGAACTTAGATCACAGCTGCCTGTCTTAGTCAACCTAGATTTTTTTTTTTTTTTTGGTTACTGTCCATGCTCTCTTGCTCTCATTCAGTGTCCCCAGACTCCATAACCTACACTCAAATGTTAATATATTTGCCTATCCAAACTAGCAGCAAAATTGTTCTACTTTATCTATCTCTTACAAACACGTAAAGGCATGCTGCTGGAACATGACACCCCTTTATACTATGCCTGCAATTAAAGATGGGAAACTTGCTGTGTGGTGCTGGAAATTCAATTTTACTATTGATTTCAATGCTATGACGTAAGTGGGAAAAAGTGGAAAATCATCACTTTTCAGAAAAAATTCCATGCGTGTTTTGCTTTTAAGATGAAAAATTTGTCCAACCATATTGTTAACCTCCAATCTTCAATACAAGGTCATATACATTTCCCTATAGGAACATTTTGAATGCTGGTAGACTCTTCTTTAGGAACTTATGGTGTTCTCCCTTCTTTTCTCCATATATTGCATGATACCTTACTATTATGCCTCGAAACAATAGTGAAGGGAGCACATTCTCATTGTTACCCACTGACCTCTCAAATCCCCTTGGTCCTCTCTGCTACTGCGGGATACCACAATCACTGGTGACAATACAAATCATGTTTTAGACACCTTAGCAGTGCTGGTCACAATCAAGTGGGAAATTAATGGAATTAAATTTAAAGGCACTAACACCTTCCACTTACCTTTTTTGTTCAGAAAACCTGACTATGACAATATATCCTCATATGGTGGTATGCTGTTTGATCTTAAACAAAAAGACCCCTTTCTCACAGACATTATGTCTGAATATTTCATCAAAGTTCTGGAACATTAACCGTTTAAGTGCTGGCAAATATCCTCGTTCTGAGAAACAGATAGCTATATATATATTTATTTAATATTTTGTGTATTTCAGAGTATATTTGGTACTATTGATTTTAGGTTTATTACTGTATCAATAAACAATTTTCTTCTGCTATTTCTTTGCTGAATAGTTGTTTTATAATTATATTTATATATATGTTTATATTATTATAGATTTGAGCTCTTTATCCACAATCCATTTTTTTTTTTTTTTTTTAAATCTCAGGAAGTAATGAAACTGTTACTTTGTGACAGTCTGAACTATTCTAACTTTAGAAGAAAACAACTGCAAGCAGTAGGCGTACCTTAATTTACTCAGAAGAAAAGTCCTAAAACACGTAGCTTTTCTTAAAAATGTTTACTTTTCATTTAGCTCTAGGTGTGAGAAGTTATCCAACAACAAGAAAAAAAATAGGTGAAACTATACAAATGCATTGCTATTGTTCCAAGTACTATATTTAATTATTAAACTGTTTTCTACTTCACTCTGAAGTAATTGATATACGAGATTGCTTATAAATCTCACTATTTCATGGATTTTTTTGCCTTTTCATGATAAAGCCTTTAATTCAGAGAAGCTTTGTGAGATTCCAAGTCCAACAGATGAAGAGAATTATTTTTATACACTTTGCTGCAGCCTGCACCACTGGATTAAATGATAAGACTGTTGTGTTCTCAGTTATACTGATAATGCTTCTTTGCTTTACACTCAAATATCCTTGCAGGACACGTGGAAGTATAGAAAAACCTCCATAGAACACAACATTACTTAACCTATCTTAGGAGCTGCATATGGTAACTGCAAATTAAAACAAAATCTCCTTTTTTTTCCAAGATGGCTTCTGTGACATCCTGTCCATATTGTAAAGATACAGTACTTACTTATAATGACTAACATCATGTGTTTTTTAACAAATTTATTCAAACCAACATTTAAATTATTTAAGACATTGTATGCATAATATATTTAGATTGTAAGCTTTATGGTGCAAGGACCTTAATCACTGAACTTATTGTACCCTTCCATACTAAATGTAAACTATAAAATGCCAAGTACACAGGTTGGCGCTATATAAATAAACATATACATACATACATATTTATTACATGTAAGTTCCATTTACAAATGCTCAATAAGGTGATGGGGCACTTTGGTCATTAGACTAGACTTGTGCTGTTCTCTCCCCAAAGCATTATGATCACTAATAATTTTGAATGGTGCTCCATGGAGAAATACATGTAAATGCTCACAACCCCATATCAAAGAAATGGCTTCTCTTACATCTTGAAAATATTTCCATTCCACATGAAATAGGTTCCTACTAGGAAATTAGATTGCTTTTTGTATACCCTCTTTTGAGGTTTGCATAAAGATTGCACCTAGACCTGCTAGACTTACATCAACAACTTTGTGTTGTGTTGATTCCTCTGAGTATTAATTGAATAGCTGGCAATGCATATTCACATGGAGAAGTCTATTGAAATGGAGTTTAATTGCATTTCAAATTGTCTTACTGGTGATATAAGTGTTGCAAAATCTTTGCTGAATTTACCACATTAGCTGTCCATTCCCAAAAACAATTTCACATCTGTGGCGATACTTGGTCTTTTGCAATTATCGACAACATTATTAGTAGGTGCCAGCATGGTTTTTATGAAGAATAGATCTAGTCAAAATAATTTACTTGCATTTTAAAAATATAAGTAGTAATGTGGACAAGGAAGCTTCTATTGTCATGGTATATGTTGATTTTGCAAAACCTTTGATATTGTGCCTCACAACAGTATTTGGGCTTCAGAAATAAAACATGCTACATATACAGTAAATGAGAAGCTGCTATTGGAATCCACATTAGAGAAAGATTTAGGAGTACTGATAGACAATATACTTCACAGCAATGTGCAGTGTTACTCAGTCACTGCAAAAGCCAACAGGATGGGAATATAATTAAATAAATCCTTGTTAAGGCTCCATCTAGAATATGGAGTACAGTTTTGGGTACCACTCTTAAAAAAACACATTATTGAACTGGAGACTTGTACAGTAAAAGTGATACCTTCAATGGCTAACCAAGTAGCTGCTATGAGTCATGTGTAAATTCAATGTTTGCATTGATTTCAATGCAATGAGCTAGGAAAAAAAGCAGAAAAACAGCACTTTTTGCAGGAAATTTTCCTCCGAGAGGGAATTATTATTATTCACCAATTTTGGTTTGAGGAGAAAATGTTTGGCCTTCCCGAGAGATATGGCTCTCCAGGCTGCCAGGAAACACAAAGTAATCACATCTGAGAATAGTTAATTCTTTCTCTAGCCAGACTTCCCACTGAAGGTACAAAGACAATGGGCTTCTTTCACAATAGTAAACAGGAGGCTACATGATTTCCACCTTCCATATGCCATGTTATAGCTGGCCAAGCGCAGAATACTTGATGTGGTAAAAACCCAATTCTTTAACACCCCTGAAGAAGTTTTAGCCTGGCTGGGCTGCAGATGAATGAAAATCTCCATAAAGGCTTCAGGCTCACTACAGAGAGATTATATGTTTTGTAACTGCTGAACTGGTCTCCTCTCTAGTACTATTACTAGGAATTATAGCTCAATTTTTTGTTAAACTTACATTTTTATGTATGATCCTGTTTGGTTTTTGTGAATTTTAGAAGATTGGATCTTAGTTGTCATATATATGTAAACTCCTGTTGTTAACCTGAAATAACTACATTGGTTGTAACTTTTGGGGACTAATGCTTATCTTAGATTTCTGGAATGAACATGGTGATTTTGGAGGAGATGGGGTCAAGGCTTGGGTTTCTTTTACTGTTGTTCTTCCTCTCTATCTCTCCTTTCTCATTATTTTCTTTCCTAGCCCTCTGGGGGAGGCTTCACTGATGAGAAATCTATGTACCTTTATTGTTGGTGTGAAAACGTTTGCTGTCTACTTCTTGATGTATATGAGTACCTTTGAAAGTCAGATTCCTTTATCATTCTGTTATATAGACACTGCCTTACCTAATTCTCCACCTTAATAAGAACATCAAGTTTATACAATGGAATGTTGGTGGTCTTAATTCCAAATTTTAAAGGACACAAATTTTTAAATAAAATATGAATTCCTTGAAGAAAAAAACATCTTTTGGCTCAGGATGTACTGATTTTTGTACAAAATAATGAGGTCTATACAAAAACTTAAAAAAAAAAAAAAAAGATAGGTACAAATAACTATATATTGAGATCCAGCTCTTAAAATCCAGTCTGGTTGGACAACATTTCATATGATCAAATATGACGGTAAAGACACATTTGTTTTAAAATGGAGGATTTCAATTTACATTCTGCGTTTAAAAGGAAAGATTTTTAGAAAAAAAATATATTCACCAAAAAAATCAATCAATTTTAAAAATGAGAATTTTTGACAGAAAGAGATTGTTGAATGTAAATCTATAAATATATACAAGGATAAAATATAAAAATAGCTTCCAATTTTTCTTACTCCCTGTTCTGTCTCTTAAATCAGATCCATGTTTTAGATAAGGTTTAATCAGAACAACTAACAGTGATTTTCTCTAGGGTAAATAATATAAAAAATCTCCAACTGTTCGACATCATTTACATAAAAATATTAATTTGAACATTTTCAATGCCAGAAGGGTGTCTAACATATTTCTTTACAATGTGATGGGCACCAATCTGGCCCTGAAAGGATTAAATACTGCTTAAATGTTGTGTGGAGCTTTTAAATGTTTTTTTTTTTTGTAGGCATTGTTCTTCTTTGTCCACAACAGGTGATTTTATTAGGTCAACTGTCACTAAGAGAAGTAGTCAGAGCTGGATCATGGGCAGGGCAACCTTGGTGACTGCCTAGGGTCTGATACCTTCAGGGGGGCTCCTGCCTGGCCAAGAATTGTGATTCCTAACAGCAGGGACGTAACTAAAGAAGGTGCAGTTGTGTCCTGGCTCAGTGGCCTGCCCCCACTGCACCTTCATGAAACTCCCCCTTTCATCATTAAATGACAGGATGAGAGGGGACAGGAGCATGCTTCAGTGGCCTGGCTCTGCATCCTACAGATGCCATGATCCCTCTACTTATCACAAACCAGATATATCTGGACACTGCTCCAATTATGGAGCTCAGATGATCCACAGCTCCAAATCTGAGACCATGGCCCCTATCCTCTCTACTAGCTCTGACTTATGAGTGGATCCAGGTGATCAGATTAATGGGCAGGTGGTGATCTTTGAAAGTTCAGGGCAGTAGAGGGGTTCTGGCAAGACACGCACAATGCCATTGGGGCAATGGGTACTTCTAACCTCTAAATCAGGGCTGGGTAACCTACAATTACAGATCTCTTCAGCTGCAGCTGGAGAGCCACATATTATTTAGTTGGTAAACGAGGCTTCCCCGATAATAATCAGGGCAATGAATCTGGCAAGTCTTAAGGCAGTGATTGGCAACCTCTGACCCTACATCTGTTGACTACAATTCCCATCATCCCCAGCAAAGGCTAGTTGGGTATGATGGAATAATATTCAACAGCTGAGGTCTTCAAGTTACCCTGAGGGCACGCTGTTACAGGAAACATGCAAGTTTATGAACAACAGTGCTAGCTTAGTTCTGAGGAGAAAATTCTGATAAAGTTCCTTTAATATATTGGCTTCTGAAGTAAGGCTTCCCTTTCCCTGTCCATCCAACAACCTTGACAGAAGTCTGGTTGTTAAATCTCTTTGTGCCTCGATCAATGCCCTGACCTTGGTGACTCACTCACCTTATGGGACCTATTGTGATACTACAGGATGCTACAGTGGAATCCCTTTGTAAGACAATAGGATCTCTAAGAATAATATGTCCGCCCTAATGAAAATGTAAAAGAGGGGAGGATATAAATGTATGTCTGTCCATGGGTGAACGTTAGTGATGAGCGAGCACCCCGATGCTCGGGTGCTCGGGTGCTCTGACCGAGCACCCCCTGAGGCTCGAGTGCTCGGCCGAGCACCCGAGCCCCATTGAAAAGCATGGGAGCACTCGAGCATTAAACCAGGCACCCCCTGCTCTGATGAGCGGAGGGTGCCTGGTCAATGTCCCCCTTCATCTCCGCTATGCCCCTCTTCCACAATGTCCCCCTTCATCTCCTCTATGCCATAGAGGAGATGAAGGGGGACATTGTGGAAGAGGGGCATAGCGGAGATGAAGGGGGACATTGTGGAAGAGGGGCATAGACTCTATGCCCCTCTTCCACAATGTCCCCCTTCATCTCCGCTATGCCCCTCTTCCACAATGTCCCCCTTCATCTCCTCTATGGCATAGGAGATGAAGGGGGACATTGTGGAAGAGGGGCATAGCGGAGATGAAGGGGGACATTGTGGAAGAGGGGCATAGCGGAGATGAAGGGGGACATTGTGGAAGAGGGGCATAGAGTCTATGCCCCTCTTCCACAATGTCCCCCTTCATCTCCGCAATGCCCCCTTCATCTCCTCAATGCCCCCGTACCTCCAGTCCCTGGTGGTCCAGCGGAGCGTCTTCGGATCTGTGCCTCTTCCGGCACAGATCCCCTTCACCCGAACATGTCGGGCGAGCACATGGCGGTACTCGACGAGTACCGCCATGTGCCGAGCAGAGCGATGCTCGAGCCGATCCGAGCATCGGCCGAGCACGCTCGCTCATCACTAGTGAACGTCTGTATGCATTTGTGTTTTTGTGTATGTGGCTATAATGAAATCACTCACTTCTGGAGGCTCCTCCATGCTGCTTCTACTGCAAAGTGAGAGCCAACAGACATGTCCTACCATTGTGTAAGTTACTTTCTAAAAAGTTTTCTGTGCTATGAAAAGACATGTGTGCCAGCTTTCACTGTGCAGTAGTTGTTTAACAGCATGTATGAGCCTCTGGAAGTGTGTACTTTTATTATGGCAGCAGCCCTTCTTAACAGTGCCTTTTATGATGTATGCATGGCCACAGAGCGGCAGTTGTCATAGTGGACCTCCACTTGCTTTTTTTATTACAAATCTCATTGTGGGTCTCTGTGGCGACTTACTGTTTTCTCTAAGCAGTTAAAAGTTTCAACTTTTACAAATCAGGGCAGGGCCCAGGAAAACAGTGCCTTCTGACCCCTATATACTGTATATATTAAACAGAGGGGTATGAAGTGTCTTGCTCACCTCTGGCACAGCTTCAATTTGTGTTTAAGATCATTGTGCTGACAGAAAATTAATCCTCTTCCACACAACTTTAAGTCAGATGGGATGGCAAGCCTCTGCAGAATAGAGTGGTACTTCTCTTTTGGTCAAAGTGTAGTTGATCCTGTGCAAGTCACCAACTTCAGAAAAGGCAAAGCATCCCCCAGCTGAATATTTCCTGCACAACATTTAACTGTTTGTTTTACACACTGTGGTATTAGCCTCTCGTGCGGCCATCTCCCCACACGAAAGTTTTGCAAATGTATAAGCAAATGGTGTGAAGAGGATATTCATATAAATTGTAATTTAACATAAAGATTAACAAAGATAAACATTTGATTTGTGTCAATGTCAAATATTGTACGCCTGAATAATAAGTAGACAAAAAAAAAAAAAAAAACAGCACCACTGAAAGTGGATTTTTAACATTTGTAACAATATTTGTTTCTATTTGTATCTAATCACCCAACTTTGAAGAGTTCCCAGATTTGGTTGAGCACAGACTAAATCAGGAATGGTAGCATACACCCCTCCAGCTGTTAGGTTTCAATATCATCCTCAAGCAAAGAGATGGACATTGACACACAGACAGAGAAACAGACAGAGAAACACACCAAGATAGAAAGATACACATAGACAGAGAAACAAAGAGAGAGAGAGAGATAGACACAGAGAGAGTGAGATATCAACAGTTGGACAACCAAAATACAGATGTTCACAGAGATATAGAGAGAGAGAGCCACAAACAGAGAGACAGAGATGGAAATAGATAAACACAGAAAGACTGACTAAAAGAGAGAGAGAGAGAGAGAGAGAGAGAGACACACACACATAGAAAGACAAACAAGACTGTAACTGTGGCATGTATGTCAAAAGGTGTGTAAGTTACATGTTTTTAATAATATATATAGCCATTACGTGCTTGATCAGTCTCATGCTACTTTGTTTACTCAATACACAAATATGCACAAGGTCTTTCTGTGTTTATTCAATGGTTTAGCATAATAGCAGAGGCCCTTACCTGCCCCTGTTTCAAAATTGAACCCCATACTATCAGACTTATCCACCAGGATTCTGAGGGATTCCCTGGTGGGCCACCTTTTTTTATTGTTGCACTATCCTCTGTTTCATACCGCATAGCTGAGCAGTTCTATTTGCTCCCTCTTTTCCAGTCACTTCCAGGTTGCACTGAGGTTACCAGGATTGGGCAAGAAATTAAACATTAAGAAACATTAGAAACATTAGGAGAGAGGTCCTGCCCCAAGGAGCTTACAGTCTAAATGGGTGATAGGAGACAGACAACAGGGTAAGAGGGTGTCAAGTGCTGAGGTTACAAGTGCTAGCTTTGGCAAAAGGTAGTGCATGGTCCTAGTGCTCCAGAAGATAAGATTTCAAGGTAGACTTAAAGACAGAGGGGGATTGTTCTAGACAATAGAGGTAGGGAACAGAAAGTGAGAAAGGTTTGAGAAAGGATAGGGCAGAGGGTGTTGATGGTGTATCAAGAAGGGCGTTGTGTGCTGAGCGAAGAAGGCAGCCACGGACAGACGAGGCGATGAGGGAAGAGATGTAAGGAGGGGTAGCAGTGTGGACAGCATTAAAGGTGAAAGAAGGACTTTGTAACTGATGCGTTGTTGAATAGGGAGCCATGACAGATGTCTAAGAATTATGTGAGCAGGTTCAGTTTTTCGGGAGAGTGTGGTTATTCATGCAGCAGAGTTTAAAACAGATTGCAAAGGTAAAAATGAGTAACCAGGAGGCCAATTAGTAGAATATTGCAATAGTCTGATCAGGACAGAATGAGGGCATGTACAAGAGTTTTAGTAGTTTGTTGGGAGAGGAACGGGTGGATTTTAGCGATGTTGTGGAGAAAGAAGCGAGATGTTCTAGCAACAGAGTTAATGTGAGGGGAAAGGGAAAGAGAGGAATCCAATATGGCCCCAAGGCAGCGTGCTGAGCTGACCGGATCAATATCAATTCCATCAACTGTATTGGTGAAGCTAGGTGTTGGGTAAGGTCTTGGTGGAAAGATTAGCAGTTTGGTTTTGGCCATGTTAATCTTCAGCTGACGTTGTGCCATCCAGGAGGAAATGGCCAAAAGGCAGTCTGAAATTTGCAGCTGGATTTGAGGTGAAAGATCAGGAGTGGAGATGTAAATTTGGGTATCATCAGCATATAGATGGGACTTGAAGCCAAAGGAATTAATAAGTTCACCCAATGAAAGGGTGTATAGTGAAAAAAGCAACTGACCTAGAACAGAACCTTGAGGCACCCCCACAGACAGAGGAACTGTGGAGGAGATGTTATTGCCGGTGCATACAAAAAAGGATTGTTGTGAGAGATAGGAGCAGCATCTTTATTTTGGAAACCAAGATTGTGGAGAATCAGAGCAAGGAGAGAATGGTTAACTGTGTCAGATGATAAGTCAAGTAGTATAAGTATAGAAAACTGTCCATTGGTTTTTGCAATCTGGAGATTGTTAGACACTCTACAGAGAGCTGTCTCAGTTGAGTGACCACACCAGAAGCCAGACTGCAAATGGTTAAAAATATTGTTAGAGCTGAGGAATTTGGTTATTTGGGAGAAGACAAGGTATTCTAAGAGTTTTGAGGTAAGTGGTAGAAGGGAGACAGGTCGATAGAGAGACAGGAGGGGTCCAGGTTAGTTTTCTTTAGTAGAGGTTTAATTTGTGCCTGTCTGAATGAAGAAGGGAAGGTGCCTGTGAAGAAAGAGGTGTTGAAAATGTGTGTTAATATAGGTGTAAGGACTGGTGCAAGTGGTTTGAGTAAGTGGGAGGGCAAAGGGTCCAAGGAGCAGGTAGTGAAGTGGGTAGACAGGAGAAGCTGAGAAACTTCTTCTTCTGGTACAGGTGTAAAACTATCAAAGTATGATGAAGGGAATTTGGCGAGAGAGAGTTTGGAGACAGATGAAAAAGTGGGATTCTGTTTTTGAATAGATTCCACCTTGTGTTTGAAGTGTTCTGCAATAGCTTCAGGTGAATGGATGGGGTGAGAGGAAGCTGTGGGAGGATGGAGCAAGGAATCAAAGACTGCAAAGAGACAGCGAGGATTAGATTTGTTATTGTGGATCAGTGTGGTGTAGTATTCCTGGTTAGCTTTAGATAAAAAAAAATGTAGACAGGACAGCACAAATTTAAAGTGGATGAAATCTGCATGTGAATGTGATTTCTTTCAAAGGCGTTCAGCAGAGCGAGTGCAAGAACGTAGGAATCGGGTAATAATATTTATTATTATGTTTAAATGTTGACCACAAATTGTTATTCATTTGAATGTACCTGTGAGGCCTGACTGACCATGTAAAAAGACCAAAATAGCTTTCAGGTTCTACGTTTGTACTTGTACTCCAAAGGCTGGAGCTGAAAATCAGTAGTCTACATACATATGTCATTTTTGCTTGATTTGAATCTATTGAGAAGAATAAGTCATGGATTGCAGATGAGCTGTGTGGATTACATTTTAAATATTTATTTATAATATAAACATTGAAAATATATTTAAAATAGACCATGAAACATAATATATATATATATATATATATATATATATATATATATATATATATAAAATGATAGAATAAGTTCTAGTCTGTTCTTCAAAATATATCTTGCACCAATATTTGGGTACACTGTGTTACCTCTTCCCATACTTAATTAAGAAAAGAATACTAGCTTAGTGTAGATATAATAAGCCTTCAGGCTTCATGTACAATGAATAAAGAACTTCCATACACCATATTACTTGCCTGGAGGGGAAAAGTAGGTAACTATTTGTATTTGTCTTTTTTAAAATATTTAAATGTAAGATGATTATTGTATTAAATTATGCATGTGTTCATTTTCAAATATGACTCAACTGAGGCAAGCACTTTCTGTGTAACTCTTTCACTGTTAAACTAAAAATTTACAAAACTGAATTCATGTAACAAAATAGCTGATTTTAGCCAAGATCCTATTCCATCAGAATGGAAACATGGCCAAAAAAAGTGTAGGAAAAAGGCTGAAATATATGACAAATCTTCCATTTCTTCCATTTCAACATGCCTATTCTGATGTTACATGCAAGCAGAATGGCCTTTGAAACAGTGTCAGATATAGAGAATGAGGGGCTGGGTTTAAATAAATAAATAAATACTTAAATAAATAAATAAATAGTGAGATAGATAGATAAAGTGGGCCCAGAGTTAAAGGTAAACTACTGAAAAATCATAATTCTCTTCTATTTTCAGCATTCAGTGGACCATATAACTTGTCTGGGCTCTGGTCTTTTGCACCTACTGAACCAATAGTAGTTCAGTCCCTGCTTTGCAAGGATCCTTTGTATGGCTGCATAGGGTAGTTATGTACTGCCGAGCCTGGGAAAAAGGCCTATGTGACCTACAAAGACCTGGACCTCCAGAGTGCCCCCTCTCCAGTGGCCTCCCTCCCTACAATGACAAAAGATTATCTTAATCCCTGGGATTACAGGCAGCTTGCAACACATTGCATGATAGACATCCCTGACCTGGGTTTTTTAAATTAATTTATATATTATAATCTTGATAGGTTTTTATTCATATTTTATTGTAATAAATATATATACAGTAATGTGCAGAAGCTTTAGGCAAGTATGAAAAAATGCTGTAAAGTAAGAATAATTTCAAAAATAGACATGTTAATAGTTTATTTTTATTAATGAACAAAATGCATAGTGAGTGAACAGAAGAAAAATCTATATCAAATCAATATTTGGTGTGACCACAATTTGCCTTTAAAACAGAATCAATTCTTCTACGTACACTTGCACAAAGTTAGGGATTTTGTAGGTATATAGTCAGGTGGGTGACTAAACAATTATACCAAACTGGTGCTAATGATCATCAATTTAATATGTAGATTGAAACACAATCCATACTGGGTGAGGAACAGTCAAACTCAGCTAATAAGGTGAGGTTGCTGAAGACAGTTTAGTGTCAAAAGTCACACCATAGCAAGACTGAGCACAGCAACAAGACACAAGGTAGTTATACTGCATCAGCAAGATCTCTCACAGGCAGAAATTTCAAGACCAACAGGGGTTTGGAGATGTGCTGTCCAAGATCTTTTGAGGAAGCAGAAAGAAACGTGCAACGTTGAGGACTGTAGACGCAGACGTAGTGGTCAGCCAAAGGAAAGCACAGCAGATGAAAGACACAACATACTTCCCTTCGCAATCGGAAGATGTCCATGTTACGGTTTTCTGATACTCAGACCAGGTTGTAAAGTAAAAACACAGTTTATTGAATCAGAATGATAAACAGTGCCCCTAGGGGCCAGTATAGGTAAGAACAATACTGACAAATACAGACAAGGTATGGGCAATATAAACAGAGGAATAAATACAGCAAACGGCTGTAGCAACCCCAAAGGGTTAACAGGAGCAACTGGTGAGGCTCAGGCTAGATTGACCGACGTCCACGATAGATATCAGTCTCTGGAGAACAGTCTCTAGATGTAGAGCAAGGAACACAGGAACAGCACTGTGTCACTCTGTAAGCAGTAGCGGGATGCGCCCCTGTTGCTCTGAGCTGAGCCAGTACCACCACCTTGGGCTAGGAGGAATGCGACTGCCAAACCTGAAGTAACCAGAATAGGAATCGCCCAGAATGTGAGTAGTGAGTAACCCTACGTGTGCCAAATGGATTGTGTTACGAAGCCCTTGGGATGCCACGGTAGATGATAGTTGCCCAAGCTACGAAGAGCCGATGCACAGAGCAGTGCAGATGGAACTGTACACTTTGAGAGAATGAGAAACGGAGCCAGGACACCCTTCCGGTGTTGCTCAGAATCCTATAGCAAGAGCGAACAGACTACCGGCGCCAACCGGCGTGGTCACGGTGCACCCCGAACACCGGACAAGCGGAGCGCTGCAAGGACTGGTATAGTGTCAAAAGGAGACTCAAAGTGTAACGGCTCAATGAACCAACAGAGGCTTGGCATGCTAAACAAGTGGCACGTAACCGGAGACTACAGGCACTGCACGGGTTAATCTGGTACCTTCAGAAGAGCAATGCTCAGCGAGTAAATGGCAGGCAACCTCGGGATACAGCTGAATGAGCGAGAGAGGAACAGAGAAACAGTTCATAATGTCGCCAGCGCGACCGGAGGACACTGGAGCAGCAACCGGACAGGAGCGATAACCGGAACTGGATGGAAACAGCCGCAGGAACACCACCGGAGAGTGGATCAATCACGGAGCAGGATCAGTAGCCAGAACCGGGTCGAATCACGGAGCAGGGTCGTCAGCCAGAGCCGGGTCAGATAACGGAGCAGGGTCGTCAGCCAGAGCCGGGTCAGATCACGGAGCAGGATCTTCAGCCAGAGCCGGGTCAGATCACAGTGCAGGGTCGTCAGCCAGAACCGGGTCGAATCATGGAGCAGGGTCGTCAGCCAGAACGGGGTCAAATCAAGGAGCAGGAACAGGAGAAGAGTCAGACTAGCCGGGTCAGTACACAGGAGACACTGGAATTCAGCAACAAGGCGCAGCAACAGGAACACCACGAAAGGGCAACTGACAAGTGCCCAAACCCCAGCATATAAAGGCACATCCTGGGCGGGCCAATCAGACTCCTCCAATGCAAAGGTACACAGTCATAGATTGACAGGGAATCACGGGGACCATGATAGTCCAGCAGTACCATCAGCTCAGAAATGGCAGAAAACAGTGGAATCCTGGTACATACCATCTAATGTCCTGAGAAGTCTGGTCAAAAGTAGTCTTCATGGAAGACTTGTGGCCAAAAAGCCTTACCACCAACATGGAAACAAGGCCAAGCAACTCAAGCTATGCATTAAAAAGTAGGACCTGGGGTGCATAAAAATAGCAGCAGGTGGTCTGGACTGATGGCAGTTTGTGCGTGGAAGGATTGTGGAGCATTACAAGAATGAGTGTCTGCAGGCAAAAGTGAAAGTGGAACTTTTACCTTATTTAAAGTCACCCTGCAATAATTAAGCAGATGGCGACTAGCTTGACAATAGTTCTCTTACCTCTCAGAAGTAGCAGATTCTAAAGTAATCCTTAATCTTTGGAGACCGGAAGCCAGGCATCAGCGTAGACATCTTGTCTGCGTGCTTGCGCTGTCTGTCTCGGTCTTCTCTAAGAGGAATATCACTGTGCCACAAAGTAAATGGAAGGGACTGACGGTGCAGGTGCACAGACTGAACTAACCTGGCCATAAGTCTCTGAAGATTAATGATTATTTTAAAATCGACTACTTCTGAGACGTAAAAGAACTATTATAAAGCTAGTTGCCATCTGCTTAATTATTGCAGGGTGACTTTAAATCAGGTGAACGTTCCACTTGAACGATGGTGGAGGTTCCTTGCAAGTTTGGGGCTGCATTTCTGAAAATGGAGTTGAGAATTTGGTCAGAATTAATGGAATCCCCATTGCTGAGAAATACTTATCCATCTTGCAATACCATCAGAGAAGCATCAGACTGGTCCCAAATTTATTGTGCAGCATGAGGACCCCAAACATACAGCCAAAGTCAATAAGAATTATCTTCAGAATAAAGAAGAACAAGGAGTCCTGGAAGTGATGGTATAGCTCTCACAGAGTCCTGATCTCAACATCATTGAGTTTGTCAGGGATTACATGAATAGAGAGAAGCAACTTATTGCTTAAATCCACAGAAGAACTGTGGGTAGTTCTCCATGATATTTGGAACACACTGCTTGCCGGGTTCCTTAAAAAACTTTGTGCAACTGTACCTAGAAGAACTGATGCTGTTTTGAAGGCAAAAAGTGGTCACACCGAATATTGATTTGATTTAGATTTTTCTTCTGTTCACTCACTATGCATTTTTTTCTTTGATTAAAAAAAAACTAATATGAAACCATTCTTACTTTATAACATGTTTACACACCTGCCTAAAACTTTTGCACATTACTGTACTTTGATTCCATAATACACATAGAGGATATTCTTTGCACTGTCTCCCCCTACCCTTGTTTTTGTGTTTACATGACTGCTGCAATCTGGTTTGTGTGTGTACTTCTGTTGACAAGCTGCAAAGAAGATAGGAAGAATGCCCAGAGGTACTGTTATAGGGATATATATAGTGGATATGCAAAGTCTGCACACCCAAGTTCTTGTGATGTTAAAGAATGAGACAAAGATAAATGAGACAAAGATAAATCATGTCAGAACTTTTCCACCTTTAATGTGACCTATAACGTGAACAATTCAATTGTAAAACAAACTGAAATCATTGATGGGGAAAAATAAAAAATAAAAAACTCACAATAACCTGGTTGTATAGGTGTGCATAACCTTAAGCTAATACTTTGTTGAAGCACCTTTTATTACAGCAATCAGTCTTTTTGGGTAGGAGTTTATTAGCATGGCACGTCTTGACGTGGCAATATTTGCCCACTCTTCTTTGCAAAAGCACTCCAAATCTGTCAGATTGTGAGGATATCTCCTGTGCACAGCCCTCTTCGGATGACCCTACAGATGTTCAGTTGGATTCAGGTCTGGGTTCTGGCTGAACTTCCTCTTCAGCTTTCTAACGGATGCCTGAAGGTTGTGTGCCAAAATTGCCTGGTATTTGGAACTGTTGATAATTCCCTCCACCCTGACTAAGGCCCCGGTTCCAACTGAGGAAAAACAGACCCAAAGCATGATGCTGCCACCACCATGCTTCACTGTGGGTATGGTGTTCTTTGGGTGACATGCAGTGTTATTTTTGCGCCAAACATATCTTTTGGAATTATGGAAAAAAAGTTCAACTTTGGTTTCATCAGATCATAACATATTTTCCCATGTGCTTTTGGGGGACTTCATGTTTGTTATTGCAAACTTCAGCCAGGCTTGGATGTTTTTTTTTCTAAGAAAAGGCTTCTGTCTTGCCACCCTACCCCATAGCCCATTCATATGAAGAATACAGGAGATTGTTGTCACATGTATCACACAGCCAGTTCCTATAATGTTGCAGTAGGCCTCTTGGAAGCCTCCCTGACCAGTTTTCTTCTTGTCTTCTCATCAATTTTGGAGGTACGTCCAGTTCTTGGTAATGTCTCTGTTGTCTCTGACTGTCTTCACTGTGTCCCATGGTATATCTAATGGTTTGGAAATTCTTTTGTACCCTTCTCCTGATTGATAGCTTTCAACAGTGAGATCCCACTGATGCTTTGGAAGCTCTGTGCGGACCATGGCTTTTACTCTGAGATGCAACTAAGCAAATGTCAGGAAAATCCTACTAGAACGACTGAACTTTATTTGTGATTAATCTGAGTCACTTTAAATGATGGCAGGTGTGTAATGACTTCTATTTAACATGAGATTGAATGTGATTGGTTAATTCTGAACACAGCCACATCCCCAGTTATAAGAGGGTGCGCACACCTATGCAACCAGGTTATTGTGAGGTTTTTTTTTTCCCCCTCAATGATTTCAGTTTGTTTTACAATTGAATTGTTCAAGTTATAGGTCACATTAAAGGTGGAAAAAGTTCTGACATGATTTATCTTTGTCTTATTCTTTAACATCACAAGAACCTGACATTTTAACAGGGGTGTGTAGTCTTTTTATATCCACTGTAGCATCCTATACTTTAGTCATATACATATTTGGTGCATATTATCTACTTATAGGCATATTACCAGTGGGATATTGTATTCCTTTTTTTCTCCAACCTGTATAAGGTGCTGTTGTCTTGAGTCTTTAGGCAGAACCATTGTGTCTTTATACTTGAGTTATAAGTATTTATGTAGACTCTGCTCACAAAAAGTACCCTAAAACTGTAAAAATTGTAATGTAGTTCATTCTCATATTTTAATTCTACAAGTTACTACAGAATTCTCTAACAGCAATAAAAAGAATTATTCTTTAGTTTGACTTACACAGTTAATTAAACATATTAATATGTAATAATTGTAATTATGTATAGCATACTAGTGTAAAAGCCCGTGTACACGGGCCAGGTCCGGAAATGTTAAGTGGCCAATTCATGTGCAGTAGAGACTGCCCGAACGTGCGCAGTCTCTACTGAGCATGACAGCTTCTGACAAACATCCTAGCGAATTATTATATAGGATTAACTGGTGTATATAAATTGGTGTTGTCCTTAATCCATTAATACTTCAGTAGAGATAAAACAATTCAGGATACCAAGAAGAAAGTAACAGTAACATAAAAATGAGAAACACAGAGAGAAGTAGAAGGATTTGTGTTCTTGTTATTAAAGGCATCAGGTTTACTTGATTAGTAAGCTTGTAGCAAAATCAAAAATATAGAAGCCCCTTTCAAAATTAAATCTCCTAATGGTTTTATTTATACTGTTTCTGACAAGGTTCAGGCACCCTTGTATTTTTTTAAAAAAAGCTTTTATAACTGTACCTGGGGGAGGGTGGTATGGAATGAAAGGAAAATATCAGTTCTTCTTAATGAAGCCTTTAAACAGCAGGGTTTGACTCTAGTAGTAGTTTGCTTAAGGACTATTGCTATGCTGGCAGTGAACTCAGCCAGTTAATTTCATTTAGATGGAAAATGGACATGTATTGAATAATAATAAACCAAATGGCTATTTGAATCTTCAAGCAACAGGAATTTAAAGTGGAACAATCACTTTGTAGCAATATGTGATTTTCAACAAGCTTTCAACATGACCTATATTTATGTTAAAAATGTTTTATTAGAAACAATAGTTGATGAGATATTTAGCTTCATTTATGTGTCCATTTATGCAAACTAACAGAACTGCTGGCATCCAGGACAGATACTAACATTCTACACTTCTCTGCTTCCAACTGACATCCCTGATGGCTAGTTCTACCTAATCATTCAAATGCTGTTGAGATTTTCCCAATGAAGCGAGTATGTGGACAGGTCGCAGTTCCACATTAAGTGCTTGATTCAATTTGAGCCAGTAAAATACACGGTAGGACAAAAATGAGTTCCGAACAGTATAAACACACAGTGGTACTGTTGGAATTCAGTTGCCCTACCAACATGAACTATGACGAGCGGTGGCAGATAGAACATGACTTGCAGCCCAGAGCTCATCATCATTTTTTGATCTCACAAAGCATGCACAATAGCATGAAAAATGGTAAGATGAAAGGAAACTAACTTTAGGTGTCTGACACAGTGTCAACATTAAGCGTGAGCAAAAAACACAGTCTCCTTCCCCCGCAACCTCCCAAACACTAACCCTACCCTTGGTCCTACACTATACCTAACATCAACCATAAACTTTACAAATACTTACCCTAACACTATTCAATCACTCATACCTCAGAGCTGCAACACTTACCTGTAAGCCTGAGGTCTAACAGGGTCTTCTGCACCCTGACCTTTCTCTTTAATTCTTCTTCTGATAGCTTCTTTCTTCTTTTTCTTCTTCTGGCCTCGTCTTCTTTCTCCATCTGTAAATTTCTTTGTACCCCTATAAAAGAAGAAGAAGCATTACGTTCAATGTCCCCATTAAAGTACCATTGCTGCTGGTGTCTCTGGCAGCAGAAGAAAAAAAACGAAAAGCTCCCATAGCTATACCTTTAGGGCACTGTCACAGCCTACCTAGATCCAGCATCGCTGCCTTGGCTGGCGCTGAAGTTGTACTGCTCTAAATGACGCTTCCACATCATCCCACACATCACTGGTTGGACTGGGCTTGGGAGAGAGTAGCGTCAATAGCGGGTGCCGTTCCCCAGTGCTAGGATTTTTGTGGCTGCAATTGATGCAGCGAGATGCGTCAATTATGGATGCAAGGAGACATTCTTGACACAGGCTCCTTCTTATACTTGGGTTTGGGTCTGGCTCCTCCCAGCTACTTCCTGGTGCCTGGTATTTAAGGGAACTGGATTTCCATCCAGTTACCCTTACGATAGTGTTCAGTACAGTTCTATTTCTTGATCCTTATCCTTGTGTATGACCTGGCTTGTCTGACCATCCATCCTGGTGCTGACCTGTGGCTCTGTTTTGACTTCTCTCTTGTTTGACCCCTTGTATTGGTCCCCAATCTGGTGCAGACCTGTGGCTCTGGCTGACTACCCTCTCCATGTATGACCCGGGCTTGTCTGACCATTCATCCTGGTGCTGACCTGTGGCTCTGTCTGACTACTATCTTGCATTACCCTTGTAGCAGACACCCAATCTGTTGCAGACCTGTGGCTCTGGCTGACTACCCACTCCGTGTATGACCCAGGTTTGTCTGACCATCCATCCTGGTGCTGACCTGTGACTCTGTTTGACTACTCTCTTGCACACCCTTGTAGCGGACACCCAATCTGGTGCAGACCTGTGACTCTGGTAGACTCTGGCCCTACTGACTGCAGGCGTGAGTCAGCGGGTTCTTTGGTTACCTTACCTTTAGGCTACAGCCTTCTCATAACTGACTGCAGGCATGAGTCAGTGGGTTCTTTGGTTTCCTCACCTTTAGGCTACGACCTTCTCCAAACTGACTGCAGGCGTGAGTCAGTAGTCTTTCCGATTACCATCTACAGGAAAAAGGTAAGTGTTTAATGTTAATGGGATGGTGTTAGCTTTTGGGGGATTAATCATCTGAATGCCAGAGGGGTATGAAATGTGTTGCATATCCCACTGGAACTCAAAGGGTTAATTCTTTTCACTTATGTTTTTGATACCTAGGATGTATTGATATGGGTCTTAGGGCCCCATATCAATACATCCACGGTCACTAGTGTAGGGATCACTAGTTGCACATGTGGTTTTTTTTGTTTGTTTTTTTAAACAGTTCAGTTACACTTAGGTGGTTATGAACACTTGTTAGTGGACTCAACACCTAGTTTTCTAGGTGCACATTTTAGGCAATTAATGAGAGTCCCTGTAATGAATGTTACTAGACACCGACACCAGATACATTTTTCGCCTTTATCATTGATTTCAAGGGGAGCAAATTTGGTAGTAGTTGTCATAACAGAGCAAATTGAATCAAGCCCTAAGTGAGCATTTTAGCGCAAACTAAATAAATTGAATTAAATACTTATCCAGATAAAATATCAAATGACTAGAAATTATTGCTAGTTTTTATAGTGATAAAAACTAGAAATATCCCTATAGTAATTTAAAGGGATAGTAATACTTAAAATGTAAAAAAAAAATATGTTGTAGGGTTTATCCCCCTGAGTAAAACAAGAGTACTCCCACTGCTGAAAGGTGTTTCATTCAAAAGTTATTAATTTTCAAAGTTGAATTTTTTAGGTGCAATATCACAGTGGCCTGAAATTGTACAGTGGCGCTGTTGCTACACCATCCTATGGAGATTTATGGTCCCAGGACCAGAGCATTTCATAGGATCGTGTAGCAACAGCGACACTGTACAATTTCAGGCCACTATGATATTGCACCTAAAAAATTCAACTTTGAAAATTAATAACTTTTGAATGAAACACCTTTCAGCAGTGGGAGTACTCTTGTTTTACTCAGGGGGATAAACCCAACAACATATTTTTTTTACATTTTACGTATTACTATCCCTTTAAATATTTTAACTTGCTTGTCATTGAAGTGGAGACCTTTCACATCCTTTGATTTAATGCACAGATGGATGAAGTTGAAATGGAACAGCAATATATGGGACAAATATACAATTCCAAAATTCCCATTGATTTCAAGGAGTTTATCAACTCCTTGAATGATAGTGAGGTCTGCTACACATTGCAGGTTAAAAGATCAATTTAGATCAATGGATATTTGATGAATTGTTATTTGTTCCCCATGGTAACATAGTAACATAGTAATTTAGTTGAAAAAAGACTTGCGTCCATCTAGTTCAACCCTTTTCGTATTCCTGTTTACCATCGCTGATCCAAAAGAAGGCAAAAAAAACCCTCAATATAGCAATTTCAAATTCTGCCTTGAATGGGGGGAAAAAATTCCTTCTTGATTCCAAATGGCAATCAGATTTCTGCCTAGATCAACAAGCCCTAACTAAATATTAATCCCAATACTAACGTACATAGCCCTCTATGTTCTGCTCTTTTAAATAAGTATCCAGGCCCCTTTTAAAGGCATCTAATGTATTTGATAGCACCACCTCCTCAGGCAGTGAATTCCATACCTTTATTGTCCTTACTGTAAAGAAACCCTTCGGCTGTTGTAGATTAAATCTCCTTTCCTCAAGTCTAAGTGGGTGGCCCCTTGTCCTGTGTACTGTTCTGTTAATGAACAGGTATTTGGAGAGCCCTTTGTATGGGCCCTGAACATATTTATATAGTGTTATCATATCCACTCTAAGACGCCGTTTCTCTAGTGTGTACAAGTTTAACTTTTCTAGCCTTTCTTCATAACTAAAACTTTCCATTCCCCTTACTAGTTTTGTAGCCCTTCTCTGCACTCTTTCTAGTTCCATAATGTCCTTTTTCAGAAAGGGTGTCCAGAATTGAACAGCATATTCTAGGTGGGGTCTTACCATGGACCTGTAAAGAGGCATAATTATATCTTCCTCCCTTGAGTCAATACCCCTTTTAATACATGCCAATATCTTATTGGCCTTTGCAGCTGCCAGCTGGCACTGCATGCTACTGCTAAGTCTATTGTCTACCATAACTCCCAAATCCTTTTCATTTGTAGATTTCCCCAGAGAAACACCATTTAAACTATATGTTACATTTTTTTATTATACCCAAAATGCATAAATTTACACTTGTCTATACTGAATCTCATTTGCCATTTGCCTGGCCAGTTACTCAATTTGTCCAAATCCTCTTGTAATGAAGACACATCCAGTTCAGAATTTATTACCTTACTTAATTTTGTGTCATCGGCAAACACTGATACATGGCTCCCTATGCCCTCTGGGAGGTCATTAATAAACAAATTAAAAAGAAGAGGACCCAGGACAGATCCCTGAGGTACTCCACTTATCACGTTTATCCAACTGGAGAACTTGCCATTTACTACCACTCTGCATTCTATCTTTCAGATAGTTTCCAATCCCCACACAAACATTTTCCCCTAGGCCTATTTCATTCAATTTGTACAGTAACCTCTTGTGTGGAACCGTATCAAATGCCTTGAGAAAGTCTAAATAGATCACATCAACCGCCGCTCCCGCATCTATATTATTACTCACTTTTTCATAAAATGCGATCAAGTTAGTTTGACAAGACCTGCCTTTCACAAAGCCATGTTGGGTATTGCTAATGATATTCCTGTTCCAGCAGAATTCTTGAATATATTCCCTTAGCAACCTGGTCTGGCTTAGCTCTTTAAGTACCCATGGGTGTATACCATCTGGCCCCGGAGCTTTGTCTACCTTAACACCATTCAACTGTTTTAATACTTTTTCTTGTGTTAGCCAGTCCCATGCTTGCTGTGACTGTTCTGTAAAAGTAGTTTGCAGATTCTTGTTCATTAAGTCTTCCTTGGTAAAAACAGAAGAGTAGAAATTATTTAAAATATCTGCCTTCTCTCTGTCCCCCTTGACCATCTCAACCGTTTCAAATAACAAGGACCCAACATTACCAGACTTTAATTTTTTGCCATTGATGTATTTAAATATTTTTTTTTGGGTTGCTCTTGATCTCCTTAGCAATATTTTTTAATTCTCCAGTCTAGCTAATTTAATAGCCTTTTTACAGGTTTTGTTGACATTTTTGTATTCTGCAAATGCCTCTGCTGATCCCTCAGCTTTGTAATGTTTAAATGCCGCTTTCTTGCTATTTATTTCATGAATTACTTTACTGGTTAGCCACATTGGTTTTAATTTGCTTCTTTTGTATTTGTTTCCAACAGGGATAAATGTATGTGTGTTTTTGCAATGTTATTTTGAAGGCATTCCACTTACCTTCTGTGTTTTTTCCTGAAAATATTTTATCCCAGTCAGCAAGACCAAGGGATGAATTAAACCTGCTAAAGTTGGCCTTTTTAAAATTCAGTGTTTTGGTGGAACCCATACCAAATTGCTTTTTTGAATTAGTCTCAAACGATACCATGTTATGGTCACTATTCCCCAAGTGCTCCCTAACTTGGATGTTAGAGATAAGTTCTTCATTGTCAGTTATTACCAGATCCAGACATGCATTCCCTCTGGCTGAGGTCTGCACTAGTTGAGACAAAAAATTGTCATTCAACAAGTTCCATTTTTCCAGTCTATTTCTGGATAATTAAAATCACCCATAATTATAGTTCTCCCTATTTGAGAAGCCTTTTCTATTTGCATTAATAGCTTTGATTCTTCAAGGTCACCAATGTTTGGTGGTTTATAACAAATACCCACTAATATTTTCTGGGCAGTTTTACCCCCATTGACTATTTCAACCCACAGGGATTCCACATGTTCACTACTGTCATCACATATATCTTCCTGCAATTGAGGCAATAATGCTGGTTTGACATACAGACAGACCCCACCACCTCTTTTGTTGACCTATCTTTTCTAAATAACATGTAGCCCTCCAGACTGATTGACCAATCATGTGTGTCATCCCACCATGTTTCTGTTATGCCTATCAAGTCATAGTTTTCAATTTCAACTACTAGATCCATTTCCCCTATTTTACCAGTTAAACTTCTGGCATTTGCAAGCATACAATTTATGCCACTGCTATATTCTATTTGTGATTTAATTTTGATGTTGTTTATAGGCTTCTCCCTATCATCTGTACTAACCCCGCCCCCAGATCCTCCCACCTGGTTATTAACTACATCGCCTTCCCTTTCTATACTATCTATCCAAGTACTTATTGGCCCCTCCCCCCTTCCTAGTTTAAAATCTCTCCAAGCACTTGAGACCCTCTTGCATTCAGGTGCAATCCATCACTGCTATAGAGATTGTACCCCAAAGCAAAATCAGCCCAGTGCTCTAAAAACCCAAAGCCCTCCTTCTTACACCAAGACTTCAGCCATGGAGGGGATTTGCTCCAGAATTCCTCCAATTCCTCTTAGTACTTAAGGCTTATAGTTTTTGATGTTATGTAACAATAATACAAAATATATTATTTCAGTCTATGCCAATTAGGGAACACTTGGAAATCTTTGGCAGTAGGCATGAGAAGAGCCTCCATAATTCCTTCTACTGTTTGTTCTGGAGGTCCACGAGCAAACTGAGTTTATCTGAATCAATCAAAAATAAATTTCAGAGTGATAGGTGTAGGGGGGCTTAAAGGGGATAGGGGAAGGCAGAAGGGAGGGCTCAGATATGCAAGAGTACAGCAGAGTAACATGACTGGAGATTGAGGGCATAGAACAGAGGTTGTGGGCTAGGTCATGGGATGAGGAGATGGTAATGAATGTCCTGAAATATAACCTGACTGGGTGCATGCAATAAATAATTTTCAAGTAAGAGATATTGCTTCCGTCTCCACTAGGAGGGCTGGTGATCAGCAACAGAACGGCTTCAGACAGGCAGCTAGTGTAAGCCACCTCCCCTCAGATGTGAAATCTGGTAAACAGACCAGACAGCTCACAGCAAGGGACAGTTTTCTTACTGTGAAGATTCCACATCTGAGGGGATGTGGCTTACACTATCTGACTGTCGGGAGCCATTCTGTTGCTGATGATCACCAGCCCTCCTAGTGGAGACGGAAGCAATATCTTCACAAACATTATTGTCAGATTGACTGGTATCAGCCCTCTGACCAACTTTATATGTGAGTGTATGTTCCCATTTTTACATATTATTGTCATTTTTGTGTATCATATTACACTATCGGGTGCTCTTTTCTGTTTGTCTTGGATGTGTTCTATTATTGCTGGGAGTTACATATAACAGCTTCTCTACCATTCTGTACTTACTGAACCAGCAGACTATCCATCAATCAGCTGTTTCAGGTAAAAGAATCCCTAGAATGCTAGGGTGACCAAACAGGCAGTGGATACTGAGATTCCCTAGAACGCTAGGGTACCTGAACAGGCAGTAGTCACTGAGACTCCCTAGAACGCTAGGGTAGCTGTACAGGCAGTGGTGACTGAGACTCCCTAGAACGCTAGGGTAGCTGAACAGGCAGTGGTGACTGAGACTCCCTAGAATGCTAGGGTAGCTGAACAGGCAGTGGATACTGAGATTCCCTAGAACGCTAGGGTAACCGAACAGGCAGTAGTGACTGAGACTCCCTAGAACACTAGGGTAGATGAACAGGCAGTGGTGACTGAGACTCCCTAGAATTCTAGGGTAGCTGAACAGGCAGTTGTGACTGAGACTCCCTAGAATGCTAAGGTAGCTGAACGGGCAGTGGTGACTGAGACTCCCTAGAATGCTAGGGTAGCTGAACGGGCAATGGTGACTGTGAAGCCCTAGTAAGCTAGGGTGCCCAATTACACAGACTGGATGTAGCAAGACTGCCAGTGAAACAGACTGCGTACCGCTCTAAATGAGGAGCGCAAGTGGACACAGTAGGCCACTGGTATAGAGGCTCAAAGTCAAACTTAGCTGGGTGATATGGAGTGGGTAGTAGGCCAAAGCCAGGAGACAGACCGGAGATGGTAGTCAGCCAGAGCCAGGTGTCAACTAAGAGCGAGTAGTCAGCCAGAGCCAGCCAGCCATTCAAACCGGAATGAGTAGTCAGTCAGGGATCAAACGGAGCCGGAATCAGAACGTAGCCAGGAGTCATACACAAGAATCAGCATTGGAATCACAAGAGCTATAGTGCACAGGTACACCACAAAAGGGCAAAGGAGCAATGGCAGGCTAAGGCCTTTAAGGCCTAGCATGTAACCAGGAAGTACAGCAATGTCGCCTGCAAGCACAGCATCCCTAACGTATCATGGGCACCGTGATAGGGTGTTAACCTGTGTTGCTGTTGCCGGATACTCAAAACAGGTGTGTGTGGCTGAGTGGGTCTTGGAATTTGAAGAGGCGATGATACCGATGATGAGTGATAGGGTGACTGTGTGCTTTTTGACATCTGTACTTGTTCAGTGGCTTCCTCAAACACTTTATAGACAGACACAGTGCTCCTTAAAAGTGGTGGAAGATTCAGCCTTTGACTTTCTGCTAATCTTATAGCCCTGTCACCATCCTCACTCTCAAATTCATCTGTATCTGAACAAGAGAAGGATGCTGGAGGGATATATTCTAGATCTGCATCATCATTATTAGGTCATCCTCAGCAGCATCAGCATCACCTGACAATTCTTTCCCACTACCCTTATATTCCTCTAAGCTTTTGGAGGTCTCAAACAATTTATTTTTACTATTACTGTAAGAAGGTTCCCTACAATGGGTGTTTTGGTGCTTGTTTGTCACACTATCTGATGCAGCAGGTGGTTCAGCTGCATCAGATAGTTCACCTTCCTCTATTATGCTAGTGCCAGCATCACCAACACTTGAATGCGACTTGTTGTCATCTTCAGTGTTCTTCTTATATGGTTCTTTATTTCTACTGGCACTGGTGGTACTGGAAGTTTTGCTGGGACCTTGATAAACTGCATCCTCCCTTGGAGGAGAGGCATCATCTTCATTTACTGCACATGGTGCCGTAATGATTGCTGCAGTCAATTTTTGAATGACTACATGACTCTCATGTCCCTGCACTATTCCACACTTCCCCTCCCCCTGCCCCTTGTGCGTTTGCTGGACATTATGCAACTACACTGTGTTTTTTTGCTGTATGGTACACAACACAACTGATGCAGCTGTATGGTGCCTTGCCTAAGCCCAGTCAGCTGTCTGTCACTGTCACCTAAGATATTTAGTTTTTTATTCTTTTTTATTTATTTTTTTATTTTCTTTTTTTTTCTTTTTTTTTAAGTTGTCCACCCTGTAGTCTTATTACAGTCTGCCCAAAAATAATTATAACTGAAAAACAAAATCAACAATGTCTTTCCCCAGACTTCCCCACCCAGCACAGAGATAACAGCAAGATCAGCAAGCAAATAGGTCCCCAGTTGCCTGTGTCTTGCCAGTCAGTCACATGGAATTTTGGAGTATTTGGAGGTCAACCTCCTTCCTCCCTTCTTATCACCTAGAGTGCCCCCAGACACCCCTAATACAGAGAACAAATGTCCTACCTAAATGACTCCCTAAACTAAGCTTCAATTCCCCTTTTTTTGCCTGTTTCCTTTAGCTCAAAAACATGCTGCTCTCACAAACACCGAATGGCTGCTGACAGCCTTTTATTTGGCTGTAGAAAAATTTCCTGTCGTGGAGAAATATTTTTCTTCCCATTCATTTCAATGGACAGAAAAGGCAGGAAAAAGCGGAAAAATTGCACTTTTCGCGGGAAATTATTCGGAAAGTGCCATTATTCGCCGAAAAATTGCACTTTTCGCGGGAAATTATTCGGAAAGTGCCATTATTCGCCGATTTCAGTTTGAAATAAACCATTACCCTAAGATGTCCTTGGAAGGTTTAGGTGTTCCACAAACTTTAGGCTTATAGCTATGGTCCTATATTTGTAATCAAACATAATGATTTTAAAGCCATCCCGCTGAGTGGTAACTTTATGAGCAGGCACTTTGTCCAGGACACCGGCACATCGTGCAGCATTCCCCACTTTCTTTATATTGGATCAATATAAAGGTTTTTCCATTGTCCAGATGAACCAGCTTTGTCAAAGTGAGTTAGTTTTAACAAGTGAAGGTTCACTACATGTCCTTGAAGGAGACTCCTTAAGCTTGGGGTTACTGATGTTCAAATAAATGACCTTATCCAAAAGTCCTGTGTTGACAGTATGGAGATTGCAATTGCCCTTTGTTAGGAGCAGTTTCAACCGATAAAATGAGGATAAAAAACAATAAAAATATATAGAAAGGAATGAGAAAGGAAGAATATCCAAATGACTAAAGGAATTTAAAAACGGAAAAGAGAAAATAATAAATAAAAAAGAAAATAAAAAGAAGGAAAAACAAAACAAACAGAGAGACAAGAGATCATGAAATAAATAAAATTTAGAATTAAGGAAAAATAATAATCAAAAATATCCAAAACGGAGAGAAGGGCAGAAAGAATCACGTTTAACCTAACATACAGCTATAGGATGTGGCTAATGTCTCATTCAGAATTGAATTCCTCTGGGACCCTGGTCCTAAGTTTAAATATCCATAGTGCCTCACGTCTATAAACTTTGTAAGTCTCCACCACGCCAGGGTAATTTAACCTTTTCACTCCCTTGGAACACAAAACATGCATGATCCCCAGCATGATAAGTTACATGTTTGGCTATTGCAGAGGTTTGCTCATCTTTCCCTATTTGATACAGGTGCTCTCTTACTCTCTGCTTCAGGGGATGCGTGGTGTGACCCACATATTGTATCTGACACAGAGAGCAAGTGAACAAGTAGATCACATTATTGCTGTTACAGTTAATGTAATCCATAATCGAATATTTTGCCCCATCCCTGGAGCATATGAATTTTTGAGAAACCTTAGAAAACCTACAGCATTTACACATTTAATAACCCATGTGTCTCAAACAGGTAGTATTTTTATCCAGATGTTTAGTTGAAAAAAAGCTAGGTGAAACACAATTCCCTATAGTGACACCACCCTTCGCCACAGAGGAGCATCCTGGCTTCAATATTGATTCCAACCTAGAATCCGAATATAATATAGGGAGCAAACTTCTCATCAAATTACAGATTTTTGTGTATTGAGGGCTATAGGTTGTGATGAATTTAACCTTATTAGTTCCTAACCCCTATTTCTTAAAATCTTTTTTATTCATATTTCTTGGTATGGAGGGACCAAATATATCTTCCCTAGATGTTTGGAGTGCATTTTCATAGGCACAGTTCAAAACCTGCTCATCATAACCAGGAGCCCAGAACCTAACAAAAAGGTCCTTAGAGGCATGTTGGAAATCTTCCTCTTTTGAACAGTTTCTGAGAATACGCAGAAACTGTCTATCACGGCACCCCTGATTCTAGCGACATTTTGACAGGCTTATTTCCTGGTGCCTATTCAATGGCTGCGCTTTACAGCTCCTCCCAGTGACAGCCTTTATATACTCTGGGCTGTCACTTAGGGGTTGCTCTTTCGTGGTGTACCTGATGCCTAGCGCTCATTCCGTTTGTTTGATACCAGTGTATGACCCGGACTGCCTGACTAGCTACTAGCTACTGTTCCTGCTTCTGTGTACAGATTTGGATTGGTTGACGTTCCTGCTTCCTGTTCTGACCCGGCCTGGCTGACATTCCTGCTCCGTGTACTGACCCGGGAGACCGACGACCCTGCTGTGTGTACCGACCTGGCGAGACCGACAACCCTGCTCCGTGTACCGACCCTTCTTGGCTGACGTTCCTGTTCCGTGTACCGAATCGGTTTGGCTGTATTTCCTGCTCCTTCCGTGCCCAGCTGGGTGAAGATCCTGTCAGTGCCTTTTGCTGTCAGCTGTGCACTTCACTCACGTTATCGTGCACCACAGAGCTAAGGTACTCCTTTACCGTTTGTAGTCCAGTCCATGGGTTCGAGTCTCATTGTGCCATTAATCCTCCACACCGTTCACTTGATCGCATGGTCTTCCGCTTTTGGGTTCAGTTGGGCGCATCCGGTTGCCTTCCGTATTCTGACCATAGCGTTCATTAACCCCTCCTGGGGTGGTGCCTTGTGCCTCTACTTGTTTCACCACTGTCATCCTCATCACCGGTGTCCTTGTTCGCTTGGTCTTCTGCTCTTGGTTCACTTGGGCGATTCCGGTTGCCTTCCACATTAAGACCATAGCGTTCATTAACTCCTTCGGGAGTGGCACGGGCAGACGGTGATGGATAGTCTCAGTTGGGCATACATTCCTGGCATGAGCACTGACTCACGCAGTTGTAGTCTCTGGTGGGCGTCCACCGTTGCAACCTCCCGTTCAGGTGATCTTGCCTGCTCTTTGCTGCCATCCTCTCACTGTCGCTATCTCTGTCTGTAGGCGACATTGGGCCTCCGCTTATCTGGGCAACTGAGTCAGTGACGTCACTGGTATCTCTGGACTCTATTGCACTGTATCAATCATATTTACCTGACCTGTGTCAGTATTGTATTCTGTTGTACATACTGGACCCGTGTGGGTTAAACTTGCTAATGTAACCTGTCCTGTGTCAGTTACTTATGTGCTATATGCTGGACCCGCGAGGGTTACTGTAACGGATCTTATCCGTTACTTGAGCCTTGTCTCAACCTCAAACTATTTATCCAAAGACTATGGACATTTATTACCATTTGGACTCTATGCTGTGCCTTGGCATACAAACTGTACAGCTATTTCCTAAGAGAAAGACTTAAATTCATAGACTTTGGATCACATACTATGTTTAATGTATGGCGAACGTTTTAGTTATTGTATGTAGTATGTTTGAGGGTTTACACACTCACCGATTACCAGTTGGTGGGGACTGGCGGTGTGTGCGATCAGCGCCACCGTATCGAACGTTTAGCGGCGGGGGCAAGAGGTGAAAGCTGGGTCACTCAAAACCCTGCAGTAGGCATGCAAATATCTTACATAGCCTAAAATGTGTATTGCAGCCACTCCAGCCATTTGACTATGTGTACTGTAGCTAGACCCCCTGCTGTGTGTTAATTAAACCTTTGTGAACTGCAGTCAGATCCCCTGCCATGTGGTAATTAGTTCAAGCCCTCAAGTCTTTGTTCAATCAAACCCTTTTGTATCTGAAATGTAATCATGTCTGAGTCATTGCATCTGTTAAGACCATCTGTTGTTGGCCTTTTGTCTGATGTATTATGATTGGATCATGCCCTTTTGTATCTAGTTTCACCCATCAGTGTATAAATATCTATGGTTTGTGTCAATAAAATGAGTTATGTTTGGAGTGAACAAGGAGTCCTGGAGACTTGTATTGCTCATGGTCTAAAGTATCCACTCTGAAACCCATCTGTGCCAAGTATCCTGAATCATCGACCGGCTGCTGCCAATTTCCTGCGACCTAACTTCGTGGACTGTCAGGCGGCGACGTGGACTCTTCCATGCTTCCAGTGATCCTGCGACTGTTTCCAGTGACCGTCCATACTTCAACCGGTGCATCTGACGGCGCTTATCTTGCGTCAAGAAGGAGAGACCCGGGAACGACGGCGGAAGACGACGCGGTCCCTTCTCAGCTTCCGTTACAGTTACGTTATTCCTTGTGTGCTTTCAATAAAATTGTGTTTTTTACCAACATCTACCGTTTCTGAGTGTACTGAACTGTAATACTGTTCTTTTGGAATATTTGTGATCTGGTGCCTAGGGTGTGAAGACTTGGCATGTAAAAGGCTGTTTCCAGCTTGATCACTTTAGAGCAAACCTCCTCACCCGTAAGCATCAGATCTAGGAAAGGAATCTTAGTTGAATGATAGTTATAAGTAAATTTAAGATTACACATATTGTCATTCAAATAATCAATAAACAAAACAGCCTGTTGTTCCGTCCCCAACCAAATAAAAATCAAATCATCAATATATCTCCCATACCACAAAATCAACCCCCCCGACGGGTTCAGATCTCCAAAGATGTGCGTTGACTCCCACCAACCCATAAATAGGTTGGTGAGAGAGGGGGCAAAAGATGCCCCCATAGCAACTCCACACCTCTGGAGATAGAACCAACCATCGAAGGAGAAGAAATTGTGGCACAGGAGATATTCTACGGACTTCAACAAACATGACTTCAGATTATCGGAATAATCCGAATATAAATCCAAATAATACATCAAAACCTGGATGCCCAAAGATTGTGGTATCGAAGAATACAGAGCAGAAACATCCGCAGCTAGCCATGAACACCCTGGGTGCCACTCAATATGTCTCAACTGGCTTAAAGCCTGCTTAGTATCCCATAAGAATCCCGGTAGTTTTTCCATCATTGGCCGAAGGTGCTGGTCGACCCACATCGATACTGGCTCATTTAAAGAGCCTATACTCAAAACTATGGGGCGACCAGGTGGAGAATCTAAAGATTTATGCACCTTTGGCAAATGGTGGAATATGGGAATCACCGGACTTTCAGGCACCAAAAATAGGGCCTCCTTATCGCTAATGATACCCATATATCACGGTGCACGTGATTCGTGCTGCTCTGTGTCTGTCACTTGCTGAGTATTCGTGATTGGCTGTCTGTTATTAGCCCTCCTCACACAGCCTTTTTAAACCCAGGTTGAGCACTTCCAGGTTGCCCTTTCATGGTGTTTCTGACTCCACTCTGCCTGACCTGCTTGTCAGATCTCTGGGCCTGTTTCCAGTGTTCCTGCATGCTACGTTCCGGTGTTCCAGTGTTCCAGTGTCCCTGTACGTTAATGTTCCAGTGCTCCAGCGTTCCAGTGTTCCTGTATGCTAACGTTCCGGTGTTCCAGTGTTCCAGCGTTCCTGTGTGCTTGTATTCCAGGGTTCCTGTGCTCCAGCACCATGCGGGTTAACCTGTATGAGTTCCTGAGTCTCGCGCTCCAGCTGTCGCTTCGGCGACATTGTTCTCCTCGCTATTGCACACACATTGTTGGTTCCAGCGTGCGGACGCTGGTTTACTCCACTAAACCTGGTTGCAATATACATTGTTGGTTCCATCGTGCGGACGCTGGTTTACTCCACTAAACCTGGTTGCAATATACATTGTTGGTTCCAGCGTGCGGACGCTGGTTTACTCCACTAAACCTGGTTGAAATATACATTGTTAGTTCCAGTGTGCGGACGGTGGGTTACTCCACTAACCTGGTTGCGATACAGATTGTAGGTTCCGGCGTGCAGACGCTGGTTTACTCCACTAACTGGTTGCGAGATACATTGTTGGTTCCAGCGTGCGGACGCTGGTTTGCTCCACTACCTGGTTGCAATACACATTGATGGTTCCAGCGTGCGGACGCTGGTTTACTCCACTAAACTGGTTGTGGTATACATTGTTGGTCCCAGCGTGCGGACGCTGGTTTACTCCACTAAACTGGTTGTGAGATACTTTGTTGGCTCCAGCGTGCGGACGCTGGTTTGCTCCATTAAACCTGGTTGCGATATACATTGTTGGTCCCAGCGTGCGGACGCTGGTTTACTCCACTAGACTGGTTGCGAGATACTTTGTTGGTTCCAGCGTGCGTACGCTGGTTTGCTCCACTAAACCTGGTTGCGATATACATTGTTGGTTCCAGCGTGCGGACACTGGTTTGCTCCACTAAACCTGGTTGCGATATACATTGTTGGTTCCAGCGTCAGTCGCTGGTTTGCTCCATTAAACCTGGTGGTGCTATTTACCATTAGTCCCAACGTGCGGACGTTGGTTTGCTCCTGAACATCCAGTACTGTGGTCAGTCGCTGTCCACTTCCTTGCAGTTGTCTGATTATCCCTGGCATAAGACTTCTGCTGATTTAGACCTCTATACTTATGCTCTTTGCTGTCTTAGTCACCTGACAGCTGGTCCACTTGCTCAGGCTGCCCTGCCCGGTATTGTTGAGGCCGGTAGAACCTTGATGATACCATCCTGTAGGTTCCCTCACCCGGTATTGGCAGGGCCGGTAGAGCCTACTACAGTACTCCTTTGGGCTGCCCTGCCCGGTATTGGTAAGGCCGGTAGAACCTTGTTATTCACCATCTGTAAGGTTGCCTTACCCGGAATTGGCAGGGCCGGTAGAGCCTACATTCAGCATTCCATTGGGCTGCCTTGCCCGGTATTGGTAAGGCCGGTAGAACCGGTATACGTCATCTCACGGTTGCCTTACCCGGTATAGGCAAGACCGGTAGAGCCTGTCATTAAAACTGTCACTTGGGTTGCCTTGCCCGGTATTTAGGCAAGGCCAGTAGAACCTATTGTATGTTCTATTATTGTTGTATTGTTATGTATGTTTACCCTACGGGGACTGCCTTTAACTTTTAATAAAGTTAAGTTATTTTACCAAACTTTAAGTCTGAGAGTCTTCAAAAACCGTGACACCATATTGATACCCAGATGTACCAATTGGTTGAGTTTAGTCTTGAAGGACATAGTAGGGTTGGAACTCAATGAGGTATAAGTGTGTTCATCACAGAGCTGTCTTCAAGCTTCCTTGCAATAATATTCTGAGTTCAATACAACCACAGAGCCCCCCTTGTCTGACATTTTCACCACAATATCATTGTTAAACCGTAATTGTAACAAAGCTTCTTTTTCTTTAATTGAAAGATTATATGTTCCTGTGTCAACAATATTTTCATGCAGAGCCAATAGCTCCCTCTCTAGTGTTTTCTGAAACATGTCAAGATGGTTACCCTTTCACTGTATAGGGAAAAACCCTGAAACAGGGCGTAGACCAGTAGTGATGGACCCCACTATCGTGGATCCACCGGAAAGACTGGCCTCCCCTTCTAAACACTGCAAGTTTAATATAGCACAAGAATCCTTAAACAAACCAGACACCAGGAATAAAGGTCCAGCATCCCCACTAGGTACATCAAACAGATCTCTAGATTGCATACACAATTGAGTATTATTGATATAATTGAGCTCTTGCACATCATCCTGGTTGGAGAAAAAATATTTTTTGACTGTTAGTTGTCTAACAAAAGGATTAACATCTAATAAAGTGTTGAAAAGGTTAAAAGATCGCAATGGAATGAAACCTAGACCCCTTTCCAACACTTTAATCTGAAATGAAGTGAGACTAAAACCAGACAGATTTAACACTGTCAACAGTTGTGTGTCCCATGATTTTGTCTTGACACGTATCTTCTTTCCTCTTGACCTCCTCCCCCCTCTTCTTTTTGATCTCTCTGTTGTCTTGAAGGATTCTTCCTCTTTTGGCATCTTCGACCCCCTTGGTTTTTTGGGGGTTTATCCTGCAATGTCGACTCCATAAAGATGTCATCAGTTGTGGGTCTGTCCCCCTCAACCAGCCTTAACAGGAATGTTTGATTGGTGTGATGATCAGAGTCTGATACCTGATCTTCATCAGTATATGGACCTGAAAGGGAGACACTAACACGTCTACTAAGTGTTTTCAAGATGGACTTAGTATGAGACAGTCTCCGTTTATTTATCCTCTAATCAGAAACCTCATCTTGTTCGTAATCAGCTTTGTACCTGATGAACTTACATTGTTTAAACATAGAAAGTTCTTTATCCAGTTTATCTAGGGACAATTTTAAAGAGGCATCCAAATCCTAAAAAGTTGGCATAGTGGAATGTGACTTTAAAGCTGTTCGGATTCAAAGAGTATCTGTTTTTATATTTATTAATTAATCTCTCTTGTACTCTGTAACTAAACCCATTAGCTTAAATGAACAGTCACTCAAAATAGTATTCCACTTTAGAATGAAATATGAATCCTTGGAATCAAACGTGGGGAACTTCTTAAAACAGAAACCCCTAGGGATGCGTTTGACCTGGATATATTTATCAAAAGTGGTTATGTCCCACCAGACACATAGTTCCTTGCTCATAACTTTCTCCAATTTATGGAGCAACGTCTTAACGGTGTCCACGGTGTCTGTAACGTTGTCAGCATCAACTACATAATGTAAGCCTTTGTCTGACTGTCTGCAGTGTAAGAAAGTCACTTAAAGCAAAAGTCATCACTTCTGGTTCTCAGTGATATTCTTTAACCCCTTAATGACCCTTGACGGTCATAGTACGTCATGGGTAAATTTGACTGAACGACCCATGACGTACTATGACCGTCATGGAATTCCGGGCTCCCCCCGCGGATGAATGCCGAACGGAACTGACCTCGCTGCGATGATCGGCCAGTCATAAGGGGTTAATGTTATGCACACACATCTGATTGCACAGAATCAAACTCTGTAAATGATGGACAAATCTCAGGCATTTTACATTAAAACTCTACTAATGCAAGGAAGTCTGGCACACCACTTTCAGTGGTACAAGCTTGAAGCAGTGGTGCAGCTCACTCAGCTGCTCCAGCCAGTGGGTGCAGAACCTACTCCACCAGACAAAGGTCCTTCAGCCATCACCATCTGCTCCATTAGCTCGACAACTATGCCCCTACCAGTCAGTTCCCAGCTGCCTACCAGCTGCCAGCAGCCCACCAGTCAACCTCCTCCTTCTCCACATTTGGTGATGCTGATTCATCACCACCTCCTGTTCAGCCTCACCGTTAGAGTAGTCTGTCCGGGGATGCAGCGCCACCCAAATTCCCCATTCATGGGTGGTGCATCCCCAGGACTGGGAGATGAAAAGTTTCTGGGTTCTCTGATTTATTGCTTCTCCTTTCCAAGGACCAGATAAAAGGTAACATTTACCTTTTTTATCACATTTTTACATTTATTTATTTATGATACAGGTACCAATAGTTCTGCATTTTCAGGAACACAACATTTTAGTTTCCCTTGATCCTGGGTCTCTTACAGATGGCATACATTGCTTTTCAATTAAAAGGTGTTATCTCGGGTTATACCACACATATTCCAATTGTAATGCAGAGAAATTTGTAGCTATAGCCCATGAAAAAATGAACAGCAAATGAATCCAGGCAACACATGTCTTTATTTATCAAGATGTTCATTCATAACAATTCCAAAATGGATGTTTGCAGCATTCCACCATATTGTGTTCATATGAATGCCTAAATGTCTGTTTGTAACAATTCACTTAGATGTTGAGTATATTCCAGTGCCTCAACTATTCAACTTCCTCAACTGTTTCATGCCAATGCAGAATTGTACCTTGCAACAGTCTACTGAGCTTTTTTGTTCATGCTGGGGCAGAACTGTCCTTTGCAACTATTTACTGAGATGTTTTGCTCATGTTAATGCCCAGCTACCTCTTATATCAGTGCACTAAGATTTCACATTCATGTTAATCCCACAAATTCCCCTTGCAACAGTGAACGAAGATGCGGAGTTAATATCAGTGCAAGAATTGCTCCTTGCAACAGTCCTCATGCACTTCCACAAATGCCCCTTTAAACAATCCACAAATACATTGCCTTCAAATCAATGCAAACACTGCCCCTTGCCACTGTTTACTAAGATGATGTGCTCATGCCAATGCAGGACTGCCCCTTGCAACACTTCACTAAGATGTGTTCATTCCATTGTCACAACTACTGCTTGCAACAATCCACTAAGATGTTGTGTTCATGCCAATGTCACAACTGCCCCTTACAACTATTTACAGAGATGTTGTGTGCATGCCAATGCCTTGAAATGTTATACTGAGATGTTGGTGCCCATGTCAAAGCAAAACTGCTCCTGTTAACATAGACATTTCTTTTTTTTTCACTATCAATTGAAATGTTCTCATGAGAAGCTTGAAGTTTTGCACCTATGTTTCTCTATAAAGTGGAATTTCCTACCATCATAGAATAAAATGCCTGAACTAGCTTATTTGCTGAACAGTGTTCAGTGTTCCATAAAGCCATATAGGTGATGAGAAAGAGAGAAAAGTGAGAGGCACAATGACCAAGAGAATAAACTGGAGAGGGTGTTGCTGATGTCATGACGGAAGTGTTTTCTTTAACAAGCAGCAGTAGTGAGTGTCCCAGCCCAGAGAGCTCCACAGAGCCAAACAATCCAGCAGTGCTATTATCTATGCCAGCAGCAAGATCCCAGCAGTAAAGTAGGGTTATAGTTTAATTAAAGCATTGCTGGGCAATGTGTCTCCATCCCCACAACTGGTGTCCCCCATCTCCCTCTCTAGCCCCCTATGGCCCACACTGTGTCCTACTCCAACACTAAGTCCCTCACCATGTCCCACTCCCACTCTAAGTCCCCCATCATTTCCCACTCCGAGTACCCCAGCAGTGCATCTGCCTCAGGCTAATACAGATTCATTGAGTGAGGAAGTGAGGTGAGGTGAAAAATTAAGATTTGAGGAGAGATCTGGAAGCAATGGGTATCAGCCCCCTTCAACAGTTCAAATGAAATAAATGTGTTTAGATCCTGCTGATGAATTGCCAGTAAGTAGCAGTGCCATCAATGATGATCATATGTCACAGCAGCAGGTAGATCATTGGTATTGGTAGTAGGAGTAGTGGTGAGGAAGGTGGGGATGATGAATTTCAACTTAGTGGTGGTGACATAGGGCTGACAGTAGTACTTCAATTCTACTCTATGGCTTAAATACTATGAAGATTAATTGGAGTTCCTGTTTTTGTGAAGCATTAATATCACTTTAAGAGTGATACTGCTACAACTGATAGTTATTTCATCTTTGCTATCCTCAGGTATGTCTCCCAGTCAAATCTGTGGCCAAACTATAGATTTCATAGACTGAGTGTTGACGAGGGACTACTACTTATTATATTATAAACAGACAAATCACTTTAAGTGGTTGAAGAAGGAGCAGCTAAGGACCTTCAGCTTAGAGATTTTAATGTGACTGAGGGATATCCATTTTAGGGTGGGAACAAAGATTGGCAATTTCGGTGCCAGGGAGGAGTTCAGCACATTTTAACCAATTCTCTGGCATTCAGGAGGTTAAGGAACTTGATCAGGGAATGTTTTTGAGCTTTTTATAGAGAAGTAGAAAAGTATAAGATATAATATACATCAGAAAAACAAGATATCTGAAAATGTTTAATTTGTCAAAAGATAATGATTCGCTGCAGTGCAGTTACTTTCTCTTCATCATCACTCCAATACTTGAAGGGAGAGAAAGGGAAAATCCTCTAGATGAGCTGTTAATATACTATGGGTTAACTTAATCTTCTCTTAACAATCAGATTGGAATTTTCCCCACAGTATTAGACCCCCTCAGCGAAAGTATGAGTTTGACAGGTGACAATGTTATGATTAAGTCTTTATAATTAGTCAGAAAAGGAAAAATGAATAACATGTAATTTAGACATTTACCGTAATTTTGTGTATATTTATGAAAGGAAATTACATCTTGATTTTTTTTTCTTTCCCCTTGTATTGTGTATACTGTAGTTTATTTGTGTGTGTCTGTGTGTGTTTAGTACACTAATATTCACAGTTTTGTATACAGAAGATGCAGTTAGTGTTTGGAATGATTACAAAGGGGTCACACACACATATGTCATCATCAGCTGTTGTTGATCCACTACAGGTTGAAGGCCTCCCAGTTTCCAACAACTTTGGTCTTGTGTTTTGTGTTTCCACTGTTTACCAACAAACTTGGCAATTTCATCAACCCATCTTGTTGGGCATTTAAGTGGAATCCATTCCAAAATTAGTTTGGTTCAGCTCTTCTTGCTGTGTGACCAGATTGGAATTTTCCCCACAGTATTAGACCCCCTCAGCGAAAGTATGAGTTTGACAGGTGACAATGTTATGATTAAGTCTTTATAATTAGTCAGAAAAGGAAAAATGAATAACATGTAATTTAGACATTTACCGTAATTTTGTGTATATTTATGAAAGGAAATTACATCTTGATTTTTTTTTCTTTCCCCTTGTATTGTGTATACTGTAGTTTATTTGTGTGTGTCTGTGTGTGTTTAGTACACTAATATTCACAGTTTTGTATACAGAAGATGCAGTTAGTGTTTGGAATGATTACAAAGGGGTCACACACACATATGTCATCATCAGCTGTTGTTGATCCACTACAGGTTGAAGGCCTCCCAGTTTCCAACAACTTTGGTCTTGTGTTTTGTGTTTCCACTGTTTACCAACAAACTTGGCAATTTCATCAACCCATCTTGTTGGGCATTTAAGTGGAATCCATTCCAAAATTAGTTTGGTTCAGCTCTTCTTGCTGTGTGACCAGCTTTATTCATTTCAATTATGTCATAAACCTTTGTTGCTGACAGATCCCTGCACACGTTTTTTGGTCTCTTTATGTTATGTTCAGAATTTGACATTCTATACTTCTCACGTACGTTTATGCTTTTGTATGGCTTTGACATTCAGTGTCCATGTTTACAGCCATACATAATAACTGGAAGGACACAGTGGTCAAAAAGCCCTTTTGCTTGAGACAGAGTGGTAAATTTATATACATAAATAAAGAAAATTGAGAAAAGGACCTACATAAAGCAATCAAAGAAATAGTACCTAAAAATAAGTCAAAAAGTAATCATAATTTGTTGTATAAGCAAAAGTAAAAAAATATATCTAGACAAAAATCACAGTGAGAAATGATATATGACCTCCCCAACATCAAAACTTCCCAAACTCCTGAAATAACCACATGGGTTGAAATGATATATAAACCCCACACAGCTCTAAAAAACTACAACTCATGGCAGTAAACAGTATGTATTGAAAAAATAGTCCATGGATTAAAAATACAGAGCAATCATAGTAACAATAAGATGACACTGTCAAATGATGAATCACATGATTAGTCAGATGGATAATAAATGATGATAATGGATGATAGTGGCAGAAATCATATGATCAAGTTGTGATGAACTCTCAGTGAATCACATGAGCAATCAAATAAATGATAGATGATGATGAATGATGGTAACAAAAGTCAGATGATCAAGTTATAATGAAATCTCAGTGGTGATATAATGGCACATGCACACAGTGAATCACAGTTTGCAGATCATCAAAGAGGGTAATGGCCCAGAAAATAACTCTGCAACTGAGTTTGGTCTATATAAATAAAACATGGGAAACAAGATAATAGTAATCAAATTAGTTCTCACACGTCTTCATCCACCATAGATACAATAACATTCACCTATAGTTGCCGCCTCAAGAAAATTGCCACTCACAAGCTGCTAGATGGAAAAGTTTTCCTCTTATAGTGGTCACTGCTGTACAGCTGTATCAAGTATGTAATGCAAAGTCACTTCTCAACATATTGCCATCGCCTCCTCCTGCATTCCTAAATTTTTCCACTTGGTGGTTCTGTGAAGCATAAGTGTGACACAGTATAGTCACAAGAAAATAAGCACCTGCCAATGCATTTGCCTATAGAGCATTGGGCTTTCTCAAGGCCTTGAGAAAGCTTGATGCTGTACAGGTGAAATGCTTTGGCAGGTGCTTGAGAAAGCCCAGTGCTGTAAGGGTGAGATGCATTGGCAGGTGCTTATTCCTGGTGCCAGTTGTAGTTTGTTAGGGCTGAGTTTTTATCATTTCCACCCATGTGGTTATTTTAGTAGTTTGTAATGTTTTGATGTTGGAGAGGTCTTTTCCCATTTCTCACTGCAAATTGTGTCTATATATTTTTACCTGGTTGAGTGCCTTATGTAGGTCCTTTTCTCAATTTTCTTTTTTGTCTGTATTTCTCTATGGGTCATAGGGCTGTGGCATCCCATATTTGATACATCTGGTAGCACTGTTCTCTTGCTAATGAACTAACACACAAAACATCTTAAATGCCAGGCTAACTGAATATGGAATGCTTTTGTTGTCTATTGGACACATCATACTCACCTTCTATCCAGTATTACACCCTGAATTTTTCTTATTTTGCCCCATGGATTGGGCAACACATGATGGCTTGTCAGTCACTGTCTACCTCTCTTTACTTAATGTAAATCTCAGAATTCTCTGCTTCCAACTTCTGACCTCACATTTTATGTAGATGGTCTTATCTGAGAAATGCCGAAAGGATGATTGTTGCTGGCTGTGCTGTTAGTTCTTTGCATGAGAACATGGGCAGTAGCCATTCCCCCCTCCCTAATTGCTTTTTCTGCACTAGTTACTGGGCTCGCTGCTTTATCTCATGCTTGTACTGTTGTTTCAGAAAAATTTTAACTATTTTCACTGATTCCTGGTAAGCCTTTAGTGTTGTACATAATACTAAGGGGGTTCCTGACCTCTTCAGGAACCCAGATGAAATGCTCATCGTGTTAATATATTTCTTTATATTATACATCTTCCCACTGCTATTACTGTAAAATGTGCAGTACATCAAACTGTGAGTATATTAGAAGAGTTTATATGTTTTAATGTCTATGTCAGAAAAGAAGAAAGACATGACTGTCAGTAAGCCATTTCCCAAGAAACTACATATTAGACCTGGATTGATACATCCATTGATAATCTCCAATGGGAAATATTGGTGGATGGAAGGACCCTGTGTTCTTGTTCTACAGTTGTGACCTTACATGATATTATCATGTTGGATACCCTGCCAAATGCCTGTTCAAATGATGGAGTTAATAGGTATCATGAGAGCTTACACCTTTGCAGCAGGACTCATTGTAAACATTTTTACTGATTCTAGATATGTATTTGGCATGGTGCAAGACTTTGAGGCATTATGAAAGTCTAGAGGTTTCCTAACCACCAATAGTTCCCTTATTCTAAATGCTTAGTATATACATGATTTGGTACAGTCCATATTATTTCCTTCAGAATTGGTGGCGGGACAAGTTCATTATACTAAAATCCAGAAGGTTACTGGTTTCATCCAGACAAAGGTCCCTTTTTTATTGTTGCCTTATTTTATTCACATTCAACTTGGTATTGTTCATGTAATCAAAGGGAGGAATCACATGCCTTCTACCTCCAAATTAGGGCCACCACTTATCACGATTTTTATTAATATCACTGAATACTACATGTCCTTGTTTATCTAGAGAAACTAACCCAAATCACTCTATCATACTGCCTGGCTTTGTTTCTTATGAAACTCCTTCCCATATAATTACTCAAGACCCTAACAAGTGAGGCTCCCTTCCTAACATTAGAGGCCCAGAGAAGTGGACTATGTCTACCTAGACAGAAGGTAGCAAATGGTGTCATGGTAGTGAAACAAGAACATTGTTACATCTGTTCATATATGCCTCATATTGCTGCCCATATAATTTTTTGTATCCCTCTTCCCAAGAATATAACACAGTTTTGTATTTCCATCTATGGATTTAACTCAAAGACCCCTCTTTACAATAAAAGGGTTTCAAGTTTCATGTAGGTCCCTTTAGATTAGCTCCATACTAGTGTACATCAATGTATTGTACCTATGATTACAGTAAACTGCAGGGCAATAAGTACCTTATCTCATCTGTATGTGACACCTAGGAAATGAAGACTATGTTTCAAGGAGACAATGAAAAGCAAGGACAATCACACCCAGTTTATAATAGCGCAGCTGGGACAAATGTACAGCCTAAATGAAATAAAATGGGAAAATTTTCTTGTAAAGACTGTCAAACAGAAACCTACTGGATGGAAAATTATTTAGCTGAGGTACTATGGATTCAGTATGGAGTCTTTGTACTTAGGATTCAGATGGATGCTATTGAAACTCTTATACAACTGATGACAGTGGGGTTTTAGTTTTTGTTAGTTTTTGTTATTTCTTGAAATAAAATGTGTGTATATATATATATAAATAGAAAGATTGTGGGCAGCACCAGTGGGACTTTTCAGTAGGATTTTAATGAAGCAATTATCAGCAAACAGCAGGTTAAAGTTTCAAACTTGAGAAAGGTCTGTTTAGACAGAAAGGTTGAACTGCTGTTTACTGATAATTGTGTTTGTAAAATCCTATTGAAAATCCCACGGATGCTGCCCACATTCTTTCTTTTCTACACTACACCTTATATATATATATATATATATATATATATATATATATATATAAACATTATATGACCAAAAGTATATAGACACCCCTCCTAATTATTGAATTTAGGTGTTTTAGCCACACCCATTGCTATCAGGTGTATAAAATCAAGCACATAGGCATGCCATCTCCATAGACAAAGATTTGCAGTAGAATGGGTCGTACTGAAGAACTCAGTGGCTGTAAACGTTGTACTGGCATAGGATGCCACCTTTGCCACAAGTCATTTCATGAAATTTCTGCCCTGATAGATCTACCCCGGCCCACAGTAAGTGCTATTATTGTGAACTGGAAGTGTGAAGGAGTAACAACAGCTCAGTCATGAAGCAGTCGACCCCGCAGAAAACAGAGCTGATATCAATAACACATCTTTAGTATGCAATTAGTTGCTCTATTATTCTTCTCTGCCAGTTTTGATCTGGGTGAGGAAAGGATTTATCCCCACCTGGTCTTTTCATCATGACCACTAAATACTCTCTAAGCTTTGCTGTGGTGCTGTGCCTTGAGAGGACCCTTCACATTGTCTTAGCCATAGGTATTAGTCTATGTAACCTAGTGATTAATCCTGCTATTGGTTTCATCAGTATCTCACATTGGCAGCCAAACTCTTTCCAACAAATGCAATCAGTTAAGAGTCATGAAAAAATATCTGTAAAGAAGCAATGGTGTTCTTTTAAAATTATCTTCACCTCCATAAAATGCCAGACTTGCTCTGAATAATATTAAAAGATAGCTAACAAATCTAAAAATAAGGAATGGATAAAAGGAACACCTGAAAATTAAAATAATAGATAGATTAAAAAACTGAAGTTACTTCATTATCATATAATGAATCTCATTTCAATTCACATTGAACAAGATGTCAGAAAGACCCTAATGGGTGGCATTATTTCCTAAATGATTATTTAATAAATATATATTTTATAACTCCTGTGCTAAAATCAAAATATTGACACTCCCTCCCCTGAATTATGGAGCAAATGAAGAGTGATGTTATTCCTTTGTCAAATTTGGAGACCATCATTGCCTTACATAAACAAGTACAGAATGTATATAATAATAATATTAATCACTGTGACTCCTACAGTTATTGTATTTAGAAACTCTTCATGGGCATACCACATTTGCCACAGTACACAGAGTATGAATTAAACATTATCCTACATTAAGTAACAAGTAAATACAATACATGATTAGAGTACTATGATTTGTTTCAACACTTTTTTGTACATTTCCAATAATATATAATAGGCTTATATGTTGCCCCTGCCTGTACCAGCATTTGAAGATAATTGTTTCTACTCTATGATTTAAAATATTTGCCAAACATGATTGTATAGGTATATTAATGATATTTTCCTGCCCAGCAAGGAAGTGTGGAAGTAGAAGGAAATTAATTAACCAGCTAATTGAATTTCTTTCTACCGTGACTTTTGTTGCAAATAGCACAATTCTTGGATAAAATGGTATATGTGAACAATGACAATGTTTATACAGCTATACATATCAATAGTCAGAATAATCTTTTGAGTGTCTCTCTATCTAGGCTCAGGAATGTTATTAGCCCTGTGCATTACCTTTTATTGCTCTATGGAGCAGCTTGCTCAGCCATCCCTCTGCAATGTTTGTGTGTAGAGGATCTACACTGCAGGACTCCTCTGTGAATTGTACTGGGTTGTTCTTTGTGTCCTCATTGAAGGAATACCATAAAGAGAAAGTCAACTTTATTCCTAAATATATTTATTCTTCAAGTGCCTATGATTTATTATTATTATTATTATTAAACATACTTTTCATTGGATTAACACTAGCAGTAACAACGCTGAGTCATCTCTTTAGAGGGAAGACACATTTGTGATACAAAAGACAGGTATCATAAGGATATTAGTACAATTTACCACTATCCCTGCAGTATTATTAATTATATAAAGTACTGTAAAGTGTATGAATGGAGATACACTTCTAACTATGGAATCTTAATCTGTTTCAATATCCCATTATGGCTAAATAAGTAATTAATCAGAAATGAGGCATTAGAAATGAGTTAAGACCTTGTGAACATTATCATAGACTTCAACAAGCAGTAAAGTATTTTTCCATTATGAAAAACCATATGTTATAGGGGTATGTCTGCTGAGTAAAACAAGAGTACTTCCACCATTGGCAGTTGTTTCATTCATAGGCTATAACAGTTCAAAACTGTTACACTTCCTGTAAAGAGAGATCTAGTGAGGTTACTTCCTAAAAGTTCAAAACTGAGAGGTAGTAAGTCAGTGTTACCGTCAATGGTCCATCTCTCTCATAGAAAGCAGCAGAATAAGTATCTGAAATTTGGCCACTAGACGGAACCAGTAATGTAAAAGAAAAACAAGAGTTTAAACTGTAATAACTCTGGAAAGATGCAACTGCCATCAATGGGAGTATCGTTTTACTCAGCAGAAAAAAAAGAACATATATATATTTTTTTAAACATTCACTGCTTCTTTAAAATCAGCAAGATGTACCCCACTACTTATAAGGAAAACATCTGTACCCCTAAGTATAAGGTATATTTAGGCATAGCAGAGACTGAAATGATACCTCAAGTAGCCAGGTATGTAACTTTAGCCCCAAGTTTGTGGTCTAATAACAATAAACCGGACCCCAGAGCCTATTTTCACGTTATCCATTTTTACCTCTGAATGAAGCAGTGATTTGGATTTAACATTTCATGACTGTATATTTGTTCCCTTGCTGTGAGTAACAGTTTTCTTTACCTAGCAAATGAACCCCATCTGGTCTAAAATGATCCTGACGACATGTTCTAAACAAGCTTAGTGTTTCAAACTTTTCAAAGTTATATTGCTTTTCCTTCACACATACAGCAAATATATGTATGCTTTCCACCGATATACATCATGGCTTAAAAAATGTAGGGAACCACTTCTTTCTTTCAAATATATTTAAATGCTCAATATTCCTTTGTCTTTATTTATTCCATATATATTTAAATAATTGTTACCCACTTAATCACTAATCGAATCACTACTTCTTCAGGGTAATTATTGTTTTCTTGGTTTTCAAAAATGAATACACAAAATGACAATAAGGTACCATGAACATTTTCTCTAAAATATATAAAATGTAATTTTCTTCACAATCAGTAGAATAATGTGCATAAAACTGATAAGCATGGACAGATCATCATATAATTATCACATTTGGCAACAACTAGATTAGTACTCTCTAAATAAAAGCAGTACGTATTGCTATATTTAAATGCATTAGAAATTCTCAACAAAGCTCTGAAACGGTAACTATTAATACCTGTAAATTTAGATTTGTTTTCCTTTTTAAAATACTGTAGGCTAGCTAGTAAAAGTCATAACTTAATAACGAATCATTCCATTATTTACCTGAATAACCAAGGGGATAATCAGTCAAATGCAACTTAATACAGGTAACTGAGAAGTACACATTTTACATAGTGCTGCTATATTATTTAACATGTTTTATTTGTTTGTTGTATTTTATTACACAAATTACATCAAGTTACTCAAAATATGAAAATACATTTAGGTGCACAGCATGAATATTCATTGTTAGATCCATATTCATAGATAAAAGTAATTGAGTTATGCATCAAACACTAGAAATGTCTAGATTAACCAGACAAAATAGACTGTGCAATAAAACACAATGGATTGGTATTTCTGCAAAAGATATTGATATTCTTTGCACATTTACAAAGAAGAGACATACTATTAATTTATATTTGGAAACATAAGTTACAGACAAAAGGCAATAAGTTCAAATGAAAATCAGCAGTGAGGTACATGTACAAAAGTGATGCAGAAGATAAATATGTTTATAGAGACATAGTGCTAAAAGGATCCTGCTTTTTGTTAACAATTATTTACAAAGCTCTTTGCACATGTAAATGTCCATTTTGCTTTGTATGTATGAGGATGCATAATATCATGTCAATGAGCCTAAAACAGGCTACATACAAACTGGTCAGAGAGGAAATAGTCCAAAAATTCTGCCATTTGAGTATGCCTGCTTTAGTGCTGGTTAGTGATGAGCGAGCACCCCAATGCTCGGATGTTCGGGTGCTCTGACCGAGCACCCCCTGAGGCTCGAGTGCTCGGCCGAGCATCCGAGCCCCATTGAAGTCAATGGGAGGACTCGAGCATTACACCAGGCACCCCCTGCTCTGATGAGGGGAGGGTGCCTGGTCCATAGGAAAAGGGCAGAAAAAGATGGAAACACTACAGAAATGGTTCAGGGACAGCATAGGGAGGATGTCTGGATGCACCTTGGACTCCAACATCGCTGCTGGGAACGATCTTTCGCCCGTAGTACGCCATTTTTACAGACTGACCGTAAAACACACAAAAAGGAAAATAAAAACGACTTTAGGCGAAAAATTGTTACCAAACAGTATTTGCTGTATATTTACTTGTATATCATCTGCAAATTCTCCCAAAAATTTCCTTGATTTTCAGAACTGAGGCCATGATTAAGAGGGAAACGTGCGCAGAGGCAAATTCTCCCAAAAATTTCCTTGATTTTCAGAACTGAGGCCATGATTAAGAGGGAAACGTGCGCTGAGCTGACCATCTAAAACATTATGGGTGAGGGTCTGCTGCAGAGCTGACCATCCTAAACATTATATGCGAAGGCCCGCTAGTGAGCTGACGCTATAAAACATTATATGAGAGGGCCCGCTAGAGAGCTGACCCAATAAAACATTATATGAGAAGGCCCGCTGGTGAGCTGACCTATATAAAAATTGGCAAACAGGGCCCGCTGGTGAGCTGGCCCTATATAAAAATTATATCACAGGGCCCGCTGGTGAGCTGGCCCTATATAAAAATTATATCCCAGGGCACGCTGGTGAGCTGGCCCTATATAAAAATTATATCCCAGGGCATATGGAAGAGGAGGAGGAGGATGAGAAGATTAAGAGTCAACCATATACCCGTTTTTTGGGTGGAAGGGGTGAATGGGAATACAGAGTATTCCCATCATTGTAAATAACATATATAAAGTGAGTTTATGTTCCCCCGGGGCTTTCCTCCAGTGGAGTGGAGAAGTCAGGGGAAATCCAGGCCTTGTTCATTTTTATAAGTGTCAACCTATCAGCATTGTCGGTGGAAAGGCGGATACGCTTATCTGTTATGATGCCACCAGCAGCACTAAATACCCGCTCAGACAGAACGCTGGCGGCAGGGCAGGCCAGCACCTCCAAGGCGTAGAGTGCCAGTTCATACCACGTGTCCAGCTTGGACACCCAGTAGTTGTAAGGCACAGAGGGATCATTGAGGACGCTGACACGGTCTGCTACGTACTCCTTCACCATCTTCCAAAACTTTTCCCTCCTTGTGACACTAGGCTGCGCATCAGGGTGAGGGTGCTGCCGGGGTGTCATGAAGGTGTCCCACGCCTTGGAGAGTGTTGCCCTGCCTTTGTCGGAACTGCTGTGTGCTCCCCTTTTCTCCCCTTCTCGGTTGGCCAAGGTAGCACGTACTCTGCCGCCAGCGTTGTCAGATGGAAAATTTTGGAGCAATTTTTCAACAAGAACCTTCTGGTATTGCACCATTTTGCTTGTCCTCTCCACCGGAGGAATGAGAGATGAGAAATTCTCTTTGTAGCGGGGGTCCAGAAGGGTGAACACCCAGTAATCCGTGTTGTCTAAAATGCGTACAACGCGTGGGTCACGGGAAAGGCAGCCTAACATAAAGTCAGCCATGTGTGCCAGAGTACCAACAGTCAAGATTTCGCTGTCCTCACCAGGAGGCTGACTCTCAATATCCTCATCCTCTTCCTCCTCTTCTGCCCACCCACGCTGAAGAGATGGAACTAAAGTTCCATGGCTACCCTCTGTAGCGGAGGCAACCGTGTCTTCCTCCTCCTCCTCCTCCTCCTCCTCCTCCGCCTCCTCCAATTGTCGCTGAGAAGACGAAGTGAGGGTGCTCTGGCTATCACCTTGTGTAAGCTCTTCCTCCCCCATTTCCACCTCTTCCACATGCAAAGCGTCGGTTTTAATTGTGAGCAGCGAGCGTTTCAGTAGACACAGAAGTGGGATGGTTACACTGATAATAGCGTTATCGCCGCTCACCATCTGTGTCGATTCCTCAAAATTGCGTAAAACCTCGCAGAGGTCTGACATCCATTCCCACTCCTCACTTCTGATTACAGGAAGTTGAACGGAGAGGCGACGACCGTGTAACAGCTGGTACTCCACTACTGCCCTCTGCTGCTCACAAAGCCGGGCCAACATGTGGAAGGTGGAGTTCCAGCGCGTGCTCACGTCACACAGCAGCCGGTGAGCTGGCAATTGTAAGCGCTGCTGCAGCTTCAACAGGCCGGCCGAAGCTGTTGATGACTTACGGAAATGTGCACACACGCGGCGCACCTTGGTCAAGAGATCATGCACATTGGGGTAGGTTTTTAGAAATCGCTGCACCACTAAATTAAATACATGTGCTAGGCATGGTACGTGTGTGAGCTTGCCGAGCTCCAAAGCCGCCACCAAGTTACGCCCATTATCACACACAACCATGCCTGCTTGCAGGTTGAGTGGCGAGAGCCACTGCTCGGTCTGGTGACTAATCCCCTGCAACAGCTCTGAGGCCGTGTGCTGTTTGTCCCCAAGGCAGATCAGCTTCAGCACGGCCTGTTGACGCTTCCCCACTGCAGTGCTACACTGCTTCCAGCTACTGGCTGATGGGGGAGTGGCGGTGTGTGTAGAGAATTCGGAGGTGGAAACGGAGGAGGAGGAGCCAATAACGTAGGTGCTGGTGGAAACCCTGATGGAGGTAGGGCCCGCAATCCTCGGCGTGGGTAGCACCCGTGCCATCCCAGGGTCCGAGTCGCTCCCAGCCTCCACGACATTCACCCAGTGTGCCGTAAGGGAAATGTAGCGTCCCTGGCCACAAGCACTTGTCCATGTGTCAGTCGTTAAGTGGACCTTCCCAGTAACTGCGTTGGTCAGGGCACGGGTGATGTTACGGGACACATGGTGGTGTAATGCGGGGATGGCACACCGGGAAAAGTAGTGGCGGCTGGGGACCGCGTACCGAGGGACAGCTGCTGCCATCAGGCTGCGGAAGGACTCAGTGTCCACAAGCCTAAATGGCAGCATTTCGATGGCCAGTAATTTTGAAAGGTGTGAGGTTAGTGCTATGGCCTGTGGGTGGGTGGCTGGGTACTTTCTCTTGCGCTCAAATGCCTGGGGTAACGACATTTGGACGCTGTGCTGGGACAGGGAAGTGGATGTGGTCGCTGATGGTGCTTCAGATGGTACAGGTGCAGGGCGGGAGGTATGCGGGCCTGCGCCTTCGACAGGCGATTGGCCGGCACCGAAAACAGGGGAAGAGGAGGCAGTGGTGTGGCCTGCAGACACAGGTGGGCGATCCAGGCGTTCCTCCCACTTACTACGGTGCTTGGATGCCATGTGTCGGATCATGCTGGTGGTGGTGAGGTTTCTAGTGTTCATGCCTCGGCTCATTCTGGTGTGGCACAGGTTGCAAACTACAATTCTTTTGTCGTCCGCACTTTCCTTAAAAAAACGCCATACCGCGGAACACCTACCCTTTGGCAAGGTAGATTTACGCAAGGGGGTGCTCCGTGGAACATTTGCGGGCCGGTTTGGTGCGGTCCGCCTTCTTTCTGTAGCCACACCACTGCCTCTTCCAGCCTGTTGCGGTGCTGCAGATGGCTCACCCTCAGGACTGCTGTCATCGCTCGGCTCTACACCTTCCCAGGTGGGGTCAGTCACCTCATCGTCCACCAAGTCCTCCTCCACTTCCTCACTCTGATCATCCTCCTCAAGTCTTGATCCCACCACATACTCAGTCATTGACAACTGTATAACATTCTCCTCAACAAGGTCTTGAGACGGAAATAGTGGTTGATTTAATGGCAACTGTGTCTCATCATCATCATCATCATCATCCACTACTTCCTTTGACCTTAAATGCCGTTCACATCTGTCATCTTCTTGTGATTGGGTAGCCTCTAGAGGTTGTGAATCAGGGCACAAGATGTCATGTTCCTCTGCAAGCGTGCTTGGAGAGAGGGTCAAATGAAGGATTGGTGATGAGACGAGCTCATCACTATATCCCAGTGTGGGATCACTTCTTTGACCAGACCGTGTATGGTGGGAGGAAGGATGATCAGAGTGAGGATTATGTTGACCAGACTCTTGGCTACTGAGAGTGGACTTGGTGGAAGACAGGGTGGTGCTTAACCGACTGGAAGCAGTATCAGCTGTCATCCAACCGACCACCTGTTCGCACTGGTCGGACCTCGAGAGTGATGTCCTGCGACGCCCTGTGAAATCAGACATGAAGCTAGGTATGGTGGATGTCTTTCTTTCTTGTGCTCTGGCACCAGGCACAGTTTCTCCGCGTCCTGACCCGCGCCCTGAACTTTCAGGATCACGTCCACTTCCCCGTCCCTTTTTACCCGCCTTCTTCATCTTACACGATATATATGACTTTAATATATATGAGTTTGAAAACTTAACAGTATTTCTTACTATTCTGCAACTCTGCAGAGTACACAGAATAGGCTGCTAAACTGCGGTGACACACACTGAATGGAATAAGTGACTTTAATATTTGAGTTTGAAAAATTAACAGTATTTCTTACTATTCTGCAACTCTGCAGAGTACACAGAATAGGCTGCTAAACTGCGGTGACACACACTGAATGGAATATGTGACTTTAATATTTGAGTTTGAAAACTTAACAGTATTTCTTACTATTCTGCAACTCTGCAGAGTACACAGAATAGGCTGTTAAACGGCGTTGAAACACACTGAATGGAATATGTGACTTTAATATTTGAGTTTGAAAACTTAACAGTATTTCTTATAATTCTGGAACTGTACAGAGTACACAGAATAGGCTGTTAAACGGCGTTGAAACACACTGAATGGAATATGTGACTTTAATATTTGAGTTTGAAAACTTAACAGTATTTCTTATAATTCTGGAACTGTACAGAGTACACAGAATAGGCTGTTAAACGGCGGTGAAAGACACTGAATGGAATATGTGACTTTAATATTTGAGTTTGAAAACTTAACAGTATTTCTTACTATTCTGCAACTCTGCAGAGTACACAGAATAGGCTGTTAAACGGCGTTGAAACACACTGAATGGAATATGTGACTTTAATATTTGAGTTTGAAAACTTAACAGTATTTCTTATAATTCTGGAACTGTACAGAGTACACAGAATAGGCTGTTAAACGGCGTTGAAACACACTGAATGGAATATGTGACTTTAATATTTGAGTTTGAAAACTTAACAGTATTTCTTATAATTCTGGAACTGTACAGAGTACACAGAATAGGCTGTTAAACGGCGGTGAAAGACACTGAATGGAATATGTGACTTTAATATTTGAGTTTGAAAACTTAACAGTATTTCTTACTATTCTGCAACTCTGCAGAGTACACAGAATAGGCTGTTAAACGGCGTTGAAACACACTGAATGGAATATGTGACTTTAATATTTGAGTTTGAAAACTTAACAGTATTTCTTATAATTCTGGAACTGTACAGAGTACACAGAATAGGCTGTTAAACGGCGTTGAAACACACTGAATGGAATATGTGACTTTAATATTTGAGTTTGAAAACTTAACAGTATTTCTTATAATTCTGGAACTGTACAGAGTACACAGAATAGGCTGTTAAACGGCGGTGAAAGACACTGAATGGAATATGTGACTTTAATATTTGAGTTTGAAAAATTAACAGTATTTCTTACTATTCTGCAACTCTGCAGAGTACACAGAATAGGCTGCTAAACTGCGGTGACACACACTGAATGGAATATGTGACTTTAATATTTGAGTTTGAAAACTTAACAGTATTTCTTACTATTCTGCAACTCTGCAGAGTACACAGAATAGGCTGTTAAACGGCGTTGAAACACACTGAATGGAATATGTGACTTTAATATTTGAGTTTGAAAACTTAACAGTATTTCTTATAATTCTGGAACTGTACAGAGTACACAGAATAGGCTGTTAAACGGCGGTGAAAGACACTGAATGGAATATGTGACTTTAATATTTGAGTTTGAAAACTTAACAGTATTTCTTATAATTCTGGAACTGTACAGAGTACACAGAATAGGCTGTTAAACGGCGGTGAAAGACACTGAATGGAATATGTGACTTTAATATTTGAGTTTGAAAACTTAACAGTATTTCTTATAATTCTGGAACTGTACAGAGTACACAGAATAGGCTGTTAAACGGCGGTGAAAGACACTGAATGGAATATGTGACTTTAATATTTGAGTTTGAAAACTTAACAGTATTTCTTATAATTCTGGAACTGTACAGAGTACACAGAATAGGCTGTTAAACGGCGGTGAAAGACACTGAATGGAATATGTGACTTTAATATTTGAGTTTGAAAACTTAACAGTATTTCTTATAATTCTGGAACTGTACAGAGTACACAGAATAGGCTGTTAAACGGCGGTGAAAGACACTGAATGGAATATGTGACTTTAATATTTGAGTTTGAAAACTTAACAGTATTTCTTATAATTCTGCAACTCTGCAGAGTACACAGAATAGGCTGTTAAACGGCGGTGAAAGACACTGAATGGAATATGTGACTTTGATATTTTAGTTTGAAGACTTAACAGTATTTCTTCCTATTCTGCAACTCTGCACAGTACACAGAATGTGCTGCTACACTGCGGCGAAGCACACTGAATGGAATATGTGACTTTGATATTTTAGTTTGAAGACTTAACAGTATTTCTTCCTATTCTGCAACTCTGCACAGTACACAGAATGTGCTGCTAAACTGCGGCGAAGCACACTGAATGGAATATGTGACTTTGATATTTTAGTTTGAAGACTTAACAGTATTTCTTCCTATTCTGCAACTCTGCACAGTACACAGAATGTGCTGCTACACTGCGGCGAAGCACACTGAATGGAATATGTGACTTTGATATTTTAGTTTGAAGACTTAACAGTATTTCTTCCTATTCTGCAACTCTGCACAGTACACAGAATGTGCTGCTACACTGCGGCGAAGCACACTGAATGGAATATGTGACTTTGATATTTTAGTTTGAAGACTTAACAGTATTTCTTCCTATTCTGCAACTCTGCACAGTACACAGAATGTGCTGCTAAACTGCGGCGAAGCACACTGAATGGAATATGTGACTTTGATATTTGAGTTTGAAGACTTAACAGTATTTCTTCCTATTCTGCAACTCTGCACAGTACACAGAATGTGCTGCTAAACTGCGGCGAAGCACACTGAATGGAATATGTGACTTTGATATTTTAGTTTGAAGACTTAACAGTATTTCTTCCTATTCTGCAACTCTGCACAGTACACAGAATGTGCTGCTAAACTGCGGCGAAGCACACTGAATGGAATATGTGACTTTGATATTTTAGTTTGAAGACTTAACAGTATTTCTTCCTATTCTGCAACTCTGCACAGTACTCAGAATGTGCTGCTAAACTGCGGCGACGCACACTGAATGGAATACGTGACTTTGATATTTTAGTTTGAAGACTTAACAGAATGTGCTCTAATCTGCAACTTTGCACACTAAACAGAATGTGCTCTAATCTGCAACTTTGCACACTAAACAGAATGTGCTCTAATCTGCAACTTTGCACACTAAACAGAATGTGCTCTAATCTGCAACTGTGCACACTAAACAGAATGTGCTCTAATCTGCAACTTTGCACACTAAACAGAATATATATATTTTTTTTTTTTTTTTTTTGTTTTTTTCCCCCCACACCAAATAACCTGCTGCCCCCACACACAGTAGTCCTAAAAAGGACTTTTGGTTCTTTTTTTTTCACAATTTTTGTTTTTTTCCTCCCTACACTGCCTTTCCCTTCCTATCCTCAGCTCTCCCTGGCTCAGACTGAGCCGAACTCGATGGTCAGGTGCTATACAGCACCTGACCACGGGTTCTGGCCAGCCAATCAGTGTAATGCCAGCAGCCAACATGGCTGCTGGCATTACACCGATGTCAGAGCCTCCCTGCACGTTTATTGGCTGCGCAGCAGCCGCAAAACGTGCGGGGAGGAGACCCGAACATGGCGGGCGAGCACATGCGGTACTCGTACGAGTACCGCCATGTGCCGAGCAGAGCGATGCTCGAGCCGATCCGAGCATCGGCCGAGCATGCTCGCTCAACACTAGTGCTGGTGAAATAGATTATGTGCTTAGACAAAGTGCCCCAGGGGAGATGAGCTTTGATATGTAATGACTAAGGTATCTGTAGGTAGACACGGTTGCAGACTCTCATTTACTGTGCCTATATATTTTGTACTAAGTGGTCAAACTAGTGCAGTTCTGGAACAAACCAGATGTTCCATAGGAGGGATTACTATGTCTTATTAATTTAATTCTATGAATGTTATGGAAGTCTCCAACGCACAGCAAAAGAATACATGTATTCTTTGAACTGGGCTGCATTTCCCTTTGGGCAAAATAGGTAACTGCCTAGACCAAAACATTTTAAGAGGCATCACATCTATGTGGACAGTGTAATCCTAATATCTATGCATTAGACACCTGCTTCTGCTTTATGATGTATTGTTAATTTACTGATTATATTTCCCTTTTCCAGTGGTGTAAAAAGTCATGGCAGGGCCCCCATCACAAAAATATTTTCTTACAGGCATAACTAGAATGTATTGAACCCAGGGCTGGTGCAAGGATTTTTGCCACCGTAGGCAAAACCTAATTTTGCCATCCCTTGGCTCCGCCCTTGGTGTCCTACCCCCTTTATGCCCCTCCCTGTATGTGTCAGTGTGTTTGTGTGTTCCGTATATGTGTGTAAATGTCAGTTTGTGTGTGTGTTCTCTATATGTGTATGTGTATGTCAGTGTGTGTTCCCTATATGTATATGTGTGTCAGTTTGTGTGAGTCTCTGTAAGGATATCAGTGTGTAAGTATGTGTGTGCTTCTCTATATGCATATCAGTGTGTCAGAGTGTATGTTTTCTATATGTGACTCTCCCCCCTTTGAATCTCTCCCCCTCTTGACTGTTGATCCCCCCTTTGACTGTTGATCCCCCCTTTGACTCTCTCTCTCTCCCCCATCTGACTCTTGATCCCCCATTTGACTCTCTCTCTTCCCCATTTGACTCTTGATCCCCTCTTAACTGTTATTCCCCCCTTTGACACTTTCTTCCCCGGTCTGACTCTTTATCCCCTCTTGACCCCCCTTCCACTTACTCTTCCCGGTGCACATCTCTCTCTCTCCCAGTGAGTATGTTTAAGTGGTCTCCCTTGGCTGGCAATTTTTTTAATGCAGCACAGAGATGCCTGTTTCTCTCTCCCCCTCCACTCCTTCAATCCTGGTCCAGGACTGAAGGAGCGGAGAGGGAGAGAGAAACGGGTATCGCTATGCTACATTAAAAAAATAGCCAGCCAAGGGAGAGCACGGAAACATATTTTTTTAAATTGAGCAGTAAGTGATGAGCTGGGGCGGGGGTGTGTGTGCTCTGATGCACCCCCAGAGAATGTGCATCCTAGGCCTGCGCCTACCTTGCCTTAGGTGGCGCCGGCCCTGATTGAACCCTGGAGTAGGTGGTGTTCCATGAATGCTAAGCACTGGCACAACTGCATCCTATGCACTCTGTGCAGTTACAGTCCCATTCTTTACTGATAGCTATTTAAACCATGGATGCTAGTGAGACATCTAAAGTAAAGCAATGAATTTCTCTAGCAACCAAGGGGTTAATAACTGCTTGTGTATATATAATGCCAGGCAATAGTGAATGGGCTGGAGACGGGGTCATGTGGGGAATGTGGGTGGGGTTATGGGTGTGGCCCTTTAACTGATTATAAAAAAAGTTAAAGGAATTTTTAACTTAGAATGGTATTTGAGGAGAAGGGCTGTTATAGAAAAAAAACAGTGTGGTAGGTAGCTAGGTAGGGCATATAGCTAATGGGTAAATATTAGTGATGAGCGAGCACCCCAATGCTCGGGTGTTCGGGTGCTCTGACCGAGCACCCCCTGAGGCTCGAGTGCTCGGCCGAGCACCCGAGCCCCATTGAAGTCAATGGGAGGACTCGAGCATTACACCAGGCACCCCCTGCTCTGATGAGGGGAGGGTGCCTGGTCCATAGGAAAAGGGCAGAAAAGGATGGAAACACCACAGAAATGGTTCAGGGACAGCATAGGGAGGATGTCTGGATGCATCTTGGACTCCAACATCGCTGCTGGGAACAATCTTTCGCCCGTAGTATGCCATTTTTACAGACTGACCGTAAAACACACAAAAAGGCAGATAAAAACGACTTTAGGCGAAAAATTGTTACCAAACAGTATTTTCTGTATATTTACTTGTATATCATCTGCAAATTCTCCCAAAAATTTCCTCGATTTTTCTGAACTGAGGCCATGATTAAGAGGGAAACGTGCGCAGAGGCAAATTCTCCCAAAAAGTTCCTTGATTTTCTGAACTGAGGCCATGATTAAGAGGGAAACGTGCGCAGAGGCAAATTCTCCCAAAAATTTCCTTGATTTTCTGAACTGAGGCCATGATTAAGAGGGAAACGTGCGCAGAGGAAAATTCTCCCAAAAATTTCCTTGATTTTATTGAACTGAGGCCATGATTAAGAGGGAAACGTGCGCTGAGCTGACCATCTAAAACATTATGGGTGAGGGTCTGCTGCAGAGCTGACCACCCTAAACATTATATGCGAAGGCCCGCTAGTGAGCTGACGCTATAAAACATTATATGCGAAGGCCCGCTAGTGAGCTGACGCTATAAAACATTATATGCGAAGGCCCGCTGGTGAGCTGACGCTATAAAACATTATATGAGAGGGCCCGCTAGAGAGCTGACCCAATAAAACATTATATGAGAAGGCCCGCTGGTGAGCTGACCTATATAAAAATTGTCAAACAGGGCCCGCTGGTGAGCTGGCCCTATATAAAAATTATATCACAGGGCCCGCTGGTGAGCTGGCCCTATATAAAAATTATAGCACAGGGCATATGGAAGAGGAGGAGGAGGATGAGAAGATTAAGAGTCAACCATATACCCGTTTTTTGGGTGGAAGGGGTGAATGGGAATACAGAGTATTCCCATCATTGTAAATAACATATATAAAGTGAGTTTATGTTCCCCCGGGGCTTTCCTCCAGTGGAGTGGAGAAGTCAGGGGAAATCCAGGCCTTGTTCATTTTTATAAGTGTCAACCTATCAGCATTGTCGGTGGAAAGGCGGATACGCTTATCTGTTATGATGCCACCAGCAGCACTAAATACACGCTCAGACAGAACGCTGGTGGCAGGGCAGGCCAGCACCTCCAAGGCGTAGAGTGCCAGTTCATACCACGTGTCCAGCTTGGACACCCAGTAGTTGTAAGGCACAGAGGGATCATTGAGGACGCTGACACGGTCTGCTACGTACTCCTTCACCATCTTCCAAAACTTTTCCCTCCTTGTGACACTAGGCTGCGCATCAGGGTGAGGGTGCTGGCGGGGTGTCATGAAGGTGTCCCACGCCTTGGAGAGTGTTGCCCTGCCTTTGTCGGAACTGCTGTGTGCTCCCCTTTTCTCCCCTTCTCTGTTGGCCAAGGTAGCACGTACTCTGCCGCCAGCGATGTCAGATGGAAAATTTTGGAGCAATTTTTCAACAAGAACCTTCTGGTATTGCACCATTTTGCTTGTCCTCTCCACCGGAGGAATGAGAGATGAGAAATTCTCTTTGTAGCGGGGGTCCAGAAGGGTGAACACCCAGTAATCCGTGTTGTCTAAAATGCGTACAACGCGTGGGTCACGGGAAAGGCAGCCTAACATAAAGTCAGCCATGTGTGCCAGAGTACCAACAGTCAAGATTTCGCTGTCCTGTCCAGGAGGATGACTCTCAATATCCTCATCCTCTTCCTCCTCTTCTGCCCACCCACGCTGAAGAGATGGAACTAAAGTTCCATGGCTACCCTCTGTAGCGGAGGCAACCGTGTCTTCCTCCTCCTCCTCCTCCTCCGCCTCCTCCAATTGTCGCTGAGAAGACGAAGTGAGGGTGCTCTGGCTATCACCTTGTGTAAGCTCTTCCTCCCCCATTTCCACCTCTTCCACATGCAAAGCGTCGGTTTTAATTGTGAGCAGCGAGCGTTTCAGTAGACACAGAAGTGGGATGGTTACACTGATAATAGCGTTATCGCCGCTCACCATCTGTGTCGATTCCTCAAAATTGCGTAAAACCTTGCAGAGGTCTGACATCCATTCCCACTCCTCACTTCTGATTACAGGAAGTTGAACGGAGAGGCGACGACCGTGTAACAGCTGGTACTCCAGTACTGCCCTCTGCTGCTCACAAAGCCGGGCCAACATGTGGAAGGTGGAGTTCCAGCGCGTGCTCACGTCACACAGCAGCCGGTGAGCTGGCAATTGTAAGCGCTGCTGCAGCTTCAACAGGCCGGCCGAAGCTGTAGATGACTTACGGAAATGTGCACACACGCAGCGCACCTTGGTCAAGAGATCATGCAAATTGGGGTAGGTTTTTAGAAATCGCTCAACCACTAAATTAAATACATGCGCTAGGCATGGTACGTGTGTGAGCTTGCCGAGCTCCAAAGCCGCCACCAAGTTACGCCCATTATCACACACAACCATGCCTGGTTGCAGGTTGAGTGGCGAGAGCCACTGCTCGGTCTGGTGACTAATCCCCTGCAACAGCTCTGAGGCCGTGTGCTGTTTGTCCCCAAGGCAGATCAGCTTCAGCACAGCCTGTTGATGCTTCCCCACTGCAGTGCTACACTGCTTCCAGCTACCGGCTGATGGGTGAGTGGCGCTGCGCGCAGAGAATTCGTAGGTGGAAACGGAGGAGGAGGAGCCAATAACGTAGGTGCTGGCGGAAACCCTGATGGAGGTAGGGCCCGCAATCATCGGCGTGGGTAGCACCTGTGCCATCCCAGGGTCCGAGTCGCTCCCAGCCTCCACGACATTCACCCAGTGTGCCGTCAGGGAAATGTAGCGTCCCTGGCCACAAGCACTTGTCCATGTGTCAGTCGTTAAGTGGACCTTCCCAGTAACTGCGTTGGTCAGGGCACGGGTGATGTTACGGGACACATGGTGGTGTAATGCGGGGATGGCACACCGGGAAAAGTAGTGGCGGCTGGGGACCGCGTACCGAGGGACAGCTGCTGCCATCAGGCTGCGGAAGGACTCAGTGTCCACAAGCCTAAATGGCAGCATTTCGATGGCCAGTAATTTGGAAAGGTGTGAGGTTAGTGCTATGGCCTGTGGGTGGGTGGCTGGGTATTTTCTCTTGCGCTCAAATGCCTGGGGTAACGACATTTGGACGCTGCGCTGGGACAGGGAAGTGGATGTGGTCGCTGATGGTGCTTCAGATGGTACAGGTGCAGGGCGGGAGGTATGCGGGCCTGGGCCTTCGACAGGCGATTGGCCGGCACCGAAAACAGGGGAAGAGGAGGCAGTGGTGTGGCCTGCAGACACAGATGGGCGATCCAGGCGTTCCTCCCACTTACTACGGTGCTTCGATGCCATGTGTCGGATCATGCTGGTGGTGGTGAGGTTTCTAGTGTTCATGCCTCGGCTCATTCTGGTGTGGCACAGGTTGCAAACTACAATTCTTTTGTCGTCCGCACTTTCCTTAAAAAAACGCCATACCGCGGAACACCTACCCTTTGGTAAGGTAGATTTACGCAAGGGGGTGCTCCGTGGAACATTTGCGGGCCGGTTTGGTGCGGTCCGCCTTCTTTCTGTAGCCACACCACTGCCTCTTCCAGCCTGTTGCGGTGCTGCAGATGGCTCACCCTCAGGACTGCTGTCATCGCTCGGCTCTACACCTTCCCAGGTGGGGTCAGTCACCTCATCGTCCACCAAGTCCTCCTCCACTTCCTCACTCTGATCATCCTCCTCATGTCTTGATCCCACCACATACTCAGTCATTGACAACTGTATAACATTCTCCTCAACAAGGTCTTGAGACGGAAATAGTGGTTGATTTAATGGCAACTGTGTCTCATCATCATCATCATCATCCACTACTTCCTTTGACCTTAAATGCCGTTCACATCTGTCATCTTCTTGTGATTGGGTACCCTCTAGAGGTTGTGAATCAGGGCACAAGATTTCATGTTCCTCTGCAAGCGTGCTTGGAGAGAGGGTCAAATGAAGGATTGGTGATGAGACGAGCTCCTCACTATATCCCAGTGTGGGATCACTTCTTTGACCAGACCGTGTATGGTGGGAGGAAGGATGATCAGGGTGAGGATTATGTTGACCAGACTCTTGGCTACTGAGAGTGGACTTGGTGGAAGACAGGGTGGTGCTTAACCGACTGGAAGCAGTATCAGCTGTCATCCAACCGACCACCTGTTCGCAGTAGTCGGACCTCGAGAGTGATGTCCTGCGACGCCCTGTAAAATTAGACATGAAGCTAGGTATGGTGGATGTCTTTCTTTCTTGTGCTCTGGCACCAGGCACAGTTTCTCCACGTCCTGACCCGCGCCCTGAACTATCAGGATCACGTCCACTTCCCCGTCCCTTTTTACCCGCCTTCTTCATCTTACACGGAATATGTGACTTTAATATTGAGTTTGAAAACTTAACAGTATTTCTTCGTATTCTGCAACTGTGCAGAGTACACAGAATAGGCTGCTAAACTGCGGTGACGAACACAGAATGGAATATGTGACTTTAATATTTGAGTTTGAAAACTTAACAGTATTTCTTCCTATTCTGCAACTGTGCAGAGTACACAGAATAGGCTGCTAAACTGCGGTGACGAACACAGAATGGAATATGTGACTTTAATATTTGAGTTTGAAAACTTAACAGTATTTCTTCCTATTCTGCAACTGTGCAGAGTACACAGAATAGGCTGCTAAACTGCGGTGACACACACTGAATGGAATATGTGACTTTAATATTTGAGTTTGAAAACTTAACAGTATTTCTTCCTATTCTGCAACTGTGCAGAGTACACGGAATAGGCTGCTAAACTGCGGTGACGAACACAGAATGGAATATGTGACTTTAATATTTGAGTTTGAAAACTTAACAGTATTTCTTCCTATTCTGCAACTGTGCAGAGTACACAGAATAGGCTGCTAAACTGCGGTGACACACACTGAATGGAATATGTGACTTTAATATTTGAGTTTGAAAACTTAACAGTATTTCTTCCTATTCTGCAACTGTGCAGAGTACACAGAATAGGCTGCTAAACTGCGGTGACGAACACAGAATGGAATATGTGACTTTAATATTTGAGTTTGAAAACTTAACAGTATTTCTTCCTATTCTGCAACTGTGCAGAGTACACAGAATAGGCTGCTAAACTGCGGTGACGAACACAGAATGGAATATGTGACTTTAATATTTGAGTTTGAAAACTTAACAGTATTTCTTCCTATTCTGCAACTGTGCAGAGTACACAGAATAGGCTGCTAAACTGCGGTGACATACACTGAATGGAATATGTGACTTTAATATTTGAGTTTGAAAACTTAACAGTATTTCTTCCTATTCTGCAACTGTGCAGAGTACACAGAATAGGCTGCTAAACTGCGGTGACGAACACAGAATGGAATATGTGACTTTAATATTTGAGTTTGAAAACTTAACAGTATTTCTTCCTATTCTGCAACTGTGCAGAGTACACAGAATAGGCTGCTAAACTGCGGTGACACACACTGAATGGAATATGTGACTTTAATATTTGAGTTTGAAAACTTAACAGTATTTCTTCCTATTCTGCAACTGTGCAGAGTACACAGAATAGGCTGCTAAACTGCGGTGACGAACACAGAATGGAATATGTGACTTTAATATTTGAGTTTGAAAACTTAACAGTATTTCTTCCTATTCTGCAACTGTGCAGAGTACACAGAATAGGCTGCTAAACTGCGGTGACGAACACAGAATGGAATTTGTGACTTTAATATTTGAGTTTGAAAACTTAACAGTATTTCTTCCTATTCTGCAACTGTGCAGAGTACACAGAATAGGCTGCTAAACTGCGGTGACGAACACAGAATGGAATATGTGACTTTAATATTTGAGTTTGAAAACTTAACAGTATTTCTTCCTATTCTGCAACTGTGCAGAGTACACAGAATAGGCTGCTAAACTGCGGTGACACACACTGAATGGAATATGTGACTTTGATATTTGAGTTTGAAAACTTAACAGTATTTCTTCCTATTCTGCAACTGTGCAGAGTACACAGAATAGGCTGCTAAACTGCGGTGACACACACTGAATGGAATATGTGACTTTAATATTTGAGTTTGAAAACTTAACAGTATTTCTTCCTATTCTGCAACTGTGCAGAGTACACAGAATAGGCTGCTAAACTGCGGTGACACACACTGAATGGAAAATGTGACTTTAATATTTGAGTTTGTAAATTAAACAGTATTTCTTCCTATTCTGCAACTGTGCAGAGTACACAGAATAGGCTGCTAAACTGTGGTGACACACACTGAATGGAATATGTGACTTTAATATTTGAGTTTGAAAACTTAACAGTATTTCTTCCTATTCTGCAACTGTGCAGAGTACACAGAATAGGCTGCTAAACCGCGGTGACACACACTGAATGGAATATGTGACTTTAATATTTGAGTTTGTAAATTAAACAGTATTTCTTCCTATTCTGCAACTGTGCAGAGTACACAGAATAGGCTGCTAAACTGTGGTGACACACACTGAATGGAATATGTGACTTTAATATTTGAGTTTGAAAACTTAACAGTATTTCTTCCTATTCTGCAACTGTGCAGAGTACACAGAATAGGCTGCTAAACTGCGGTGACACACACTGAATGGAATATGTGACTTTAATATTTGAGTTTGTAAATTAAACAGTATTTCTTCCTATTCTGCAACTGTGCAGAGTACACAGAATAGGCTGCTAAACTGTGGTGACACACACTGAATGGAATATGTGACTTTAATATTTGAGTTTGAAAACTTAACAGTATTTCTTCCTATTCTGCAACTGTGCAGAGTACACAGAATAGGCTGCTAAACTGCGGTGACACACACTGAATGGAATATGTGACTTTAATATTTGAGTTTGAAGACTTAACAGTATTTCTTCCTATTCTGCAACTCTGCACAGTACACAGAATGTGCTGCTACACTGCGGCGAAGCACACTGAATGGAATATGTGACTTTGATATTTTAGTTTGAAGACTTAACAGTATTTCTTCCTATTCTGCAACTCTGCACAGTACACAGAATGTGCTGCTAAACTGCGGCGAAGCACACTGAATGGAATATGTGACTTTGATATTTTAGTTTGAAGACTTAACAGTATTTCTTCCTATTCTGCAACTGTGCAGAGTACACAGAATAGGCTGCTAAACTGCGGTGACACACACTGAATGGAATATGTGACTTTAATATTTGAGTTTGAAAACTTAACAGTATTTCTTCCTATTCTGCAACTGTGCAGAGTACACAGAATAGGCTGCTAAACTGCGGTGACACACACTGAATGGAAAATGTGACTTTAATATTTGAGTTTGTAAATTAAACAGTATTTCTTCCTATTCTGCAACTGTGCAGAGTACACAGAATAGGCTGCTAAACTGTGGTGACACACACTGAATGGAATATGTGACTTTAATATTTGAGTTTGAAAACTTAACAGTATTTCTTCCTATTCTGCAACTGTGCAGAGTACACAGAATAGGCTGCTAAACTGCGGTGACACACACTGAATGGAATATGTGACTTTAATATTTGAGTTTGTAAATTAAACAGTATTTCTTCCTATTCTGCAACTGTGCAGAGTACACAGAATAGACTGCTAAACTGTGGTGACACACACTGAATGGAATATGTGACTTTAATATTTGAGTTTGAAAACTTAACAGTATTTCTTCCTATTCTGCAACTGTGCAGAGTACACAGAATAGGCTGCTAAACTGCGGTGACACACACTGAATGGAATATGTGACTTTAATATTTGAGTTTGTAAATTAAACAGTATTTCTTCCTATTCTGCAACTGTGCAGAGTACACAGAATAGGCTGCTAAACTGTGGTGACACACACTGAATGGAATATGTGACTTTAATATTTGAGTTTGAAAACTTAACAGTATTTCTTCCTATTCTGCAACTGTGCAGAGTACACAGAATAGGCTGCTAAACTGCGGTGACACACACTGAATGGAATATGTGACTTTAATATTTGAGTTTGAAAACTTAACAGTATTTCTTCCTATTCTGCAACTGTGCAGAGTACACAGAATAGGCTGCTAAACTGCGGTGACACACACTGAATGGAATATGTGACTTTGATATTTTAGTTTGAAGACTTAACAGTATTTCTTCCTATTCTGCAACTCTGCACAGTACACAGAATGTGCTGCTACACTGCGGCGAAGCACACTGAATGGAATATGTGACTTTGATATTTTAGTTTGAAGACTTAACAGTATTTCTTCCTATTCTGCAACTCTGCACAGTACACAGAATGTGCTGCTACACTGCGGCGAAGCACACTGAATGGAATATGTGACTTTAATATTTGAGTTTGAAAACTTAACAGTATTTCTTCCTATTCTGCAACTGTGCAGAGTACACAGAATAGGCTGCTAAACTGCGGTGACGAACACAGAATGGAATATGTGACTTTAATATTTGAGTTTGAAAACTTAACAGTATTTCTTCCTATTCTGCAACTGTGCAGAGTACACAGAATAGGCTGCTAAACTGCGGTGACGAACACAGAATGGAATTTGTGACTTTAATATTTGAGTTTGAAAACTTAACAGTATTTCTTCCTATTCTGCAACTGTGCAGAGTACACAGAATAGGCTGCTAAACTGCGGTGACGAACACAGAATGGAATATGTGACTTTAATATTTGAGTTTGAAAACTTAACAGTATTTCTTCCTATTCTGCAACTGTGCAGAGTACACAGAATAGGCTGCTAAACTGCGGTGACACACACTGAATGGAATATGTGACTTTGATATTTGAGTTTGAAAACTTAACAGTATTTCTTCCTATTCTGCAACTGTGCAGAGTACACAGAATAGGCTGCTAAACTGCGGTGACACACACTGAATGGAATATGTGACTTTAATATTTGAGTTTGAAAACTTAACAGTATTTCTTCCTATTCTGCAACTGTGCAGAGTACACAGAATAGGCTGCTAAACTGCGGTGACACACACTGAATGGAAAATGTGACTTTAATATTTGAGTTTGTAAATTAAACAGTATTTCTTCCTATTCTGCAACTGTGCAGAGTACACAGAATAGGCTGCTAAACTGTGGTGACACACACTGAATGGAATATGTGACTTTAATATTTGAGTTTGAAAACTTAACAGTATTTCTTCCTATTCTGCAACTGTGCAGAGTACACAGAATAGGCTGCTAAACCGCGGTGACACACACTGAATGGAATATGTGACTTTAATATTTGAGTTTGTAAATTAAACAGTATTTCTTCCTATTCTGCAACTGTGCAGAGTACACAGAATAGGCTGCTAAACTGTGGTGACACACACTGAATGGAATATGTGACTTTAATATTTGAGTTTGAAAACTTAACAGTATTTCTTCCTATTCTGCAACTGTGCAGAGTACACAGAATAGGCTGCTAAACTGCGGTGACACACACTGAATGGAATATGTGACTTTAATATTTGAGTTTGTAAATTAAACAGTATTTCTTCCTATTCTGCAACTGTGCAGAGTACACAGAATAGGCTGCTAAACTGTGGTGACACACACTGAATGGAATATGTGACTTTAATATTTGAGTTTGAAAACTTAACAGTATTTCTTCCTATTCTGCAACTGTGCAGAGTACACAGAATAGGCTGCTAAACTGCGGTGACACACACTGAATGGAATATGTGACTTTAATATTTGAGTTTGAAGACTTAACAGTATTTCTTCCTATTCTGCAACTCTGCACAGTACACAGAATGTGCTGCTACACTGCGGCGAAGCACACTGAATGGAATATGTGACTTTGATATTTTAGTTTGAAGACTTAACAGTATTTCTTCCTATTCTGCAACTCTGCACAGTACACAGAATGTGCTGCTAAACTGCGGCGAAGCACACTGAATGGAATATGTGACTTTGATATTTTAGTTTGAAGACTTAACAGTATTTCTTCCTATTCTGCAACTGTGCAGAGTACACAGAATAGGCTGCTAAACTGCGGTGACACACACTGAATGGAATATGTGACTTTAATATTTGAGTTTGAAAACTTAACAGTATTTCTTCCTATTCTGCAACTGTGCAGAGTACACAGAATAGGCTGCTAAACTGCGGTGACACACACTGAATGGAAAATGTGACTTTAATATTTGAGTTTGTAAATTAAACAGTATTTCTTCCTATTCTGCAACTGTGCAGAGTACACAGAATAGGCTGCTAAACTGTGGTGACACACACTGAATGGAATATGTGACTTTAATATTTGAGTTTGAAAACTTAACAGTATTTCTTCCTATTCTGCAACTGTGCAGAGTACACAGAATAGGCTGCTAAACTGCGGTGACACACACTGAATGGAATATGTGACTTTAATATTTGAGTTTGTAAATTAAACAGTATTTCTTCCTATTCTGCAACTGTGCAGAGTACACAGAATAGACTGCTAAACTGTGGTGACACACACTGAATGGAATATGTGACTTTAATATTTGAGTTTGAAAACTTAACAGTATTTCTTCCTATTCTGCAACTGTGCAGAGTACACAGAATAGGCTGCTAAACTGCGGTGACACACACTGAATGGAATATGTGACTTTAATATTTGAGTTTGTAAATTAAACAGTATTTCTTCCTATTCTGCAACTGTGCAGAGTACACAGAATAGGCTGCTAAACTGTGGTGACACACACTGAATGGAATATGTGACTTTAATATTTGAGTTTGAAAACTTAACAGTATTTCTTCCTATTCTGCAACTGTGCAGAGTACACAGAATAGGCTGCTAAACTGCGGTGACACACACTGAATGGAATATGTGACTTTAATATTTGAGTTTGAAAACTTAACAGTATTTCTTCCTATTCTGCAACTGTGCAGAGTACACAGAATAGGCTGCTAAACTGCGGTGACACACACTGAATGGAATATGTGACTTTGATATTTTAGTTTGAAGACTTAACAGTATTTCTTCCTATTCTGCAACTCTGCACAGTACACAGAATGTGCTGCTACACTGCGGCGAAGCACACTGAATGGAATATGTGACTTTGATATTTTAGTTTGAAGACTTAACAGTATTTCTTCCTATTCTGCAACTCTGCACAGTACACAGAATGTGCTGCTACACTGCGGCGAAGCACACTGAATGGAATATGTGACTTTGATATTTTAGTTTGAAGACTTAACAGTATTTCTTCCTATTCTGCAACTCTGCACAGTACACAGAATGTGCTGCTAAACTGCGGCGAAGCACACTGAATGGAATATGTGACTTTGATATTTTAGTTTGAAGACTTAACAGTATTTCTTCCTATTCTGCAACTCTGCACAGTACACAGAATGTGCTGCTAAACTGCGGCGAAGCACACTGAATGGAATATGTGACTTTGATATTTTAGTTTGAAGACTTAACAGTATTTCTTCCTATTCTGCAACTCTGCACAGTACACAGAATGTGCTGCTAAACTGCGGCGAAGCACACTGAATGGAATATGTGACTTTGATATTTTAGTTTGAAGACTTAACAGTATTTCTTCCTATTCTGCAACTCTGCACAGTACACAGAATGTGCTGCTAAACTGCGGCGAAGCACACTGAATGGAATATGTGACTTTGATATTTTAGTTTGAAGACTTAACAGAATGTGCTCTAATCTGCAACTTTGCACACTAAACAGAATGTGCTCTAATCTGCAACTTTGCACACTAAACAGAATGTGCTCTAATCTGCAACTGTGCACACTAAACAGAATGTGCTCTAATCTGCAACTTTGCACACTAAACAGAATATATATATTTTTTTTTTTTTTCCCCCCCACACAAAATAACCTGCTGCCCCCACACACAGTAGTCCTAAAAAGGACTTTTGGTTCTTTTTTTTCACAATTTTGCTTTTTTTCCTCCCTACACTGACTTTCCCTTCCTATCCTCAGCTCTCCCTGGCTAAGACTGAGCCGAACTCGCTGGTCAGGTGCTATACAGCACCCGACCACGGGTTCTGGCCAGCCAATCAGTGTAATGCCAGCAGCCAACATGGCTGCTGGCATTACACCGATGTCAGAGCCTCCCTGCACGTTTATTGGCTGCGCAGCAGCCGCAAAACGTGCGGGGAGGAGACCCGAACATGGCGGGCGAGCACATGCGGTACTCGTACGAGTACCGCCATGTGCCGAGCAGAGCGATGCTCGAGCCGATCCGAGCATCGGCCGAGCATGCTCGCTCAACACTAGTAAATATATGTGGATGATAAAATGGTACAAGGAAGTTGAATAAATTAAAACTAAGTAGAAACACAAGTCATTTTACACAGACGTAATCAGAATAATCAATTTAAAATTGGATATATAGAATTGATAGCAAAAACGACAGCATATGATCAGTATATATAATCAATAACTATATCATACAATAATTAGAGTTAAAACAGGCAAAACTACTTTAAAATCAATGAAAAGTAATTTACATCAAACCTAAAGGCCTTAAAGCATTCAGTCTAATTATCCATCTTACATTGTAGCTGCCCCTACTGCCTCCTGTTTTACATGCCTTTACTCTCTCTCTAATTTAGTATTATACTTTAGTGAGTCTCCCTATAATGACTAATCTAGGAGTAGTCTCACCTTTTGTTATATTGTGTTTATGCTCCAGTACTCTATTCTTCAAACACAGACTAGTTTCCCTATATAAAATCTACAACATGGGCATAATGGCATAAACTACTTCTGTAAACTTAGATGTTATTAGATCACTCACCTTTAAATTGCATCCAGATATATTTAGGATATATTTAGGAAATCCCAATAAAGCATGTTTTCACATGTCTAAGAGCCACCACATTGACATGTGTAAGTAAAACATTATGTCTAGTTGTTTATCTTGTCTTCTTGAATATATGATGCATTATGGTTTTTCATCATATATGTCACTCAGTTGGGTGTAAATGTGGCTCAGCTAGCTCAGGTAGGAAAGAAGACCTACCAGGCTGACTCTCACTTTTTAGTCAAAAAGGGGTGTTTCATTTAACTCTTCCTTCTCCCTTCACACCCACATACCAAACAACTGCAGTTTCCTCTCTTACATCATCTGCCTATACTAGCTAGCATAAAAAAACAACTGCTTTCTCACTCTCTCCCGAGAACAAACTGGCACCATGCAGGACACTGACGCCCTTTTCTACTAACAGAGTGAGATACACTAGGAAAACTCTCCTCGTGGATAGAAATACCTTATTGTAATTAATTTAATGTAATGAAATGATAAAAAAATACTTTAAAACTGCACTTTTTGAAGATATTCTTGCACATGGCAGGATGTGATGTCTTTGCATGTCTCTTTTTTTGAGGCAAAATGATTTACCCAACCCTATTGATACAGCTGTTACTATCCTGCATTCTATGAATCACCTCTCCAATAAAATGCAGCACAATAAGTTTCTTAAATATGGCCACCAGAAGAAACTGTTATGTAAAAACCAACAGTTTAAACTGTAATAATTTTGGAAGATGCATCTCCCAGAAGTGGGAGTATCCTTGGTCTACTCAGCAGGAAAAATCTACATGTCTATTTATTTTAAAGGTTACTGCTGCTTTAAGGAGGTAAAACCCCCATTTAAATCAATTGGAATGTGAATTTCTCCTATATTTTGTAGATGATTTACCCCAGAACTGTTCCAATTTTCCTTACACCATCAGTCTCACAGTGTGTTTTATGTGGGAGAGAGGAATTATTTCTTTCTTCGCCAAAGAAAAGACTTTGGAGGGAGGAGGAAAAACCTCTAAAGGTTCTCCCCCACCCCCCACCTTATGGGAAATGTGATACATATTTACTTACTGCGGTGCACATTTACTGTTTGCATTCATGTGGCTTATGCACATTCTTAGAGTATATTATTTTAAAAGCAGAGCTTGCTTCAGTTACCTTACTATCAAATAAATGTTCATCTGTTTGTAGTCAGTTGTTGTAGGGGACCACAACTCCCATCATCCTAACCAGTCTCTGGCTGCTTAGGGTTGATGTTGGGAGCTGTAGTCTCCAAGAGATGGAGGTCAAAAATGGACGACCCCAAGTTTACAAGTAAAATACTGCCCTTGAAAAATATGTGCATGTCAACCACAATATGAAATTATTTTAATTTTACACCTGAATTCTCAAAATGCCCAAACTGTTTGTCATAATAATTATCCCATATCTAACCATCTTAACAACCTGTCAAAGAAGAAAAGCTGATCTTGCAAACTTATGTTGTAAACTGATCACATAAATGCCAGAGGCAGCTGTTCTAGTGACACACTCAACTTTGAATTAAACAAGAACATGGAGCAAAGGTAAATAATATCTTCTCTTTTCTCCTTTTAACCCTTTCAGTGTCAGAGGGTCACACAGCGCATTGTTAAACAATGCGTTGCATACCCCTTTTGCACTGAAAGGGTTGAACATGCTATTTGTTATTTATGCACCAATATTTACCATTTATACTGTAAAATATGAAGTGACATGTTCATGGGAGGAAAATGAAATCTGGTGTGCTTCACACATCTTAGCAGATTAAACATTATTATAGACACAAAAACAGAAATCACAGAGCACATAATTCATCAAGTTAAAGTATTAAAGCCCTGGAACAAACCAACTGCACTATAGGGTTGAAACGAAAATTCCATTTAAATCAATGAGAATTTTCATCTTCCTCGTGGTTTCATTGTGTTTTTTTTACAAATCTTGTATAGAATTATCCAATAGTTTCTTGTCTCAATTATTGTCATTGAGTTGCCTCATGGCCTCCTCTGTGTATTTTTCCACATGCCATATTACTATGTTGCCCCCCTTATTGGAGGGCTTCACAACCACATCATCCCATTTTTTAATGTCAGTCAATGCCTGATTTTCACTTTTTGTCTGATTCTTATTCCTTATTCTGTCGGACAACTGGAGTACATCTTTCATCATCATATTTACAAATGTTTGTACTGCAGGGCAAATGTTACTTGGTGGTATAAAAGTTGATTTTTTCCTAGGGCATCCAAAGATTTATATGTTAGAGTCTGCTTTCTCTGACCTTCAAATTGGGAATTGGTCTAGTTACGTACAGTGAAAAACTTGTCAAGTAATAGTTTGCGTCCAAATGTATACAGATCCACCATAGTTTTGAATGCATTAATCAAACTGGAAGATGAGAAAGGTAAGCCTCTCGATAATACATTCAAGTGGCCTGTGGATAATTCATGATCAGATAGATAGATTAATAATCTGACCATTGTCTAAAGTCTGGCCATTGCAATCTCTCCCCTTGCTTGTATGCCCATTTGTTTCAATCCCTTAACTCTCTTCTCACCCCTTCTTGTTAGTTTCTGGGGTTTCTGCTGTACCTGCCCCTTCTGCTTCCCCTTAAAAAATGAAAGGACAGTATGACCCTATTAGTTAGTGTTTTGTTATAAGATCAGTGGCCAGAATATGTTATATCTGTCTGGTGAACATTAGATTATTTTTAACTAACACACATTGTGTCTCAAGAGAGTCTTTAATAAGAGACTAGAGATTAGCCATATTGAAGATTTGTAATAACCACTTATGCATCAATGGTAAATCGCTGAAGTAGTAATAAACAACATTTTATAATTATATTGATTTGAAATTGCCTTGACAAGAGGAATATATGTTCGTTACTTGTGCTGATTGGAATAAGTTTTAATGTATAGGTTCAACCAAAACTCTTAATTTTAAAAAAGCTAACTTCAAATTGTTAAGGGCTTCAATGCAATACATAGACTGGGATATTTTATTTAAAGGCAAAAATACTGAGGAAAAATGGTCAGAATTCAAATTTAGGTTGCAGAAATGTACCCAACAGTATATACCAATGGGGAACAAATGCAAAAGAAGTAAGTCACAGCCAATGTGGTTAACTGCACATGTAAAGAAGGAAATGGCAAGGGAAAAAAACGCATTTAAATGATTTAAGTCTGAAGGAACTGAACAATCTTTCTTAAAATACAGGGAGTGCAACAAATATTGCAAAAGACAATTAGGGTAGCAAAAATAGATAATGAAACCTCGAATTGCAAGGGAAAGCAAGACTAATCCAAAAAAGTTTTTCAAATATATAAATAGGAAAAAACTTAAGAAGGAGTGCATTGGACCATTCAAAAATGAGATGGGTGAGTTGGTTAGTGAGGATAAGGAAAAAGCCGATGTTTTAAACACTTTCTTTGCATCAGTATATACAAGGGAGCAAGGAATGGTAGAGGAGCCTCCGCAAGTAACAAATAAAACAATACAATTAACAGATATTAGGTTAACGCAAGAAGATGTCATGGGAGGACTGAACAAAATTAAGACCGACAAAGCACCAGGTCCTGATGGTATACATCCAAGGGTTCTTCAGGAACTTAGTGCAGTGTTAGCAAAACCCCTATATTTACTCTTTAAAGATTCTATTACCACAGGCTCAGTGTCACAGGATTGGCGAAGAGCTAACATAGTGCTTCTATTTAAGAAGGGAACTAAAACAGAACCTGGGAATTATAGACCAGTGAGTTTGACCTCTGTAGTGGGAAAACTGTTAGAAGGGATAATAAGGGACTATATTAAGGATTACAACACAAAAAATAAAATCATTAGCACAAATCAACATGGTTTTATGAAGAATAGATCATGCCAAACTAATCTTTTCAGCTTCTATGAGGAAGTAAGCAGCAACCTTGACAATGGCAAGGCAGTAGATGTAGTATATCTAGACTTTGCAAAGTCATTTGATACAGTGCCACACAGAAGGCTGGTGTATAAAATAAGGAAATTGGGGCTAGGAGATAACCTTTGCAACTGGATACAAAACTGGCTGAAGGATAGGGAACAGTGTGTGGTTGTAAATGGAAAATTCTCCAGTACAGTTAAAGTGGAGAGTGGAGTACCTCAGGGTTCAGTCTTAGATCCGCTGCTTTTTAACATGTTTATAAATGACCTGGAAATAGATATAGAAAGCAAAATATCAATATTTGCAGATGATACTAAATTATGCAAAGTCATTAATTCAGAACAGGATATTTTCTCTCTATAGAGGGACTTACATACAATGTCAGATTGGGCAAACATGTGGAATATGAAGTTTAATGTGGGGAAGTGTAAAGTCATGCATTTGGGAGGAAACAATCCCAAGGCTACTTATAAACTTAATGGAATAATTTTAGGTGACTCATTGCTAGAAAAAGACCTGGGTATCCTTGTCAACTACAGACTTGGAAACAGTGACCAGTGTCAAACAGCAGTAGCAAAGGCAAACAAAGTCCTTTCTTGCATAAAAAGAGGTATCGAAGCAAGAGTGGATAACATTATTTTGCCATTATACAAATCATTGGTAAGACCTCACCTTGAGTATGCAGTGCAATTTTGGGCACCGGCTCTGAAAAAGGATATACTAGAACTAGAGAGGGTACAGCGGAGAGCAACAAAATTAATTAAGGGAATGGAGGACTTGACATATGAGGAACGACTAAAAAAACTTGGTTTATTTACTCTAGAGAAAAGATGACTAAGAGGAGATCTTATCACATTGTACAAGTATATGAGAGGTCAATACAAGGATCTCTGCGGTGAGCTATTTATTCCAAGGCCTGATCAGGTGACCAGGGGACAACCCTTGAGATTAGAGGAAAGAAGGTTTAAACTTCAGCAGAGGAAGGGTTTTTTTCGGGTAAGGTCTGTGAAATTGTGGAATTCATTGCGCAGGGTGGTAGTTATGGCAGATACAATGGATACATTTAAGAGAAGATTAGATTAATTTCTTTCAAAAGTAAACATACAGAGTTATACTGTTTATCAGTAGGCTGATCAGGAAGGTCTGATAAAGACTAATTTAATTGGTAGCAGGAAAGCTATAAAATTCTCAGTTCTGAGGTATGAGGCGAAGGTTGAACTTGATGGACTTGTGTCTTTTTTCAACCTAATTTACTATGTTACTATGTTACTAATAGTGGATATCTCACATTATGAGAGTAGATAAAAAGGCACTATTGAGTATTCAGAGATCTTGTAATCTATAGTGGTAAAGGTAAGACAGATAAGGTCCCGGTGGTAGGGATGGGCGAAAATGTTTCCCTCAAACTGAAATCTGCAAAAATTGGCACTTTTCGCTTGGTGAAAAATTTCCAGCGAAAACTGCCTTTTTTCTGCTTTTTCCCACCTTTTTTGCCTAGCTCATTGCATTGAAAACAAAGAGTAGAAAATGTTTTCTCCACCACATGAAAGTTTTCTACAGTCATATAAAAGACTATCAGGCTCTCATAGCATGCCATTCTGTGTTTGTGAGAGGAGAGAGCAGCATGTTTTTGAGCTAGGAAAGATAGGCAAATTTAAGGGGAATTGAAGCTTAGTTTTAGGGAGTCATTTAGGTAGGACATCTGTTCTCTGTAGTAATAGAGTCTGGGGCACAATGGGGAGATGAAGGGAGGAAGGAGGTTGGGAGGTAGACCCAGAATACTCCAAAATTTAGTGTGACTGACTGGCAAGACACAGGGAGCTGGAGTCCAAATTGCTTGCTGATTTTACTTTTATTGTCTCTGTGCTGGGGAAGTCTGGGGAAAGAAGTTGTTGATTTTATTTTTTAGTTATATATATTTTTGGGGGAATAGCTGTGATAAGATATGGTGGACAGCTTAAAAAATAATAATAAATAAAAAAATTAAATAAAAAACATAAATAATTGAACAAATAAATATATCAGACAGCTGACTGGGAGGAAAACTTGATAGACAGCAGACGACATTGAGAATTTTGTTGAGGATCAAGGCAAGACATCACACTCCATCAGTTGTGTACTGTAGAGAGTAAAAACACACACACAGTAGTTGAGTAATATCTAGCAAATGCACAAGCGGGAGGGGGAAAGGTGGAGGAAATGCAGGGGTGTGGGAGTAAAGTGTTAGTGCAAAACCTGACTGCAGCAATCATTGCTGCAGCATGTGCAATAAATGAAGATCCCTCTCCTCCTAGGGTGGATGCAGCTTGTCATGGTCCCACCAGTCACACCACGCCAGCCCCCATCACCATTACCATACACATCTGCCACATTGTAGTTTGTACTTTATTTTTTTTAATCACTTGACATCACCATGAATATGTGCCAGTGTCATTTAAGCAGGAAGTAAGTGTTGTGGGCAAAGGACAGATGCACTCTGCATGCTAACACATTTTTCAAGGTATATATTACTGTAGGACTCACAACTTCCAGCTACTTATTTCTCCACTACAGCTCTTAGAAGAAATAATACTGCTGGGAAATGTTGCACCATATTAAACATAGGAAAAAAATGTGTTGGAATTTGAGAAAAATGTGTTAGAATAGGAGAAAAATGGTTAAGAATAGTAGGAAAATGCGCTGAATAGGCAAAAAAATGTGTTAGAATAGGAAAATAATGTGTTGCAATCCAAAATTTGCTGGAACATGGGAAAAGGAGGAACATTTTCCATTGGCGAAAAGTCACGCAAGAAATTTTTCTCATTTTTTGCCGACCCCTTCCCGGTGGTACATTTATATATTGAGATACTATTGCATTTGCTTGGAGATTTATCACTTCTTTTTTCATGTCTATATTATTTTACTTGGAGTGTGTATGCTGTACATCGAATTGAGATCCCAATATGTTGACTTTTGGGATATTAGCACCAATCTGTATATGACCTATAAAAGCCTTGACATCGTGCACTAGATCTATTTGATAAGCCAGTTATTGCTAGTGGTGCATTCCAATGGGGGCATGTATGGCCCCAGCATGTGCAAACACATATATATGCATCAGTATGAAATGGAGATATTACAAAAACATGATCTTTTCAAATCTCACACTATACTATACACCTGGTACATCGATGATATGTTCATCCTATGGAGGGGGACTGGCAGAGAGCTTAAAACATTAGTGGTGGACCTAAATAGTTTCCATCAACAGATCAAGTTGACATTGACACATAGTCTGACAGAAATTCCTTTTTTACATGTCCTAGTACAGTTGAGGAACTGCAAAACAGAAACAACTCTCTACAGTAAACCAACAGATAGGAATAACCTCCTACAAGTCACCAGTCACCACCCACCTCATTTGAAACAAAGCCTACCCAAGTCATAGATGCTTAGACTGAGGAACATTATCAATCAAGAAGACTCTTTACAGTCCAAATTAGAGAAGATGGGCAACAAAGTCCTAGAAATGATAAAAATCTCATCAGTGACTGTATACAGGAAACAACGCAAATCACTAGGACTGATAGTTTTGCCCAGAATAAAACCCAAAAGGAAGAAAGAATGACTTTCCCCACAACCTTCAACATTAACACAAAACAGATTAGATCCAGCATCAATAGTCATTAGCCTATCATCACCAGCGACACATCTCTTAAACAGATACCTAAAAAATCTCCAATGATGTGCTATAAAAGAGGAAAAAATCTGAACGATTTACTTGTCAAAACTGATCCTCAAAGCTGTTAGAAGAAAGAAAAGGTACAATTGAAAAAGGGTTGCTATAAATGTGTTTCATGCGTGACTTTAGATATCCACACAAAGAATTTAAGATCCAAATTAAACACAATTTGAACTGTATCAGCCAATTTGTTGTTTACATCATTCTCTGTCACTGTGGCCTCATGTACATAGGGAAGACTATGAATACCTTCAAAGAACGGATGGGCAATCATAGGTCAGCTATTAAGGCAGCCTTGGAAGCCACACGGAATCCTACTAAAAAATACCCATCGAAGACCAAGGATCAGCCAGTAGCGATACATTTTGCCCAGTTTAATCATCTATTATCCTCCCTATGATATATGGCCATAGATCAAGTACCAATCTTGATGAGAGGAGGGGACAGAGGCAGCCTGTTGCTTCAAAAGAAAGCCAAATGGATACATTTTTTGGACACAGTGACTCCTAAAGGTCTAAATGACAAACTATCATTACATTGCTTCCTTTGAAACATAGACTTATATGCGGCTATTGCAACTTGCAGATTCGGTACGTGTTTGCAATGAACTACAATTGGGTTCACATTCTATGCCCTGTAACACTGTTAGGATAGTCGATCTAAGTTTCCAGTGAATTTCAGTCAAATACATCTGTTCAGTCTGAGAGGACCATTAAGGGCTAATAAGGACTAACAAAGGTTGCGATTGCACTAGTGGTGACATGGATGGTGCTCATACACCACTCATGTTCCTGCCGGTTTGTTGATTTCACTCCAGTGTCTAGTCACTTTTCAACCCATTGAGGTATCTCCTACATCTTATCATTTTCACGGGATAGACCTCCACTCGATTGAAGTCTGTAGATCAATATCATGCGTAATCATTTCCTCTTTACTGCCTCATACCTGAGCTACTATAGACAGAGGGGTTGATACCCCTCCACTGTGAGTCTTTTAGTTTCACTACTGGGTACACACATGCTCAACACTCCATATCGGGGTGGGGGTCATGTGTGTTTGTGTTGGGGGGATCCACGGGGCGTGAGGTTGCTGACCCTTGGGGCCCGGTGGGCGTGTGTACACTACTTTTCTCAACATATATCGTTGCGATGCGTCAGTGCCCAGTGCGGCTGGGACCCCCGGGGGGGTTCCTTGGATAATATGTGCGTTGTGATCTGTTATCCCTAAGTAGATACATATTCCTATTTAACTGATGTTTCCGATAAGCTGAATTTATGTTACATCACTGCAATTCATTTATTATGTGAGAATATCACTTGTTGGACTATCATTTGTCCCAGTAGGGCTAGCAGTCAACCCTGTCATAGGTCTCCAGGATGTCTGCCATAAGCAGCAACTGTAGAGCCAGGGGTTGACTGAACAACAGTTGCCATTCATTGTGCTATGGATTTCTCTTTACTATTGAGCTATTTCCTATCATTGCTATACGGCAGCAACTGTCGAGGCAAGGATTATTGGCGCTATCATCTTATGCCATTAAACTTTCTTTCTACCTACAGGATGTAGGTTCATTTCAAGGCTCATTTTGGATGGAAACTATGACTGTCAGGGTACAGGAGGGAAATCACACACCTGTCCAATGGTCTGGTCCAGTTGCTTGAGTGCGAGGCTAGGGAACATAGTTTAGGGTTCCCTGCCTGTTGTCCACTCCCCGAGTTGCCGCTGATCAGAATGGTCGTAGTGAATCCAGACGTCCCACCCCTGTAGGGCCAGGGTTAAGGCAGGAGATGGTAGGCAGGGTCAGAACTAGGCAACAGACCCCAAATAGCAGATGACGCTCAGAATACTTTACTGAACTAGGGATGTGCCTAGTGTCCAACGGATGACCGCCAGGGGATAGCGGAAACTGTAGATGGAAAGGCAGTGAGGACGCCACCGAGGAGCGGGAGGCACACCTTGGTAGATAGAAGGGAAAAGCTCATGGAAGGCCACGCGACAGTGGGATCCCTATAAGCTCGCCTCTAACATCAGAGCAACCCCAGGGATAGAGACCAACCCATGCCCCAACGCTCAGAGTGTCCCTAAAGGTGAGACAGCAGAGATCAGCAGGGCACAGGAAAATCCCAGTCCCCAGAGTCGGCAGGCAAAATGGTGGCCGGGGTAAAAACCCTTCCCCATCCTGCTAAAGGGCACGCAGCCAGGACCCAGGAACCCCCAACACCACTCAGGATGCAGAGATACCCAGGAGGGGCAACAGAATCCCCACCACGCTCCCCAACCCAGAAGAAGAAAGAAGTATGGAAGACCCCCACATCCACCACCTACCTTGAGAAGACAGACACCGGAAGAATCCCAGGTCATGGAAGACTGAGCCAGCAGGCAGACCAGGAGAGGAAACGGAGAATCACCCACGATGCAGCAAGGAAGTCCAACTACAGGAAAAGGGTCAGACAATCCCCAGGCAGGAGGTGAAGGATCTCCGAATGCAGCTCCACTGATGCTGCCCAGGACGGAACAGGAGTAGGATGGAGTGCAAGGGACCTGCTGCTATCACCCCCGGAGAACAGATACCGGCCTGCCCACTCAAACGGAAGCAGGTCGGCAACACAGAGGCCGGCCCGACAGCTGGCAAGGCACCCTGGGACTCCCCACAGCATGATAGAGGCACAAAGAACCTCTCCGGACAAGCCAGAGAGGCTAGAGTCGCCGACACCCCCAACCGGAAGACGATGAGGCCGACGCCAACACGAGGCGACAGCCGACAGCAAGATACACGGAGCAGCTGAGACATGAAGCTGAGGCAGGATTCAGAAGGACGATACAGTCACAATAATCGGGCAGTTCTGGTATGGCTTCTGAGTTTTAAATACAAATCTGAATGGGCGTGACAATGACATTCTCTATACTACCTTTTCCAGATGGGGAATCCTGCACAATTTTAACATTGATCAAATACCAACTCTAGTGGTGTGGTGGATAGGGGACATGACCAACAGGACACATGAACTTCTTCAGAGGCAGAGCATTGCTTCATTTTGGATATCTATCTATTCTCTATGATGGCCGTTTGTATATATGGTTCTAGATAAATGACGGGGATGTGATATTAGCATGTCGCTGGATGATTTATTTCACTGTTGTATATTTGTATTTTCTCTGTTTGGGATATCCTCTGCACCTCTGATTGGCTTGTTGTGCGCCCAGTGGGTCATCCGATACATTGTGGCCAGTATTAGTTAGCATGCAACACTGTAAATATTTATTCTTCACATTGTCTCTTATTCATAGTTAGAGTACCTTATAGCCACCCTGCCGCAAAGCCTCGGGAACAGCTTAATCCACAGTGACTACTAAATTCACTGATACGGCACTGCAAGGGTTAACAATGTGTGAAGTTCACTGTTGTGCGGTTCACCAACGTAGTGAGCCACTATTTCTCGTGTTATTTGCACACAATTGGGCTATTCACTGTACTTAAGGTCAGTTCTTGTTGTAACATATTGTCTTGAGAAAGGCCCCAGAGAGGGTCTAAACGTCGATATAATTGCACAATAAATAAAATTTATTTTTATCTATTAAGACCCATGTGTGTGCTTACTGTGTGATGGTTTCTCCATCTACAAATTTGCTATATATATGCATATGTATATATATATATATATATATATATATATATATATATATATATATACACAGGGCTTAAAATCGGTTGGAACCGATGGAGGGCAATATGGAGGTAACATGGAGCTGATGGGGGCAAGTTGGAGCTGATGGGGGGCAATGTGAGGACAATATGGAGATGGTGGGGGAAATGTGGAGCTGATGGGGGCAATGTCAGGGTAACATGGAGCTGATGGGGGCAAGTTGGAGCTGATGGGGGGCAATGTGAGGGCAATATGGAGATGATGGGGGCAATGTGGAAATTAGGAGCATTGTGGAGGTGTCCAGTGGAGATGGACTGTGAGGGGGGGGGCGCTTCAGATTTCTGTGCCTACAGGCTCTTGAGATGTAAATCCGACCCTGTCTCCTGCATTTTTTTTTCTATTCCCCCCCCACACACACACTCTGTGATCTTTACACAAGGCATCTGCAAGAAGAGTGTATATTATATCTTAGACCCCTGTCTGCAGTCATGGTGCATTAACCTCAGCACACAACTAAACTTTGAATTGTATGTATCTCTGTGAATTCTGTGTCCTTTTGCTCAGAAATGCTTTAGACTTGAGAAAGGGAGGTTCTCCCGAAAGCTTGTCATTCCAAAATTCTGCTAGTCCAATAAAAAAGGTATTACAAGATACTAATTTTGTTTGTTATTTTACATCTGCATCACTGGACTAATACGGCTACAATCTCCACTCTACTTATATATATATATATATATATATATATATATATATATATATATATATTTCAAATTAAATTATTACATGATCATCTTAATCACCGCATAGAACAAGTGTATCATGGTTCACAGGCTGTCTCAATTTGTGTGTACGTACTCGGTCAAGTAAGAGGCCATATATTTACTGCATACCTATCATTTTACTACTTTTACAATTTATGTTATGTGGGATATTTGATTAGACTGCTATAGAAACATGGAAGCTGTATACCAATAGTTCATTTTCCACATAGTATACCTTTTATGGATATCTTTTATCATCCGATTAATGAAGAAGAAACTCTAATGTGATTCTTTGTTTTGTTTTATTTTTTACATATTGCTATTTAATACATTATTCAAGTTTTAATTTTACAACTACACTTAGGGGACTCTTTTTTGTGCTCTTTTTTTCTTCTCTTTTTTCATCTTTCTACATATGCTGTTGACCTGTTTGCGAAACCAGTTAACAAGAGCAGCATATTGAGTACCCTTTGTAGTGGGATAGTGCAGGCTTTTTTTTTTTAAGCATAAGCATTCAATGTAAAGGCCCAATATCCAACTTGGAATGGGGGTTATGCACTAAGGCATGATAAAGAGGTGATAACGCAGAGATAAATTCTCCAAAAATATCACTTCTCCAGTTCCTATATTATTCTATGGAGCCAATGTACTAAGATATCTCCAGCTCTGGAGAAGTTAGTGCATAGGGTCTATAGAATAACATAGGAACTGGAGAAGTAATATTACTGGAGAAGTCTTCTCCACATTATCACCTCTTTATCACGCTTTAATGCATAACCCCATTGGTGTTATTTTTACTGTGATACAGTTTTCTTCAAGCAATTCACTCTCTCTCCATTCTGTCTATGACATTTTTCTTTTTGATATTGTTTGAGCGCCTAAATCTTGTTTTAGCTTTAATAATATTGGACACAATGCTCTTGTATTAGGATGATCAGACCTCACCTTTAACCGAAGATGCATATGAAAAATGCATACTGCAGGGCTGCTTTGACTTTGGTGCATTCCTGAAATATGCCTATTTCCTATGTGTCCCCGGTTAAAGGTGAGGTCTGGTCAGCCCATCCTGTATTGGTTTCCACTGGGAACCAGCTTGGCTGAGGGCAAATCCAAGCCTTTGATAAATGTTTAACTCATGTTTTATATCCGTTCTTTCATTTATTTAGGTAGCATATATAAAACATACCTCAGTTCTAATAACATGTGAACAGCAATTCACCAAACAGTGGAAGTTTCCTTCCTTTGCTCAGTAGCAAAAATGTTCCAACATATATTTTTTCATAAAAAAAATTTCTGCTCTATTAATAGTGGTCTGTTCAATAAATTATGGAAAACAGTTTTTATATTAGTGAAGCTGACGATTGGCATATGAAAATTCATACTATAGCCTCACTTGAGGAATGACATGCCTTATCTACTGATTGGAGGGATCATTATCAGAAAGCATGGGCTCCTTGGCTCTCCTGGTCCAGTGGCGCAGTGTGCTAGGGATTTTCCTCAATTTGCCTTTTTGGCAATACCCTTAGACCGGTGCTTCAATTGTGGGGGGTCTTCTGGGTCTGGTACATCTCTGGTCTCCTCTCAGTGGTGCGATATGCAGGGATGGTGGCCACCTGGATGTGGAAAGACTGTGTCATTATGTAGGGCATCAGGTTTTGCCCGCATCACCCTTGGGGACTGGTATATGAAGGGGACATCTTGTCTTTCCCTCTACCCTGGGCCGGACCGCTTATGTTCCTGGTGACCTCTTTCTTTGTTTGCTGCTTTCTCTGTCTTCTCCCTTCGTTGTACTCTACTTTGACTATACTCTTCTATTTTCCATGCTTGTCTGTGGTAGCTAAAGCATACTGTTACCCAGCACCCGTCGGTTATGTGGAGGACAATGTTGTATGCCTATACTACTACCAAATATGTGTCATTGTGTTGATTCTTTATCAATATTGCATGTACATCTGTAGGCATGCTACTATGCTGATCAGAACTTCTGTTTACTGCTAACAAGCACCAGCACTGATCTGCTGCTGTCCATTTTATGTTCCACATTACTATTCTGCATGTACCGGTTGCATGATTGTACTGCCGTTATATCTAATAAAATAATGCTTAAAAAAAAAACAAAAAACTGATAGACACTTGGAGGATACTGCACGCATAGGTCAAGGATTACACCTACTGTTCTTCAGTACATTCCTCCTTTAGTAAGATTGATTATTTATTAATTTCCTAATACCTTCTTAATGCCAGTTGAACGGATTTGTTTTGACGAGGACAGAATGATCTCCTCCTATCCTGGAATAGCGGCCTCTTTCCAGGAATTTTACAAAAAGATTTATAATCTGAGCTCTGACTCACAGTCCATCCTCCCCCGATATCCATTGGAGCATTTAGGAGCCTTTCTAGATAAAGCAAAAGTATGTACCCTATCTCACATTGATTCCCAATTGCTCAAAGCACCGATCACAGATTTAGAAGTCCGTATGGCAATTAAATCCATGGCTGTTGGGAAAAGCCCAGGACCAGACGGTTACCCCCTAACCTACTATAAAACATTTGACACCATGCTTGTACCATTCATGTGCAAATCCTTTAACGTGGTCTTGCAAGATACCCTTTTTCTGAAACAAACCTTGGAAACACAAATAGTAGTGATTTCCAAACCCGATAAGGATCCATCTCACAGAGGAAAGTCCCTCCCTATCTCCCTTGTAAATTTCGATCTAAAATTTTCTCTATGGTTATAGCGAATTGACTCAGACCCCTTATGCCAGCACTTATACACCCGGGCCACAATGGCTTTACACCTGGAAGGGAAAAAAGGCACAGCAGTACCCTAATAATTTCACTTTTCCAACTGGCACTCAAACATCTCATTCCTTCTATCTTCCTCTCCACAGATGCATAGAAAGCTTTCAATAGGGTCCCAGGTCCTCTCTTCGGCATTCTTCAAAACTTAGGACTTGGACCCAACATAATTTCTGATATACGCAGTCTTTAACTCTGAACCATCTGCTAGGGTTCTCATCAATGGTACACTCTCAGACCCCTTCCTGATAAGAAATGTTATGCGTCAAGGCTGCCCACTGTCACCGATACTATTCATCCTCACTGTAGAACCCCTTTTAAGCCTTGTTAGACTTACTCCTTGAATCATTGGACTTCAATCTGGGAACACTACCTTCAAAGTCTCAGCATACATTGATGACACCCTCTTTTTTCTCTCAGACCCGACAAACTCGCTCCCACCCCTTCTTTCTCTCCTGGAAGAGAACTCCTGCCTCTAGCAAGCCAAGATTAATCTTAAAGTCTGAAATTCTTAATGCTAACCTTCAGGAACGGCAGATGCTAGAGTTACAAAGGCTTTATCCCTTCAAATGGGCTGAAAGGTCTATCAAATACCTAGGGGTGCTACTGTTGCTGAACCTATCCTCTCTCCCCATAATTAACATGCCCCCCCTCATCTCCTCAATTTCCTCTGAGTCTTCAAGATGGTAAAAACTACGCACGTCTTGGTTGGGAAGAGCTAGCCTGCTTAAAATGATGATACTCCCTCTGGTACTGTTTATATTTAACGTGCTTCGTATACACATTCACAAAAGATACTTTAGTACCTTGTTGTCCCGGACTTTCTCCTTTGTATGGCTAGATAAAAAACCTAGACTTCGATAAAATATCTTTATAAGAAGACAGAAAGTTGGGTTTAGGGCTACCAGATTTCTGTAAATATTATAGAGCCTCTACCATTGTGAAGGTGTTTGACTTTTCATGTACATCTCCCAAGCACTGGATGCTTTCCCCTCACTTCCCTATTAGGACCCTACAACCCACTCTAGGTGCTTTTAGCTTGGTCATCATCACTCACACCAAGATGCAAGGATCATATAATCTTTGGACACATTCTGAGGGAATGGCATGCCATCAATGACTCAGTCAAACTAGCTCCTTCACCCTCACCTCATAAGTCAGCTATCAGAAACCCTGACTTACCTATGTGGTTTGCTCACCTTTCTTTAAGATGGGAAAGATGCTAGGCTATGATACTATCTATTTCCTTTCGGACCAAAATTCTCTTCTCTCGCCTAGATTCATTACAAAAAATTTGGCTGCTCTTTCCTCTCCTTGGTGGAGCATTTTATAACTATCACTGTATACAACAGGAGTGGAAAAAAGGCTACACAGCCAGAGAATTAATGGTATTTGAAAAATATCTCTCAGACCCTCCCAGTTATTTTCACCCACTATCATTCTGTTACTCCCTCCTCTTGGTTTGCCCACCCACCCATAAACTCCATTTTTTAACCTCCTGGGAGACAGAACTCGCTTTGTCCTTGTACCTCACTCAGTGGACCTCCATCCTCAGACAAAATTTCAAACATGCAAGCGACTCAGCCACGAGGGAATTCAACTATAAAATCCTCTCCAGAAGGTACCTAACACCTGTAAAACTCTCAAAATCCCCTTACCATGTGCTGGAGATGCCCCTCTCAAATTGGCTCAGCTTCACACAGCTGGTAGCTTTGCCTCATTAGTGTCCTTTTAATGGAGGAGGTGTTACAAGAAATCAATACCACTCTTCAGCTCTCTCAACCTAGAGACCACCTCTTATGTCTATTCTCTTATTCTAAACATCTCCCCCGTAAGATCCTATGGCATATACAACCCTTAGTGGCCCTCTTACTCAACTTAGCAATATCTTGAATTCCTCTTTACTGGAAACAACCCCACTCTCCCTCTGGTTCACTAAGATAAGCAACTTATATACTCTAGAACGATGTCATGAACTCTCGATTGACACCATGCCAAGCTTAACCTCCCTATGGTCTAACTGGAATCATCCTCAACTAACCCCCATTTTCCCCCTTATATCCTACACGCTCATACCCTCTACTTAGTCATAGACACCCGCTCTGAGGTTAATAAAATAATTCCTGACATCTATACAACTACCACTGCAGTAAAAAAACACGGAACAGAGTGACTGACATTGCTCTTCTCATCCCCGAAACCAGGTTTGTTTGTTTTTTTTCCTCCCCCCCCCCCACTCCATCCTCTCTTGTACACTCAGAGTCCTTCTAGCTACAATACAACCATCTTTTACACATTACACTATTCAAATGCCAGTGGTAGATATATTACTTTATCTGAACACATATGTGTCTCAGGGACCTCTTATACTACATTATATTCCGCTTGACTCACAATTGAATGTTACTTTGCAGAAGGTCTATAATACTTACTTGAACCTCTAAATAAAGACATTTAAACCTAAAAAAGTTTAAAAGTTTACATGCTAAACAAGTGGTACAGGAAGACCCGCATAGAATCCTGCCACTGGGTTATATTTATTCAGTGAATTACACTATAGACTGCTTACAAACATACAGCTCATTATCTGAAATTGTGCCAGGTCAATAACATAACACAATCATTGAAAATATATTTAATGAGTGTAGCTAATTTGCTCTGTTTCATAATTTTGATAATTCATTAATCTTACTTTCAGATATGTGATATTATTAATGCATCACAACTGCTGTAGATTTAAGTAACTATTATTTTTTGTTGATAAATTTCCAATGATGTTATCCATAAAAGTGTGTCTCATTTTCTCATTGAGTACAATGTATTGAACAAAATGATTTTAAGATTTAGTGCACTGTTGGTATCACATTACAAGATTAAACATGACATTCAAGGAGAGATACATAAGAATAATTATTAATTACTTGAGGAAATAATTTGTAAATTGCATGCATAGATTGTGGTAAACCATTTAATATTGACGTAATTGGGAGATTCTTATATCTTTACATTTTTATTTCTATTTGTGTGAAATTAACCCATTAATGAATGCCCGATCCAGAGGTGGGCTTCTGTTAAGGACCACAGAGCTTCTTTTATTTGTGCAATAAATTCTGGGATGGCAGAGCAGCATGCAGCCGCGCTGCCTTCCCAGAATTCCATGAAGTTCCAGTCAGTGACAGTTAGAAAACCTTAGCTTTAACTTTACTGATTGTACTGTTATTTAACCTTTTAGTTGCTTTAGAGGTCTCCCAGCACATTGAAAAGCATTGTGTTGAACGCCTCCCTATCATCCAAAGGTTTAAGAAAAGTGACCATGGGTATCTGTTACAGATATAACTATCCACCAGTAAAAGTGAGACACATGCATTATTATATTATTATTATATTATGCATTCATATGAAATCAGAAATTAATCAACATATATCATTGTGGTTTTTCCTCTAACTTTAACACATCTATCTACCTGATCCTCTTTTGTATAATCTCCACCACCAGTACTTCCCTAAGCCAGCTATATTTTGATCAACAAACATCAAATCCCACTCAAGATTGCCAGTCTCCATCATTGTTGCAACCTTCCTCTTCAGACCTCTAACCTGACCTTGCTACTTCACCTACACAACTGCTACACTTAGACACAATTCTGCAACATTTACAGACTACAAGCATCCATTCCAAGTTTTCTTTCTATTGCAGTAGCCCACCAATTACAACACAGCAATCAAAGTCCACCCCACAGGCACACACTGCAATCACTTAACAGAAAACACCTGTAAGGAAGGAGACAATAAAGAGATTCAAATCAGTGCACTCAGAAGATTGTTTTAACCCATTCCTTGCTGTACCAATTAAACATGCCAAGAACTCCATCTCCCTCAGGCACACAGAAAACACCTGGAAAGGAGAAAAAATAAATTTGTTTTCTCTATGCACTAACAGACCATATTTATAAAAATAGAGATTCAAATCTGTGCACTCATAATTGACCCAGACTAATTTTATTTCAATTAAAGGAACTCACAGCTCACATTACTCATTCAAGTCTGCTTTACATAAGTATAACACCTTCACTGCCAATTAGTCCTGAAAGTCAATATTTTACCCATTAACTGTTGGAAACCAGGTGATTCTTCCTTACTAGAGAACTGCAGTCATTAACCATTTCTCTTACAAAGGACTGCAAACCATTGATTAAAATATTCTTTTCTAGAATCCTAATGTATAGCCTCCTCCAGAGACAGAACATGGGTAATTCCTTTCTGGGTTTTTTTTTTCTACTGCAAACTGAAGAGATAGTATTTTCTGAAGCCAACGCACGTCTATCCTGTACAGTACTGTAAAAGAAAAATAAATTGTTAGGCAAAGAAGCGAGTTGTTTGTGGTTGTAGGGAATACGGGTATGTGTGATTTACTTCAGTGCCTGCACTAGATTAAAAAAATTAAAAAAAATAAAAAGAACTTTAATAGATAGGGAGAAATTATTTTTTTACATGTGCTATGATGACTAATATTAACAGTGACAGGGACTTACTGTGAGAGTGACATATATCACACAATAGAGGGACAATACAGTACTGCACATATGACTGCCAGCCATATAGTTTACATTAACAGCAATCAATAGTACTAGCAATATGTCCACCAAAAGGGCCAAGGGCAGGAGTAAAGGAAAAGGAGTGGTAGGAGGAGTGTATAGACATTTTATGGTAGTGTAACTCCTAAAAATTGAGATTGGTCATGATTGCAGCAGCCATTGCAGCAAGTGATGACGATGAACCTTTTCCTCGTGAGGAGGAGGTCACTAGAAAAATTCTGGGTCATTATCATCAGAGCTGCTCAATGCAACCCACAAATAACAATATTAAGTAAGCAGCACCCCAGTCAAGAACATCCCCACCCTCAAATAGGAATATTTATGTTGCTGAATGGTGTAGAGCCTACTGCTTCACCATTGTAACATCTAGCCGCTCTAGTTGTAGCAGTCTGTCAGGAACTTCTTAGTCTATAAAATCTCCAATCTGAACATACTTCACTTTGATCCAGAATCCAAATATATTCTGTTTTCTGTGTTAAAAAAGCATGTGAGCAGGGTGAAAGCTATATTCTATCTAGGAGTCTCCTCACTGAGATACAAACATAGGTCTGATTGGGAGGAACACTTCAGAGAGGTCACGACTAGCAGCGCCAGCTGCTAAAAATGTGAAGAGTCAAGAAACATCTGTTAGTAGTGCTATAGAATTGTCAGGAAGTGAGACAACATAATCTATAACATTAACAACAATGACTCATAGTGATGGTTTCATTCATGTGCAAAGTAGTGGGGGTATGACTGAGTTATTAGTAGGCATTAAAAAGAGTCATAGATTGCCTGCTACTGCTATCACCACTACCAGCAGCGCTACTACCACTGCTAGTTATCATGTAATTAAAACAATTAGGTTCTAAGTGCATCCAACCAACAATTACAGAGTTTGTAGAAAATCAACATTTGCACTAAAATAATCCCAAAGTGCACCTGTGGAATGCCAGAGTAGCCAAAATGTTAGCAGTTGTCCTATTTGTTTGTTAATGAGAGTAGTTTTAAAGAACTGATGTTATGCATTACGCCCTGCTGTCAAATATTTTACTAGGAAGACTGTAAAAGCCGGTAACATTTTATGGGAAGGAAGTTCACCTGATCTCAGATATGTGAACAAGTGAACAGAGTACAGACCATGACTGTGAATGCTCACTGGGTATCATTCCCATTAGCAGGTGGCAGCATGCAGAAGCAACATACCCCCACCACCATCACCTCAGTAGTAGCAAGGTTCAGCTTCAGTGTAGCCCATACCTCTGATATGCCACTTTTATGTAATGAGAGCATTGAGAGACCATTCCCACAAAGCTGCTGAAGTTTTAAAAAAACTGCAGCAAGTGATAGATGAATGGCTTTTACCCCACTGCTTGAAAGTTGGCTTTGTATATGCTGACAATGGCTCCAACATCATAGCTGTCCTGACAATGGCAGATATGGTGCATACACCCTGCTTTATCCATGTCGTCAACCTAATAGTCACTCGCTTTCTGTCAAAATCCAAATCCGGCCATGAGAGCGGACTCACCACCAATAGAGAAGGAGGTGAGAGACTGGTGGTGGTGGTGGTTATACCACAAGGTGTTATTGATAGTGGTTTTCCACCTAGTGGTGGTGATGGTAACATGGGGCAGGTAGTGATGGAAGAAGTTGTTCCACTTCCAAGTACTAGCAGTAGGACTAGTGAGGCAGCACTGCCAGAAAGTACAGCAGCAACAGCTCAAGAAGGCACTTTAGGTGGTTACAGTCGACAGCCCAGTCCCTCTCCATGATTCCCTGCCCTGGAATTGTGAGTATGAGATTATCTTCCAGTGTGTTTGAAGACCTGGGGCACCATCTAATTCATGACTCTAAAACCTACAATAGGTCAAAAATGATTACTAAACTGTACACACTGAGTGCTACTGTTGGAATCCAATTGCCCTTCCAACAGGAACCACGACAAGTGTTGGAACACAGACTCTAACTTGTGGCCCAATGTTCTTCATGGTTTTGGGAACATCAGAGGAAACTATCTAAAGCTCTGTGTTTGACAGTGTCAAACACCGAGCATGAGCTCAAAAAACACAGACACCCTCCAAAACACTAACCCTCCCCTTGTGTCCTACAGTACCACTAACATTAACTATAGAGTTTACACTAGCCCTAACACTATGCTATCACCTATACCCCATAGCTGTAACATGTCTGAAGTCTAGAGAGGTTTCCAGCACTGAGGTCTTCCTCCTTCCTTCTTTTTCTTTAAGCTTCTATCTTCTTTCTTCATCTGTTATCATCTTCTTCATCTGTGCACTTCTATCTTCTTACTTCTGCAACTTTTTGCAGCCTGTAAAACACAAAATAGTCACAAAAATGCTGAAATCCATGTAGGTTCAGCGGGCAGAGGCAGCAATAGAACAGAGGAAAATGCCCCCCTCCTGAAATCTTTCCTGCGGTTGTCCGATGCCAACTGAGAGAAATTAGAGTAGGTGCTGCCTTTTATATGGCTCCAGCTAGAACATGGATTTCAGCATTTTCATGACTATTTTGTTTTTTACAAGCTGCAACAAGTTTCAGAAAGAAGAAGGCAGAAGAGCACTGATGAAGAGGAAGATGACAGATGAAGAGAGACGCTTACAGAAAAAGAATGACAACCAGGTGATGGAGACCGTGCTGGACGTTAGACATCCAGGTAAGTGTGTACTGTTCATGGGTTGGTGTTAGCTTTAGAGGGATTGAGCTTTTGAGTGCCAGTGTGGTAAGTAATGCGTTGCATACCCCACTGACACTCAAATGGTTAATTTTTATGTTCACACATGTTTTTGTATTCCTGGATGTATTGATACAGGGCTTAGGTCTCCATATCAATACATCCACAGGTCACTTACCATTTCTTCATAATTTTTTTTTTTTTTTGCACTGCACTTACACATCGGTGGTTAGGCACACTCATTAGGGGACTCAATGCCAAATCATTTCAGTGAGATTTTTGGAGATAAAAATTAGCCCCTTAATAATTGCATCACAAATTGAAAAAACATTCTCATTACTTCCAATGGGCACAAATATAGTGCCGAAAGTACATTTTTTCTTTCTGGTAGTGTGTTACAGCACAGGTGTGGAATTGGATCAAGCCCCTGGTTGTCAAAATATATAGTGAATCATCTCTAGTTCTGAACCAATCCAGGCTGAGAATAATGCAAGGATATCTCCATAGCAATGTTTCATTTTCATTCAAGAATGAAAAAAAAAACTGTTCAACATAACAGATAGCTAAATAATAGCATGAGCAACAAAACCCCACAGCTGAGTGTTTGTTTTCTTTTGTATTATTTTATTGTATATATATATATATATATATATATATATATATATATATGTGTGTATTTATTTATTTTTTTAATTATTATTTTTTTATTGCTATTTACCACCTTCACTGTGAAAATGTCAAGCAAGTACAGCCAAACACCTTTCAGCTCAAAATTTTCATCCACATTAGGTATCCTATATAATAATTCACTAAGGATGTTTGCCAGAAGCCGTCATGTGCAGCAGAGATGGCTGCACGAGCTGCAGTCATGTGCAGTACAGATTGCCCATGCCGTGGATGATACGGAGCAGGGCGCTCTAAATTCAGGCCGGAGTGCTCTCTGCGCACCTTCCTGGTGACCTTTTGGTACCCAATAAGGTGCGCAGAGAGGACTCAGGTCTGAATTCAGAGTGCCCCGCTCCGTATCAGCTCCGGCACAGACAGTCTGTACTGCGCATGACTGCAGCGCCACCAGTGTTGGCCCATGTACACGGGCTTTAAAACTGTCCTATACTGTATAATAATTCACTAAGTATGATTGTGAGAAGCCGTCATGCACAGTAGAGATGGCTGCATGTGCTGCAGTCATGCTCAGTACAGCCTGCCCGTGCTGCGGCTGTTATGGAGCGGAGCGCTCCAAATTTAGACCAGTGTCCTCTCTGCACATCTTCCTGGGACCTCTTGGGCCCAGGAAGATTCACAGAGAGGACTCAGATCTGAATTCGGAGTGCTCCACTTCGTATCATCTGTGCTGCGGACAGTCTGTACTGTGCATGACTGCAGCGACGCCAGTGTTGGCCCATGTACACGGACTTTAAAACTAGTAATGAAGTAAAGAACATGGACTGCAATAGCTATTACATTAGAGTTGATGTTCATCATTGCATTGAAAACCACAAATATACATACCATTTCCCCTTTGGCTGTTGTAGTATCTGAATAACATTAACTGTAAAAGCTGTTTAATTGCAGTTGATTGTGCATCACATTGAGACTTGGATGCATACTCACAATTTCCACAATTTTTACAATATGATCAATTTTTTAATAAAAAAAGGTAGGATGGGACCAATCAAATGGCTTGGAACTCTTGACCCTTACACTCCTCTCCAACAACTCAACTTTGTGGTAGGAAGGAAAATCTAAAATACATTTGTTGGCTTTATGGATGCTCCACCACCACCACCACTCTCAATAGTTAAAAAAAAATAATAGGATGCATGTAAATGTATTTTGAGGCCCAAACCAAAGACCTAGTCCCATAACTCATTATGAATTTGTGTGATGGACCGGCACTAAACAACTTAAGCAAGATACTAAATGTCAGAGTAAGCAGACTGTACACAATTTTAAATAATTAACTATTTTTTCTCTTACCACAAAAGGTATTTATGTATGAAATAATGCAATAATTTACAGGCTTAGACTGGTAATGTAGTATTTATTCATCATGCAGTCTTCACTTTTTAGCCTGAATGCCACTTAATTTGGGCATGTGCAATTCTCTCAATCTTTCAATTAATTTCATAACAGTTCATTGCCCTGTTTTCAAAACGTTTATGTAAATGGCAAGAGGAAAAGCTGTTCTACATAAAGGAAAATCCCCTGTACAGTAATAATATTTTAAGAGAAAATGAAAGTGGGTTGCAGATAGACCATTCAGTTTAATGAGTTGTAATTGCACTACTTGAAAAAGAAAATTTCTAAGGGACAGAAATGTACTGTATCTTCACATTTAGTAAAATGAATGTAATATCCCAGCCAAGGTAATTGTGCTTAATACACATCGTTGAAGCAACAGTCATTGACAGATATACATCTCAGTAGCCTCTACACCAGATATACTCGATGTTTTAGTCTATCTGCCCCTTATCACACCTATTCCTAAAATGTCCACTTACAGCATTATTTGGTGTTACCTTACATAGAAAATATCATTAGCCCATTACATATATCACAAAAATATCAAATCACTTAATCCACAGGATGCTAGCAAGGTCTCCAACACATTGATGATTTTGAGTCTAAGTAACCTGACCAGTAGTAGGGTATATAACCTGCAAAATTAGTACATAGACTGAAAATTACACAAATATTTCATTTGGTAACAAACCCAAATACCATAAAACAGTGGTTAGTGTCTAGTTTAGGGCTATTAGGATTGTTCTGGACACACCAGGAACTCTGCACTGTGTATGATTTCCTCATAGTAAAATCTGCCACTGGCATTGTTAGGTCTTGGGAAGGGGTGGGTGACAGTTGTCGCCATGTTCCCATGAGAAATCTCATGAAAACCAGGTTATTGTCCGCTTTTTCGTGGGAAAATCAGCTTTTAAAATAGTGATTCAAATCTTTGCGGTTTTCGCCCATTGGCCAAAATTCTCAGAAAATTTTTCAATGGCTAAAAAAGTTTCAGCCCATTGATTTATGTGGTTTTTGCCTTTTTGCTATAAAAATGTTATGCATTTGCGGAAGTGAAACACAATAAAAGCAGCTACAGAGTGCGGTAGATATGCTGTACTGTTCTACTGTTATTTGTTTTGAAAATTGAGGCAGGAGAGGCTCATAGTGATGGCAATCACTATGAGCAGGTTTAAAAATAGTAAAAGGAGGAACTAGAAGTACCCTTATGTGTCCATTGAGTCTGAGGAGGAGGAAGAAGTGAGCACTACTTAACCAATGCTGTTCAGTCCCCTTAAATCACCCCTAGGGATCTTGGGAAAATTAATGATAAGAGAGGAAGAGAAGGGTAGTACAGGTCAGCTGCCTGTGCCTGCTGTAAGACATGCTGCCCCTGCTATCACCATTGCTGTACCTGCTGCCACCATTGCTATACCTGCTGCCATATGTGTTGCCCCTGCTGCCACTAGTGCTGTGCATGCTGTCAGATGTGCTGCCCATGCTACTGCTACCACCATTGCTATGCCTGCTGTCAGACGGGCTTCCCCTGCTGCCACTAGTGCTGTGCCTGCTGTTAGACGTGCTTCCCCTGCTGCCACCTGTGCTGTGCCTGCTGCCAGTGCTGCCCCTGCTGTCACAAGTGCTGTGTCTGCTCTCAGTTCTGAACCTGCTGCCACCAGTACTGTGCCTGCTGTAAGATGTACTTCCCCTGTTGCCACCAATACTGTGACTGCTGTCAGACATGCTGCCCCTGCTGCCACTAGTGCCGTGCCTACTGTAAGTGGGAGGGAAAGAGAAGATGATGCCAAGTGTGACAGCAAGGGACCCTAAGTAAAACTTGCCATCCCATAGCAGGCCCGCCAGTGCTAGTACTACTACAACTAATAGGAAGGTCCACCAGCTTGTTAGCATGAAGGAGGGGGGTAATCAATATCCTCATATTACTAGTGACTGTGAGGAGGAAGACTCTGGGGCTGAACTTGATATGGTTTGTCTTAGTAGTAGTAGCAGTAATGGTGAAGCAGCCAGTGGGATTAGTGTTAGGGGAATGGTAGGGGAAGCATTGAGAGAGTCCAGACAAGCAGTCAAGGGAGCCCACACCAATCATCCTCTGGCTCTGGGAGTCCTCCTCTTCCCTTCACTACAGTGTCCAAGTGGAACATGATCCTGAAGACTTAGAGACTAGAACTGGTGTTGGGGGAGAGCAGGTACAGAATTAATACTACCACGTTCATCTTGAGAGTGAAACATGAAAATGTTCCTTTCTTCTCGATCATTGTGAGTATATATATCTTTTTCATACATCATATGTTTTTTTTTATTTGTTGATCAATATATTTGGTATTATTATATTGTATTGAATCATTTACACTTTATATAGTATTAGTACATTAGTCTCACAATTATTTTTGAAAGTGACACTTTTTATTTTTCTTATTGTAGACCAGTATTTTATATGGTAATATCATATTGTGTTTACATATTTTATATTTTGTTTAATGTGCAACTGATTCTTTCCCCACACCCCACCAACACAGGCACCGTCATGCCCCTATGCCTTTGGGAAATAAAATAATATTTGCTATGTGTTGTGTGTAAATTCAATGTTCCCGTTGATTTCAATGGAATGAGCTAGGTGAAAAAAGCAGAAAATCAGCACTTTTCTCTGGAAATTATTTGCCAAGCGAAAGTGCCATTATTTCAGATTTCAGTCTGAGGCAATATTTTTTGTCCATACCTAGACTTGGGTAGCAAAAAAGGAAGGACCAACCGCAAAAAAATTGGGATTTTTGTGTTATAGCCTTTCTTATTCATGTGGTGGAATCATTTGGTATTCTAGAATATGCATAAAGTAATCTTGATAGTATCATGAATATTTGTAATGAAAATTATTTTTCATGGTCTTCATTTCTATCAGTCATAATGGCACTCTCTTGATTGCTAAAATACAATGATTGCTAAAACCCAAATGCAGATGCAATAAATTATTGTACCTTTTTTTTCCTGATTGTTAGAATTCTGCATCTGACAGAAGATGAACAATTTCTAAAGAAGCAAATGTGTTTCTACATTGTATTCAGCACGCCTATTTTTAGTCAGTTGTGCTCCCATATGATCGCACAATTTCCCTAAATTAGTAGCACAGTAAGCCACTAAGAAGTCATCCATTGTATTCTGTGCTACCATTCATGTTCCTATTGTACTAGCATTTAGGCAATGCTCCCACTTAGATTCACAGAGAGCTCTTGGCACATCTTGACATGGGACCTATGTAGCACAGTAATGAGGCTGAGGTACTAAGATGAGCTGGAGTAATTGAAACAAACCTTAAGCTCTATAGAGTTTATGTATGGTATTTAACCCCCTCAATGTTAGAGAGGTCTCAGATGATTTTGAAGTAATGTGTTTAAGCCCTTTATCATTCTAAGAGTTAAAACCTCAATTTAAATCAAATGGGAATTTCCGTTTGTTCCATATGGCAGAGTTGGTTTTGCCCAGAACTGATTCAATTTGTCTTAGTACTTCAGTCTCACAGTATCATAATTCCCTCATGTTCCAAAGAGAAGAAATGTGTGAAAACACTGCTACATCTGTAGACACAAAGTAAAAGTCTGACTGATGTCAATCTTACGCCTTTGAAATTTATTTTTAACACCAAACATTTAACCCCTTGAATGTCAAAGGGGTATGCAACACATTGTGAAGTAATGCATTGCACACCAGTCTGGCACTCAGAAGGCTAAATTGCACAATGCATTTTAGCTAATTGAATAAGTCCACCTGGACTACAACTAGAACCTTTTTGTGAATCAGCATTAGATGACATTGATTGAGAAGAAATCTTCAAAGATAAAAATGCAGAAGAAACCTGAAACTTGTTCAAGATGATTTTATGTAAATATGGGTGCCAATATACACCACTGTGCAAATAATACAAGAGGACTAAACTAAGACCAATGTGGCTTAACAAAAATATTTCCAAAATCATGAGGAATAAGAAGTGGAATTATAAAATAAGACAAATGCAACAGAATCTGCAAACAAGCATTTAGACTAGTTAAAACTGAAAAAAGAAGGGACTGCAAAAGAGATAAGGCAATCATAAACATTTCAACAGATATATAAATGGCAAAAAAATGAAGTTTGATATTAGGGTCCTTAAAACTTAGACAGATTAATCAGTGAGTATATGACAATGGCTGATACCTTAAACACATTATTTTCTTCTTTATATAAATAAAGCAATAATGGCAGACTTTGGGGAAACAAAGACAATCACATAATTTTCCTCATCATGTACTTGGTTTACAAAAGAGACTGGAAAATGATTAAGGTGAATAAAGCACCAAGACATGATGGTATATAACTTAATATTTGGCCATTATGCCAAATATTTATTGATTCATTTTCACCAGGTATAGTCCCTTATGATTGGAGGAAAGCAGATGCAGTACCATTTTTTTTAAGCAAGATCAGTATGATTGTGACATCCTTTGCCGTTAGAGGCTGCGTTTGCAGATACCATTGATACTTTAAAAAAAGTATTGGGTACCTTCTATCTCAGAAAAATGTAGAGAATGTGTTTCATTACTGATAGGATGTTGATCCAGGAATATATCTGACTGCCTTTTGAAGGCAATAAGAATTTTTTTACCCAATTATGACTTAACGGAAATTGCTTCAATAGAGTTTTTGATTCCTTCTGGAGAAACAAAGACAATATGGCAAAGACTGAACTTGATGAACACATACCTTATTTGCAGCCTCAACAACTATATTTCTGTGTTAATGTAGATAAGGAGATGGTCATTTAATGTAGATAAGGTCATGGCAGGAATCAGAAAAGATCACAGTACAAATTCTATCAGGGACAAATTGTAATGTACACATGTACTGGAGTGTCAATGCAAAGATGGAAATTGCCCAGGGGAGTAAGCCAAATTCAATTAATGGCCAATATTTAATGTAGGATGAAATTACAAGATAGAAGCAAAGATGAGAACACTGGTTTTTCTACGGGGATTTCTCATGATGCCAGAGATGTATTTGAACATCCTTGCTTGTGTCAAGTAATCCAATGCTAGTAAACAGGAAATCATGTGGAAGAAACCAGGATGAATGCAAGCAATGTGTATGAAAAGCTATTTTCATTACTTCATTCATATCAGATCTCATCAAATGTGCTATATTGTTGCACATAATTCAACTCGGCTGTTAAAATAGAGGTCAACTTTAGAAGGAAAAATATAAAATCTTGTTATAACCACCAGTTTGACCCTACTAATTAGTCTAAATTGAACAATAATTTGCCTGATGTTAGGTTTGAAATGTTGCCGCTTAACTAAGGCCGTATTTAATAAGCAGAAGATGTTCAATTCTGCGTTACTGAATAGTAAACAAATTAAAAATTAACCCCTTTAATTCTAGAGAGATCTTTAATATAGTTCTTCAAATTTTTATATGACCCAGACTCCAGCACTATTTCTTCATCTCTTGTTGAGTGCATATAATTACATTGAGAATCTAGGTTACAATACATGCAATACCTATAAAATTGACATACAAAAATGCCATTTGATCAGTTTGTATTGGAAATGAAACAATGCATTAGGAATGAATTGTGACAGTCAAATATATTCTCTTAAATGTTTCTGCTGTACTATTCCTTTTTTCTGCCTCGAAAATAAAATAAAATTCACTTTGCTGTTAATATATTTTGCACTATGCTGATTTGAAGTCTCATATAAAACATACTTCATATATTTATTTAGTAGAGTTGATTTGAATTGAACACCCCATGAACATAATTTCTGATGTAGTAGGTTGACTACAAATTACCAATAAAAAAATTAATTGAAACTTGACTGTTTTATGAGGTGATATACAGGTGCAATAAATTAAAGGGTCTGTTCAAATGACTTTTAGAAAATACCCAGAAGGTTTTCAGATTTTAAAGATTCATTTGTCTTTGGACCACTCACTTTTCCATATCCCAGGGCTATACAGCTGCAGTGTTTCATTTGCAATGACTTCATATTTAGACATACCTATGGAGGACAGTTATCAATGTGCAAATGTATAAATATGCACGGTTTTTTGCTTCTTTTACAATGTATTGACCTTTCATATATGGAATGAAATCTGTGTTCAAATCCTGTGTGGCATTTTCTCTTTTACTCAATTGACGGATCAGTCTTACCTATAAAGGCAGAGTGGAGTAATTCTTGGGCAAATCAACTGCACTCTAAGAGACAAATAGATCCACATATCCCCATTGATTTAAAGGGCAATTCCCCCATTTTATCAAGCCTGCATCAGGGAGAGCAGACTCAGTAGAAAAGCTTGGGATTGACCTGTTCAGCCTCAAAATGACTCCTATCAACCATTCAGGGGGTAAAAAAAATTGTCACCCTTGTCTAGAATGCAAACTGGCCCTAGCAGGAATGACATCTCAACTGGATCAGGAAAGGAGCCACACGTGAGAGGCCCTGGCTAGTGGAGCAACGCTGATACAGGTAGCAGAGCGAAACAGGCCCAGGGAATCGGTACAAGGCAGGTGACTGCTGACATAGAGACACCACGAAAGGGCCACCAAAGGGTGCCTCAGCCCAGTCTATAAAGGCAATACTGGGCGGGCACAAGACAGGTGGCCAGTGGAGAGTACGCACACCTGACTGACAACAGAAGTCAGCAAATCACTGGCACCGTGATAATAGGCTTCATAGAATAACATAGGAATTGGAGGAATGATAAACTGGAGAAGTCATCTCCACTTTATCACCTCTTCATCACCACTTGGCGAATCTTCCCTTAGACCCACTGTGTCCGGGTTTTAATCCTGATGTAGGGGGACTATGGTGATTTGCATTTCACAGGACAGGATATAACATAGATAAATGGGAAGAGTCTCTTTCAGTGCCCAGTTCAGCTCCCCTTTTGGTGTACCAGGGTTTACAATGAAGCCCCTGCTTAACTGGCAGGTCTGCTCACAGGGAAGCATGGGAGGAGATCTACTGATATGACAACTATATTATCATAACAATGCGTTGGAGACCTCTTTAGCATCCAAGTGATTAAAACCCCAATTGAAATCATTAGGGATCTTTATTTGCCAAATGTGGAAAGCAAAAGATATATAGTTATGAAACAAACCATATTCATCACACAGAGGAAATTAAAATTATCATTCATTTAAATGGGAATTTATCTCGTCGTATGATAGAGTTATCCAACACATTGCAAAGTTGTGTTGTGTTCTGAGCGTGAGACCTCTCTATCATTAAAATCAATGAGACTCCATTAATTCCTACATTGATTCCCTTTCTTTACCAAAGCTAAGCAAGCCCCATCTTTTCTGCTGAGGAGTTTGTGAGGGCTATTTAACCTTTGAAACTGACAAACCCCCTGGGCCAGAAGGAATTATGACCAAGGGTGAGAGAAAAGTGAAAAAAATGTCCTGCATTAATTTTGGCGAAAAATGGACAATTTTTCTCTTTTCTGGCAAAAGTTTCCTTCTTCTCTCCAATGCAAAATTTTCCTCCTTTTTCATCAGTTCCAACATATTTTTTGCCTATTCCAACACATTTTGGCCTGTGTTTTCTATAGTGCAACATTTCCCAGCACAATATCACTGTAGTGGAGAAATAAGTAGCTGAAAGTCAAAGTTAGGAGTCCTACAGCAGCATATACCTTTGCCCACAACACTAACTTCCTGCTTCAGTGACATTGGCACATATTCATGATGATGTCAAGTGATAAAATAAATATAAAGTACAACCTACAATGTGGCAGATGTGTATGGCAGTGGTGGTGGGGGACTGGCGTGGTGTAATTTGTGTGTGTGTGTGTGTGTGTGTGTATATATATATATATATATATATATATATATATATATAGAGAGAGAGAGAGAGAGAGAGAGAGATTCCTACAGCAGTTTTTACTTTTATCATGTTTGTGTAAAATGTAAGCTATTATTCTTCTCAGATTACTGATACATATAGCTTATTGGTCATAGCAGTGGTCCAAAGTGTGGTAGATGGTAGCAACCCTTCTTCACATCCCTCCTCCTCCTCCTCATCTATGCTGCTGTTAATAAATTTGGCCTGGCTTTCTCTGTCATATATTTTGGATACTGAATGAAGTATCTCCATACTGTGGACTTCATGGACTGAGGGGGTTCCTGAGGGACTGCTACTACTACTACTTGGGCTAGATGTTGATGCAGTTCTACTGTTACAACTACCAAGTGTCAAAGGACTTCCAGTAGCAGCAGTGGCACAGCACTCATCATAGCTAAGGTTTTGGATATTAATAAACTGTGTTGGTGTTGTTGTTGCTGCTGGTTACTCAACACAAGTGTGTGTATCTCTGAGTAGGACTTGGATTTGTAAGCAACAATCATACTGATGACTGACGGGATGACTGTGTACTTTCTGCCATCTTTGCTTGTCCAGGGTCAAAGTTTCCAATGGTTTTCTCAAAGAGTTTATTGACAGGCATATTGCTCCTTTTCCGTGGTGGAAGATTGAGCCTTTGCCTTTCTGCTAACTTTCTGTCCATGTCTTCATCTCCCTTCATTTCTATCTAAAGAAGAGGAGGATGCTGGAGGGATATATTCTAGCTCTACATAACATCATACGTCATCATTATGTCATCCTCAGCATCAGCATCGATTGCAAATTCTTGCCGACTACCCTTATATTCCACTAAGCTTTTAGAGGTGTCAAACAATGACGTTTTACTTTAACTTTTACAAAGTTTGCTACAATGTTGAGGACAGGTGTTTTGGTGCTTGTTTATCTCACTATCAGATGCAGCAGTTGGTTCAGATGCTTCACCTTCCTCCATTATGTCATCATCAACAATAGAATGTGACTCTTTGTCATCTTCAGTGTTCTTCTTATATTTTATTTTATAGTACTGGTGGTGGTGGTGCTGGAACTTTTGGTGGGACGTTGACAAACTGCATCCACCCCAGGAGGAGAGGGATCATCATCATTTATTGCACACGCTGCAGCAACCATTGCTGCAGGCAGTCCTTCACTACTCCACTTTCCTCCATCCCCCTGCCCCTTGTATGTTTGCTGGACATTACTCAATTACTGTGTATGTTTTTACTCTCTACAGTACACAGCTGATGGCGTGTGATGTCTTATCTTAGCTCTCAACACAATTCTCAGTGTCGTCTGCTATCTATCAGATCTGCCTCAGTCACAGAGCTCTTTTCAGGCTCACAGTCACAGTCACAAAAAAACACAACTTTTTTCCCCAGCACAGAGACAATAATAGCAAGATCAGCAAGCAAATTGGACCCCAGCTGCTTTTGTCTTGCCAGTTGGTCAACCTCCTCCCTCCCTTTTTCTCTCCCATAGATAGATAGACTCCCCTAATACAGAGAACAAATGTTCTACCTGAAAGACTACCTAAACTAATGATCAATTCCCCTATATTCATCTTCATTTGCTCAAAAATGTGCTGGTTTCTCCTCTCACAAACAAAGAATGGCATGCTATAATAGCCTAACACCCTTTTATATGGCTGCACAAAACTTTCATATAGTGGGGAAAAATGATTCATTTAAATGCAAAGAACAAGGAGAAAAAAGACAGAAAACTACATTTTTCACTGGAAATTTTTCACCAAGCATGAAATGCCATTTTCGCAAAATGTTTTTGAGACGAAAATGTTTGCCCATCTCTATTTATGAATAGGGATGGGCTGAAATGTTTTCCTCAAACTGAAATCCATGAATAATGACACTTCCCTACTGGCAAATAATTTCCCACGAAAAGTGCAGTTTATCCACTTTTTTCACCTAGCTCATTCCATTGAAATCAATGGGAACATTGAATTTACACACACAACACATAGCAAATATTAACAAAAAACTTTTAGTGGTGCGAAAAATGGAAAATAGAGAAAAACAATCCCTCACCCTGCTGCCTGACCTGAATTTCACTCTCCAAATTCTACACAAAATATAAAATATTCTCTATGGTCTGGCACATAGGTGTACACGTAATTCAACCAAATTCAGACATAAGAAAAAACAATCCAACAATGTAATAAGGTTCGTTCCCATTTAAGATTACAATATTTATTGGTACATCAAAAATTACATTACTTAAAAATCATAAAAGTTTATAATCTCTGCTGACAATTATCTAGATTTATTGTAATGGGTATACAATATGGAACTCGGAATTCCCAGTCACTGACCAGATTGGGAAAATCCGAACATCATCCCAAATTTTATTCTATTATGAGAATAATAGAACAGCGCCACAATCTCAGCATACAGATACGGGCAACAGAAGACAGGAAAAACCAAGAAGTGGCTCCAAATGAGGAAGTAGCAGGCACAAAGCTGGAGTCAGGTAAAATGTTAAAGAGAAGAACCTGGGGAGAGAAGGGTAGATGAACACCAGACATAGCACAGATAGACCTGTGACACCCAAAAAGAGGACAGTGAAGGGGAAGCCACACCTCCAACATTGAGAAAGTGAACCAGTATCAAATTTAGAAAGAAGTAGTGGAGACTTATACCACCTGATTGCAAGTTTATAGTTGGTTTCATGGTGGCAAGAATTTTTCACACATAACCAGGGCTGTTTAAAAGATAAAAGCCAGAGATCTATGGGGATTACTTAGTTAAGTTCCGTTTCCCAAGAACTCTTACAACGGATGAGAGTGATCATGGCTGTGGGCTCGGCAACAAACATAAGGAGGGAATATAAAACAAAAATACCTTTTAGGATTAACGTATCCGTTAACAGCAATTTTTCAAAAGGTGTAAGAGACCTTGAGCAATATGTCCGAATAGAGGGCGAGCACAAAAAGAGACGTACCTGTAGATAACGCCATATCTCAGTCCGGGGAAGCCCATGATGGGAACAGATGAATTGGAAGGATGGAAATTCTTGGTCTGAAAATAGATGTTCAAGGTCGACAAGGCCAGACGAGGATCATGTCTTATAAGACTCTATATGTCGACCAGGATGAAAATCTTGATTACCTAAAATAGCACAGAGTGGAGAAGGAGTCGTAGACAGAGCATAGATTTTGGAGCTGCAGTGTCAGGCAATAAGAAGATGTGAAATGATAGGATGAGACCTGATTTCGGGAGGGGAAAGACGAGGTGTAGACCACAAAAGTTGCAGCATAACTACTGATGGGGAGACAGATTGAAGTAACCTCGCCCAATCTTTATCAGGAGGAGCCCTTACTAAATCCAGTAAGGTAAGTAGGGAAATTGCCCAATGATATAAGTCAACATCAGGAAGATCCAAAACGCCCAAAGTCAGAGTGTGAGCGAGCACCAAATGGTGAATCCGAGGTCTACGGTTATTCCATATAAAAGAGTGGATTAAGCGTTTAAGGCGAACTAGATAAACCTTCGGAAGAGAGAGGGGTAATTATTTATGGCCTTCTTACTCAACTCCCTGAGACTAACTTCAAAACCCCTTGCATTAGACATTGGGAACATGATCTTGGCCAATTATCTGAAACAGAGAAGTAGATGGGGACATTTGAACTGTCAACTATTATGTCCACATACAAAAGTCACTTAGAGGCAGCAATGAAATTAGCTTTAAGATGGTGAAATATGCCAGCAAAGCTTGCACAGATTTTTCCTGTATCTGACACCCGCAGTTGGAGGGGCTGTGGCAACACTGGTACTTTGTTTCACATATTGTGGACTTGGCTCCTTCCATAATCCTATACCATGAATTATTGCCTTTACCTTAACCTACATCGGGCCAAACAATGGAAAGCTTCGAATATTCCATCATGGCCAGATATATATTATGTGAATAGGAACCTTTTCTATGAACATATGACTTATAGGCTAATTGATAATTTGAAATTCTAACATTGAGAAAGGGGCCTCTGCCTCACAAACCCCCACAAACACACTTACACTGCTGGTAGCCCTCAAACCTGTCCACTACTGGTGGGGATGCTTATGTTTGAGGAGGATTAGAACCTGCTTTACTGATTTCCTGATAGCATAGGATCCCCTCAAGGAGATATAATTTAAGTTTCCTATTTTTTTCATGTTACCACTGATTCCTCATTGTTATACTGAATATGATTGCATTCCTACTTGTGCATTCCCACTATGATGCTTTAAATGGTTCTTCAAATTTGATTGCATCTCTACTTTGCATTACTGTTGGAAAGTTTACCCCTTCTTGTGCTTTTATCTTCAACAAACTCAAGTTACAAAAAATAAGCTATAATTTAAGGAATTGTCATTTGTCCTGTGATGCAGCTGGTGTGCTCAAGCATTGCTCAATTTCTACTTTCTTCCATAAAGCCCAAAATGCAGTGACTGAGCAGCTGTACATTACATACTTACTTGATAGAGGGCACTGTCAAATCTGTGCTGATGATAACATTATTATTATTATTATTATTACTATAACATTGTTATTATTACCCTGAAAATAATATGATAAGATGAGCTATACAATCCATATCCCCAAAATGATGTCTGAAACATGGAGTGACTGTATATATCTATTAACAGATACTTTTATGTTCTCACAATTTATGCACAATTGGATTCCACCACTAAATTTACATGTAACCACATATTAACAGCATTAATTTAGTGGGGTGTATGGCATAAATAACTTATTACAATATAGTGAGATTTCTATATAGAGAACATACAGTTGCATTGTTCACTGAGATCTTTTTGGACCCTCATTCCAGTATCAGTTTTCTAGGGACTAGTTAGTACTGGGTGCAGACAATAAATGTCCCTATGTGGTCACCCAGTTTCTATTTAACAGAAAGATGTATTAGACTGAAATATTGTACAGAATATTAGTGGTTTATTCACCAATAGGTTTTAATTTATTTAGAGAGATGCATCACACAGATATATTCTTTCTCTGCGACAAATCCATACCTTCATTTAGGCTCCTTGTTCCTGTTTCTTGCTATCTCTGGTTTTGTCCTTGGTATTAAAATTGAATATCAACCACATATACTGTGTGCTTGTCATTAAAAGGTTAGTAGGATATGATATAATAAGCTAATATTGCTTATTTATATTATTTCCTGCAATTATTACGTGTGGGTTTTAATTCTGTTGTTCGAGGTCTTCTGTCATGCCACATGGTACTCTATAGACAACTAAATCTGTGAATCATTTTGGTAGCTGGGAGCTAAAATAAGCTAAGTTTGGGATTTTTGATGGAGAAATTGAAAAGTATGTTATGTAGCATGGTAAGGGAGAGGCTAAAAGCAAAATCCTTTTCCCCCTTCCCTTTGCAGTTGTACAAGTGTTTGATTGCAGTTGGTGTGTGGTGGGAGTGTGTGGTTGCTGAGTTGTAATTGTTGGTTTTCTGCTATATTAAGCAGAGAAAGAGTGAAGTCTGAAAGCTGAAAGCTGAAATAAGCTAACTTTAGGAAATGTGCTGGAGAAATTTAAAGAGTGTATTTTTGTGTTGTTAAGGGAGAAGTTAAAAATAAAAAGCCCTTTTCCCTCCATTTTCAGTTGTACAAGTGATTGATTGATCTCTGTGTGTGATGGGAGTGGTTGTGTTGTTTTCTGGGTTGTAATTGGTGTTTTTCTACAGGTAGTGGTGAATACCTGAAGTGTCTTGCATCAGTGTGTAAGGGCATAAGTGTGGTAAGTGTCGGGAATTTAAATAACAGGGAGATTCAAGTAAGTGCAGAAGTGTGGTAATTGTCAGGAATTTAAATAACATAGGGATTCAAATAAAGGGAATTAAACAGGGGAAATTATATTTATTAACCTTATTGTGAAGATATTTTTCTTTCTGCTTACCTGCCTAATATGAGTAGTAGCATAACTGTCCGTTTGACTCAGTGCACAAGCTGGCATATGTTTGCAAATTAGTTCAAATTAGAGATCTGGAGAGGTAACACTGAGAGAGATGGACAATCTTGAGAGGGTTTGCTGACTGAGCAGAAGGAAGTTTTGTAGAAAGTTTTGGAGGTGGAGACTGCACAAAAAGAGCAGAACAACAAGGGGAAGTTATTTTGTATGATTAATGACAATGTTATGTCCCAACTAGAAAAGAGTATCACTAATCACCAAGAAGCCGAGCCGGTGGTCTGTAATGAGTGAGATCCCTGAGGAAAGTCCCAGTAGAGACTGAAATGTTGGGCTGAATCTTTTTTTATCCATGTTTTTATAAAAGTAAAGTTTTTAACAGACTATGGAGTGCTCGGCTTCTTGGTGACAAGTGATACAGTAGATTTATATAAGCCTCAAGCAACCGATGAAGACATTGTGTGTGCAGTAGTCTAATATTTTACATATTTCCAACTAGAAAAGAGGCCTTGCTTGACGTAGTGCTCTCAAACAATTCTGACACGATAATAAACAGTATGCAGGTAAAGGAACAATTAGGCAGTAGTGACTACAAATTACATTTGTTATAAGAAACCGAATAGCAAGAGTTTAACCAAAAATTTCAATTTTAAAAAGGCTAATTTTACAAAGATAAAAGCAGTATTAAATGATATTCAGTGTGATGGAATCTTCAAAGATAAAAATCCACAAAAAATATGGAATTTGTTTAAAATACTCTTAGACAAATATATGCCTCAATATATACCATTGGGGAATAAGTTCAAGAGGAGTACATTGACATCAATGTGACTTAATAATGAGGTTTGCAGGGAAATGTGAAATAAGAATCTGGCTTTTAAAGTGTTTAAGTCAGACGGGTCAGATGCATCATTTAAAAAATATAAAGAATGTAATAAAATCTGTAAAAACAAGCAATTAGGCTAGCTAAAATTGAAAACAAGAGAGGTATTGCAAAATAGAGCAAGACAAATCCTAAACAATTTTACAAGTATATTAATAACAGAAATATTAAGGTTGATATTGGTCCTCTTAAGGCTGAGGCAGGTGAAGTGACTGATAAGGCTATGGCTGACACCCTAAATACATTCTTTGCTTCTGTAAATACAAAGGAAGCAACAATGACAGGCAATGGGCAAATTGACAAAACCACAGAATTTCCTCCATCACGTACATGGCTTACTGAGGATAAAGTCCAAAAAGACTGGAAAATGTTATGTTGAATAAAGCACCTGGCCTGATGGCATGCACCCAAGGTACGTAAGGAACTTAGGGCTCAATTCAAATTTTGGCGTTAAAACCAACATGAAGAAAAAAACTGCCTTCGCACGTTAAGCAAGACCAGGTATCGTGAGATTCAAATCTTCCTTACCCAGAAAGGCTAACGAGCGATAACCAACAAAATACACGTTAACCTTAAACCTGCATCGCATAGAAAATCTTACCTAAAACACACACGATAAAAATGTTACCTAGCACCACAGCCAATCACAGCACTCCATAGTAGAAAGTTCAGTCAGAAAATCCAAAATCCACGTCGACAGTTCTGAACAGCTTTCTCTGAGCTTCTCTGCCCAGCCAGTAGGGGAACACAGAGATGGCTTTCAGCACCATGGACAGCTTTGAATGCCATAGGGATGTGCACTGCTCATCGCTGTGGCATTCAAAGGGTTACAATAATGAAAAGTAGTATACCAAGCACTACACAATGCCCCCCTTTGACCCCCCCTTAGTATGTCCCATATATTGCATATATGGGACATACTATAACCCCATCCACATCCACCTCATGGACTTCCATGTAGTGGACAAATCTGTCTTTTATTCCACAATTAACCCTTTGAGTACCAGAGAGGTAGGAAAACATTGCTTAGCATGTTTCCTACCCCTCTGGTACCCAAAGGGTTAATAGGCAAGGTATGGACTACATACCTTGCCTGTATATATGTGTGTGTGTTTTAAACTTTTTTTTATTAAAAGGCTATTGTTACACATAGTTTAAATTAGATCTCATTCATTTTTAATGCCCTACCTCCTGTGTCCCATTGCTATTTGTACTTTTGCTCCACTCTCCTTCAAACTGAGAGTGGAGCAAAAGTACTAATAGCAATGGGACACAGGAGGTAGAACATTATAAATGGATGTAATCTAAGTTAACCCTTTGAGTGCCAGAGTGGTACACAACGCATTGCTTTGCATTGTGCCTACGCGTCGGCGAACTGTGGAACTTGCAACGCCAGGCAGGGCACAATGCCAACACGTGAGGAGAGGAGAGGTATCGGAGGAAGCGGGCAGCAAATACAAGCCTGCCACCCACTTCCTCCCATGTCTCTCTCCCCTCCTCCCGCTTCCTCCAATGCCTCTCTTGTCCCCAGCCTTTTTTATGCTGCGGGCTTCACAGCCACCCGCAGCAATGGCACGTTAATAAATGAAGGGAAGCGCTGCAGTCAGAGTGCAGCCTGCTCCCTCAATTGTATTTTAACCATTTGAGTGCCAGAGTGGTATGCAAAGCATTGCTTTGCAATGTGTTGCGTACCACTCTGGCACTCAAAGGGTTAACTTAGATCACATCCATTTGAAGGAGAGTGGAGCAAAAGTACTAATAGCAATGGGGCACAGGAGGTAGGGCATTAAAAATGAATGAGATCTAATTTAAACTATGTGTAATAATAGTCTTTTAATAAAAAAAAGTTTAAAACAAACACACACACACACACACACACACACACACATACATATATATATATATATATATATATATATATATATACAGGCAAGGTATGTAGTCCATACCTTGCCTATTAACCCTTTGGGTACCAGAGGGGTAGGAAACATGCTAAGCAATGCTTTCCTTCCTCTCTGGTACTCAAAGGGATAATTGCGGAATAAAAGACAGATTTGTCCACTTCATGGAAGGTGGATGTGGATGGGGTTAGTATGTCCCTTATATGCAATATATGTGATATACTAAGGGGGGGGTCAAAGGGGGGCATTGTGTAGTGCTTGGTGTACTACTTTTCATTATTGTAACCCTTTGAATGCCACAGCGGTGAGCAGTGCACATCCCTATGGCATTCAAAGCTGTCCATGGTGCTGAAAGCCATCTCTGTGTTCCCCTAGTGGCTGGGTAGGGAAAAGCACAGAGAATGCTATTCAGAACTGGTGACGGTGTTTTTTTTACTCTGCCTCCTGTGCTGTTCTCCAAAAAAAATAAGCGTTAGATTTCTGGAGAGAAATGTTGCAATTTAACTCGCTTTAGCCCTAACTCCAACATTTGAATGGCTTTTGGCGTCGCTTGTACATTATCCTCTATGGGTGAGATCTTGCTGTTATGGCGACAGGCGACGTGTGTTTCAGAACTGGCGTCGCTTCTTACTAGTGGAACATTTGCATTGCTCAGTTGACGTTAAAACCAGCGTCGCCAGTTTTTTCTGCCGATGCCAACATTTGAATCGAGCCCTTAGTTCAGTAATAGAAAGATCATTATTCTTAATATTTATTGATTCACTTTCATCAGGTATAGTGCCCTGTGCTTGGATGAAACCTGACATAGTTCCTTTGTTCAAAAAAGGGGGCAAGATCTAAACCAGGAAATTATAGACCTGTGAGCTTGACTACTATAGTGGGTAAGATATTAGAAGGATTACTAACAGACAGTATCCAGAACAATGTGAAGGCAAACAATATTATTAGTAGGATTCAGCTTGGTTTTATGAAGAATAGATAGTCAGACTAATTTACTTGCATTTTATGAAAGGGTAAGTAGTAATTTGGACAAGTGAATTGCTGTTGGTATAGTATACATATAGTATGGATTTTGCAAAAACCTTTGATACAGTGCCTCACAACAGGTTATTGCATAAATTAAAAAGGCTTTGGTTTGAGAAGTAATATCTGTACATGTATTTAGAACTTATTAAATGATAGATGACAGACACTTGTTATAAATTAAACCTTTTTAAGTTGGTCTAAAGTTTTAAGTGAGGTGCCACAGGTTTCAGTCCTGGCCCCATGTTTTCTAATTTGTTTATTAATAATCTAGAAGTGGGAACTGAAACTAGTGTCTCAGTATTTGATTATACTAAGCTGTGTAAGGAAATACATACATGGATGTTTTTTGTCTGCGGAAGGATTTAGATAAACTGAATGAATGGGCAAAAAAGTGGCAGATGACATTTAATGTAGATAAATTAAAGGATATGCATTTGGGCTGTAGAAACAAACATGCAACATGTACACTAAATAGGAAACAACTTTGGGAATACTCATTAACCCCTTAATGACCCATGATGGTCCAGGACCGTCATGGGTAGAATCGCGTTAAGGACCCATGCTGTTCGTGGAGCCCGGAAGTGGACTCAGCTGCTGCAAGAGAAAATATGGTACTATCCTGCATAAAAAGATTCATAGATGCATGGGATGATAATATAAGTCTACATTTATATAAATCATTGGTAAGGCCTCATCTAGAATAAGGAGTACATTTTTGAGCACCAGTTCTTAAAAAATGCATTATTGAACTGCAAAAAGTGCAGAAATGTGCAACAAAACTAGCCAAACTGGGTTTGTTTACATTTACAAGAAACGTCTAAGGGGTTATATATATATGAAATATTTACACAAAGAGCTGAGTTAAGAACGAGAGGTCATCCATTAAGACTAGAGGAAAGGTGTTTCAGATTAAGACAAAGACAGGGATTTTCTATGGAAAGGGTGGTAAAGCTATGGAATTCTTTGCCTCTGGATGTCATGCTTGCAGATACAGTAACTGCTTTCAAAAAAAGCAATGGATACCTAGCTAGCACAAAACAATATTGAGAATTATGACAGATAGCGTCAATGCAGATAGGATGTTCATCCAGGGTACTATCTGACTGCCATTTGGAATCAAAGATAACTGTTGCAGGTAAGAGATGGGACACTAAATGTCAATCAGACTTTGCTGGTCACGAAATCAAATAACAAAAACAAGAGAGTAAATAGAGGAAGAGAGCTGGTTCTGAGATGTAACCAGCCAACTCTCTGTCAAAAAGTGACCCGTTCAAAATCTTAAGTAGTAGTGATGAAGGCTGTGATAACTCGCTAATACTTAACTTTTAATAAAAATGATAACAATAAAAAAAACCTCATAGTTAGCTTTTAACCCTTTGTTCACCCGTATTAACAAAGGGTTAAAAACTATCTGTGAGGTTTCTTATTGTTATAATTTTTATTAAAAGTTAAGGATTAACGAGTTATTGCAACCTTCGTCACTACTACTTAAAGGGATTGTAATGTCCCAAAAAAGTATCTTCTAAATGGTAGCTGCACTAAAAAAACATGAGCTTAATCCTTTCTCTCAAACCGTTATGGTTTGAGATATATAATAAAATAAAGACCTCCACTCCCTCCCCCTTCCTGGACCAGATGGTGGCTCTTCAGGAGCGCTGTCATCTAGATATCTAAGTATAATTACTTCATCGGAATGGTCTACAACGTGTGCTTGCAAGCCAGGCACATGTTGTAGACCATACTGATGAAGTAATTATACTTAGATATCCTGATGACAGCGCTCCTGAAGAGCCGCCTACAGTCAGGCGACCGGATTCTGCCCCTGACAGCTTTACACGGAGACCTTTACTTTCTTATTTCTCTGAAACCATAACGGTTTGAGAGAAAGGATTAAGCGCATTCAGTGTTTTTTTAGTGCAGAAACCATTTCTTCTGGATCACCATGAGTGATTTGGCATGGTCTGGACTTGGTGGCTGCATTTTTTTCCAGCCTCATCACCTATGTTACTGTGTTACTATGTAATGTGTAATGGTATGCTGTAATGCAGTGCTGATCTTCCTTATGGTTATGGTACAAATATGATGCACTTCATAGCAATAATATCTGATGTAAGACCAAACTTCAGTTGTTTTGAGAACCAGTCAATGACCCTACGGGCAGTGAAACACTGTATGGAGTGCGATATTACTGTGCAAACCAGTCACCATGTATTATGTGTTCTGACATGACACTGTTTTATTTTTTTTCTACTGTGTGTTAATACTTGCATTTTCATTTTCAGCTCTTTTAATTACAACCTGTGATTATTCCAAAGGTATGCAATATATAGGGATGGGACTAGTGCTAAGTTAATGTAGTTTTATCCTTCTATCAGTTTTTGTTCTTGATTCATTAATATTTAAGCATTTTTTTTTTGATGACTCCACAGGATAACCCTTTCAGTAGTGCATCAGTCATCCTGTATAAAATACTTAAACAATATATATTACAGGTGACAACTAGTGTTGAGCGAGCATGCTCGGCCGATGCTCGGATCGGCTCGAGCATCGCTCTGCTCGGCACATGGCGGTACTCGTCGAGTACCGCCATGTGCTCGCCCGCCATGTTCGGGTGGCGGGGATCTGTGCCGGAGGAGGCACAGATCTGAAGACGCTCCGCTGGACCACCAGGGACTGGAGGTACGGGGGCATTGCGGAGATGAAGGGGGACAGTGTGGAGATGAAGGGGGACATTGTGGAAGAGGGGCATAGCGGAGATGAAGGGGGACATTGTGGAAGAGGGGCATAGACTCTATGCCCCTCTTCCACAATGTCCCCCTTCATCTCCGCTATGCCCCTCTTCCACAATGTCCCCCTTCATCTCCTCTATGCCCCTCTTCCACAATGTCCCCCTTCATCTCCGCTATGCCCCTCTTCCACAATGTCCCCCTTCATCTCCTCTATGCCATAGAGGAGATGAAGGGGGACATTGTGGAAGAGGGGCATAGCGGAGATGAAGGGGGACATTGTGGAAGAGGGGCATAGAGGAGATGAAGGGGGACATTGCGGAGATGAAGGGGGACATTGCGGAGATGAAGGGGGGCATTGACCAGGCACCCTCCCCTCATCAGAGCAGGGGGTGCCTGGTGTAATGCTCGTGTCGCCCCGTTGTATTCAATGGGGCTCGGGTGCTCGGCCGAGCACTCGAGCCTCAGGGGGTGCTCGGTCAGAGCACCCGAGCACCCGAGCATCGGGGTGCTCGCTCAACACTAGTGACAACCATATCACAACAAAACCCACCTGTGACGCACAGCGCCTTATTCATCAAGATAAAGAAGTTCAGGTCTGGAGTAGACCACCTGCACCATAGTGCAGGAATAAAAATATCCAAAATTCCTATTGACTTAAATTGTACTTTTAACCGTTTGAGTGCCGGAGAAGTATCCAACGCATTGGTTATGCTGTGATGCTATGTTAAGGATAAAAGTCCCATCTAAACCAATGGGAATTATTATTTCACACCGCGACACAGTCAATTGTATCTCATTAAAGAACTATCATATAAATTAAAGTTACCCCCAAATCATTATGCACATAACAATACTTATATACGTACTATTATTATCCTGAATAAATACAGTGTTTTTGAGAACTCCAACTCATTCAGAGACGGACTGGCAGTCATGAGTGCAGACATCTTGCGTAAGAGACATCTGTGCACCTGTGCTGTCTGTCACGGTCTCCTCTAGGAGGAGTTCCATTGTACCTTAACGTACAGGAAGGGACTAATGGGTCAGGCGCACAGATGCCGGTACAGCAAGATGCCTGGATGTGTGTCTCAGAACGAGTTGGATTTCTCAATAACGCTGGACTTATTCAGGATGTATGTATGTATGTATGTATGTATCTTTATTTATATGGCCACACAGTGTACGCAGCGCCTTACAATAGACATATGTTCAATAAATAAGAGGGGATGAAATAAGTGCGACATTCATAGAAACAATGGGAGAGAGGTCCCTGCCCCAAGGAGCTTACAGTCTAAATGGGTAAAGGGAGATATACAATGGGGTAAGAGGGTGTTAAGTGCTGAGATTACAAGTGCTGAGTTTGGCCAAAGGCAGTGCATGGTCCTAGTGCTCCAGAAGATAAGACTTCAGGGTAGACTTAAAGACAGAGGGGGATTTCTCTAGACGTAAGGAGAGGGGTATGGAGTTCCATAGGTATGGAGCAGAAAGCGAGAAAGGTTTGAGACGGGAGAGGGCAGAGGGTGTGGATGGTACAACAAGAAGTGCATTGTGTGCTGAGCGAAGGAAGCGGCCGCAATGTTGCGGAGAAAGAAGCGAGATGATCTAGCCACAGAGTTAATGTGAGGGGAGAAGGAAAGAGAGGAATCAAATATGGCCCCAAGGCAGCGTGCTGAGCTGACCAGATCAATATCAATTCCATCAACTGTAATGGTGAAGCTAGGTGTTAGGCAAGGTCTTGGTGGGAAGATTAGCAGTTCGGTTTTGGCCATGTTAATCTTCAGCTGACGTTGTGCCATCCAGGAGGAAATGGCCAAGAAGCAGTCTGAAATTTGCAGCTGGATTTGGGGTGAAAGATCAGGAGTGGAGATGTAAATTTGGGTATCATCAGCATATAGATGGTATTTAAAGCCAAATGAACTAATAAGTTCACCCAATGAAAGGGTGTACAGTGAGAAAAGCAGAGGACCCAGAACGGAGCCTTGAGGCACCCCCACAGACAGAGGGACCGTGGAGGAGGTGTTATTGTTAGAGGACACAAAAAAGGAACGTTGTGAGAGATAGGAGGAGAGCCATGAAGCAGCTTCATTTCGGAAACCAAGACTGTGGAGAATTTGAGCAAGCAGAGAATGGTTAACTGTGTCAAAGGCAGAGGATAAATGGAGTAGTATAAGTATTGAAAACTGTCCTTTGGCTTTTGCAGTCTGGAGATCATTAGCCACCCTGCAGAGAGAGGTCTCAGTTGAATGACCGCACCGGAAACCAGACTGCATCGGATCCAAAAGACAGTTAGAGTTGAGGAATTTGGCTATTTGTGAGAAGACCAGGCGTTCTAGGAGTTTTGAGGTAAGAGGCAGAAGGGAGACAGGTCGATAGTTAGAGAGAGACAGGAGGGGTCAAGGTTAGTCTTTTTGAGCAGGGGTTTAATTTGTGCTTGTTTGAAGGAAGAAGGGAAGGTGCCTGTGGAGAGAAAAGTATTGAAGATGTGTGTTAATATAGGTGTAAGGACTGGTGCAAGTGGTTTGAGTAAGTGGGAGGGCAGAGGGTCCAAGGAGCAGGTAGTGAGGTGGGTAGATAGGAGAAGTTGAGAAACTTCTTCCTCTGTTATTGGGGTAAAACTATCAAAGTATGATGAGGGGGGTTTGGGGAGAGAGAGTTCGGAGGCAGATGGAATAGTAGGAATCTGTTTTTGAATAGATTCCACTTTGTGCTTGAAGTGATCTGCAAAAGCTTGAGGTGAATGTATGGGGTGAGAGGAAGCAGTGGAAGGATGGAGCAAAGAGTCAAAGACTGCAAAGAGACGGCATGGGTTTGATTTATTGTTGTGGATTAGTATGGTGTAGTATTCTTGTTTAGCTTTTGATAAAGCAGAATGCAGGCAGGACAGCATAAATTTAAAGTGGATGAAATCTGCATGTGAACGAGATTTCCTCCAAAGGCGTTCAGCAGAACGAGTGCAGGAGCGTAGGAAGTGGGTGTGGGAGTTGAGCCAGGGTCGTGGATTGACTTGACGACTCCGTTGTGGTTTCAGTGGGGCAAAGGAATCAATAGCAGAGGATAGAATGGAGTTGTAGGAGTTGAATGTTTGTGTCAGAGATGGCTAACAAAGAGGAAAGATTGGAGTTAAGTGAGGCGCTCATCCCAGCAGGATCAAGTGAGCGGGTGTCCCTTATAAATCTGTTGTGGGGAGGGATGGGGGAAGGAGCAGAGTGAGAGAGAGAGAGAAGGATATAAGATGGTGGTCTGATAGAGGGAATGGGGAAACTGTGAGAGAGGAAAGGTCCAGACCCTTAGTAAAAACAAGATCGAGGCAGTGACCAGCTTTGTGAGTGGCACTGTCGGTCAACTGCTGGAGATCAAGGGAAGCAGTTAGGTCTAGAAGACGGGAAGCCCAGGTGACAGAGGGGTTATCAATATGACAGTTAAAATCACCCAGAATAAGGACAGGATTCTCAGTGGAGAGAAAGAAGGAGAGCCAGGATTCAAAATCTTAGAGAAAGTTTGAAGGAGAAGAGGAGTTAGTAGGTGGCCTGTATATTACAGCCACGCGCATAGACAGAGGGTAATAGAGCTGGATTGCGTGTACTTCAAATGAAGAAAAGTGCACACATGGTGGGTTTGAGAGGGTCTGGAAGCGGCAGCAGGAGTAGAGAAGGAGACCTACCCCCCCACCTCGACCAGTGTGAGAAGCAGAACCCTCCATGAGAGAGTGCAGCCTCCACAGCTGTGTCCTGTGCAGATAACCAAGTTTCTGTGAAAGCAAACAACTGCAGTGATTGCTCACAGAAACAATCATGGATGGGAGTTGTCTTATTAACTATGGAGCGGGTGTTCAACAGAGCACAGGAGAAGGGGAGAAAGGAAGCTGAACCAAGAGGAATGTTTATGAGATTTGAGAGGTTAGAACCCTCCAAGTTGCGGTGGGAGGGAACGGTGGGCCGTGGCTGATAGAAGGTGGGTATGGGGATTGGGCCGGGATTGGGAGCAATATCCCCTGCAGCAAGCAGAAGGATAAGACAAAGGGCAGAGATGTGGGAGTGGGATTTGTATTGGTGCTTAGGAATAGGGACTGCAGAGGCAGAAGGGGTTAAAATCTGGAGAAGTGTGTAAGAGCAGACAGGTGTGAAGGGGAGGAGAGAGGGGGAGATGTGGATGTAGTTTGTAAAGTCAGGGGGAGAGCTGAGGCTGACAAGAATCCTGGGGAGCACTGAACATATAACAACAAAATAAATAGCAGATGTAAACATTGCAAGTCCAAATCTGATGCCAGAGAAGAAATGTCTTTGCTGATTATCTTCTTACAGGTGCTCTTTACAGGTAATGCAGGATTTCTGGTGCCTTGTGTGTTGCCTTGTGTGTTGTCCTCCTTGTTGAACTCAGTTGTTAAACTCTTGGAGACACTTTAGAAGAGGGGCACGTAGGAAGAGGGGCGCAAATGCTCTGCCCCCTGCAAATGCTTTCCCCCACAGTGTGTCCAGATATATAGGCCACAAACTAGTGATTAGCAATCAAACTATCAACATATCAAAGGATGGAGCAAAAGGCTGAGGGAAATGGAATGTGTAAGAGGGAAATTAACTCTCCAAGGGAATGCAGACACACAGTCTATGAGCTAACAGGGTTGATAAATTAGATACACAAGATGATAATAAATGTTCATACCCAGACAAATATAGCTCCAGATGCACCAGGCACACAAGGGGTTAATATTTCAACAAGGCAGATGATACAATGTTCATACCCAGACAAATATAGCTCCAGATGCACCAGGCACACAAGGGGTTAATATTTCAACAAGGCAGATGATACAATGTTCATACCCAGACAAATATAGCTCCAGGTGCACCAGGCACACAAGGGGTTAATATTTCAACAAGGCAGATGATACAATGTTCATACCCAGACAAATAATAATACTAGGATAATACTAGTATGGATATAAGTATCGCTAGATGCATAATGATTTGAGGGTAACTTTATTTTGTGTGATAATTCCACTTTAAATTGGTGAATATGGCTGTAACAGCGCAGATCAGTGGTACATTAATGTGCCCATTGACAGTGCGAAGTGACAATCTTGTGCTGTCATGCACTGCGAGATTGTCACAATGAGATTTTTACCCAGGAGACCTGTTGAAACAATTGAATGGTCGCACACTCTTCTGCATGCGACCATTCAAAAGTGAACCCTTTCCAATAGCTTCTTTCATGTAGGTGTCCTTATTGTTAAGTTTTCATTACCAGCAAGTTTTAAGTAATTATGACTATGTCTGAGGAAAGTTTTTAAATACTCTGTTCTGTAAGGGTATCTGAGCTTTCAAGAGGCCATCTTCTGAGTTCTATCCGCTCCTTCCAAAGGCACAGATTTGTTTTTACAGTAAAGGCAGAAAATTTGTTGAATTCTTTGTCTCGGTATGCTGTGTTTGTAGAGACTGTAGATCCATTACAAAAAATATTGAATACCTTTCAAGGTCAGAACAATAATAAGCATTATTATGTGTGTTTCAGTTCAGATAAGATGTTGATCCAGGTAGATATGTGACTGCCTTTTGGAGTCATGATGGAATTTTTTTACCTACTTGGGGCTTAATTTGAAAATGGATGAGATATATATATATAATTTTGGCAATAAGAACGCACTCTCAACGTGATTAGGTGATTTCCTGGGTGCAGATAATATAATCTCTAATTTCCTCCAAATCAGCACTCTCAGGACTGCTCAAATAGTGACATATAGCTTAGTTATTTCAGATCAACGTTTCGATCCCACACAAGGGATCTTTATCAAGACACCAATACAAACACCCATCCCCCATTAAATACCCTGTGAACCGAGGAAGAATCAAACACTCCCGCCCACAATGTGTAACCATAAATCATACATTCTATATCAATAATCACCCAAATGTGAGTCTCCTTGTCCCAAAAGGACCAATAGCAAACAAAAACGATTAAAAAACAGATAAATTAGTGCACATTAAAAACTGAGGTTTAGCTGACCTCTAACCTCTCCGCCCCGACCTGTATACACCTAAAGGTCACAAGATTATAAAGTTTTCTTTGGAATTTTATATATATATATATATATATATATATATATATATATATATATATTAATTACTGAGTACCTTCAAATCAAATAACCTCATCAAATGCCAGAGAAACCATACAGAGAGCCGAATGAAGATAGGCATGACTCCCTTGCATGGCGCAGCATTCAAATATCACCTCGGTCATCCATGAATAGTACACATGAAAAATATATAGCCATATTGTCATGGTTTCAGTACACTCAGACAATTGGATAAGGTAAAAAGTAATTTATTAATAATTAAATAGAACGACCCTATCACAGGTCTAAGCAGGACATAGGAACAGGCAATAAAGACAGGTAATAACAATACAGACACAGGGGAAATATAAGTACAATTGGCAACAGACTGTAGCGCAGGGACTGGACAGTGGAGCAGTACTGTCCTAGAAACTGCAGGGCAACATATCAACCAGCCTTGCCTGATAGATCCTAATATGGAGACAGCTGGAGCAGTGATCGAAGGTTCTGCCGAAAGGTAATCGACAGCCACGGGTAGCTCAACCTGAGACAACAGTGGCAAAACTCTGGTAGCCCAGAGGCAACAATGGCTAGGCTAATGGCGTAGGTGGAGGCAACCGTGGACCGACTTAAGTGTAACCGGAGGCAACAGTGGTAGGCTTATAGTGTAACCGGAGGCAACAGTGGTTAGGTTTATAGTGTAACCGGAGGCAACAGTGGCAGTGAGCAGCACTACCCAGCTCAGACTCACAGAGAGTGAATACAGCCTGAACCTGAATCGGTACACACGGAGCGGGAGACAGCCAAAGCCTGAGTCGGTACACAGAGAGCGGGAGACAGCCAAAGCCTGGATCGGAACACAGAGTGGTAGTAAGCCAGAACCTGAATCGTACACAGACAGCGGTCATAAGCCAAAGCCTGGGTCGGTACACAGAGAGTGGTCGTCAGCCAAAGACTGGGTCGGTACACAGAGAGCGGTCGTCAGCCAGAGCCTGGGTTGGTACACAGAGAGCGGTCGTCAGCCAGAGCCAGGGTCGGTACACAGCGATCAGGAGCAAGCAGGATACTGGAGAGGAGTCAGACGAGCCGAGTCGGTACACAGCGATCAGGAACAAGCAGGATACTGGAGCGTCGTCAGGCAAGCCGGGTCAGTATACAGAGATCAGGAACAGCTGGATAGTGGAGCGTAGTCAGACAAGCCGGGTCGGTACACAGAGAACAGGAACAGGCAGGATACAGGAGCGAGTCACAGACGTCTGGTCGGAAACACCACGAAAGGGCTAAGACCCAATGACAGGAGGAAGTATATAAAGGTCAGCCCTGGGTGGGTCTAAAGCGCTGAGCCAATAAGAGTAGCGGAGACAATCCGGAAGTCAAAATGTCGCTCAGACTGAATCACGGCTCCGTGATACATATATGGGATCCCCGACCAGGTCTACCCAATGGGGTGCATTCACCTTGTCATCCGTCTGCTATATTACACGTTATACCATCCCTATCGGGTACATGTGTCACACTGAATGCTGATTCATGATTGCCCAGTTATCCCTATCAGCTCACATAGTTATCCTCTATGCATTTATCGTGGCTTTTCATTGGAGATGCATCACCATCAATTTTTTACATGAGCAATTTTAAAAAATATGCTGATACTTGAAACAAACATGACCCCCTACTAATCATACTGGGTATATTCCTAACTATGAACCTGATAATGTTGATGTACATAATCACGGGGCAAATCCCCGATCTCTGATTTAACCGACTATCTGTGATATATTTACATTATAAATACATGTTATCCAGAATATACTATTGATCATAGAAAGTGCCTATTATGTATTTCCCATTCGCTCCTTGTTTAATATATCCTTCCTAGTGTTTACTAATCGCTCCTAGTTTAATGTATCCATCCTGGTATTGAAGCAGGGTCCCATTGATTCAATAAATATAAATGAAATTACAAACTGTTTCTATCCCAATTGCTTCAAAGCCCAGACAGATATATTAACACAAGAGATAAAACATACAAAGTATCAGAAATCTTAGGCTATGTGGAAGATATTATAAAGAAGGTATTATAAAGAATCCCCTTCATATGTATTTTATCCCTCGATGTCTTGATAGATTTAACCACTGGTTGTTATTTGAATAAATATATACATTATAACATCAAATATCACTCCTTTTTTTGATGATATATATACTTGGTACGGCTGTCACAGGTTGTAGTCACATATTTAACCATGGGCAGAAATCACCCAGGTCCACTCTTTATCCATAGAATCTTAATTGATTTGACCATTAGCAATAACATGGACTTATCCATACATAGTAGTTCCCATCTACCCAATACCTTGCATTTTATAATATACATGGATGTCAGAGTTTATAATCTCATAATGTGACATAAGCTCCCAATCCCTGGGTCATATTCATAGTTAATCACATGTCTATAATCCACTGGATACGCTGAAAACTGGACACACTGTCATCAGACAAAGAATGTAACTAAGTACTTGTCACAATGGGTACAATTGGGTCACAGTACTTTCCACTCTCATGTCCTCAGTGGTCCAAACTTCCGTTCCTGGTGTCAAGTATATTAATCACTTCCAGATAAGTTGAAATGGTGTCTGTTACCAAAAAAAACACTCCACCGCCTCCACTCTATCTAGTGGATTTGAGCAGCTGCTGTTATAAGGTGGAGCATGTTTGTTCTGATATATTTTTAATGTACTCAAAATTAAATTTTTGTATTTTTGTCTATATAGCTTTTATTTTTGATAATATCCATGTCTTACTCTTAATGGTTTTGCTGTTTGTGAAATACAGTAATCCCTGCTTGCTATGGAAAGCACCTCAATATTTACTATTATATTCAATAAGATAGAGAGGTGAAATTCTGGAGCAAACCATATGGGACAAATAAACACACTCATGAATTTAAATGGGCTTTTAACCCCCTGGATGCTAGAAAGGTCTCCACAAATTTGCTTGCAATACATTGTAAAAGCCCTATTTAAATAATTTGCAATCTTCGTTTCACCTTTTTGGAGCATTTGGTTTGCTCCAGAATTGCACTTCTTTAGCTTATTGTATATGTCTCAAGTGTGGAATTTATTTTCCAACACTCTTGATGCTGGGCCTGCTACCACATCTTTGTATCCAAAGAATCTGCAACCTAGGCACACTTGTGATCTCCTGGCCTAGCCTATAAAATCCAGAAACAACAAACTAAGATTCAGTATCCTATTGAAATGCCTCCCTCTATTTTGTAACCATCAAAGAGCCAACATCAGAATGTCACATGCATCAAAAGGGTGACATAAGAATGTCACCTGCATCAAAAGGGTGACATCAGAATGTTGCCTGTATCAAAAGGGTGACTTTCTAATGTTGCACGTTTAAGGGTCACCCTGCATGGCCATATAGAACTTTGGCGACATTCTGATGTTGCTTAACACTGCGTTGGATACCTCTCTGGCAACCAAAGGGTTAAGGGTTGCCCTGCTTTCTGGCTCCCATCAGACCCAAGAGCTCCAAGCCACTGCTCTTGCACTCAAAGGGTTAATCTAGCAATGATTTGCAAGCACTTTGGAGGTCAATACCTTAAACTAGCTATTTACCATTAAGCATCAGACTAGTAATCTGAAAAGCAAGCCAGCTGACACTCATGGGGTTAAACTTTCAGTAGACAGCACACATTTCCTGCACTCAGAGGGTTAAATGGCTCATTTAATTAGGATATAGACACTCATATAAATCGTCACTGTAAATTACAATATGTAGGGAAAAATTGCTTCCCAGTTAGCGTGGACGAGTTCTCCAGATCTGCAGGACCAACCATTATGCAGGCCGTGCAGGATGACCCTAAGCGTGCAACATCAGAATGTCACCATTGTGATGTGGGCGACATTCTGATGTTGCCCTTTTTATGCAGGCAACTTCTGATGTCGCCCAATAGAGGGCGACATTTCAATTGTAAACTCTAAATGTTGATACAAATGTAGCTTATGTGCCTGAGCTTACTATGAATCCATGCTGACAATGCTTATAACAAATAACTACTGTAAACCTAGGAAGAGGGTTCACTGATATCTAGTAATACAGGTTGGATTTCTTCTCTTGGGGCCTAGTTTTTCAGGCTGTACTGATACCAGTACAGTGCCAGGACATTACTTCAAAAGTCTGATAAGTACTGCAAATAAGGTCCACTCCTAAACCTCTTATTCATGCTAAACTCTGCAGCTCACTCTTGAAATCATGCCAAAGATGACGACTTTTGCCTCCATCTATGCCTCAATTCAGGATTGATCCTAGGAACTCCAAAGTCCAGGAACTCTCCTGTAGCCCTGATGGGATGTATCTTTCCATTTGTTTAGTTATTGAGTTTCCTACCCTATTGACTTTAGCACATAGGCAACTAATTATAAGTTACTTGAAAATCAGATTTGGAGAGCACCAGGAAGACCCCAATAACGCTGCATTGGAGAAGTCCTTAGCAATCAAGCCTCCAAGGAGTCAAAATCTCATAGTTCAAGAAAATCAAGAGTATCTGAGAGAATATGTGACAAATTGTTAGCAGAATGGTAGTTTTTTATTTCCTTTTTCTTTGTAGACTTGATGGATTTAATCTCTTTAACTTTGCTAAGGAACAGCACAGTCTGTAGAGGCAGGATGCAGAAAATCAATGCTAGAGAGGATTTGATGCTTGCAAAGCAGTATAGAATTAAACATAAAACAACATCGGTCAACATAAGAAAAGATCAGGCGGAGTACCATTGGTATCCTCACTGACATAGTCCCTTGGGTATTGGGAGAACAGTATGGTAATGGATTAGAGGGATTGCCATCAAAAGCTTTGAAGTTCCAAGAGGAGCTAGTAAAAAAATACCAGTTCCAATAGTTGAGTTCAGCTAGTGCAAAATTTTATCTCCTTAGATCAAAATCATAGAACCATATGTTCAAAGAAAAACTTGAGTAATTATTAGGTAGAACTGCACCATAGGAGACAAATAAGAATTCCCATGCAATCAATTGGGCATAAGCCCTTGATTGCTAGAAAGGATTGCATCACATTGCTACTCAAAGCATTCAAGACTTATATAGCACTCAAGGGGTTAATACTTCTTTTGTATCTATGGGAATGTGGAGTTTTTATATTTGCTTCAGATTTTCTTTTTTGTTATCATATAACCCTCAGAATAAAGATCAAGTTGCCCAGTTGTTACAATACTATCAGAGTGCCAGCAGCTGGAGAGTGTCTGGTGGGGAAGGTGGGGGGTGAGATAATGTCAGCCTGTGGTGCCAGTAGGAAGCATTTACTTTGTGAGGCATGCAGGGGTTAATCTTATATTTGTTGACGACTGAGAGACTATATTTGTGAAAGTCTTTGTTGACCCTGTCCCTCCAGATCCACACCCCCTGGAGTAATTTGAGGAATTGCTAAATGTGATGAATAGATGCCTGGGGAGATCATGACTGGAAGAGAAGACAGAAAGGCAGCATAAGATCTCTATGTATGGCATCCCAGAGCAAGAAGTGTGAGAGGGTGGAGGAAAATATCTCTCACTCTCAGAGTGGTATCCAGCACAGTTAAGCCTGTTCAAACACTAACTATGAATAGGAATCATATTAAAGTGATAGAAATGTCTCTATTAAATTGCAGCTTTAATTCTTCTTTAAAGTGAATGTATCACTTATGCACAATAAATAGGTGATACATCCAATAGCATTAAAACGTTATTATTATTTCTTTTTAAGCTTCCGCTTGGTATAAATGTGACTTATAAAAGTCTTGGCTGCAGCCACTTCCGTATAGACTGCAGCCCGACGCTCTGCCTCTCTTCTCCTCCTTCGTCCGATGACATAGAGTGTTCTGTCAGTAAGCTGGAACGCTCTCATTGGCCAGAAATCGATCTCTGCCAATGAGACCGCTACAGTTTACTGACAGAATCCTCCGTCATCGGAGGAGGGAGGGGAGCACAGGCAGAGCTCTGTAACCACAGAGAACTGCAGTCACCCAGAAGTGGCTGCAACAGATACTTTTGTAAGTCACATTTAAACCAAACTGAAGCTTAAAATAAAATAATAATAATGTTTTAATGCTATTGGATGTGTCACCTATTTAGAGGATGTTGTACATAGGTGATACATCCACTTTAAGCTTTTTATAACACCCAGCGCTATGTTTAATTACTTGCATTTCTATAGTGCAAAAGATATTAAAGCTTAAAGGATACTCTTCCTCCCCTTCTGGCTGCCTCCCCTTAGAGCTGCAATCTGGTTGTGGGACCGGATGGATGCAGCGAAGGACAATCCTCACAAAGTAAGTATAAGGAAAACCCTGCCCCTTTTTTGAAGGAGTGCAGGATTTTCCTTTGCTTACTGATGATTGTCCCTCGCCGCTCTCCATCTGGACCATGTTTACAGTGTGACACAGGGAAAGGGGCATTCTTTCAGCTTGAATATCTTTTGAACTACAGAACTGTAAGTAATTACACATAGCACTAGGTGTCATAAAAAGCGTTAAGAAGATTTGTAGCTGCAATTTAATATAGACATTACTATCCCTTTAGGTATATCCCTTTAGATATAGACCACACCCTGGGATTTATTAAACAAAAATGTACAGAGGTATTGTCTGAACAGTCTTTTTATCTCAGTTTTATTCATTTTAATTCTTAATTATAAATACTTTGAATCCCGATGTGTATTTGTCCTGTTTAACTTGGGACATTACTTGTACACTATAATTACATTAGCATTTCATATTATTTTACAGAATGTAGTATAGCTCATACTAATTCATTTTGTTTTGCTGTCTTTGGAGAGTTTCTGTCTCCTATTTCTTTAAAGGCATATTAATCTTTTTATTTTGATTTTACATATTCTGCAAGTGCATAATATGTAGATTCATATTGCCTATACTTTTTATTTATTGTTGGAAGTTCCAAAGAGGTAATACAGCTTCCACTCAGTAGGCAGGAGTATTTATACACAGTGATAAGAAACTCCGCCCATTTGACGCCTATGTGATGCCTGGCGACATTGGTATGCAAATATTGACACAGTTATAACTATCTCTCTCTCTCTCTCTCTCTCTCTATATATATATATATATAAATACTTATGCATATACATATATATCTATATCTATATATCTTTCTATCTATCTATCTGTATGTATATATATATATATATATACATACATATCTATCTATCTATCTATCTATCTATCTATCTATCTATCTATCTATCTACATACTTATAGATATATATATATATATGTATATCTATATACATACTTATACATATGTATATATACTTCTATATATCTATCTATCTATCTATCTATCTATCTATCTATCTATCTATATATATATATATACACACATACTTATACATATACAATATACATACTTCACTGTTTAAAATAATGAAGAAAACATAAAAGGTATAAAAAAAATGTATTACTGGAACAGCATTTCCCTAAAATGGTACATTTCCCTGTTAAGGGTGTCCACTTTTCGTTCGATTACCTGGAAGGCCCACTGTAATTCCCTCGGGGGGGGGGGGGGCGGTGGTGAGGTTGAGGCTGGGAGGTGGAGGGTTGGGTTTGGGAGGTGGAGGGGTGAGTTTCAGAGGTGGAGGGTTGGGATTGGGAGGTGGAGGGTTCAGTGGAGAAATCTGAAATACAAAAATGGAAATATCAGAATATTAGTGTAGGATAACATGCCACATATGAAAAGGATATGTTATATTTTATTTTTTTTTTCACCTTGCAGGAGTACACATTTTGTTGCAGTCATTTGCACTAATACGCACATCTGAAGTCATTTGAAGTCACACATCTTAAGTCCAAAGGTGTAAAGGTTTGTGTACAATTGACACCTTCTTCTTCAAAAAAGATTACTTAAGATTATGAAACATTTAACACATGTACAAAATGCAACCAGGGAACACACCCAGCCTTTGATTTGCATGCACATTTTGTTTTGTGGTCACACCTTCATAGTGAACAAAATACACACTGTCACAATGGGTGAGCTGTTCAATTGTTGTCTGAGTATCTATGCAACAAATACATTAAAAGGATACTTAAGAGAAGTGGAAGAAATGTTTAATACATAGTGTTTCCAAAATGAAAAAAATACTTGTTACATTTAGAAAAAAATCTATGCATACCTAGTACATAGTAGTTTTTTATTTTTTAGAGCTGTATGTGTATATTGTGTGTATGTGGTAAGCAATGACTTAAATATGTCATAGTGTATAGTAGTGCCCATAATGTTCATTGGTTACTGACCAGGTGGTGAGGGCGACTCAACTACAGTGGGCCTTCCGTGGTGTCTTCTTCGTGCTACAAATAAAATGATAGAAAAATATATTAATACCTAATACATAGTAGTTATAATTGTTAGTGCTGTATGTGTATATTGTGTGCCGGTTGAAAGCTAGTAGTTAACACTTTGAGTGCCAGAGTGCACTCCGTACCATTCTGTCACTCAAAGGGTTAAATATGTGTTAGTGGTTATACCCACAGTCCTTATTGGATACTTACGAGGAGGTGAGGGTGAGCTGTTCTGCCTGTGCCTCCTGTGTGGCGTTTGGCGCGCTACATATAAATTGATAGAAAACATCTATGAATAACTAGTAGAAAGCAATTCTTTATTTTGAGCTACAATGTGAGTTCCAATGGTACTTACAAGGAGGAGGAGGCAGATGAGCTGGCCTAGAGAACCTTTGCGGTGCAGAGTGGCCTATAAAAACAATAGTAATAATGTATTTAGTTTGTGTAGCATAATTGAACATTGTTGTGTATTGTATAAATGTAAAAAAAAATTACTTACTGGTAGGCTGCAGGGAACGGTCATGGAAGGATATGTAATAAACAAAATTTTTAGAAAAGTGTAAAAGATATTAAGTACAGTTATGTTATAAGCAACGCCAGATAAAGTACAGTTATGTGTCAAAATGGAATAATCATACCTGTGCGAAAATTCTGCAACAATCGAGACTCGTGTCTCTTCAGGTCGGACCACCGCCGAAGAATTTGCCTCCTGGTCCTAGTGCATTTTGCAAGCGATTTGGTTTAAGACTCGCCTGTGAAATGTAAAGTCCAGTCTGTCCCGCAGCCTATCTGGTAGATACTTGTCCATGTAGTGGACAAGTATCCCCAGCTCTGCATTTGTAAAGGAAGGCTCTCTAGGCATTTTTTCAGAAAAAACAAAAACTGTAGACAGTATTTGTACAGTACTGTGTACAGTATAGAATGGTGTCAATGGTATTTCCTGTTTCGTTTTTGTACTTCATGCATGGATGACGCTGTATGGATGATGCTGTATTTTGACACAGTGCGTCATTATATGGCCATTAATGTGTCATTTTGCACCCTTAAGACATTGCACCCAAATAGCGCCATTATGTTTCATTGTTGCGATGTGTCCCTTGCGCCCATGTCGCGCCAGTTTTGCAACCATTGCTCCATTTGCACCCATATGGAGCAATTGTATGGACAGGATGGAGCAGGCTGTAGCATTGATGGAGAAGCAGTCTGTTTAGCTATCTAGCATTGCGACAGATGATGCGCCATATAATGCACGCGACCATAGAGATGCGCCATATAATGATGCGCGTCATAAGATATGCGGCATATAATGAAGTTCGACAAAAGAAATGCACCATACAGTGACGCACGACATAAGAAATGCGCCATTTAAAGGCGCGCTTTACGCGACTCGACATATGAAAAGGATACCCCCTGATTCAATGGTCAAAAAGTAGTTCAAGTTGAAAGAAAAAGTATATGTAATTTGACTTTACATGTTATGCACTTACACAATATGTAAAATAAAAAAAAGTGGTGCTATTCCCATTTTGATGCTGCTTTAACCACTTGATTGCCAGAAAAATGTGTAACTCGATGAGCTGCACAACCCTCTGGCACTCAGATGGTTAAGGGTGTGCAGTAATTTATTTAGAATGGATTTGATCTCTTTTTGTGCTCTTAATTTTATTAAAGCCCAATTTCCCCATTCAGTGGGTTCATGGGGCTTTAGATCCCTGCATACTGGGGGTGCCCTCACAGTTACACTTTTTGTGGTGCCCCAAGGCATCTGTATAATGATGTGGATTAATGATTCATATTGTACTTACATATCTGTTTGTCAAGATTCTTCCCCTAATTATCATTAGGTTTATCATCTTTTAGTATCATACTCTTCTACCTGAGACTTGATCTCGTAGGACTGTAATATTATTTGGAGTTTAGATGTTAGATGTATATTATTAGCAACATATTCCAGACACTATTCAGTTGTGCTTTGTGTATACCAAGGTAACATTGTCAAGTCTCTGCCTTTATGACAAATGTTTCTAATTTTTTAAAATGACTTAATATATAAATGAATGCTGCCATTATTGATAGTTTGTCTGACGTATATGCATTCAAAGGGTTAAAAACATATATATATATATATATATATATATTTTTTTTTTTTTTTTTTTTTTTTTTTTTTCTTAATGTAAGTCCTCTCAAATCTCCTGTTTCTACATTCATTGTTTGCACCTTATGTTTGATGTTTCCTACTCTGTCTAAGATGGTGTTCTCTGGAATAATGGTGAGTGAAACTTCAGTGATTCATTTTACTGATCAATTTGAAGGATCTGAGAAAAATTCCAGATCCACCTGAGTCAATCCAGAAGGAATCATGGAGGGATAGAGGGCAGTATGAACAGGGTGTGGGAAGGACAGGGAGAGCGATACAGCTTGGGGGTGGGTGGGCGAGAATAGAAGGTTAAAGGTGGGACAAGGGAAGTAAGCTAAAGATGCAGAAAGCATCATGGGAGTGTGCCTGAGGAGATGGAAAGTGGAAATGGACTGCACTAGAATAATGAGAGGAAAATGGGCCAGAGGACATGTAAATGAAGGGAGGAGGTGAGAGGAGATGTAAAGGGTGAAAGTGTGTTTAAGGAGAGGAGAGAGACACAGCTAATTGAGAAGAGGAAAGCAGGAAGGGGAGAGAAGTTCTTTACCATGATAAGACAAAATGGATGGCAAAATGTCGTGGATGATACTATTATTAGCATGATCATTATTACGACTATTATTATCCTTTATTAAGTGCCATCATATTCGACAGCACTGTATCTGCCTTTTGCAGTTGCCCCATCTCTTTTTGACAGAGTGCATGTCCCGTCTGCAGCTGGCCACCGCATTGACCCGGCATCAGATTTGTTTCCAGGCGGCTTTCCTCCTCGCAGCCAGGCCAGGGACCCTCTCCCTTGGGAACAGGATGGTCTCCCTCTCGAGCACAGCCTCCACAAGGGCCTTGTTCTCCTCCTTGGTGTAACGGGGATTTCTGATTCCGTCCTCCTCAGCTCCGGCCTGTGAGAAGTCAGACGCAGAGTGACCTGCCTGCGCTGCCTCTGCCTGTGTGTGGTGGTCCCCACCATGTACCCCTCATCCCACTACAGGTTCTGTCCCTGCTCTCTGTGTGCCTTATCTTCTGGGCCGGCTCCCCCTCTGCCCTGAGGATCTCCCTCTCAACAGGGAAGTCCAGCTCTCCTTCCTCCTCCTCTTCCACTACTCTCCCCATCCTTCTCTCCTGTCCTCCTCTCCTGGCCATCACTCACCCACTCACACCCAAAATAAAGTTTAAAAAATGTGTAACGTGTTATGAAAAAAAAGACTATGGGTATGTATGTGTTTGTGTTTGTATGGGTGTATGTGCTATGTGCAAAAGTGTGCTATGTGTCTATTTAAATGTAATTCTCTCCTCTCCAAAATCCTTCTACCTTACTCCTCTGTATGCTTCTCTCTCTCCCTCTATCTAAACGATATCCTCCGCTCCTGGGTCCTGTGATCTAGCTCGTCAAAACTCGAAACAGAAACAAGGTGTGTCCATTATTTTGGGGTATATATAGGTGTATTTGAACATTTTTGCTACTTTGGAGGCCTTGGAGGCCTTAGGATTGGCTGTAGGTTTGAATTTTGTTTGTGCATCTATCAGGGTTGCTAGCTAACTCCAGCCATTATGTTACATTTTGACTTAAAGGGATAGTAATACTTTGTTTTATCTTTATTTTATTTTGTAGGCATTAAAAAAACATAAAGAACGATATAAGTCTTATCTCTCAGAGATATTCACAAGCAAAGTTTCCCCCTCCCGCCCTTTTTTCCTAGTGTAAGCCATCTCTTCTCAGATGTGAATCTGGTTGTAAGACCAGACAGATAACAGCAGGGCACAATCTTCTTTGTATGAAAACAATGAAAGCCCTTCCCCCATTGACAAGTTTTTCAGCTTTTTCCCTTATCTTAATTGAAGATTGTCCCTCTCTGCAGTCTACCTGGGCACCTCCCTTCTGATCTGGTTACTTTGCTTGTGAATATCTCTTAAAACATAAAGACTTATATCGTTCTTCATTTTTTTTAATGCCTAATAAAGATAAAATAAAGTATTATTATCCCTTTAAGTTGTGTTTTAATGGGTGTTTGGGATGCACAGTGATGCGTAAAAAGGTGCAACGCATGTATTTGTTTTACGTGTTTTTGTTGTGCCTATGCTCATTAGCTCTTCCTGTAGACTTACTTTTAAATCTGCTGTAAACCAGGTATTATTTGCGGCCAATGTGCCTTTTTTACTTAGCAGCTGGTTTAACGGCTGCCTTTAAATCTACCCCTAACATGGGTGTTGGAGGGTTCTGCCTTTACCAGCAACTAAGTTCTTACTACAGCTGGATGCAGCATGATGCATCTTGCTGCATTTACTTGTAAGGTGCAGCATGAGTGATCTGCTTAGAGGTCTATGAGCAACCATGTAGCTCTTACACACAGTCAAAATTGCAATAAAAATATGCAGTATGCATCACCAGCATGAAGGAAACCACAGAGTGGATAAAATAAATAATTAAATAAAAAGTTAGATTTGGGTTTGCAGCAGTGTTTAAAATAATTTACTTGAGCTATTTACATATGAAAAATATCAACTGTGTTTAAAGAGAGTTTTTTTGTTATTAAGTGCATAAATGCTCAAATGTAATTACTTATTTCATGTTGCATTGATTTTACACACTAGAGCTTATCATTATAGTATAATTGATGAACATTTGCACAGCATGCAGAATCCAAAGAGTGAATTATATACTACAAATCATTGATGCAAATGTAGATGGTAAATTATAACGGTAACACATATACAACGCACATATATATATATATATATATATATATATATATATATAATCGAGAGAGAGAGAAGTATATATATATATATATATATATATATATATCCAAAAAACAAGCACTCACGCTAAATCTATCAAAAAATACCGGGTGCTACATATAAAATACCATAAAATGAAGAAAAATGTGCACTCTCGGATTTATATAACACAAACCAATTTAATGGTATATAGAAGCGACGTTTCGGTCGTCAAATTGCGACCTTTATCAAGCAAAACATAAGTAACAATAACAACATAACTTACATGTAGAGACACTCACCTCGTGTATCCCCAAACAGTCCCCAGTGATGACGTAAAAGATGGACAAAGGAAAGAACAATAGAAAAAGCCGGTACCGAAGACCCAAATCACCACAGATAAGAATAACACCTATAGTGCCCCTCTGTGTTAAGAACTAGAATTGCGAGAAAAAACAATTGCATCAAAATAGCAAAATAGGACCAGCATATATCAAAATGAAATACAAAGTATATATCTCTAAAGTAAATGTATCAAGGTCATGATAATGATTAACGCACTGATAAGAAACAACTATATTGGTTTCTTTCATTTAAACCGTAAGGATTAATGGTTTTCAATTCTTTAATCCAGTAACATTCTCTCTGTAGCAAGATTTTAGCTCGATCACCTCCCCGTCTAGGTATGGGAACATGTTCAATCCCTATGAAACTAAAGTTAGTAGCTGCATGTTTAACTGTCAAATAATGTTTAGCTACCGGTTTATCTGAACAAGAGTCACGTATAGCCACTTTAATAGCAGAACGGTGACCTGCCATTCTCTCTCTTAGGGTCCTTTCTGTTTTCCCTACATATGACAGACCACAAGGACAAGTTAATAAATATATTACATGATCAGTAGTGCAGGTAATGCGACTTTTAATGGGATATTTTTTATTAGTGTATGGACTTGTAAAATATCTTCCTGTTCGCATTGAACCACATGTAGTACATCCCGGGCACCTGTATGATCCTGGAGGGGCCGTTGTTAACCAAGTCTTTCTCTTTACAGGTGTATAGCTTTCAATGGGATCGGTGTTGACTAATAAATCTCGGAGGTTAGACCCTCGTTTGTATCCAATTAGCGGGGGGTTTTTGAAAATTGGAGGTAGACCTTGTACTTTGGAGAAAATCTTCCAATTATTCTTAATACATTTTTGTATCTGTTTTGTAGCTGTCGTATACTTAAGTGGGATCACTAACCGATCCTGTGTTTTAGCTTTGTTATCAACTTGTGGAGCCTTTTGGGCCAGTAGTTCCTGACAAATGGCCTCAAGTTTTTTCTTTTGATAGCCCCTGATGACAAAACGTTCAATAGTCTCTTTTACGTCATCACTGGGGACTGTTTGGGGATACACGAGGTGAGTGTCTCTACATGTATATAAGTAAGTTATGTTGTTATTGTTACTTATGTTTTGCTTGATAAAGGTCGCAATTTGACGACCGAAACGTCGCTTCTATATACCATTAAATTGGTTTGTGTTATATAAATCCGAGAGTGCACATTTTTCTTCATTTTATATATATATATATATATATATATATATATATATATATATATATATATATATATAAAACACAGCCCTGTCATTAAAAGTAAATGACAGAGAGTGCAAAAAGTCATACTGGTTCAGAGAATAGTTACTATTGTGCATGTATTATTATAATTATCTGGGTTGTTTTTTATATGGCACTTGTTATTCTTAATAACTTCTATTAGACTTTGGTCTGGATTTATGTAAAGTGGTATTCCTGTGATATTTTGACACTTGGGTTGATGCACTAAGAAAATGATGCAGGTCTAGTGCAAATCATAGAAAAAGGACACATTCCCCAAATTCACTTTAATTAACCATTTTGAGTACTGGGTAGGTATCCAATGTGTTGCAAAATATTGGCACTCAAAGGGTTAATGTGATTTTTAAGCCTTTAACCCTTTAAGGAACCACGATGTACATATACGTCATGCAAATACTTGCGTTAAGGACCCATGACGTATATGTGCATCATGGAATTCAGGGGGTTCCTGCACAGCTAAACACCATTCGGGGACCCCTGATTCAATTTCTGGAAAAAAAAAAACGTGGTCCTTAAGTGCTGGCCATGTGGACGAGCATCTGGTCTTTAAGGGGTTAAATGTTAGAAAGGTCTTAAACACATTGCTATATGATTAACCCCTTGAGATCCAGAGAGTTTACGCAATGCACCCCACTGGCACTCAAAGGGTTAAATCCATTGTGTTTTGTGTTTGATTCCTACAGTGCATCCACCTCGCTGTGCATTTGAGTTCTGATTAATAATGTAAAACCATTTATATGAATGACATATACAGTGGATATAAAAAGTGTACACACCCCTGTTAAAATGTAAAATGCCAGGTTCTTGTTATATTAAAGAATGAGACAAAGATAAATTATCTCAGAACTTTGTCCACCTTTAATGTGACCTATAACGTGAACAATTCAATTGCAGCACAAACTGAAATCGTTGAAGGGGAAAAATAAAAAACTCACAATAACCTGGTTACATAGGTATGCACACCCTCTTATAACTGGGGATGTGGCTGTGTTCAGAATTAACCAATCACATTCAAACTCATGTTAAATAGAAGTCATTACACACCTGCCATTATTTAAAGCGACTCAGATTAATCATAAATAAAGTTCAGCTGTTCTAGTAGGATTTTCCTGACATTTACTTAGTTGCATCTCAGAGCAAAAGCCATGGTCCGCAGACAGATTCCAAAGCATCAGAGGGATCTCATTGTTGAAAGATATCAGTCAGGAGAAGGGTACAAATGAATTTCCAAAGCATTAGATATACCATGGAACACAGTGAAGACAATCATCAAGTGGAGAAAATATGGCACAACAGAGACATTACCAAGAACTGGACGTCCCTCCAAAACTGATGAGAAGACAAGAAGAAAACTGGTCAGGGAGGCTTCCAAGAGGCCTACTGCCACATTAAAGGAACTGCAGGAATTTCTGGCAAGTACTGGCTGTGTGCTACATGTGACAACAATCTCCCATATTCTTCATATGAATGGGCTATGGGGTAAGGTGGCAAGACGGAAGCCTTTTCTTACAAAGAAAAACATCCAAGCCCGGCTGAAGTTTGTAATAACAAACATCAAGTCCCCCAAAAGCACATGGGAAAATGTATTATGGTCTGATGAAACCAAGGTTGAACTTTTTGGCCATAATTCCAAAAGGTATGTTTGGCGCAAAAACAACACTGCACATCACCCAAAGAACACCATACCCACAGTGAAGCATGGTGGTGGCAGCATCATGCTTTGGGGCTGTTTTTCCTTAGCTGGAACCGGGGCCTTAGTTAGGGTGGAGGGAATTATGAACAGTTCCAAGTACCAGGCAATTTTGGCACAAAACCTTCAGTTGTCCGTTAGAAAGCTGAAGATGAAGAGGAAGTTCCCCTTTCAGCACAACAATGACCCAAAGCACACATCCAAGTCCACAAAAGCATGGCTTCACCAGAAGAAGATTAATGTTTTGGAATGGCCCAGCCAGAGCCCAGACCTGAATCCAATTGAACATCTGTGGGGAGATCTGAAGAGGGCTGTGCACAGGAGATGTCCTCGCAATCTGACAGATTTGGAATGCTTTGCAAAGAAGAGTGGGCAAATATTGCTACATCAAGATGTGTCATGCTAATAAACTCCTACCCAAAAAGACTGATTGCTGTAATAAAATCAAAAGGTGCTTCAACAAAGTATTAGTTTAAGGGTGTGCACACCTATGCAACCAGGTTATTGTGAGTTTGTTATGTTTTATTTTTCCCCCTCAATGATTTCAGTTTGTTTTGCAATTGAATTGTTCACGTTATAGGTCACATTAAAGGTTCTGACATGATTTATCTTTGTCTCATTCTTTAACATCACAAGAACCTGGCATTTTAACAGGGGTGTGTAGACTTTTTATATCCACTGTATTTCTGCATTGGTTTGGGAAACTTGAAAATAGAGTTTAGTGCAACCTTACTAGTAATGAGTGAAACATTTTTGTGCTTTAAAGGAGCAGTAAACTCTCTTTATGAAAAAATTGTGTTACAGGACTTTTGTTAATAATTAAAACAAGGGTACTCTCACTTCTGACAGATTTTTTTATTCAGCAGTTACTACATCTGCCATGGACTAGTGCTTTAACCTCTTAAATGCCTGAGAGGTATCCAATGTTCTGCAAAACAATGTAATGAGACCTCTATAGCATGCAAAGGGTTAATGAAAAGCCCCATTTAAATCACTGAACATTTTGGGAAATGTTATTTGTCCCATATAGTGCAGTTGGTTTCCACCAGAATTGCTAATTTGTGTATATGTACTAAGTGAGAACAATCTTACTGTGTGCTTGGGTCTTATTCATCAAGCTAAAGAGGTGCAGTGTGATTTGAAGAAAATATACTGTGCCACAGGGGAAGAAAAATAACTATTCTCAAAGTTCCCAATGATGGCTCTTGATCTCTTCAATGCTAGAGACATCGCCAAAGCATTACAAAACAATGTTTTATAGACCTCTCTAGCATTCAAGTGGTTACATTTTCCCATTAGAATCGTCAATTTTCAACCCGCCTCTCCCCCATTTATTGAACTCATTTTCTATGATGTACAAAACTGCACAATAGGGGATAAATAAAAAATTATGTTAAATGAATTTGTCTTTTAACCCGTTGAATGCTAGAGAGGTCTCTGCAGACCTCTCTGGCATTAAAGGGGAACATTCACATGTAAAAGTTTTGTCCATTGTCTTAAATTAGCCCAACTACATTAGCATTGGATTTTTTTTTTTTTTATGTTACCTACCTAGTATTTAAGCTATGGAGACTTAGAATTTGTCACTTTCGTGTTCCGTGGCGCACTGTATATGCGGCATAACGGCATATGAATTCCCACCTCCCTTCCAGGGACCGCGTTTACACTTCCCTTCATAGTTGTATTTATGTGGGCTCTCATTACAGCAAGCTCCGTTTACCATGCTACTGAGCTTGCGGAATGCAGAAGTGGCAAATTTAAGTCTCTATAGCTTAAATACTAGGTAGTAAAATAAAAAAAAATACCAATGCTAATGTAATTGGGGTAATTTAAGACAATGGACAAAACTTGTTCACATGTGATTGTTCCCCTTTAAAGGGTAAAAAAAAGCTCTATTCAAGTGCATGGGAATTTAGGAATGTATATTTGTGCTCTATGTTGCTTCTGGTTTATACATAACTCCAGTTTGCTTTTGCAAATAATGGCCTTTATGTCTAAATTGTACGCTTAGTAAATGTAAACTTTCAGAATTCAGAAAAAAATATAATTTTACATTTTTCTCTTTCAAATATACAGCGAGAATAAGTTATTCATAATGTATGGTTCTATTTTGCAATATTTATATTCTGGCAAGAAGTAGCTAATTATCTCTTATGTTTGGAAATAAATTCAGATAATTCAGTGATACTTTACAGTATGTTACTGGTTCTCAATATTCACATGCAGACGAGAAAAAAATGTTTCCATTTAATGACTAGAGTGCCAGCCATGTGTGGGACATGGCTTGGCAATGTGTACCTGCACAGCCATGCCTGTGTCTGGCATGTGGCTGGACTCTCCCCCCTAGCTCATGTTTTTTTATTTATAGTTTTCCAGACCTCAGTGGGGGCATCCGGACCCTTCCAGATGCCCTCCCAGGCATTGACCAATATTGGTGACCCAGGACCGTCAAGACTTGATGGAATCCCAAAAGCTGGAAGGCTAAAGTTATTTTTTATCTGTTTAGAGAGGTCCCTCAGTGTGTCAGGGACACTAAAGTTCATAATAGGTTATGGGTTATACACTCCATTTAAATATATATTTTTATTTCTCTCTTATAGTGCAATTGGTTTGCTCAATAATTGCTCCAATCATTTTAGTACATCAGCCATTGTTTCTTGTGTAAATTCAACCCATAGTAAATGCTAGCCAAGCGGTGTCACAAAAACCATGCGAAGATGTAAGAAATTCCATATTTCCTTCTTCTGGTCAATAGTGAAGTGAATTTTCCTTGTGAATACAGATACATATACTCATGTGAGACAGCCTGGGACCAGTTCCAGTGTCTCTTATATTACTTGGAGGTAGGAAAGCCTCTGTACTACATGAGTAAAATTCAGCAGGTAAGCCTAGGGTTTATCATCAGATAATTTTCCCCTTAGAGGCACCTTGGTTTTTCTTTTCTCAGTGAATTGTTAATAAATAATTTTTGACACTAATTAATAAGATTAGAGGTTCTTGCTTCATCTCTGGCTCGATTTGTTTTCCATGTCTGACCTTAATATGTATGATCAGATATTAGCTAGTCCTGTCTCCCTTTTCCTTTATATGTAAGGATAAACACAAACAGCATACAAACATGAAGGTAGGTTTGAAAAAATACACTTTTATCATTTAAAAGAAACTAAAGACATGTGCAATCAATATAGGATTGCATAGTAAATGAAGCCTCAGATCAGAAGTAAAATGCTATTATGTATGCAATAATGGATAAAAAATGCCTTTTGAGATGTAGGCACTTTTTATCTTGTGCATGTTTCAGAAATTGATTTTTTTGAAGGGCCAGTGATAGCTATTTTTAAATTAAAGAGAAGGCATCAAGCTGGATTCCTGAAGAACAGTTTGGTAATAGTGTTGAGGACATATGTACATTAAAAAAAAAACTAGTGCAAAAGCCCATGTACACGGGCCAAGGTCCGGATAATGTTAACCCTTTGAGTGCAAGAGGGGTACGCAACGCATTGCTTTGCAGTGCATTGCGTACCCCTCTGGCACTCAAAAGGTTAAGCGGATGCTACCTCATTGCTCCACGTGATGCAGTCTTGCTCATGTAGAGACTGCCCAAATGCGTGCAGTCTCTACTGTGCATGACGGCTTCTGACAAACAACCTAACAAATTATTAAATAGGATGTCCATAAGTAATCTCTTTCTCCTTACACAAAGTAGCTTAAAACTAACACTGTTTAAACTGGAATTGCACTTTCATATAAAAGTTAATAGGAGGTTATGGTATAAATTAGGTATTGTTTATATTTTAAATGCACAAGTTTTGGTTTCAAGTGACATTGATATCTATCTATCTATATATATATATATATATATATATATATATACACACACATATATATATATATATATATATATATATATATATTTATGTGTGTGTGTGTAAAATCATCATCATTTTCAGCCTTTGTTGATCTACTGCAGGATGAAGGCCTCCTCAGCAAGGTCTCATGCCTACTACTTCCACTGTGTACCAAAAAAATTAGTAATTTCATCTACTCATCTTGGGCCAGATTCTATTGCAGGTGCTAAATGTTAAATTCCTTTTTATCAAATATTTTCTTATTGAAGACTATAGGGAAACTGGAGATAAAAGCAGAGATAAAATTAGCACCTGTAATAGAATCTAGCCCCTTGTCTTTGATCTTATTTTTGGACATTTAGTATCAAGTGGAATCCATTCCAGAATTTGTTTGACCCATCTTATGACAAATCTTCTTGCTATTTGGCCTGCCCGTTTCCATTTCAGGAGCCTTACTCTTTCAGTGATGATATAGACCTTTGTTTGCTGACAAACCCATGTACACATTTTCTGGTTTTATTTTGTTATGTTTAGAGTTTGCCAGTCCATACTTCTCTGCATAACTTTGCGTTTTCGCATGGCTTTAGCATTAAGTGCTAATACAAACAATTCAGTGGCTCTCAAAGCAGGAAGCAATCTTAAAGTATATGTCCCCTTTAAATGAATAAATGTGTAAGTGATCCACAATGTGCATAAAGTTAGATATTATTCCTTTGAGATTGTATGTATGTATATACTTTTTATTCTCATTGATCCCCCCAGATTTTGAATACAGAAATTTTCATACATGATTGATGTTTATATTTCTACATGTTCTAATATATGTGACATTGCATAATTAGATAGCTTCCACTTATCTGGTGGTTCTGGATTGATAGATGTTGTAGACTGATGCTTTTATAGTGCTTATTTATATGTGGTTTTGTCATCTTGCATGTCTACCCTTTAAGAACCATCCTGTTGTGGAGGGTGTCTGTGTGTCAATAGCTTCAGTTCTCCATTCATTATATGATATGGACCAATAGTGATGAGCGAGAATGCTCGGCCGAAGCTCGGTTCGGCTCGAGCATCGCTTTGCTCGGCACATGGCGGTACTCGTACGAGTACCGCATGTGCTCGCCCGCCATGTTCGGGTCTCCTCCCCGCACGTTTCGCGGCTGCTGTGCAGCCAATAAACGTGCGGGGAGGCTCTGACATCAGTGTAATGCCAGCAGCCATGTTGGCTGCTGGCATTACACTGATTGGCTGGCCAGAACTCGTGATCGGGTGCTGTATAGCACCCGACTCGCGAGTTCTGCTCATTCTCAGCCAGGGAGAGATGCGATCAGGCAGGGAAAGTCAGTGTAGGGAGAATAAAAGTGTTGGTAGTAGTTCAAGACCCAAAAGTCCTTTTTAGGACTGTTGTGTGTGGGGGCAGCATTTATATTTTGTTTGGGGGGGCACAATTTCATTTTTTTTTTTAAGGTGGGATATTAGTAAGGTGACATTGTACTAGGTGCACAGGGACAAATATTGTACAACGCAGTGACAAAAAGGGCCATTTTAAACGTGTGCCTAGCCATAGATTATTGTCACATTCTGTTTAGTGTGCAAATTCACAAATTAGCGTCACATTCTGTTCACTGTGCCTAGCCGCAGATTAGCGTCACATTCTGTTTAGTGTGCCTAGCCGCAGATTAGCGTCACATTCTGTTTAGTGTGCCTAGCCGCAGATTAGCGTCACATTCTGTTTAGTGTGCCTAGCCGCAGATTAGCGTCACATATTGTTTAGTGTGCCTAGCCGCAGATTAGCGTCACATTCTGTTTAGTGTGCAAATTCACAAATTAACGTCACATATTCCGTTCACTGTGCCTAGCCGCAGATTAGCGTCACATTCTGTTTCGTGTGCCTAGCCGCAGATTAGCGTCACATTCTGTTTCGTGTGCCTAGCCGCAGATTAGCGTCACATATTGTTTAGTGTGCCTAGCCGCAGATTAACGTCACATATTGTTTAGTGTGCCTAGCCACAGATTAGCGTCACATTCTGTTTCGTGTGCCTAGCCGCAGATTACCGGCATATATTCCGTTTAATATGAAGAAGGCGGGTAAAAAGGGACGGGGAAGTGGACGTGATCCTGATAGTTCAAGTAAATATACAGCAAATACTGTTTGGTAACAATTTTTTGCCTAAAATCGTTTTTATCTTCCTTTTTGTGTGTTTTACGGTCAGTCTGTAAAAATGGCGTACTACGGGCGAAACATCGTTCCCAGCAGCGACGTTGGAGTCCAAGATGCATCCAGACATCCTCCCTATGCTGTCCCTGAACCATTTCTGTGGTGTTTCCATCATTTTCTGACCTTTTCCTATGAACCAGGCACCCTCCCCTCATCAGAGCAGGGGGTGCCTGGTGTAATGCTTGAGTCCTCCCATTGACTTCAATGGGGCTCGGGTGCTCGGCCGAGCACTCGAGCCTCCGGGGGCGCTCGGCCAGAGCACCCGAACACCCGAGCATTGGGGTGCTCGATCATCACTATGGACCAAACATGACTTTGTTACATTTACATTTTGTCAAGGGGTGACTGTGGAATAACGACACTGACAAGTACAGATACAGTAAAATCAATTTCTTTATTAAAATAAGAACAAAATAAATATGAATAGCACTTCCCCATCCAACACAGGACCTGGTGTGAAGACAGTGCTTAAGCACTTCCCCAACCCTCTCTAGCCAGGTATGGAGACAGCACAGGATCCACTGACTGCACAGAGGCTGATACCACTCTGACTATAGAATGCAATGGTAGCAGTAGCTACTAGTGCAGGAGAAGCTGAAATGCCCAGGCAAAACGTAAGATATTCCCCTATAACACTAGGGTAGTACGAGGCAACAGAGACAAGAATCCCTAGAACTCTAGGGAGAGTAGGCAATGGGACTGAGCTCCCTAGAACGCTAGGGTAAACCTACAGGTAATGGTGACAGAGCTCCCTAGAACACTAGGGTAAACCAACAGGCAACGGTGACTGAGATCCCTAGAATGCTAGGGTATACCCAATGGCTCTAACCGGTAACAGGTAGAACAGGAATGCCAGAGACAAGGTCTGACGCAGTAACTGAGCACCGCTTGAACCAGAGGAAAAAACAGAGCACGGTAAGCACAAGTGGAGACAGTAGGCCAAGGGTAGGAAATGATCTGATAGTCAGCCAGAGCCGGGGTCAGCACAGAGTGGGTAGTCAGCCAAAGCCAGGAGTCAGAACGGATCGGGTAGTCAGCCAAAGCCAAGGGTCAGACCGGAGCGGGTAGTCAGACGGAGCCAAGAGTCGAACCAGAGCAAGTAGTCAGACAGAACCAAGGGTCAGACCGGAGAGGAAGGCAACTTGTCAGGGATCTAACATAGATGGAGTCAAACATAGCCAGGAGTCATACACAGAGTCAGAGCATCAGAATAACACAAGAGCTTAGCAAACAGGTACACCATGAAAGGGCAAAGGAGTACTGGCAGGATGAGGCCTATAAGGCCTAGCATGTAGGTGGAGACTCATTCTGGCAATTACCATCAGCCTATAAGAATAGCGAATGCGCCTAAGCACGACAACCAGGAAGTAATGGCAATGTCACCTGAAACACAGTACAGTGGTCACGGAGGACAATCACGGGAACTGTGATACATTTTCATTGTTGCAGTCTGCTGCATTATTTGGGGAACCAGTGGACTGCTATACATAGTGTGTTGTATATTTTGTCAGGTTTGGGTCTGTTTCATGAGTCTTTGGATTTGAGAATGCAGGCAACGAAGTGCTTAAACAGGACTTGGAAGGAAATCCTTTATGATGTAAGTTTGTTACATTTGATTAGTTTTGGGAGTTTTAAATTGGGGGACTCAATGAGAGTGCTTTTGTGATCATGGTGATTAAGCTTTTGAAGATGCAAAACTCATAGATGAAGATACGAGTAGATATGATGAAGATGACTGGTATCAGTTCTTTTTTCGATATGCCCCATGTCATGTGTGTATTATAGCAAAGAAAATCACAGTAGATGGACAAAGACTAGAAGAAGTGGATAAGTATATTTACATTGGACAGGAAACAACAGATGGAAACAACAAGATTAAAATTGAGCGACAAATAAAATTGGGATGGCAAACATTTGGAAAACTTAGTAGTACTGTCTTTAAAATAAATTTGCTGCTCTGCCTCAAGTGAAAGGTTTCTGACCAGTGTGTCCTCCCAGTTCTTACTTATGACTGTGAAACATGGACACTGAATATCAAATCCATACAAAAACTTTAAAGTTACATGGATTATGGAGCATCAAATTCTGAAAATAAAAAGAGACCAAAAAATGTGTGGATGGATTCATCAGCAAGCAAAAGTCTATGACATCACTGAAATAGTAAAGTGCCTGAAATACAATACAAAAGAGAAGGAAAGGCAGGAGGTGCTCTTAGTGTAATATTGTCAGGATAAATCAGAATTCAATGGTTCCCATCATCACTTTAAGAAATTACTTAAAAAATAAGGACAGAAGGGATCTTTATACTGCACCCACCACAGTGAAGGTAATCATCCACTATAGACTGCAATCTTCTAAACGGGCCAATCCGTCCTTGTTACATTTATACTGAGGAAACAATATAAAAGAAACACACAGAAGAGGGCCCTAATAGTGACTGTTAACCAGTAAACTGGCGATGAGAAATATGAACCAGAATACTCACTATTGTGGTGGCTGAGAGGGAGCACATAACATCTTTCAAAAATAAAAGCCTGCAGAGAATTTGCATTGTCTCTGCTCAAGTAACTGAGGACAGAATTGTAGAAATCAATATGCTGCTTCAAATCTTCTTTATAAAAATGTAATTTAATACAAATATAAATTAAATAAAGAATAAAATATAGTTATAAAATGTATATCATATTCAATAATGATGTGTTTCACAGTATAAACTGCTTTCTCATAATCTAATGGCACAACCTAACACAAAGAAGATTTAAAAAAATGTTTTAGCAGAGGCTGGACATATACATAACAATTGCAATAAATCACACTTAGCTGATGGAGGGATGAGGTAGCAGAGGCTGGACACAAACCTGGAATGAGAAAGATGAGAAGAATTAAGAAAGTGAAGCCGAGAAATAAATCAGTGTATACAATGCATATATAAAAATAATAAAATAGAATTCTTTGTAGATCATTCAAGTCAATTAAAAATATGTTTTACTTTAATATGTTGCACAGATCTTTGATAGAAACACCTTTGATTTATCTCAGATCTATAGAGCAACAGTCACAAACAATTAAAATCATAGAAACAATAGGAATGATGTCCGTGCCCCAGACTGATATGAGGGTAACAACAAATCCTGTACATTATCGAGCTAACCACACAGCTAGTATGTCTATGGACATACTAATCCAACTTCTATATAAAGACTAGATTGGACTCTATAATAAGTCATTTATAATTTAAGAAAATACATTTTTTCAAACATATACAGAAACTAAATAAGAATCCAAATGTATTTAGAAAAGATTCACCATTTTACATAATGCATGCATGGGATGTACATGAGAAATTACCTATTTATAAGAAGTGCTTCATATGCTGACTAAATATCCTCCATTTTCTATAAAAATACATTAGTACTAGCTACACCGCTGTAATATAACCTTATGCTTGTGTTCATACACAATGAGTGTGTGTGTCTGAGAGTTTGAAAATTGTATGTCAGCAAAGTGAATTTATAAACAGGCATCAAATGGACATTCATAGGGCTTAAACAGGACATCAATGTATTAATTATCACAGAACTAAAATGTCAATTCCTTACCAGTCAATAAATTGATGTTCTGGTTAAACACCACGAAGGTAATGCACTTAGCTCATTTTATAACCTTAAACATGGGCAGAAAAATCATGCTCCTGTTCTTCAGCATATGTATAAGAACAAATGATCACTATGGCATACCAATGCACAAATGCTACCATTGTTAAAACCTTAGTGTCTTAACACCATCGTGAATGAAGAGACCCTGCTGGTTAAAATATACAAGATAGACAAACACAAAAAAGTTGACAAGACTTTACTAAAAAACACCTAATATTGGGGAGCTTGAAGAGTCCCAGCTACTGCTGCAAAAGAAAAGGATTCTCAGTTAGAAGGGTTTATTTTTCATACATTTCTCTGACAATACTGTGTAATATTAGTCATAATTAGTGATGAGCGAGCATGCTCGGCCGAAGCTCGGTTCGGCTCGAGCATCGCTCTACTCGGCACATGGCGGTACTCGTACGAGTACCGCATGTGCTCGCCCGCCATGTTCGGGTCTCCTCCCCGCACGTTTCGCGGCTGCTGCGCAGCCAATAAACGTGCGGGGAGGCTCTGACATCAGTGTAATGCCAGCAGCCATGTTGGCTGCTGGCATTACACTGATTGGCTGGCCAGAACCCGTGATCGGGTGCTGTATAGCACCCGACCAGCGAGTTCGGCTCAGTCTTAGCCAGGGAGAGATGAGGATAGGAAGGGAAAGTCAGTGTAGGGAGAATAAAAGTGTTGGAACACTATATCAAGACCCAAAAGTCCTTTTTAGGACTGTTGTGTGTGGGGGCAGCATATATATTTTGTTTGGGGGGGCACAATTTCATTTTTTTTTTGTGGGGGAGGGGTATTTAGGTGACATTGTACTAGGTGCACAGGGACAAATAGTGTACAACGCAGCGACAAAAAGGGCCATTTTAATAGTGTGCCTAGCCGCAGATTATTTTCACATTCTGTTTAGTGTGCAAATTTTAAAATTAACGTCACATATTCCGTTCACTGTGCCTAGCCGCAGATTAGCGTCACATTCTGTTTAGTGTGCCTAGCCGCAGATTATTTTCACATTCTGTTTAGTGTGCAAATTTTAAAATTAACGTCACATATTCCGTTCACTGTGCCTAGCCGCAGATTAGCGGCACATTCTGTTTAGTGTGCCTAGCCGCAGATTATTTTCACATTCTGTTTAGTGTGCAAATTTTAAAATTAACGTCACATATTCCGTTCACTGAAAATAGCCGCAGATTAGCGTCACATTCTGTTTAGTGTGCCTAGCCGCAGATTATTTTCACATTCTGTTTAGTGTGCAAATATTAAAATTAACGTCACATATTCCGTTCACTGTGCCTAGCCGCAGATTAGCGGCACATTCTGTTTAGTGTGCCTAGCCGCAGATTATTTTCACATTCTGTTTAGTGTGCCTAGCCGCAGATTATTTTCACATTCTGTTTAGTGTGCAAATTTTAAAATTAACGTCACATATTCCGTTCACTGAAAATAGCCTCAGATTAGCGTCACATTCTGTTTAGTGTGCCTAGCCGCAGATTATTTTCACATTCTGTTTAGTGTGCAAATATTAAAATTAACGTCACATATTCCGTTCATTATGCCTAGCCGCAGATTAGCGGCACATTCTGTTTAGTGTGCCTAGCCGCAGATTATTTTCACATTCTGTTTAGTGTGCCTAGCCGCAGATTATTTTCACATTCTGATTAGTGTGCAAATTTTAAAATTAACGTCACATATTCCGTTCACTGAAAATAGCCTCAGATTAGCGTCACATTCTGTTTAGTGTGCCTAGCCGCAGATTAGCGGCATATATTCCGTGTAATATGAAGAAGGCGGGTAAAAAGGGACGGGGAAGTGGACGTGATCCTGATAGTTCAGGGCGCGGGTCAGGACGCGTAGAAACTGTGCCTGGTGCCAGAGCACAAGACAGAAAGACATCCACCATACCTAGCTTCATGTCTCAGTTTACAGGGCGTCGCAGGACATCACTTTCGAGGTCAGACCACTGCGAACAGGTGGTCGGTTGGATTTCAGCTGATACTGCTTCCAGTCGGTTAAGCACCACCCTGTCTTCCACCAAGTCCACTCTCAGTAGCCAAGAGTCTGGTCAACATAATCCTCACCCTGATCATCCTTCCTCCCACCATAGAGGGTCTGGCCAAAGAAGTGATCCCACACTGGGATATAGTGAGGAGCTCGTCTCATCACCAATCCTTCATTTGAACCTCTCTCCAAGCACGCTTGCAGAGGAACATGAGATCTTGTGCCCTGATTCACAACCTCTAGAGGGTACCCAATCACAAGAAGATGACAGAGGGGAACGGCATTTAAGGTCAAAGGAAGTGGATGATGATGATGATGAGACACAGTTGCCATCAAATCAACCACTATTACTGTCTCAAAACCTTGATGAGGAGGATGATACACAGTTGTCAATGACTGAGTATGTGGTGGGATCAAGAAATGAGGAGGATGATCAGAGTGAGGAAGTGGAGGAGGACTTGGTGGACGATGAGGTCACTGACCCCACCTGGGAAGGTGGAGAGCCGAGCGATGACAGCAGTCCTGAGGGTGAGCCATCTGCAGCACCGCAACAGGCTGGAAGAGGCAGTGGTGTGGCTAAAGAAAGAAGGCGGACCGCACCAAACCGGCCCGCAAATGTTCCACGGAGCACCCCCTTGCGTAAATCTCCCTTGCCAAGGGCTAGGTGTTCCGCGGTATGGCGTTTTTTTAAGGAAAGTGCGGACGACAAAAGAATTGTAGTTTGCAACCTGTGCCACACCAGAATGAGCCGAGGCATGAACACTAGCAAACTCACCACCACCAGCATGATCCGACACATGGCATCCAAGCACCGTAATAAGTGGGAGGAATGCCCGGATCGCCAATCTGTGTCTGCAGGCCACACCACTGCCTCCTCTTCCCCTGTTTTCGGTGCCGGCCAATCGCCTGTCGAAGGCGCAGGCCCGCATACCTCCCGCCCTGCACCTGTACCATCTGAAGCACCATCAGCGACCACATCCACTTCCCTGTCCCAGCGCAGCGTCCAAATGTCGTTACCCCAGGCATTTGAGCGCAAGCGAAAATACCCAGCCACCCACCCACAGGCCATAGCACTAAACTCACACCTTTCCAAATTACTGGCCATCGAAATGCTGCCATTTAGGCTTGTGGACACTGAGTCCTTCCGCAGCCTGATGGCAGCAGCTGTCCCTCGGTACGCAGTCCCCAGCCGCCACTACTTTTCCCGGTGTGCCGTCCCCGCCTTACACCACCATGTGTCCCTTAACATCACCCGTGCCCTGACCAACGCAGTTACTGGGAAGGTCCACTTAACGACTGACACATGGACAAGTGCTCGTGGCCAGGGACGCTACATTTCCCTGACGGCACACTGGGTGAATGTCGTGGAGGCTGGGAGCGACTCGGACCCTGGGATGGCACAGGTGCTACCCACGCCGAGGATTGCGGGCCCTACCTCCATCAGGGTTTCCGCCAGCACCTACGTTATTGGCTCCTCCTCCTCCTCCTCCTCCGCTTCCACCTCCGAATTCTCTGCGCGCAGCACCACTCACCCATCAGCCGGTAGCTGGAAGCAGTGTAGCACTGCAGTGGGGAAGCGTCAACAGGCCGTGCTGAAGCTGATCTGCCTTGGGGACAAACAGCACACGGCCTCAGAGCTGTTGCAGGGGATTAGTCACCAGACCGAGCAGTGGCTCTCGCCACTCAACCTGCAACCAGGCATGGTTGTGTGTGATAATGGGTGTAACTTGGTGACGGCTTTGGAGCTCGGCAAGCTCACACACGTACCATGCCTAGCGCATGTATTTAATTTAGTGGTTCAGCGATTTCTAAAAACCTACCCCAATTTGCATGATCTCTTGACCAAGGTGCGCCGCGTTTGTGCACATTTCCGTAAGTCATCTACAGCTTCAGCCGGCCTGTTGAAGCTGCAGCAGCGCTTACAATTGCCAGCTCACCGGCTGCTGTGTGACGTGAGCACGCGCTGGAACTCCACCTTCCACATGTTGGCCCGGCTTTGTGAGCAGCAGAGGGCAGTAGTGGAGTACCAGCTGTTACACGGTCGTCGCCTCTCTGTGCAACTTCCTCTAATCAGAAGTGAGGAGTGGGAATGGATGTCAGACCTCTGTGAGGTTTTACGCAATTTTGAGGAATCGACACAGATGGTGAGCGGCGATAACGCTATTATCAGTGTAACCATCCCACTTCTGTGTCTACTGAAATGCTCGCTGCTCACAATTAAAACCGACGCTTTGCATGTGGAAGAGGTGGAAATGCGGGAGGAAGAGCTTACACAAGGTGATAGCCAGAGCACCCTCACTTCGTCTTCTCAGCAACAATTGGAGGAGGCGGAGGAGGAGGAGGAGGAGGAGGAAGACACGGTTGCCTCCGCTACAGAGGGTAGCCATGGAACTTTAGTTCCATCTCTTCAGCGTGGGTGGGCAGAAGAGGAGGAAGAGGATGAGGAGATTGAGAGTCATCCTCCTGGTGAGGACAGCGAAATCTTGCCTGTTGGTACTCTGGCACACATGGCTGACTTTATGTTAGGCTGCCTTTCCCGTGACCCACGCGTTATACGCATTTTAGACAACACGGATTACTGGGTGTTCACCCTTCTGGACCCCCGCTACAAAGAGAATTTCTCATCTCTCATTCCTCCGGTGGAGAGGACAAGCAAAATGGTGCAATACCAGAAGGTTCTTGTCGAAAAATTGCTCCAAAATTTTCCATCTGACAACGCTGGCGGCAGAGTACGTGCTACCTTGGCCAACCGAGAAGGGGAGAAAAGGGGAGCACACAGCAGTTCCGAGAAAGGCAGGGCAACACTCTCCAAGGCGTGGGACACCTTCATGACACCCCGCCAGCACCCTCACCCTGATGCGCAGCCTAGTGTCACAAGGAGGGAAAAGTTTTGGAAGATGGTGAAGGAGTACGTAGCAGACCGTGTCAGCGTCCTCAATGATCCCTCTGTGCCTTACAACTACTGGGTGTCCAAGCTGGACACGTGGTATGAACTGGCACTCTACGCCTTGGAGGTGCTGGCCTGCCCTGCCGCCAGCGTTCTGTCTGAGCGGGTATTCAGTGCTGCTGGTGGCATCATAACAGATAAGCGTATCCGCCTTTCCACCGACAATGCTGATAGGTTGACACTTATAAAAATGAACAAGGCCTGGATTTCCCCTGACTTCTCCACTCCACTGGAGGAAAGCCCCGGGGGAACATAAACTCACTTTATATATGTTATTTACAATGATGGGAATACTCTGTATTCCCATTCACCCCTTCCACCCAAAAAACGGGTATATGGTTGACTCTTAATCTTCTCATCCTCCTCCTCCTCTTCCATATGCCCAGTGATATAATTTTTATATAGGGCCTGCTCACCAGCGGGCCCAGTGATATAATTTTTATATAGGGCCAGCTCACCAGCGGGCCCTGTGATATAATTTTTATATAGGGCCAGCTCACCAGCGGGCCCAGTGATATAATTTTTATATAGGGCCAGCTCACCAGCGGCCCCAGTGATATAATTTTTATATAGGGCCAGCTCACCAGCGGGCCCTGTGATATAATTTTTATATAGGGCCAGCTCACCAGCGGGCCCTGTGATATAATTTTTATATAGGGCCAGCTCACCAGCGGGCCCTGTTTGACAATTTTTGTATAGGTCAGCTCACCAGCGGGCCTTCTCATATAATGTTTTATTGGGTCAGCTCTCTAGCGGGCCCTCTCATATAATGTTTTATAGCATCAGCTCACTAGCGGGCCTTCGCATATAATGTTTAGGATGGTCAGCTCCGCAGCAGACCCTCACCCATAATGTTTTAGATGGTCGGCTCAGCAGCAGACCCTCATTCCTAATGTTTTAGATGGTCAGCTTAGCGGCATGCCCTCGCCCCTAATGTTTTAGAGGGTCACCAGCAGGCCATTAATCCTAATTTTTCAAGGGTGTGTATGATGCCCTCCTTTATGTGTAATAAAGGGTGTATTGGAGTGACATTTCAGTCTAATTTTTGGCAGCCCTTTCACTTAGTGCATAGGCTTTATGAGTGTTGGACCACTACCTGAACTATTGTACCACAATGTGAATGAGGCCCTCCATTTTGTGATATACAGGTTGTATCGGAGTGCCTCAGGTCCTCCCATTGAATTAAATAGGGCTGGGGTGTTCGACAGAGCAGAAGGTAGTTCTTGGCTTCATCCACTAAGTCACTTCGTCACTTTTACTCAATGGATCAGACCCCACTGTTCCGACTATAAATTTTGGACTTAACAAGGGCAAACGGACATGTTGTAAAACCTGTGGTAGCTGCGGCCTCCGTTCCTGAATGCTGTACCTTACCCGGGCCATAACCACGTTGAACACCTGCTTTACGCTGCGCACGTTTCCCTCTTAATCATGGCCCCAGTTCCGAAAAATCGATGACATTTTTTGCAGAATTTGCAGATGATATACAAGTAAATATACAGCAAATACTGTTTGGTAACAATTTTTCGCCTAAAATCGTTTTTATCTTCCTTTTTGTGTGTTTTACGGTCAGTCTGTAAAAATGGCGTACTACGGGCGAAACATCGTTCCCAGCAGCGACGTTGGAGTCCAAGATGCATCCAGACATCCTCCCTATGCTGTCCCTGAACCATTTCTGTGGTGTTTCCATCATTTTCTGACCTTTTCCTATGAACCAGGCACCCTCCCCTCATCAGAGCAGGGGGTGCCTGATGTAATGCTCGAGTCCTCCCATTGACTTCAATGGGGCTCGGGTGCTCGGCCGAGCACTCGAGCCTCCGGGGGCGCTCGGCCAGAGCACCAGAACACCCGAGCATTGGGGTGCGCGATCATCACTAGTCATAATGTCTTTGTAATGTGTACCTGGGTGAAGTTATTGTATTGATGTATTAAGAAGGTGGCACAATTCTCAGGCAAACCTGCTTTATTATAAGAAACAAATAAAATTCCTATTGATTTAAATGAGCATTTAACTCAATGAATGCTAGACAGGTTTTCAGCACATTGCTAGTCAATGCCTTGTAGACCTCATTCAAGTCATTAAAAGCCCTATTTAAATCAATGGGGATTTCTACTTGTCCCCAGTGGTGTACTTGGTTTAAACCAGAATTGCACCACCTTTTTTTAGTATATCAGTCTCCAGGGCAGTGCAAGTAACAGGCACATTAGTTATTTTACCTACAGCGGCAAAATAATGGGAGCACCATCAGCAGTGCTATTTCTATAGATGAAGAGAACCCCTGCTTCTTAAGCCCTTTTCCCTATATTCTTTTTTTTTTTTTTTTAAGATAGTTATTAGTTACCGCCCCTGTTTTATTCAGATACTCTTTATTTCTGAAAGCTCTTTAAGTCTAAGGATAGGTATCCAATAACTCCCAAGAGAATTATTTCAAGAGGTACTAGTCTGAAGGTTTACCTGGGTGTCAGGTGCCCTTGTACAGATCCTGGAGACATCAGCACCTGGAAAAATTAAAAAAAAACAGCATGACATACACACAGATCAAGTAGATTTTATCTTGAATAGACAGGCAAGTGATATCAGAAAAATCAATCTATTCTTACTTGCATCAACTAAAGAAACGAAGGCCCTTATTCTAAGACTGAATTCAGAAAAAGTATTCAATGGGATACATTGGTTTTATCTGGAAGAAGTCATGAAATATTATGGTTTTGAGAATACATTTCTTCTGGCCCTATACTCTCTCAATGTAAACCCCTGTACAACATTAAAACTCAGATCAACTATCAATCCTCCAATTCAAATTCAAATTCATAATGAAACTAGGGAGGGATGTCCTATATTACGCCTTTAATTTGTCCTGGTGGATAAACCTCTGGCTATAAAGATCAGTGAACATACAGATATAATAGGCATAGTTGTAGGTCAATGATCTTTTAAGATTTCTCTTTTTGCCAATGATAACATTCTCACTCTCTCTGACCCGCACATATCTGTCCCCAACCTTTCTGCAGTCTTAAATGACTTTCCATCCATTTCAGGTTATAAAATAAATACAGCTAAGTCAGAAGCCCTTCCTATTAATCTTCACCATGCTGAAAACACATTTAAATTTAAGGTAACTGGAAATTTAAATGGAAAACTTCATATATTCATTACCTAGGGATCAACATCACTCCAACATATCAAGCTCCATATTGGGACAATTTTCCTGCTTTTTTCTAAACACTGTAGCAAGATCTACTTTGTTGGAAAGACTTTAGTATTTCTTGGTTTGGTAGGATCACATTGGTAGCATTGTTTTATGGCAAGAAGAAACCTAGAATTACCAGACATATCCTTACTCTCCCCAAATCTAAGGGAGGTCTGGCTATTCCTAATTTATTCAAATATTACCTTGCAACACATTTAAGACAAATTTCATCCTGGTTTTCTCCCCCCGGGAACTAGGTGTTAGTTCAATATGGAGAGACAGTGTAGAGGAAAATAGTAACAAATAGCACGATGCAAGAAGCGTTCGCATTGGATAAAGGCATTTTTGTGCGCGGATAGATTTTGTGCATGTTCTAATCCAGGAAGCTAAATACCGAACGCTTCTTGAATTAAAAAATAAAAATTCCATTTTACAACAACAGTACACAGATGTATAAATTCATTCACAATAGCAGTTCTTGCATTAGGCGCATTCGCTATTCCACTCACACAGATTCGGTAACCTTAGCCACGCCCACAAAAATAAATATATGCAGCCATTCGCTAATCTTGAATTTTCATGCGCAATTCAACAAAATCATGAACAAACCCTAGTGGTTTTCACACAGGAAATAGTGATTGTGCACGTTTCCTGCATCGCGCCATAAGTGTCCTCTGCAAAAGAAAGCAATTAAGTGAAGCTTTTAGAAACTAGTTACATTGGTCACATCCGCTCACAGTGTACGTTCTGAGGCTTCTACAGCCTAGCATCCACAGGTGACCTGATTAATAGGTAAACATATCAGCTGTACTCATTAATTAGTACTGGTTGTCACATATAATCCGACTCTCACTAGGAATAATATGACAAATAAAATGTGATCACTGGTCTAAATGTCTGAAGTAAACAAACTGATATTTACTAAGGAAGGAGCTGGGTTATAAGTAGACAGTAATTACTTATTTTGGGCAAGGCTACTGTATTATACATATCCCGTAGTATCATAAGCTGGCACACGATACAACATCCCAACTATACTCCCATAGATTATACCCATTACTTGTATAAGTGAGTTTACAATAATCTATGTCAGTAGTTTTGTTTTTATGAAGGTTTTTAAACACAATCCTGACTAGCTATGGAGATATAACAGCTTTTTTTTTTTTTTTAAAGGTATAGAATAAAAGTTAAGTTTTGTAGGTTTCATTTTTCCAAGCCAATTATGAACTAAAGACACTGAACTGGTCTCTTGGTTTGGTGTAGGATGTTAAGCACTGTATACATTACTAAAAAGTATATATAAACTACTATACCTCACTTTTCTTTCTCCTTTTGTGTGAATATACTATTGCAAATGGTAATACTACTTTTAAACTGACTGGATAAATTAGATGCCCAGCATAATAAACAAATTATTTTTCAGTAGCTGCATTAGTCCTTTTAATAATGCAGTTTTAAGTACTTTGATATCTGGTGATTCCTTTTTATTTATACTAACAATTTGTATTTTAAGAAATAAAGAAATGAGGTGTGGTGGAAGCTAGTGATCTCAAATGACTCTGACATATTGCACAGTTACCAGGTAATGTAGCACTTAGGTAGCAGTAGCCATAATTTGGTATACTTTGAAATTTGTCATGAGAAACTCATTAATAAAGGTTTGACTGGAACATTCAAACTTAAAAAAGCTGTTTGTAAAATGTTAGTGGAAAGTTAGAGCACATTCATTGGCATGCAATTTTCAAACATAAAAGTACAGAAGAAAGATGGAATTTATTAAAAATGCTTTTAGATTTTTAGATTTGTATTTATCACTTATCAGTAAATACAGGCAGAATAAATTAAGGCTATTTTTTTTAGGTTCTTAAGGAAATGGAGGGGAAGAATCAGGCTTTTACTTTTAGTAGATGATAATGTTCAGATGCATTATTCAAAAAATATAAAGAATGTGATAGGGCTTAGCTACAAATTAGAATTAGAAAATAATTACAAAAGACAGTAAGATAAATCCTAAAGACTTCTACAAGTATATAAAAAGGTTGAGATCGGGCCTTTTAAAACTTAGGCAAATTAATTAATTGGCAATATATGACACCATAATGAACAACACACCCATTTGGTCCTTAAGGGGGTTAAACAAATTATCTTGTTCTGTACATACAAATAAAACAGCAATAAAGTTGGTTGGTTGTAGATGATAGGAGTTGTAGGCTCCTACATTCAGGGGTTATGCACTAATGCATGATTAAGAAGTGATAAAGAGGAGAAAACTTCTCCAGTGATATCACTTCTCCAGACCCTATGCACTAATATGTCCAAAGTTGGAGAAATTTTAGTGCATAGGTTCCATAGAATAACATAGGAACTGGAGAAGTGATATCACTGGAGAAATCTTCTCCATTTTATCGCCTCTTAGTGCATCTCCCCACCCCTGGAGTTCAAAAGGTTGCTTACCTCTGTTCTACAGCATACCACCCTGAGAAAACAACAATATAACTGTCTGGTCATAATTACAAGCAGTTAAATTTCATGCCCAGACAGCTATCCTGACCCAGTTTCCTTTTTACAGGCAAACAATTAATGTGAAAAAAATTGAAATAATGAATTACTAACAAGACCAGCTTGCCTTACTGTTATGAATATAGCTAAGACATGTAGACATACTGTTTATTAGTTAGTCTCAACTCCAATAAAAATAGAAATTGTGAGTGGCATCCTTAACATTTTTTTCATTTGGACATGTGTGCATCCAGCTGTTGTTTTAATAGTAATTATTACTATGGTAATTAATTTTTGTGGGGCTAAAGGGAGATTATTGTTTTGTTGTGTCTATTTCCCAAGGCACCCTAGAGAGCACTATGAAAGACTCCACATCTTTTACTTCCTCCTTAATAGTTTCTAATCAAGTTTTAAATTACCAATGAGATGTAACAGAAGGCTTCATTCATTGGATTTTCAACTGCAATTGTTATAAAAAAGAAACACTTTGTGTATATGTTTTATGTCTTGAAAGCATCTTATTGTTTGTCAACTTAGTATTAGAATGTAATGTTCAATTCACATGCTATAAACTATGTTTTACTGTTAGGCTTCTTAGTGTAATTGTTTTGTATAGGAATTACTTTTCATACCTATAGTGTAAAAGGTCAGTGTTCCTGAAACGAAAATATTATATTCCAATTATATTCCATTTCCAAGTTATGCAATTTAAAATACATATATAATTTAATGAAACAAGCAACTCTAAAGCACTGATGTCTAAAATATAAAAAATATACAATATTGTCCACTTTTACCCAGAAAAATGTAAAAGGGGAAGGGGAACTAATGGAAAAAGAGAGGCATGGTTTAAGAGGAAGCCAAAATCATTAAGATGAACCCAAGGAGAAAGGTGGATTGGATTACGGATGATAGAATGAGAAAGCCAGGTAGACCAAACTTCCTCAAAGGTGTCTATGTTATGTAGGGAAAAGGAATGGGTTCTTGCCAAGAAGCAAATGTTGGCCACCTCGTGCAATCAGTGCAGAATCAATGGCGGCATGGTGGCTCTCCAACCAAGAATAACCAAGCTGTCTTCATTAGGTGAATAAGACATTTTGTGGTGGATTTTGATGAGGGTGGTAGATTTTCTGAGAGTATTAGAATCATTGTGTCCAGGGTGATGGGGTCCTTAAGAAGGGTGGAAAAGTTTTTAACAATTTCTTTCCAGAAAAGAATAACCTGGGGGAGCTGGCATTATTTTTACATCCCCAACAGTTGGGTAATGTATAAGGGTATAGCTTGGCTAGAGCATTATGTGTCATTTAGTGATTGGAAGTTAAATATTCAATGCCAACTCCCATTCAAGAAGAAAATGAGGTTTAAAAGTTGTATATGGGTAAACCAATAGCTTGGGATAAGCGAACATTTTTGCCTCAAGCAGAAATCAGTGAAAAATAGTACTTCTCACTTGGTAGGCAATTTCCCACAAAAATGCAGTTTTCATCTTTTTTTCATGTAGCTCATTGAATTGAAATCAGTGGTAAGAGTGAATTTACACAGAACGCTTAGCACATTTTATTTTATTTCCTACAGTCATGGTATAAAAGGGGTCTCAGCATACCTGTGTTGGTGGAGGCTGGGGAAAGAATCAATTGAACAGAAATTTTTTTTGGTGGGGGCTAGGGGTTTGTTGACTGGGATTGGGAGCACAATTAAAAGAATACATAAATAAAAAAAAAATAAGACATGGTTTAAAGTAAAAAAGTACAATACAATTTTTATGTAATGTGACAGAGACAGGTACTCCGTGACGTAAACTATGGCTGGCCAGACTGATATGGGATAGAGTTAAGCACAAGCCCTGAGGAAACATTGATTTGCAGAGCTTACACTTGTTTGGCCTAAGCCCTGACTAGGGGTGGGTGATAAGTGAGAAAAATTTCCTGCATGACAAAAAAACGCCCAATTTTTCTCTTTTCTGATGAACTTTTTCTCCTTTTCGCCTATTTTAACACATTTTTCACATATATTTCCTATGTGTACTACATTTCCCACTGAAATATTACTTCTTCTGAGGGCTGTAGTGGAGAAATAAGTAGTTGAAAGTCAAAGTTTTGAGTGTTAGCATGCAGACCGCATTTGTCCTTTGCCCACAACACTAACTTCCTACTTAAAGGGATAGTAATACTTTGTTTTATCTTTATTTTATTTTGTAGGCATTAAAAAAACATGAAGAACGATATAAGTCTTATCTCTCAAACCTTTATGGTTTGAGAGATATTCACAAGCAAAGTTTCCCCCTCCCGCCCCTTTTACCTACTGTAAGCTATCTCTTCTCAGATATTGAAGGCAGTCCATAGACCAGACAGATAACAGCAGGGCACAATCTTCTTCCTATGAGAACAATGAAAGCCCTGCCCCCCTTGACAAGTTTTTCAGGTTTTTCCCTTATCTTAATTGAAGATTGTCCCTTTCTGCAATCTACCTGGGCACCTCCCTTCTGCTCTGGCTGAGCAGTGTTACATCAGTAAAAGGGGCGGGAGGGGGATACTTTGTCATTGAATTACTCTTGTACTACAACTCTGACAGAATTGAAATAACACTCTCCATAGTCCAAATAGCAATGTCTTTGTCATTGAATTACTCTTGAACTACAACTCTGACAGAATTGAAATAACACTCTCCAAAGTCCAAATAGTAATGTTTCATAATAAAAGCAGCTCCAATTAATATTGGAGCTGCTTTTTTTATGAAACATTACTATCCCTTTAAGTGATACTCATACTGTGCTGCTGTTAATATATTTGTCCTGGCTTTCTCTGTTATGTGTGGTTTCTGCTACCTGATACTCAGATGGTCTGAGATGTTGGTTCATTTTTAAGAATGTTAGTCTCCCAACTTTGCTGCTTGATAGCCGCGTCCTGCAGTCATTGACAATGTAACCATCCACACTGAAAACCCTCTCAGACTCAATGCTTGCTGGAGGACATCTAAGGGTTTCCAGTATATGTCAATGCTGGCCACTTACACTGCTTTGTTTGCCAGTGTCCATGGGGTCATTGTTTCTACGTAGAATGTTGTTATCCTGCAAGTATGTAGAAACCATCTCACATGCAGTGGGACCACTTCTAGGAGCTACACAGTGTTCCTGCATGTCAGTAACAAAACCATACTCAGGGAGCAAGTCCCAAAGAGATGTGCCGCCACCACCACCAATGCTGGGTTTTTGCCGCCCCTGCTGAGACCCATGAATTGCCCTGTGTTCAGAAAGGGATATTCTGGTTGATGTAGCTTCTGCTGGTTGAAATGCTTATCTGCCTTCCTTTTCAATATACTGCTGTTTTTGTACCCTCACTTTCTCCCTCTCATCCTCTACAATGCAACCCTCCACTCGATCAATAAGCATATGTCAATATTCCTTGACAGAATCCGATTCCTCAGAGAGTTGCTGATGATCGTCATGACTCCTTGTCGTGATAAACTGCTAATGGCCCTTTGGAAGAAATTCTGAAATTTTGTGTTTGAAGCGTGGATACAGCAAAGTGGCAAGAATGTATTCCTTATTGCTTTTAATGAACACTATGCGAGGATCTTGTTCAAAGCATACTAACATGTCCTTTACTAGGCAGTGCATGTCTGCGTTGTCATTATGCTAAGATTCCTCAGCCATGCTCCTCATTTTTTTCTGCAATAAAAATATCAGTTGTAGAATTTCACTAATTGGACAGATGAGAAAGAGGCTCCCTCCAAAGCCTTCCAGTTTTGCATGGTGTACTCGCTAATGGCCTTATTCTGCACTTACAAACTCTCTAGCATGTACATGGTGGAATTCCACCTGGTAGGGACCTCCATTTTCAGCTGGTGATGGGGCAGGTTGTTACACTCTTGTATGGAATGGAGAGCGTTGCGTGCACTGTAGGAGCGACTAAAATGGGCACAGATTTTGCAGTCTATAATAAGCACCTCTCTGAGATTTTCAGATTCTGCCAGGAATCTGGTCAGAACTAAATTTAGCACATGGGCAAAGCAGGGAACAAGTACCATATCACCAATTATCAAAGAAGCAATTATGTTGGAGCCATTATCAGCAGACACAAAACCAGATTTCCAAGCCATTCTTCTATCACCTGCTCTAGCTTACTTAAAACATGTACAACTTAATTAAAACATATACTGTCTCTCAAAACTCTGCATGCACAAGATGGCGTGACGATGGTATGGGCTATCCTGCTGCTGCTGCTGCTGCCACATTTTGATCACATTGCCAGAACCAGAAGCATGATTACTGGCTGTCACCTGATGCTGTAAGCTAGTGTTGTCCACTGTTGGTGCTGGGAGGGAAACCCAGTGAGCAGTCACAGTCATATAGTCTGTGCTCTGCCCACTTTCTTACCATACACAGTTTTCAACCACTTGCCCACCACACTATCTACCTGCTTGTACAATTCAGACACAGCCATCCTGGAAAAATAACTGCAGCTTGGGATATTCCAGCGTGGAGCTACACATGACATCACTTCTCTGAAACTTGGGTTTTCTACAAAAGAATATGGCAGCATGTCCACTGCCAACATCTTGGCAACCTTGCCATTCCACAGGTCTACTTTGGGATTGTTTTTGTGAAGTTTTTGACTCCTTCCCAGGAACTCAGTCTACAACATGACTAAAGGAGGTGGTGGCAGTAGAGATAGCATGTGTGGGCAGTCTATGACTCTTGCCATCTCCTACAGCAAAGCCAGAGTTATCATACTCCTCAGCAGCAGGAGCCATAGGTGTTATTTGGAGAGAACTAACTCACTCTCTGACATAAATAACTTTACTACTTCTTTTTTCTGCACCAGAATACTGGGAACTTTTTAGAGTGCTTCTGCTGCTGCTAGTTGCGGCACCTTTGACCTGCTGATAGTGTGTCTCCCAGTCAGACCAGTGATTGTGCTTCAGAAGGGATCTTGTAGAGGTGGTGCCTAGATGTAAGCCTGCTTTCCCCCTGGTCATGTGCTTTTTGCACAGACAACACATAGCAACATGCTTAGCTTTAGGATCCTGAGTGAAGTATCTCCATACTGTGGACTTCATGGACTGAGGGGTTCCTGAGGTGCTGCTACTACTGTTACTGGGGCTAGATGTTAATGCAGTTCTATTACTACTACTGCTACTACTACTACTATTACTATTAGGAGTCAAAGGTGAAGCACTTCCATCAGCAACAGTGGCACTCATCTTATTTAACATTGTGGATGTTAATAACCTATTGTTGTTTCTTCTGTGTGTGTGTGTGGCTGAGTGAGACTTGGACTTTGAAGAAGCGATGATGCTGATGATGACTGATAGGGTGACTGTGTACTTTTTGACATCTTTCCAATGGTTTTCTCAAACAATTTATAGACAGGCACAGTGCTCCTTTTCAGTGGTGGAAGATTGAGCCTTTGCCTTTCTGCTAACTTTATAGCTATGTCATCATCCTCACTCTCAACTTCATCTGTATCTAATCAAGGGAAAGATGTTGGAGGGATATATTCTAGATCTGCATCATCATCAGTCATCATTACGTTATCCTCAGCAGCATCAGCATCACCTGCCACTTCTTGCTCACAAACTTTATTATCCCTCTAAGCGTTTAGAGGTCTCAAACAATATCTTTTTACTTCTACTGTAACAAAGTTCACTACTGATAGGTGTTTTGGTGCTTGTTTTTTTGTAAAGTTGATACCTTTAATGGCTAAATAAACAGATTTAAAATGCAAGCTTTCAAGACTTCTTAGGTCTCTTCCTCAGGCATGTTATACCAATAAATATGAAAACTTCTCTCTTAAATACAAGTACACATTACATTGATTATAATGGAAATCAGATAAGAACGTTAGTCCAGATTCCTTGATCATTCAATAGTAGAAGATGTGATTTAAATGAGTCCAGGTATTTATGATTCCAGAGGGACTGTCATAAAAGTTAATTCACAATTAGCCCTTAGGAATTGCAGATCATTTTTTGTACTTGTTGGCATCATGAGTCCTGAGTAGGGGTGGGCGAAACTTGCCCTGTTCCCGAGGGAAATTTCACAAAAACCATGTTGTTATCCGCTTTTTCGCAAGAAAATCCACTTTAAAACTAGAGGTTAAAATGTTCACATCTTTCACCCACTGGCCAAAATTTTTCTTAATTTTTTCAGCGGATAGAAAGTTTCCGCCCATTGATTTACACTGTTTTCGCACTTCTGCTATAAAAAGGTGATGTTTTTGCTGAAGGCAGACACAATAACTACATCTACAGAGAAAAATAGACGTGCTGTGCTGTTCTCTTGTGATATTTTGCAAAAAGTGAGGCAGGAGAGGCTCATAGTGACTGCTATCGTTATGAGCAGGGTAAAAAATAATCAGTGGAGGAGCTGGAAGGACCCTTATGTGTCCACTGGGTCTGAGTCTGAGGCGAAGGAAGTGACTAGCAGTACTGAACCAATGCTGTCCAATCCACCTAAATCACCCCAAGGCATCTTGGGGAAATTAATGGGAAGGGAGCAAGAAAAGGGAATGAGAAAGAAGGAAGAAAAGGGATTGGGAAGGAAGGGGGAAAAGGGTAGTACTAGTGAGAGCAGGACAGGTCAGCTGCCTGTGCCTGCTGCAAGACGTGCTGCCCCTGCTGCCAGTGCCACAACTTCTGTACCTGCAACCACTAGTTTTGTACCTGCTGCCAGATGTGCTACCACTAGTGTTGTACCTGCTGCCAGTGCTGAACCTGCTGCCACCAATACTTTGTCTTCTGCTAGTGTTTCATGTAGTACACAGGAGGAAAAGGAGAAAATTATGCCAAGTGTGACAGCAGGGGACCCTCTGTCACATTGCTCCAAGCAGCAGTGAGATGTCTGGAATAGAGCAGCAGCACATAGGAACTAGTATTTTTTTTTTACTCAAGATTGTTAGTCACAAGCCCTGAGGAATTAGTGATTTGTAGGAATTTGGCTTGTTAGAAACAAGCTGCTGAAAATTGTATTTTGCAGGCCTCTGGTTTATGTTTAAAGAACAAGCCCAGAGAAGAAAATATGCCTTACTGGCCCAGTGCCTGCGGGTCATGTTGTGTTGGACACTGGTCATTGGCAAATGCCCCGGTGTCATTGCAGCATTTGTGACTGCTGTTCTTTCTGCTGCTGTTGAGTTGTTTAAGCAGCAGAATGATTAGGCAGCTTCTAGAGAATTGGATCAACAGCAGAAGTGATATGGGTGATGATGCAGATGATCATGGTTCCACTTGCCACTACAAGCTCCAGTGATGTGCCTGAGGCAGTAGCAGCACCACAACTAACTCCCACCACTTCAGGTATATGTGGAGAAATGAAGTTGCCCAATAATGCTTCTCCTCTTGCCCCTCCTCAAAAATAATGGGTGTGTTGCTGGAATATACATTTTTACTTTGAGAGCAGGAACTGTGCCTCTCATCAGCAACTTCAATGTGCACAATGTGTGTAGGAAATATAGGAAGGACTGTGAGCAATGGGCACATCTGTATGCACCTCAAACAACTGGCACAACTGTAACCAAACACCATGATGCCTTATTCTGCAATTTGAAAGCATCTCACCAGAAACCAAGTACTGCTGCTGTCACTATGCCCATTGTCCTCTCCCCACTAAGGACACTTGACAGCTTGCAGTCTTAAGAATAATGATGAGCCCTCATTGCCACTAGCTTAGTGTATTCTGGGGGATGGAATCTCCTCAGATGCTGCTAGATGCCCTAGTTGCAATTAAACTCCACCACATTGCCATGTGTGGTCAGCGCAACACACAGTGTATAATTTGTGGAAACACATCCAGACATCTACAGAATTGCTGTCAGCTGGTGAGGGAGGTAACAATGAACAATGTGGATTGTCAGAAGATGATGTTATTAAACTTTTTAGGCTCTGGCTGCATTTCTCTTTTCTTTTTCTCTTTGATTTCCACCTCACCTCTTGTTGAATTTGGGGAGATATGGGGGTAAAACAACAACAGTGCACAATTTTTTGGGTGGGAGTTTGGCTTCAACATGCTTCACATAAATGTCATGGTTTCATATGTGTTATGAGAGTGGTTGTGCCAAGGTGCGTTCCTTCCTTTCCTCTTTTCACTAACTAATCACAAATTGTGGACGCTGCTGTCGCTGATGACTGCACTGTGCCTGCACCAACAGAAAAATAGTCCCACACACAGGACCTCAGTGGGGGAGGGGAAAAGTGGAGAAGAATGGACTCTTTCTTCATCTCCCCCATTATCCTTCACTGGCTGGGGAGGAGAATAATGTTGCTGATGTTTTTGCTGTTGCCTCCAAATGGGCACTTCAGCTAGGACCAGGAGGGGTATTGCTGCAGGCAAGTGGAATCTGTCCTAGTCCCACTACTGCTGGACCCCATTACCACTGTGTCTAGGGTGGTCTGTGGCACACTAACTGCTCATCATCATCCTATTGCCCTTGCAACTTTACAGCAGCAGGAATCACAACAGCCGCAAATGTTGGAATGTCGTCACTGCTGCTAGAGGTGATGGTGGTGGTGATTCACATCCCCATTTGTATCTTGGTGTCCCATTCCTTCTCGCTTTGTTCTAAAAAGGCCATTAGTGTCTCCTCCAGTCCAGCTGCTCCACCATCACTTTCATCATCATCATCACCACGTAACGGTTTGTTTGACACTCAGAAACAGTAGTTTAGGTAAAAACGCAGTTTTATTGAACAAGGTAATATAATAATAACCCTCACGGGTCCAGTAGCAAGACAATGCGATACTGACACAGGACAGGGTACAGATGAATACCCAAACGGGTCCAGTAATTGCACAGACAGGATAACAATGTACTGACACAGGTCAGGTATAGTGTGATATGCATACAAGACAGCACTTAACGGGTTACTGATAGTTCAAGAGACTAGACGGGACCTATCAGAGTGAGACCCTGGAGACTCTCCTTGAGAGGGGAGAGTAGAAATGTCGAGTAATGCCACAGATAGGAGCGGAGGCCCTTAGCAAATCGGATGCTGCAGTAGTGGAGGACAATCGTATGCCCGGAGCTTGCCCAACGGAGACTACAATGGCACCAACTGGTGATGTATACTGCCATAGCAGTAACGGAGGACTGAACCGTATGCCCAGGGTTTGCCCAACGGAGACTACAGTGCCGAATAACCGGTGGTGTGCTACCCTTCAGACCGTATGGATATATGCGTAAAGACCACAATCGACTGCCAGGATGGAAGAGCCTGAGGCGCCCAACAAACCCAACCTCAGCTGATGGCAGGAGTAAAGGTCTGTAGAAAGGAGGCACAGAGAGCAAAGCACACACTGGAATGTCGCATGCGCGACGCAGTAACACCGGAGCCAGACTACATTAAAAGGCACAGAACAGGAGTGTCACCCGCGCGACACGGAGACAACAGATACAGGGCTGCAGTACTGGACCACACTGTCCGGATGCCTAGCCCAACCGGAGACTACACAAATGGAGGCAATCCAGGACAGGCAGTAATGGAAGGCCCAACAGGTCGGCACACAGGGCAGGAACGGCAGTCAACCAGAAAAGGAGAATGACCGGAACGTCAGCAAGCCGGGTCAGTACACAGAACAGGAACGTCAGCCGGGCCAGGTCGGTAACAGAGCAGGAATGTCAGCCAATCCGAGTCGGTATCAGAGCAGGAACGTCAGCCAGGCCGGGTTTGTACACACACAGGAACGTCAGGCAATCTGAGTCGGTAACAGAGCAGGAACATCAGCCAATCCGGGTCGGTACACAGAGCAGGAACTTCAGCCAGGCCGGGTAAGGATATGGGGCAGGATCAACAGCAGTAGAATGGTCAGGCAATCCGGGTCATACACTGATATCACACAAGGACTAGAATAATGCTGGCACAGGAACACCACGAAAGGGCAACAAGTAAGTGACAGGACCCAGTATGTAAAGATACATAATGGGCAGGCCAACTAGCAGTAGCCAATGGAAGCAGACTGAGAGTCAGATTGACAGAATATCACCCGTATAGCACGGGCACCGTGATACACCACCAGTCTCTCCTTGCTGCTGCTAATGCTCTATTAGACTTTCACTGGTTGGAGGTGATGAAAAATGTGACAGAGGGTCCCCTACTCTCACACTTGCCATCTCTTTAGGTGAAGAAAGCAGACTACCAGCAGTAGAAGCAGGCACAGGCAGCTGATCTGTGCTGATGGTGGTATTACTGGTACTTTCCTCAGTATCATGTCCCAGAGGCACAATGCTGGGGGAATGGGAATCACAGGGTCGGAGGTGGTGGTGTTGTTTGCTTCCTTGGCTGCTAGTCTCACTGCTATGAATCACTTCCCCTTCCACCTCAGCATTAGCAAGAGAATCAACAACAGACCCTTCAGTGCTGGTAGGGGTTACTTCTTCCTCCTTCTCAGACTCACTGGATGCATCATGGTCCTTCTATCTCCTCTTTTTTTGGTGTTCATCATGATAGCACACACTATAAGCCTCTGCTGCCTTAATTTTTAAAAATGTATCACTGTACAATAGCCTAGTACTCTCTCTCTAGCTGTCAGTATTTTAATTTACTTCCTGGAAACGTCATGGTTTAGCACAGAAATGCAAAGTATATGTAAGTAAAGGTTAGAAAAGTTTTAGCCTTTGAAAAACTAGAGAAAACTTTTTGGCAATAGGCGAAAATGGCGAAGATTTTAAGTGCTTTGTTTATGGCAGATTTTCCCATGAAAAAGTGGACAACTACGTGATTTCCTCTGATTTGTTTGGCTGGAACACAACACGAGCTTTCTCTCACCCCTACCAATAGCTTATATTGTTTTTATAAGGTATTTTGGTAAATGGATGAGTATAATATCTTTATAAAAATGAACTTTAGCTAAAAATATTTAGTAAGAAGTGATAAGCCTGAACTGTCATTTTATTAGGGAAATTATGGTTGAGCTGCAACTCTTCAAAGTGAATTATATCAGGGTTATTGTTTGAATGACTGACCCTGTTGTCCCAAAAGGAATTCAGGGTTATGGTATATATAGAAAAAGGAGGGAGAGAAAAGTACAAGAAGAAGGGTTGAGTTCATTTTTCTACATGAGGAGATAAGGTGACCGAATATTATATGATCTCTGCAAATTTTGAGAAATTACATTGTGTTGGTCTAGATAATGTGAGATACATCTATTTTCTGAGCAAATGGTTTACACAAGACACCCATTCTATTGGGGTCAGATGTAAGCGAGATAGATAGATAGATAGATAGATAGATAGATAGATAGATAGATAGATAGATAATATGGTTGCTATATTGCCTAGTTTGGAGTGAAGGACAAGTTAACAATGAGATACCCTAGGCTTCTTAAACTGACATATAAAAGAGTTAGTAATGCTTTGTTACTTTTGGAGATATTTGTAAAAAATTGAGTGAGATAATCTAAAAAAACATATAAGCTCTTGGGGGATCTGTGACTAAGGCCAACCATGCTAGATACTAGAGACAAAGACTTATAGCATACAGTATTTTGTGAAGGGCAAGACATCAGATTCCAACAGTGTTGTGTACTTTACTATTAAATGTATTCAACATGTTCCAGCTTGACTTTTAATGCTGCTAATGTACATTTATTTAGCAACACATAAGGTAGCTTATTATCTGCATATAATAATTGGTACAAACTGTTATTTTGCACATTTTTCTTTAATGCAATCCCATAATTCTGTACTATGTGTTCTTGATCCACTGTTCTCATTTCAGCTTGGCCATTGAGGAAAAAAAGCTTAGACAACCCTGTTGTATAGCATTTCTTGTTGACACTTTGTATGTAAAGAATAATAATAATAGTACAAAGAAAATATATGCACATTAGTTTTAAAGCCCGTGTACACTGGCCAACACTGGCGGTGCTGCAGTCATGTGCAATACTGACTGTCCGAAAGCACTGCGGCTGATACGAAGCTGATACCAAGCGTTCCCAGGAAGGTTTGCAGACAGAACTCCTGTCTGAATTTGGAGCACCCTGCTCCGTATCAGCTGGGCGAGGCAGTCTATACTGCGCATGACTGTAGCGCGAGCAGCCATCTCTACTGCACATGATGGCTTCTGACAAACATACTTAGCGAATTATAATATAGGATAATATATACTCATATCCACTAATACTGGAATTTTTTTTTCTTAAAACGAAATTTGGTACCAAGCTAAAGTATTCATAATTCTGAGAATTTTCAGAAGCAATATGTATACCCTTCATTAACGCTTGCCTTTTTTGTAGATTTGCACGCCTGATGCTTGCCCACATCTGAATCAATGGTACCAACTTTCTTTGAATAGCAATTGATACGAAAGCCAATCCATTTATAAACAGCCCTCAGACATATTATGAAATCTGCACCATCTTAAAACAGAACTCAATATATTAAAAGCACACTGCTTCAAAAGAATAGTAGAGCTCTTTTTTAGTGGGAAGGTTTCTCTCTCTATATTTATAAAGAGTTATATTTATAAAAAGTGTAGCTATTCTTCAGGGTTTAACAGTTTTAGAAGAATAAATGATTAACAACCTAACAGGAGAATAAAGAAGGTTTAGGGAGGTTTAGGTTTGCCAAAATAAATACCCACATCAGCATATATTCTGGTGAAATCCTTCCCACATGCCAGTATTATTTTTTTATTATTATTAGCATATCCAAATACTAAATTGAAGCTATAAACAAATTATATACATATACAGTCCAATACAAATGGTGGCAAGTTTAACAGCTAGAAACAATACATTTAGCCTATTAAAATTATTGCTGATGATCAGTCCCTGAGTAACATTTTGGAAATGCATTCATTCAGTAAGAAGCTTATTCTTACATAAGTGCTCTTACTAGATCTTCAACAAAACTGTTGCTGATAAAGTGAAGCTTATGAACACAGTATTACTATTTTACAGTGTGTATAGCAGTACTACATTTCTGGTCACAACTGGTTTATACTTTCAGTTCTCAAGAATGCTAGATTTATAGATAACTCTGTAATATTTTCTGTGCAGTAAAAGTGATATATAAAAAAAGTGAATTACAATATGCATCAATTAATATAAATACAGATCCTAAAATGTGCTTTATATTATAATGAGATATAAATATAATTAATTTTAGGCACCTGGTGACCAATGCTAGAAATTATGTGGGGTATTTATGTTGATGCAAAATAAACCTGATTTCAAAGTTCTGAATGTCAAAACAACTGTGTAGCATCATATTTTCAAAAACTAGTAATGAAAGTTAGACACATATCATTGAGAAAAATTGTCAGTGGAGAACATGCATGAAGAGATCAATTATGTATGAAAAGGTCATTGATATTAATGTGATTTGTTTTAGGACAAACCTCTTAAAAAGGATTGAAACTACAAGCAAAACCCAAATGTTAAATTGGAGAAATACACACAGTACAAAAATGTAATGTTAACTTTAATAAAAAGAGGAAATACACTTTAATAAAATACAGTGTATTGTTTTTTTTTGTAACATATCATTTAAAAGGACATGTTGAAAAATGTGACATCGTCAGACAAATTCTTCAAACCCAGTTATATTAAATCTTAATAAACATAAAAAGACTTACTTTTCCTTAGCAATTACAAGCTCAGTGCAAAAAGCAAAATCAATTGATTGCTGAGTAAGGTAGAGCAGCAGCACAAGCTTCAGTCCACTGGCTAATAAATTATTTGGCTGGATAGACTAACAGTCTAATTATGTAGAAGTCTGGCAGATGGAGACTAATAGATTATTAACCCGATAATTCAGGCTCAAATCTCAAAAGAGGAAGTTAATTCAGAACTTTTATATAATTTTGTCTACTTTTGATTAGAATGTTAATACATTAGATGAAATAGGTATGTTAACATTTGCATGAAGTTAGAAAAATTATATATTAATTGTTTCTTTAATAGCTAAGAAACCAAACTTTTTAGTAACTGTAGTATGTTCTTGTTTGTGATTGCTACTGAAAACATTGTCTTTACGGATTTGTTTTATCAGTATAAACAATTATTCTGATCTATTGTTGACAATAACAACTTGGGGGAGATTCACTAAGTGGTGATATCACTTCTTTAATTCTTATGTTATTCTCTGGAGACATTTCTTAATGCATAGGCTCCATAGAATAACATAGGAACTGTAGAAATGATATCACTGGAGAAGTAATCTCCACTTTATCACCTCTTTATCATGCCTTAGTGACTTAGGGACTCCAGCTAGTATAAATTCAGGCCCAGTTAGGAGAGAGACAGCTTCAACACAGCTACTTAAAGACAACAGGCAAGTAAACAATATGCTATCTTTTTGACTTGCATAACAAAATGAACATATTACTACTATCTGTTCTAGCTCCTATTAATACAGTCCTCCTCATATCCCCACAATCCTGCTCCTCACTTGCACCATAACATAATAAATCACCATGGACTTCTGCATACATGTGTACTAACCTCTGAGTGATGGTGGAGAGTACTAAAAACAATCTCACACAGCCCCAGTTTCTATAGCAACAGATGCACCTTTTCACTATATGCTCACCGCAAACAAATTACCAAATTCTTATGCATTTTACTACTTGCCTTGGCAAATGACATAGAAACCAACCCTGTCCCTCAAACAGCACTAAATGTTAACTTCACCTTTAAAAATGTCTCTCTCTTGTGTACTGCAACATAAGCAGCATACTACCCAAAACAGATTAACTAAAACCGTGGTGTTATGTTTACAAGCCAAAAATCCTCATACTCATGCGTTTAGCGATCACTCCTTAGTCTACTGTGTTCACAAAATAAAAACAATAAAATCAAGTCCAAAAGTCATAATTACTAGATCATTTAAAAAACGTAATCTCCAGACTTTCCTAAATTACTTAAGATATTGTCCATGGTATAGAATACATCTTATACCTGATCTAGATTCAGCAATTTACTTTTTTGGCTCAGAATTCTTACAGGTCTGTAATACCCATGCCCGTCCAAGGAAGATTAGGGTAAGGAGGGCCCATCTACCCTGGGTCTCTGCTGACCGGTTTCAATTATACAGTTTCAGCGATGCATTATGGACAAAATTTAAACAAACTGGCTCTGCTAATGATCCCACTGCATACAGGCAATTGTGGAATACTTGCACAAAGCAAATAAAACTAGCAAAAGTTCAATATTTTTCTGACAACTTGAACAATAATATTTCAACTTCTGGAAGGTTATTAAAAACCTCTACAACCCTCCAAACCACTCTTACCCATCAACTATAACATAGGCAAAGAAATTATACAGTGCCCCTTAGCCATAGCTAATTCACTTAACAACTACTTCGTTAGATGTGCCACCACTCTGATTACACAAACCATAACTGATTCTGAAGTAGAAACATGCACAGATCAGCTTATGTCACCTGCTACCTGGTCCAGTGATGCTAATTAAATTAATTTCATGCCTGTAAATGAAAGTGAAATATTTGACCACCTCCTTAACCCAAAAATGAAATCATAATCTGGCCCTGACCAACTACCATCAAAGTTATTAACGCTCAGTGTCTCGGTCACTGCCTACCCTATTACAACCCTAATGTTACGGTCTCCCAGAAATACACAGGAGTCAGTACGGTAATTTGAATGCAATTTATGAGGTAAATGACAACAATGAATGTACACAGGCAAGGTGTTACTAACGGTGACTCTATTATAAACAGTAATAGGCCTCTTGTTAGTACACAATGCTAGAGACTGGGCAGAAGCCCCTGCAACTCTTGATCTGATGAATTGGAACACAGGAACAACGGTGCATCACTGACACTAGATAGGGTCACACGTAGGAGATGCAGTAAGGGCCAAAGGTAGACCCTAGATACCTCCCAGTGCTCCGTGGCTCCTGTGAACCTGGGTAGCAGACCCTTGGCACTACCTGCAAAGTCCCGAGACAGACCCCTGACTCGTGTCAGAACTATAACCCCTGGAGCTCAGCCACAGACACCTGACTTGCGTCAGAACAGTAAGCCCTGGCGCTCAGCCGCAGAGCCCTGATTCGCATCAGAACAGTAACCCCTGTTGCTCAGCCGCAGACCCCTGACTCGCGTCAGGACTGATACTGACCCATGCCTCACATCAGCAGTAATGGGAAACTGCAGAGACCGTACCCAGGACCTTATGCAAGCTGTCTGCTGTATAGGGAAATAGCGGAGCCAGACCAGCCAGAGCGTAACGTGGTAATATCCTTCAAGGAGCCCACCACGGGTCCCAATATCCTAGGAATGTAAGCACCCACCGCGGGTCTTATAGTCAACAGGGTAACCACTGATACGGTAGGCAACACAGTCATACACAGAGCGAGTAGTCAAGACAGCCGGGTCATACACAGAGTGGGTTCACAAAGCAGCAGGGCCATACACAGAGCGGTTTCTCGAGGCAGCCGGGTCATACACAGTGCAAGTTCTCAAAGCAGCCGGGTCATACACGGAGCGGGTACTCAAAGCAGCTGGGTCTACACAGATCGGGTACTCAAGACAGCCGGGTCATACACAGTGCAAGAATAAGCAAGGTTAGAGTCTACTGAGCCAAAAGGTATGTAATCACATCAACGCAAGGGCGATTAGACTGAGGAAACATCGCCCTATAAAACTGCTCAAACAGGAAATAGTGGGGTGGAGCAACCTCCAGTGTGATTGGTAGAGAGGGAACGGGATGAGATAGAACTGGAGCTGCAGTAAAAGCATCTTTCAATTTTTCAAATGCCTCAGCAGCCTCCTGAGACCATTCAGTAGTTCTATCCCCTTTACACGTCATCTCAGTTATAGGTTTGACAATGGCAGAAAAATTGTTAATAAATTTTCCATAATAATTGGCAAATCCCAAGAATCTTTGTATCGCTTTGAGACCCATGGGATGAGGTCAACTGAGAATTGCCGACAGTTTTTGAGGATCCATAGCAAATCCAGAGGCAAAAATAACATATCCAAGGAATGTCACCTGTGGTTTATGAAACTCACATTTTTCAAGCTTACAGAAAGCTTGTTTTCCCGTAAAAGACCCAGCACCTTTGAAACATCAGCCTGGTGAGTCTCCATCATAGGGGAATGTATCAGGATATCATCCAGATATACCACCACACAATTCTGTAGTAGTTTTCTCAGGACATCATTTATGAATTCCTGGAAGACAGCTGGGGCGTTGCACAGACCAAAGGGCATCAATAGGTATTCATAATGTCCACTACGAGTATTGAACGTTGTCTTCCACTCGTGTCCTTCTTTGATGCGTACCAGATTGTATGCTGCCCTTAAGTCTAGTTTTGTAAAAATCTCGGAACCCTTAACTCGATCAAAGAGTTCGGAGATCAATAGAATAGGGTAAGCTTTCTTACGAGCCAAAAGGTAGGTAATCACACCAACGCAAGGGCGATTAGACTGAGGAAACATCGCCCTATAAAACTGCTCAAACAGGAAATAGTGGGGTGGAGCAAACCGCTGCAATCAGAGTGAAAAAGCAGTAGAGAGGCATTATGGCACCTACGTGTCCATACGAGCATGCAACCATACAGACGGTCTCCACCACCGCTGCAACACAGCCCAGCTCGTGGACTCGGAAGGCCCCATGAACCTCGACATGAACCTGTGCCCCCAGTACACAGACTAGCAGCCAGGGGACGCCAGAAACGAGCTCCAGGATCCTAGGTACTGTAACACTTAATTAATGCCTCCCTGTCATCTGGGTATGTGTCCAAAGCCTGGAAAGTAGCTAGAGCTGTGCCTATCCAAACAAGTGGGGATAGAAATGTAGTATCAAATTACAAATTACAGGCTCCCCACATTGGCTAAAATACTAGAGAAATATGTCCATGTGCAACTATATAAGTATTACTGGCTGACCAGTTTTTTCACCACCCTTCAATCAGGCTTTGGTTCAAATCACTCTGAAATCACTGCCCTCTTAAAAGTAACCAATGATATCCAGATTGGTATGGAAAATGGTGACATCACTGGAGCTATTGTCCTAGATTTTTCAAAGGCCTTTGATACAGTAGACCATAAAATTTTGATAAGTAAACTCCAAAGTTCAGGACTGGGTAATCATTCTCTAAACTGGTTCTGATCCTATTCATCAGACAGAATGCAATATGTGTCTATTGCTGACAATACCTCCCTTCCACTCAAATTTACAAGTGTGGTTCCCCAAGGCTCCATTCTTAGCCATCTTCCATTTTCTCTGTTTATAAATGATCTGCCATTGGTTTGCAAAGCATTTTCTGTACACATGTATGCAGATGACACTATAATATATGCAAAAATGTAAAACACGGAGGCCATATTACAGCATAATTTCTCTGACGTTGAAAGCTGGATAGAAAAGAACAAACTATTCCTAAATACTGACAAAACTGTCACAACCTTATTTGGTACAAAGCATAAACTGCATAATCTCTGCAATACGAATCTATCCCTTGTAACAGAGTCTAATCGTAAATTGGCCACAGGGGACTCCCCAAACCCCAACCTCACTTTTGGTCTTCAAATTGATAAATTAACATCCAAACTTTATCCTAAAATAGGTGCTCTGTTTAGGAACAAATCCTGTTTAAATTCCCTGGTAGTGGGGACGTAGTATATGCTCCCTTCTTCACAAATCCATCTTGCTAAAATTGACACTCTGAGCCTATTACGTGAGAACAAGTTGTTTTGTAAACTTAAAAAATGTGAATTTCACAAACCTCAAGTAATGTTCCTGGGCTATATAATTTCTGCTGCCGGGTTCGCCATGGACCCTTAGAAGTTGTCTGCTGTTGTGAATTGGCCACGTCCTAAGGGACTCAAACCGATCCAAAGGTTTCTGGGTTTCGCTAATTACTACCGAAAGTTCATTAAGAATTTCTCTACCATTTTAAAACCCCTGATGGACTTGACTTGCAAGGGGGCAAATACCTCAGAATGACCACAACCAGCTATTATGGCATTTGAAGGCCTCAAGGCAGCCTTCGTGGCAGCCCCCATATTGGCACATCCCAACCCCGCCCTGCCCTTTACCCTGGAGGTGGATTCATCAGAAGTTGGAGTGGGTGCTGTGTTGTCCCAGAGCTCAGCTCCTGGTGAGGCCCTACGTCCGTGTGGGTTCTTTTCTAGAAAACTGTCCAAAGCTGAAATGCTTAACCAGATCAGGGACAGAGAATTACTAGCTATTGTCCTGGCCTTGAAAGAATGGAAGCATCTGCTTGAAGGCACTAAAGTTCCTATTTTGATTTTAACTGACCACAAAAACCTCATTTACCTTTCTGAAGATAAATGCTTGTTTTTCAGGCAGGCCAGATGGGCACTGTTTCTGTCTCTTTTCAATTTTGTGGTTACCTATTTTCCTGGCTCTAAGAATGTAATGGCAGATGCATTATCCCTCCAGTTCTGTAGCCCATCCAGAGAAGAGATTCCACCCTCCTCAATCATTCCAGCTGATCGTATCCTAGCTACGATTCGAACCTGCATTACTTCTTCTCTAGCTCCTAGCAGCCCAAGACTCTGCTTCTCCTGAGAAACCTGATGGTCGTTGCTTTGTTCCTGCACAGTTGCGCTTTAAGCTGTTGGAGACATATCATGCCTCTAAAGTGGCAGGTCATATTAGTCAAGACCAACTGATATGGTCCATTTCACTAGTTTTCTGGTGGCCTAGTCTCCAGGATGACTGTATCGCTTTCACGGTGGCATGTACAACTTGTGCCCAGACCAAGTCGCCCAGACAACTGCCAGTGGGCTTGCTTCAGCCAGTGGCCATTGGGGAATGCCCCATGTCACATCTATCCATTAACTTTATGCTCAATCTTCCAAATTCCATGGGTTATACGGTCATTCTTATGATTGCAGACAAGTTTTCTAAGATGGCTCACTTTGTGCCACTGAAACGGCTACCATCCATGCTGGAATTGGCGGTGGTATTTGCTAGAGAGGGCTTTCGCCTCCATGGTATTCCTAAAAGTTATTGTGTCCGATAGAGGAAGCCAGATTGTATCTCGATTTTGGAGGTACTTCTGTAGTCAAATGGGCATTCAACTGGCATTCTCCTCCTCGTATCATCCTTATTCCAATGGTGCGGCAGAAAGGTCTAATCAAGCCTTGGAACAGTTTCTCCACTGCTATATCTCTGACCATCATGATAACTGGGCTACCTTGTTACCATGGGCGGAGTTTGCCCGGAATAGTGTTGTTAACGCTTCCACAAAGAGTTCCCCGTTCTTGGTTAATTATGGGTTCCAACCTTCGGCTCTTCCCGAGACCTTCCAAGCACAAGAAATTCCAGCTCTGGATGAGCATTTAAGGGTGCTCTGTTCCTCTTGGGTACGGGTACAGCATACCCTACGTGATTCCATGAAGCGACAAAAGAGGCAGGCTGACCATAGGCGACTGCCGGCACCTAACTTCCAGGTAGGAGACAGAGTGTGGTTGTCTTCCCTTAACTTGCACCTCCAGGTTCCTTGTAACAAATTGGCCCCTCGATTCATTGGTCCTTTCAGTGTGTTGCTCAAAGTTAACCCAGTGGCCTATGCCTTGGAGCTTCCTGCCAATATGCGTATTTATAATGTCTTCCATGTCTCATTGCTAAAGCCCATGGTCTGCAACCGGTATACCTCTGCTCCTGTCCGTCCTGCTCCCGTGAGACTTGCAGATCACGAGGAGTATGAAGTTCAAAATATTCTGGACTTTATTCATTGGAAGGGATACGGTCCAGAGGAGTGCTCCTGGGTTCCAACTGGCAATGTTCACTCTCCTGTTTTAGTGCGCAGATTTAATGCGCGATTTCCTGACACACCCCATCCTGCTCCACGGAGGGGAGGCTTTGAGGGGGGTACTGCCACAGCTTACCTTGTTTCCAGCGATGCTCTGAGTCATTCCACCCATCATCTGCAGGCGTGAGGCTTGAGAGTGAAGCAGGCCTCTGTTTTATGCCATGCTTCCTGTAGTCTCCTCCTACCTACTTCCTTCCTCAGAGCCTGCTCCTCCTACCTACTTCCTGAGGAGGGGTTTAAAGGGCAGCCTGAGTCTGACTCAGTTGCCCTTGCGTTGTTATTCCCAGCAGTTCTATTCTTGGGCTCAGTGTATGACCTGGCTAGTCTTCCATCCAATCTGGTGCTGACCTGTGGCTCTGTCTGACTACTCTTTGATTATCCCTTTAGTGGACATCCAGCCTGGTGCAGACCTGACTACCCAAACTGTGTATGACCTGACTTGTCTGACTACCCTCTCTGGTGCCGACTTGAGGCTCTGTCTGACTCTTCTTAATTTTGTCCCTTGTACCTAGCAGACACCCTAATTAGTGCAGACCTGGGTCTCTGGTAGACTAGCTCTAATACTGACCACAGGCGTGGGTCAGTTAATGCTCCATACTGACTGCAGGCGTGGGTCAGTTATTGCTCCATACTGACTGCAAATGTGAGTCAGTACTCCAGCGATGTCGGTTCAAGATCCTGTGTTCCTGTTCCTGGTTCCTATCGAGACTACCAGTGGCTGAGGCCTAGTCTCTAGCAGAGTGGTCTAGCTTTGCAGCCTACTATTCCTGATATCAGTGCTCGCTGGCTTGTAACCCTCTGCTTGTTCCTTTTTTATATATTGTGCACTACTTTCTGTTTTCAATAAATTTGCATTTAACTATACCATACTGACTCCTGAACATCTTTGGGAAACCGTGACAATATCTAATCATTATCTCAATTTGGCAATCTGTGTGTAACCTGAATTGCATAACAATGTATAGAAAATAAATCATTATAGCATAAGTAAAACATCTTTCTCTTTACAGTCATATGCAGCAAAGCTTTATATAGAGGTCAAAATACAAGTATATTTATATTAGTGCAAATATAGAGGGATTACGTGTAATGATTCTGAAGGCAGCTCAGAACACTGAGACCCCCTCTTCTGAGTCCATAAAATGTGAAAAACTGCAAAAGAGAAATTCTAAGCAGTAATAGAATCCACATAAAATAATTTAATATGTATGTGCAGACAAAAGAAAAATTAGATAAAACAAAATTATATATATATATGTATATTAATAGCAGGAAACATTCATACACTATATGCACAATATATTCTAATCAGTCTCCTATTAATGACAATACAAAGATACAAATCTGAACATACCCAACCTGACATTAGAGTGTAAAATATATACTGGACACATGAAGAAGTAGCCTTGGACAGGTCTTGTCCAAGGCTATAGGAATGGTGAGTTCCTGAAAAGTAAGTATAGCTTATTTAGTTTAGTAGGAGGGAGGAAAGGGGGTTCTATGAGAAGGAAATCATCCAGGTAGTATAGAACCTTGGGACAATGTGTGTGGTTGCTGAAAAGCCAACCTAAAGCTTCAGCAAATGATAATTGGCTCTGAGATGTTTGGATCACAACAAACTTCTTCATGCAAATCACTGTGGTGTATAATAGGGTGGCTGATGCACTTTCTGGCTTCTGATTTTACATTTTCTATACTTTGGTTCCACAGAGAGACTGTGGAACATTGCAACAGGAGAGCAGGATAGCTGATTCTCTGTTCAGTGAATTCGAGTAGGTTGGCAGCTTGCAGTCATTGCTAGCATTACTGTAATTGCCCGGATGGGATTTTGATCCATTTTAAATATGGGCAGCACATCTGCTTTATGCCATCCATGGGCACCATGCCTAAAATAAAAGAATCCCTGAAAATCAAAAATAACAGTCTGGTCAGGGCCCAGCTTAGCTCTTTAAGTAACCATGAGTGTATACCATCCGGTCCTGAGCCTTTGTCTACCTTAACAACATTTAATTGTTTTAACACTTTTTTGTATCAGCCAATCATATGCTTGTTGTGACTGTTCTGTAAAATAGCTTGCAAGTTCTTGTCCATCGGGTCTTCCTTGTTAAAAACAGAAGAAAGAAAATAAATTATTTTAAATATCTGCTTTCTCTATGTCCCCATTGATCATCTCACCCATTTCAGATAACAGACTCAATATTATCAGACTTTTTTTTATTATCAGACTAATTTTTTGCCATTAATTTATTTAAAGAATTTTTTCGGATTGCTCTTGCTCTCCTTCCTTAGTAATTATTTTTTCATTCACCAATTTGGCTAGTTTACTCACCTGTTTATAGGCTTTGTTGGCATCTTTGTGTTTTGCAAATTCCTCTGCTGATCCCTCAGCTTTATAATGTTTGAATGCTACTTTCTTCTTATTTATTTTTGAATTACTTTACTGGTTAGCCACATTTGCTTTAATGTGTATTTGTTTCCAAAAGGTATACATTTATATGTATATTTTTGTAATAGTATTTTGAAGGTATTCCACTTACCTTCCAGAAAATATAACATCCCAGTCAACTAGACCAATGAATGCATTAAGCCTGCTAAAGTTGGCCTTTTTAAAATTCAGTTATTTTGGTGAAACCCATACCAAATTGCTTTTTTCATTTAATCTTGAATGATACCATGTTATGATCGCTAGTCCTCAAATGCTCCCATACTTGGATGTTAGAGATATGCTCTTCCTTTTTAGTTATTACCAGATCCATACACGCATCCCCTCTAGATGAAGTCTGTACTAGTTGAGACAAAAAAATGTCATTCAACAAGTTCAGAAACATACTGCTTTTAGCAGAATTATTTGTTCCATTTTTCCAGTCTATTCCTGGATAATTAAAATCCCCCATATTTATAATTCTCTCTATTTGAGAAGCCTTTTCTATTTGCATTAATAGCTGTGATTCTTCAAGGTCACCAATGTTTGGTGGTTTGTAACAAATACCCACTAATATTTTCTGGGCAGTTTTACCCCCCCTTTGACTATTTCAACCCACAAGGATTCCCCATGTTCTCTACTGTCATCCCACCATGTTTCTGTTATGCCAATCAAGTCATATTTTTTTTATTTCAGCTACCAGCTCCAATTCCCCTATTTTACCAGTTAAACTTCTAGCATTTGCAAGCATACATTTAAAGCCACTGCCATGTTCCATTTGTGATTTAATTTTGATGTGGTTTATAGGCTTCTCCCTATTATCTGTACTAACCAAGCCACCAGATCCACCCACATGGGTTCTAAGTCGCCTTCCCTTTCTATACTGTCTAGCCCAGTATTTATTGCCCCCCCACCCCATTCCTAGTTTAAAATCTCCTCCAACCATCTAGCCATCCTCTCCCCAAGCAGATGAGACCCTCTTGCATTCCAGGAGCAACCCATCCCAACTATAGAGAATGCACCCCAAAGAAAAATCAGCCCAGTGATCTAAAAACCCAAAGCCCTCCTTCTTACACCAAGACTTTAGCCATGCATTAAGCTCTCTATGCTGTCTCTATGGTGTAGTGCATTGCACAGGTAGTATCTCTGAGAATACTACCTTGGAAGTCCATTGTCAATGGTACCGATATGCACTAAGACAGCTGGATCCTCTCCAGCACCTCCCAATAATCTGTCTCTCTGCAACATGTCGATCCCAGACACCCGGAAAAAAGCAATTCATTCGGTTGATGCGATCAGAGCCACAGATTACCTGACTAGACTTCTCTTTCTTCTGGATCTCCTCTATGCTAGAGTAGCTGTTATCCCAGCTGTTAGAGAAAACAGTTTTCTCCAGCAATTCCACTTCTAAGTCTGCCTCCCCAACATCTTCACTTAAATGAGCATACTTGTTGGGATGGAAATACTTTGGACTGACTGCCCTCTTCCTCTTCCCTCCCCTGCTGCAACCATGTCTAACCATCACCCAACTATGTGCCTGTGAAGGCAAAGACAAATGTGCAAAAGAACACCACCTTTTCCCTTCCATGGGAAATCCTGTTTCCTCTTTTTTCCTCCTTAATCATAGAACCACATATGCTGATCTCCCCAGCCTTGTCCCACTGAAGTGGCTGCCATAGACCCACACATAACTGTCAACAGGTCCACTGCAGCCATAGAACCACACATACTGCCCCCCCCACACACACACAGACACACACATACATATATCAGTCTTATCTCTCTGCAGTAATAGCCACAGGAATGGGTATACGCATATTAATGAGTCTGAACCCAGTTTGCTGTCTCATGTATGAAAAATTTCCAGTGAAGTTACACACAACACATAGCAAATATTATTTTATTTCCCAAAGGCATAGTATAAAAGGAGCATGAGGGTGCCTGTGTTGGTGGAGTGTGGGGAAAGAATCAGTTAAACAGGAGGTGATTTTTTGGGGGGTTTGTTTACTGGGATTGGGGGGAGGTAGTTAATAAAAAATAAATCCTAAATACAAATAAAAAAACCCATAAGACATGGTATAAAAGGGGTTTGAGGAGGGTGCCTGTGTTGGTGAATGAATGAATCATTTGAACAGGGAATTTGTTTTGGGGGGGGTTCTTGACTGCTATTGGAGGGACAGTTAATAAAAAAAATAAATCAATAAAGTAAAATAAGACATTTGTATTTAAAGTAAATGAGACAGGAATCCACTGGGGTGGACTGATACTTGACTTGATAGAGTATCTTGTAGAGGATGATTTGTTTGATTTGTTGTTAGAGGCCTTTGTAGGACTTAGACTTATTAGAGGTCCAATCCATGAAGAAACATTGATTTGTAGGACTTAAGCTATTTTGGCACAAGCCCTAAGGAAACATTGATTGCACTAGCGGAAGTTAGAGCAGCTGCAATTTCTGCTAATTTCAAAAGCTGACTGCTAGTGGTGGTGGTGATGCCCATCCTCACCCCTGTCTCCCATTCCTTCTCAGTTTCTGATAAAAAGGCCATCAATGTCTCTTCCACCCCAGCTTCTCCAACACCACCACCACCACTAGTTCCTAAGTGCTGCTGCTCTATTTCAGACATCTCATTGCTCCTTGGAGGAGGTGACGAGCAATGTGACAGAGGGTCCCCTGCTGTCACACATGGCATAATTTTCTCCTTCCTCCCTGAGTACTACAAGAAACACTAGTAGCAGGCAAAGTATTGGTGGCAGCAGGTTCAGCACTGGCAGAAGGTTTAGCACTGGCAGAAGGTTCAGCACTGGCAGCAGGTTCAACACTAGTGGCAGCACATCTGAAAGCAGGTACAACACTAGTGGCTGCAGGTACAGCAATGGTGGCACTGGCAGCAGGGGCAGCACGTCTTGCAGCAGGCACAGGCAGCTGACCTGTCCTGCTCTCACTAGTACTACCTTGTTCTTCCTCCCTTCCCATTTTCTTTTCTCCCTTCCTCCCTCCCTTCTCCCTTCCTTCCTCCTTTTCCCTTTTCTCCCTCCCTTCCCATTAAATTCCCCAAGATCCCTTGGGGTGATTTAGGGGGACTGGACAGCATTGGTACAGTAGTGGTCCCTTCCTCCTCAGACACAGTAGACACATAATGGTCCTTCCAGCTCCTCCACTGATTATTTTTTACCCTGCTCACAGTGATAGGGGTCACTATGAACCTCTCCTACCTCACTTTTTGCAGAATATCACAAAAGAACAGCACAGCACGTCTATCTCTGTAGATGCTTCTGTTGTGTCGGCCTTCAGCGAAAACAACACGTTTTTATAGTGGAAGAGCGAAAACAATGTAAATCAATGGGCGGAAACTTTCTAGCCATTGAAAAAATGGCTACAAATTTTGGCCAATGGATGAAAAATGTGAAAATTTTAACCGCTAGTTTTAAAGCGGATTTTCCCACGAAAAAGCAGATAACAACGTGGTTTTCGCAAAATTTCCCTCGGGAACACGGCGACAACTTTCACCCACCCCTACTCCAGGGGCCTTATGGTCAAAAGAAAAGTAAGGGAGTTCTGGGACAAACCATTTGCACTATAGGTATGAACTAAAAATTCACATTGATTTAAATGAGTAATGTAACCCCTTGAATACTAAAGAGGTCTCCAACACATTGTGAAGCAATGTGTTGGAAACCTCTCTAGCATTTGAGAGGGTTAAAATCCCCATTTAAATGAATGGGAATATTTGGATTTTTTATTTCTCCCCTATAGTTCAAATGGCATGTACTAGAACGCCTCCACTTTTCTTTTGAATATAAGGCAACAAGAATAGCACAAAAAAAAGGAATGTGTTTGGAATGATTGTGATATAATATATGCTTATTTTATTTCATACAGGTTCATGCGGTTTTCATGAAGGAAGTGAAAGGAGCCTTGGGAATGAGTTGTTCTCCAAGAGGTAGAAACACAAAGAAAGAATATGGAAGGAAGGCAATATGCTATGCTAATAATGTTCATGATGAAAAGTATAAACAGTACAAACATGTAAATTAAGCAAATCCTAAAGGTATTATGACAAAAGAAAGACCTCTCACACACATAGAATATGCATAAATATAGGGGGGAAGGAATGAATAAAATGAATGCACAATTAGATTTCTATTGCTGGATAGTTCTTATGTAGCAGAATCCTTCCCCTTAAAATTTAAATATAAATTAAATGCACTAAAGACCTAATTCAGCAAGCCATACCTCCCAACATTTCAAATTGCCAAAGAGGGACACTTGTGTTTTAGGAGGTGTTTCTGGGGACGTGGCTGGTGGGCGGGCATTACTGAGAACTTTTAGGCCTTTTCATGACCTATTGATACCTCCTTGTATAACCTAATAAATTACTTAAAACAGGACCAAAGTATTTTATTTACACACACTAATTTATAAACACATATACTAATGTTTAAACAAACAAAAATGTGAGTTTTATTGCTGTAGAGCAATATGATACACTTATATACACACCACACAATCTGATCTCCTAAAAAGAGGGACATCAGGGTGGGAAAGAGTGACAGGGGGATTTGGGTCTAAAAGAGGGACTGTCCCTCCTAAAGAGGGACACTTGGGAGTTATGAGCAAGCTAAAGTAGGGCATACCAACTGACCCATAAGCAACAATTTAAAATTCCCTTTGAGTGAAACAAGACTTTCAACCCCTTGAATGCTAATGAGGTCTCCTACTCATGTAATGTCCCAGAGTTGAACATTTACCAGTCCTTTCTGGTATATGTTGCTTGTAGTTTAAAACATGGTTATGTATATATTTGTGTGATTGTATAATGTTGGTATAACTGTAATATTTTTGTTGTTCATGTGCCTTTAAGGTGAGCAGTGCAGAGGGTAACATGTGACCACAGGAGCCAATGAGTTTTTTTAACCAGCAGCCCCCTGGTCTAGCCAGACAGGAAGGAGCAAGCTAGTGTGTGTTCAGTAAAGAGGAGTCTAGTGAGGAAGTTGTGGAGAGAGGATGTGAGAGGAGAGGAGAGAGAACTGGAGGAAGTGTGTGGAGATAAAGACAGAGGAGAAGGTGAAGGAAACCAGTGGAGCTAAACAACTACAATGTTCCACAGCACAACCATAGGCGTTCCACCGCACAGGAGTCCAAGTCTGTGCCTGTCAACAAGAAGAGCTGTGGGGAGAAGTGCTGAATGCGAATGGGCCCCATAGAGAGTACTACTTATCGTGAGTGATTAGCCTACGGCGGCCTCCGCTCTGTAGTCTCAAAAATCCTAGTCAAAAGTCCTTAGTTAACCTGGCGGTAGAGTGTACAAGAGCGACCTATGGTCCAGACAGTGTATGTGGCCACATAAGTCAGAAGTCTTCAGTAACTACAGTAAAGTTTAAAGTTGTCACTAGTAAAGTCAAGATTCAGATTAAAGTCTACTACAAGTCTCAGCACGCCCTGTGGCTCCCTGTTACCTCTGCACTTGCCCCTGCCTTACCTCTGCATTGCTTTAATGGACTATTTCACCTGTCCTGCTTCTCCAGTAAACGCAGTTATCCGTAACCCTGCAGTCTGGTGTTTTATTGCCCCAGCGCTGGGCCCAGGAGACCTGCTTCACCCCTGGAGTGTGGTGTAAAACACTACCCTGGCGTCACGAGCCGTGCAACTACAAGTAGCAGCGCTACAAGCACATAAATTCACAACCTGTGCACCACATATGTGTTTTGGTGTCTTTAGTTCACCACACTCACAGCTTCACAAGTGCTGGATACATCTATAGCATTCAAGGGGTAAAAATTAAAATTTGGGGGACTTTCATGTGTGCCCATTGATGCAGTTGGTTTGCTCCAGAATTGCTTCACTTTAGCTTGCTTAATTAGGCCTTGGCCCATATTTCTAAAAACAGAGTGGAGTTATTGTGGTGTAAACCAACTGGAACAAAAAATTCTGTTAAAGGAGCAGTAAACTATGTTTTAGAGCTTTCCTGCTGAGTAAAACAAGGGCACTTTCACTTCTGCCAGTGGTTTTATTCAAATGTTTTAACAGTTCAAGTAATCAGGAAGTGAATGTATTGCACATTTCCTTCCTGAAAGTTCTAACTGACAGGAAATGACTCAGCAATTTTTTACATTTTGTGGAGAACTGTATGTCACTGACTTTCCTCTCCATTAGAATGTAACAGAATAACGAAATGGAATTTGACCACTAGAAGGTACTGCTAATGTAAACAAAAACAAAAAAAACATAGATTTAAACTGTAATAACTCTGGAAATATGCAGCTCTCAGTAGTGGGAGTATTTTTATTTTATTCAACAGAAAATGCCATATATATATATATATATATATATATATATATATATATTATAAATAAGTTTACTACTCCTTTAAATTAAATTGGGCTATTAACACACTGAATACTAAAGAAATAGCCAATGAATTGTAAAGCACTTCATTGGAAACTATTCTAACATTCAAGGAATTTCAAGGCATTTTAATTGTATACTATTATGCAGTTGGTTTTCTCCAGAATAACTCATTTTTTTACATAAATATGGGCCTAAAAGCCCTTATACAGAAAGCAATGTATGAAACTTCTGGAGAAAAACCAGCTGAACTGTAGGGAGAAAATATACATTTGTGTTCATTCTAGGGATAAAACAAAAAAATGTAGGGTGCCAATAGTACGATAATGTTTGAATCCATGATTATAAAACTGAATAAAAAGGGACCACTAACAGTACACTTTCTCTGTTAGGTAAATTAAGCTACTGTCCTCTTCCTCCTGCTCCTTTAACCCCATGAGTGCCAGAGAGGTACGCAAGGCATTTCTCTGCAATGTGTTGCGTACCTCTCTGGCAATCAATGGGGTTAATCTGTTAAACCTCCCATTGATGATAATATCAGTGATAAATTGTAAGTACAGTGAGGGAAAGAATTATGTGATCTCCTGGATTTTTTGTTGTTATTCTGTCCCTCACTGTTCAAATAAACCTACCATTAAAATTATAGACTGATCATTTAGTCATCAGTGGGCAAACGCACAAAATCAGCAGGGGATCAAATAATTTTTTCCTTAACTGTAGAGATGTGAATGAGCCAAATTCTATACCTTGAAATAGATTTTACACTGTTATGTGGGCAAAAGGCTTAGCCCTGAAGCGATGTTGAGATTAAAGAGAAAACAAAAATGCTGACTATCTGGATCACACAAGAGATTTATCTATAATGACAACTAGGTGATTTTGAAACAGCTTTGAAAAGCAAACTATATTTAGGTTGCTTATTCTTTTATTTACAACAATAGTTTATAAGATATTTATCTTTATTTATTGTTCGGTCAGTACAAGTCTTCCAGGCATGCATCCATATAGCTCTGTATTATCAATTGCCACTTTCTACCAGGAAGTATTAGCTCTGTTGTGTAAATTGATCGATAAAGCTAAATATCTCAAACTATATTTTTAAATTAAAAATTACTATAAATATGGTTGATTTTGTACAAACTTTTCAAAATCACCTATTTGTTACAGTGATATACAGAGCATGAATAAAAGCAAAGAGGCTGCTGCACTAAGCATAATCAGAGCAACCCTGGATGAAACCATCCATATCATATGGAAAAATAAAAATCTCCGTCAATTTAAATAGGGCTTTTAACTCCTAGAATTCTAGAGAGGTCTCCAATATGAAGCACTCAAGGGGTTTAAAATCAATGGGAATTTGTCACATTGTTAATTTTAGCAAATGGTGTGGTTGGTTTGCTCCAGAATTTTTCCAAAGACAATACTGTAGTCCATTTTATTCCAGGATTTTTGTAATGAACATTTTAGTGATGCAAATGTCAGATACAACAAATGAGAACTCACAGATTTTTAAGTACATACATACATTTGCAAGGTTGTACATAGTTCAACAATTTAGGTCACTGAACATTTGTAATATTATTTTTTCCAGAATGCAGTTGTATGTAACACAAATCCTGTTACTGCAATACATGTAAAAATCACAAATTAAGTGTAATAGATAAGTCTATGAGTTGTGTTACAAAAAAAAGTGCCCTTCATACATCAGTTGGCACTGTTGTTAGTTTCATTTCAAGTGATATTAATGTTTGACAAAAACAGTAGCTCTGATTGATCTTCATAGTATTTGGGCCATGGAGAGTGTCATTTCAATACTGTCAGAGTTGTGGTTCAAGAATAAATGAATGATAAATTATCCCCATGCAGCCCCTTTTACCTAGTGTAAGCCACCTCTCCAAATATGTGGAATCTGGTCTCTTGACCGGGCAGGTCACCTTAAGGGACAATCTTAAGGAAAACTCTGCCCCCCCTTGACAGGTTTTTCCTTATGCTCACTGAAGATTGTCCTTTGCTGCTACAGTCTTGTTGCTCTGAGGTGAGCAGTGTTACATCAGTAAAAGGGGTGGGAGGGAGATACTTTTTTATTCGATTACTCTTGAACTACAACTCAGACAGTATTGAAATAACACTCTCCATGGTCCAGATACTATGAAAATTAATTGGAGCTGCTTTTTTTTGTGAAATAGATGGCTGGGCCTGCATTTGTGGGAGGGGCTGCAAGCCTTATACACCGGCTGCAGCCTCTCCCACGGGGCTTATCGTCTTTGTGTACAGACATCTCACCGGTCAGCCGTCACTGCGTCACATCTGGTCCCACGATAATCAGCTTTCGGCCCACAATCATTGCTTCCAGCCCCATGCACAGTAGCGCTCATCTATAATCCACTCAGCGGCTTAATCAGGTACCGAACCGTCCCTCTTCCTCCCTCACATGCCACTAGCTTCTATAAACAGTAGCCACCACTGTTCTGCCTCTTCACTCTCGAATTAAGTGGTAGCTCACAAGCATCATTTATCTTGGCTTCCCCCCAATTAAATCACTTATCCGGATACATGGGAACCTGTAAACATAACACGTTTCCTTTACTTTAACCAGCTCATGTAGCGATACTGGTTTCTTGGTACCCAGGCAGTACATACCATACTCTCAGTACCTTAATTAAACCAGTGTGAACAGAAAACATTATAAAACACACTAGGTAGGAATTTCTCCAGCACTGCACAGCAAGCTCGTTCCCTCGTTCCCTGACCGGAATGCATAATTCCCGCAATATAAACTTCACAACTGTAAATACGCATTTAATACACAACCATTTTCCCAGTACTATACTGGCAGCTAGTTTTGCTCTAATTATCATTACCATTACATATTGCATGTATTCAATAGCGGTATGGGTCATCTCCAGATTCATACAGTCCTCGCTCTTACGCGGGACACTTTTGCTAATCAACTACTTAGATTAACTGACTCCGAGCCGCTTCACTTCAGTGCTCAAATTAGAACGGCCATCTTAGTTGTGGGTAAGCTCTGCCCATTCATAAATATTTCACTCCCGCCCCCCTGTCCACATCATACCGCTCGTATTAGCACCAAAGCTTTCCTCCCTCCTAAACTCAACAAGGAAGCAAGGTGCTAATTCCTTTACCCCTATCCCAAACATGGCCCGCTATTACAGCTGTACATATGTACCCTTGATGACCCCCACCCCCTAACTAGCCCTATACTCACCCTCTGCTTATGTTCTAGGAGTCCAAGAATTGCTGCAAATTCATACACCACTATTCTCTGTCTATTTAACTCAGGTATAAGGCCAAAACATTTAAAATTCTTGATTCAACGTTCTATCTACATGCATACATAGTTACATTGTTTCAGTGTCCTGATTCCACGTTCTATCTACATGCATACATAGTTACATTGTTTCAGTGTTCTGATTCCACTTTCTATCTAACATACGTACAGTTAGATTGTTTCAGTATCCTGATTCCACGTTCTGTCTACATGCATACATAGTTACATTGTTTCAGTGTCCTGATTCCATGTTCTATCTAACATACATCCATAGTTACATTGTTTCAGTGTCCTGATTCCACGTTGTATCTAATATATGTACATAGTTACATTGTTTCAGTGTCCTGATTCCACCTTCTGTCTAACATTCATACATAGTTACATTGTTTCACTATTCTGATTCCACATTCTATCGAACATACACACATAGTTACATTGTTTCAGTGTCCTGTTTCCACATTATATCTAACATACATACATAGTTATATTATTTCAATGTCCCAATTCCACGTTCTATCTAGCATACATACATAGTTACATTGTTTAAGTGTCCTTATTCCACATTATAGCTAACATACATACATACATAGCTACATTGTTTCAGTGTCCTGATTCCACGTTCTATCTTACTTACTTACATAATTACATTGTTTCAGTGTCCTGATTCCACATTCTATCTAACATACATACATTATTACGTTGTTTCAGGGTCCTGGTTCCATGTTCTATTGTACATACATACATTGTTACATTGTATCACCGTCCTGATTGCATGTCTTATCACCATTCATACTTTGTTACATGGTATCATTGTCCTGATTCCATGTTTTATCCATCACAGGTACCTCACCTCTTCGTAGAGGCCGGAGGTCACCACAGGTTCATACCTTACCTCCTCGTAGAGGCCGAAGGTCACACTCATCAGGTACCTCACCTCTTTGTAGAGGTCGGAGGTCACATTAACTCTTAGGCTGTAGGTCACACTCGCAGGTACCTCAACTCTTCATAGAGGCTGGAGGTCACCTCATGTACATACCGTACCTCTTCATAGAGGCCGGAAAGTCACACTCACAGGTACCTCACCTCTTCGTAGAGGCCGAAGGTCACCTCATGTACATACCTTACCTCTTCGTAGAGGCCGAAGGTCACACTCACCGGTACCTCACCTCTTCGTAGAGGCCGAAGGTCACCTTATGTACATACCTTACCTGTTCGTAGAGGCCAAAGGTCACACTCACAGGTACCTCATGTCTTCGTAGAGGCCGGAGGTCACCTCAGGTACATACCTTACCTCTTCGTAGAGGCCGAAGGTCACACTCACAGGGACCACAACTTTTCATAGAGTCCGGAGGACTCCTCAGTTCACATTCTCTATTAGGCTGTAGTCACTTTCACTCACCTCGTCATGGAGGCTGGTGTCACCTCAGGTCCATACCTTACCTCTTCGCAGAGGCCAAAGGTCACATTCACAGGTACATTGAGGCATTGTCCTGATTCCCCGTTCTATCTACATACATACATTGTTACACTGTTTCACCTTCCTGATTCCAGGTTCTATCGTCATTCATACAGCATATCACCATCAAGATTTCATGTTCTATCCGCATACATACATTGCCACACTGTCCTGATTCCACGTTCTATCTGACTTTCATACATTGTTTCATCTTCCTGATTCCACGTTCTGTCGCCATTCTTACAACAGAACACATTGTTACATTGTTTCAGTGTCCTGATTCCATGTTTTATCACTATACATACCTTGTATCACCATTCTGATTCCATGTTCTCTCTGACATACATACATTGTTACAGTGTTTCACTGTCTTGATTTCATGTTCTATCGCCATACGTACATTGTATCACCATTCTGATTCCATGTTCTGTCTAACACACATACATTGTTGCATTGTTTCGCTGTACTGTTTACATGTCCTGCATGATATACCTATATTATTACATTGTTCATTGTCTTGATCCATGTTCTATCACTTTACATACATTTTCACTGTCCTGATCCCATGTTCCATAGCTTACATACTTTATTACATTGTATCACTGTCATGATTCCATGTTTTATCCTACATACATACATTATAACATTCTATAATGTCCTGATTCCATGTTCTATCACCATACATATATTGTTACATAGTATCACTGTACTGATTCCATGTTATATCTAATCTGGGTACCTCACCTCTTTGTAGAGGCTGGAGGTCACCTCAGGTCCTTACCTTACCTCTTAATAGAGGCTGAAGGTCACACTCACGGGTACCTCACCTCTTTGCAGAGGCCGGAGGTCACCTTAGGTCCATACCTTACCTCTTAGTTAAGGCCGAAGGTCACACTCACTGGTACCGCACCACTTTGTAGAGGCTGGAGGCCACTTCAGGTACATAACCTACCTCTTTGCAGTGGTTGCAGGTCACACTTGCAGGCTCCGCACCCCTTCGTAGAGACCTCAGTTCTCCCAAGTTACATAACCTACCCCTTCACCGCTGAGAATGAGTTTGGCCTTCCCACGCAGGACCTTGGGTCTTATAGGTAGGTACTAAAAGGCTTTTCTCCTTGCTTGCCAGAATACTTATTTGCTTCTTTTATGTATTTAACCTCTGTTACTAAATATGGCGGGTCAGGCCTACATTCAGGTCCATCTCATTGTAAGTCATGTAACTTAGATATCATCCTCTGTCTGACTCGAGACAGCTTCGGCATTCAATATCATTGAACTCTGCTTCACCCGTTTACCTTCCTCCATATCACCTTCAGCTTTATGCTTTTCTCAGAAGCCTAGACAACCTTTTCACCCTTCATCTCGAACCCCCCCTCCGTATTACTGGCACTTTTCAGAAGCATGTACGAATTCCTAAAATATTAACCCTTTCCTTTCCACACCAATCTATGTCAGAAATGTAATGGACAATATGTGGGGTAGAATACTCAAGGATTTAGGGCTGGATACAAATGTTGGAGTTAAAACCAGCGTGAAGAGAGAAACTGCCTTTGCAAGTTAAACAAGACTGGGTAACGTGAGATTCAAATGTTCTTTACCCAGAAGAGTTAATGCACGACAGCCTACAAAACATACGAAAACTACAAAACTGGAGTCGGCTAAAATCTGACCTCATCGCCGACGCAAAACACACGATAAACGCAAGAAACGTCCCAATAAGAAAAAGAAAAACGACACATCTGACATTACTTGGTGCCCCAGCCAATCACAGCACCCCAAAATATCAAGTTGAATCAAATAAACTATAAATAGACCCAAAATCACCTACTATCACAGTTCCCGTGATTCCGCTGTCACTCTCTGCTGTGGTGCGCTCTCATTGGCGGAGCTTGATTAGCCCGCCCAGGGTGGCCTTCATATACAGGGCCTCTGGCACCTATCAGGTGCCCTTTCGTGGTGTTCCCGTACCTGTGCATCCGTTGCTGTGTTCCTGCGTGATTCTGATTTATGTCACCTGGTGACATTCTGAACTGTGTATGCAGTGCTGTGCAGACTGATCACCCACTTAACCCTTGCAGAGCTTGTTGCCTCCGCTACTGAGCATGTATGTGAACACTTGCTGAGCTTGTTGCCTCTGTTACTGAGCCTGTCCGTGAACACTTGCTGAGCTTGTTGCCTTCTTTACCAAGCCTGTCCGTGAACACTTGCTGAGCTTGTTGCCTCCGATACTGAGCCTGTCATTAACACTTGCTGAGCTTGTTGCCTCCACTACCGAGCCTGTCAGTTAACACTTGCAGAGCAATCGTGGCCTCCGTTAACTGTGCTTCCACCTTACACCCTATGAGCACAGAATAGCAGTTGTTGCACCGCGTGGTGCTATTGGGCATTCCGTTAGCTCTTGCAGTGTTTGTCTCCGTTACCTCACCAGAAGGGTGTCTTGGCTCTGGTATCATTCTGCTCTCGCAGTGTTGTGCCTTCGTTACCGCACCAGTAGAGTGCTACTGGCTCAAGTTACATTTAGCTCGTGCAGTGTCTATGACTTTGTTACAGCACCTAAGGGGTGCTATTGTCTCTGGTCCCATTTTCCTCTTGCAGTGTCTCTAACTCCGTTACAGCACCTAAGGTGTGCTATTGGCTCTGGTTCCACTTAGCTCTTGCAGTGTCTCTGACTCCGTTACCGCATCTATGGGGTGCTTTTGGCTCTGGTTCCATTCAGCTCTTGCAATACTGTTGGGTATCTCAGTGATCGCCTGTTCCTGGAGTGTTTCAGTTCTGTCTCACTGCTAAGGTGCTTCCCACCTCGCACCACTGCCGGGGCTGTTATTACCATCTACTGGGCATTGGCTATCACACCACAACAGAGACTGATTACTTATATTGGGCATTAACCCTTATACCACTACTGATTCCTGTTATATACCAGTATTGTTCCAAGCCATATTGTGCCTGCAAGACAGTCATTATACTTATCCACATACGTGCTATTACCTATTCTAGCCCCTAAGGGGCAGTGTTCCTTGTTTTCACTCAATAAAACTGTGTTTTATTTAACCTCTGGTCTGAGTGTCGTTAAAACCGTTACAGTACGAAAGGGCCATGACCTCAGACAGTAAAGGTGACGGTAATACACAGAACCTCCATTGGAGGATGGATGTGCATGAGCAACGCTTGGACCAGTTGGCACTGGCCATGCAGACTTTACTGGAACGTACGAGTGTTGGAAATACAAATGGGCGCTCGTACAGTGGGCGATTATGCCATAGAATTTCGGACATTGGCAGCAGAGGTGGGATGGAATAACGAGGCTCTTGTGGCAGCCTTTGCTCAGGGGTTATCTGACTCCATCAAAGATGAAATTGCTGCTAGAGATGTACTCAGTGACTTAGATGAATATATCGGTTATGTCATGCTCATTGACTCTCATATTCTTGAAAGGCGCCTGGCCAGAAGGGCAAAATCCAGAATCTATGGGCACGGCAGTCCTTTAAACCCACCCTCACCTCCCATTCCTCCTGACAGAGCATCTGAACCAGGTGAACCAATGCAACTCGGGTTCACTAGACTTACAAAGGAGGAACGGGCGCACCGTAAAAGGCAGGATTTATGCTTATATTGTGGCAAAGCTGGGCACTTACTACACACTTGTCCGGTACGGCCGGGAGACACATGCACCTAGGGTACCTTGGGGGACAGGCCCTAGGTGGCGTACAACCGTCCCCAGACTCCTGTACACAGAAACCCACCATCCAGGTGACATTTTCCTGGGCCGACCAGTCTGTGGAGGTATTTGCTCTGGTAGACTCTGGTGCAGCAGGGTACTTCCTGGATCGTTCCTTTGCCGAACTGCACAAAATTTCTTTGATTAAAAGGGACACTCCGCTAGCCATTGAAGCCATTGACAGTAGACCTTTAGAACCGGCATTTATCACTATGGAAACAACTCCTATCACCATGTCTATTGGGGCTCTCCACAGGGAGGAGGTACGTTTTCAAATAATACATTCACCCCATCATGCTGTCATTCTGGGGTTCCCATGGTTACTGTTGCACAATTCCCAGTTTGATTGGCAAATCATGGTCTGAGTATTGTACTAAACACTGTTTGTTGCACCCGGTCAAGATTTTGTGTACCTCTCCCTCCATGCCAACTGAATATTGCGAATTCAGTGACGTATTCAGTAAGGGAGAGGCTGGAGCATTGCCTCAGCACAGACCGTCTGATTGTACTATTGGTTTGCCTCCTGGGGTGTGCCTCCCAGGGGTCAGACATACCCTTTGTCCTGCGATGAGAACAAGGCCATGGAGGACTACATTGAGGATGCCCTCAAGAGGGGAATCATATGCAAGTCATTCTCACCGGCTGGTGCCGGTTTCTTTTTTGTGAAAAAGAAAAATGGCGAACTAAGACCATGTGCTGACTACCGTGAATTGAATAAGCTCATGTCCAAGAATGCATATCCCATACCACTCATTACGGAGTTATTTGACAGGCTGAAGGGCTCTTCTATCTTTACGAAACTTGATCTGCGGGCCGCATACAACCTGATAAGAATTAAGGCTGGAGATGAGTGGAAAACGGCATTCAATACTAGGTCAGGGCGCTATGAATACTTAGTGATGCCATTTGGATTATGTAATGCACCTGCCGTATTTCAAGAGTTTATCAATGACATCCTCCGTGATATGCTTCAGTCTTGTGTGGTTGTATACCTTGATGATATATTGATACACTCTGCTAACCTAACTCAGCACATCCAGGATGTGTCTGAGGTTTTGCTCCGTTTACGCAAGAATAAACTGTTCTAAAAAATGGCAATTTCACAGGTCCAAAGTACCCTTCCTGGGGTTCGTTATATCTAAAGATGGCATCGCCATGGACCAAGAGAAATTGGCAGCAGTCCTACAGTGGCCACGTCCCAAAGGGTTAAAAGCTATCCAACGTTTTTTGGGCTTTGCCAATTATTATAGAAAATGTATCCAGAATTTCTCTACAATTTGAAGCCTCTGTGTGACCTCACGCATAAGGGCGCTAATCCCTCTCAATGGTCCGAGGCAGCTGAAAATGCTTTTGAGACTTTAAAATCCGCTTTTGCATCTGCTCCTATACTGTCCCACCCCAATCCCGCCCTGCCATTCACATTGGAGGTGGATGCCTCTGAAGTTGGGGTAGGGGCAGTTCTTTCCCAACACCTTGTGGGAGGTGGCAACCTGAGACCTTGTGGGTTCTTTTCCAAAAAACTCTCTAGTGCCCGAAGCCATTATGAGATTGGTGATAGGGAACTCTTGGCCATTACCCTTGCATTGAAAGAATGGCGACATTTATCGGAGGGCAGGAGAACCCCGGTGTTAATCCTTACTGACCACAAAAATTTGACATATCTCTCAGAAGCAAAAAGGCTGTCCTCCCACCAGGCTAGGTGGGCACTGTTCTTGTCTCGGTTTAATTTCATAGTGTCCTGCCTGCCAGGTTCTAAAAACATTAGAGCAGATGCCCTGTCAAGGCAATTTAGTCCTGACATTGAGAGGGATGAGGACCCTGTACCTATCATTCTGCCAGATCGCATCTTGGCAACAGTGTGTACCAGTATCACTTCACCACTGGGGGAGGAAATTTTAGCATCTCAGGCAAGGGCACCCCCAGAAACCCCAGTTGGCAAGTGCTTTGTGGATGACTCTTTCCATACCCGTCTGCTTGAGACTTACCACTCATCTAAGGCGGCTGGGCACATTGGGAGGGATCAGTTAATATGGTCTCTCTCACAAGTATTTTGGTGGCCCTCCCTTAGAGCCGATTGTTCCGCATATACTGCAGCCTGTGCCACCTGTGCTCGTGTCAAGACCCCCAGACATCTCCCAGTAGGCTTACTCCAACCGGTACCTAATGGTGAACGCCCATGGTCCCACATATCCATTGATTTCCTGGGAGAATTGCCTGTGTCTAGGGGATATACATTTATCCTGATGGTGGTTGACAGGTTCTCTAAGATGGCTCACTTCGTGCCCCTCTCTGGTCTTCCTTCGGCCCAGGAATTGGCAGTAGTTTTTGCCAGAGAGGTGTTCCACTTGCATGGGGTAGTGGTAGTGTCGGACAGAGGTAGTCAGTTCGTGTCTAGGTTCTGGAGGGCATTCTGTAGCCAGAACACCTTTGTCTGTTATTGAGTTCAAAGAGCTAGATCTCAGGACCCAAGGTTAGTTTTAGAGAGTGAGGTAGAGAGGAGCATAGCACACTGTTAGGAGTTGGAGAGCATTGGCACAACATAATAATACACATTTTTGCACATATCCATCACACATATCCAAACACAAACACACATACACACACATAGCTTATTTTTATTTTGATAATATGTCACACTTTTATATTTTTTTTGACAGTGCGAGTCCATGAGTGCAAGTGAGTGACAGAGAGTGAGTTAGTGTGTGTGTGAGGGCCTGAGTGAGTGCCTGTGAGTGGGTGAGTGAAATGGAGAGGAGAGGAGAACAGGAGAGGGGGATGGGGAGTGTAGGAGGAGAGGAGGAAGAGGTGCAGGTGGGCATCCCCGGTCAGGGTAGGGGAGGGAGAGGGAGAGCCCTGGGGAGTAGGGGGAGTACCACCAGTAGAAGAGGCACACAGAGTGCAGGGCAAGAGACGATAGTGGGATGAGGGGTATGGCATGGGGAGCACCACACTCAGCCAGGGCCATCACAGGCAGGGCCTGAGACCCAAGGCTCTCAAAGAACCTCTGGGGGTGAGGAGGAGGATAGGGTGAGAGACCTCAAGTTCTCAGAGGAGGAGAACCTCATCCTTTGTGTGAGGTGGTCATCGCCAGGGAGAGGCTCCTGTTCCCCAAGGGGAAGGTTGGGGTCAAAAAGAAAGGCTGTCTGGAAGGAGGTCCTGGCTGCGGTGAATGCAGTTTCTAGCTGCAGCCGGTCACTGGAGTCTATCAAGAAAAGGTGGACTGACTGCAAGGCCATGGTAACACAGTAACATAGTAATATAGTAATTTAGGTTGAACAAAGACTTGCGTCCATCTAATTCAACCCTTTTCCTATTCCTGTTTACTGTTGTGAAGGTGAAAAAGAAGATGGCAGAGCAGGCCTTGCATGCTGCTGGCACAGGGTGTGGTCCACCCCAGCTGGTGGAGTACAGACAGTGGGAGGAGGCTGTGCGCAGGACGATCTCCTCCATATCAGTGTACTGGATCCCTGAATGGAGTGACACCGGGGAGAAAAGTAGCCTCCAGTCCACTGGTAAGTGCATCAAGGCCCACACACATCACACAAATCTTGACACCTACCAGACAGAGGCCAACACAGTGACACCTGAACACATGGACAGCATTCCACACCACAATTCAGCAACACAGCTTGGAGGGACATCAAACAAGAACAGAATACCTGACAAACCCAGCCTGAATGGTAATGTTCAAGACCCTGTTGAACCCCCTTCATGCTGTCGACAACAACATTATACACAGCACAAAAACAATGCACACTGTCATGAGTCAGTCACAGATCTAACTGTTATGTATATTACAATGTCATACATAGAGTGAAAAAGAGGTCAGCACACAACCCCTTGAGTGCCACAGGGATAAGTAATGCATTGTTCGACAATACATTGGCTAGTCCCTGGCACCCAAATGGTTACCAGAGAATAGCAATGAGGGGAATTGGTGTGTTTCCTATTGTATTGTTACTGCATGTCAGGGCTAGGTGTTGTACATGTAGGTAGTTAGTCCAAGTGGAATAGTCAAGGTCCAGCTTTCTGCATCATAGGTAGCCTGCAGAGTGTGGATGGGCAGGGGGCATTCACCACCATCCCCACTCTGCAGGACATATGTGATTCACAAGACTCAATCATGATGGGGGGGGGGGGCATTCACTAGGTTATCACCACATGGATCCTGAAGAATGGAGTTAGCAAGTAGGTATATGCCTTGCCATCCCCACTGCTCAGGATACACATGATGACCAAATCTACACCACTGTAGGTTAGTAGAATCAATGTATGGGATCACCTCAAGCTTAGCAATGTGTTTCAGGATGGTAACCAATGCATTGCAAAGCAATGCAATGGACACCATCCTGCCACTCAACGGTTCACATGTCAGTGTAATAGTCTTGCAGCACTCCTATCATGGCTCACATCACTGATTACATCATGTCATTTCCCCACACAGCACACCAGTCAGCACAAGCAGAGGACTCCGGAGGCACCTCCTCTGAGGAGGCCACCACCTCCAGGGCGCTGCCACCACAGCCACCACTGCAGCAGCGGCACCACCATGGACCCCAGGGTCCACCTCTACAGCAGCAGCCACAGCAGCAGCAGTGGGCAGACTCTGGCCCCCAGGGTCCACCTCCACAGCGGCAGCCACAGCAGCAGCAGTGGTCATCTCATGGCCCCCAGAGTTCACCCCACCACCAACACTAGCCTCAGCAGCAGCAGCAGCAGTGGGCATCCTATGGCCCCCCAGGGTTCACCCCACCACCAACACCAGCCTCAGCAGCAGTGACAATGGGCATCCTATGGCCCCCAGGGTTCACCCCACCACCAACACCAGCATCAGCAACACCTTGCCATAAAATCTAGGACAATAGATAAGCACTGGGCAAGAAAAGTATGTGTAAATAAATTTTTTTATGTATACAGTAATAGTAACCAGTATTTTATCATATGTTCTGAAAAGGCATTCATGGAAGGAATCAAAAACAGTGAAAAACATCCCAGAGTGGCCTGTATTTCCCTGGGAAGACATGAATGCATGGAATTTATTTTGAGAATAATAACAGTAATTAAATATATATATATACACAGTGGGTGATCGAAGAGGCGAGTACTGTATCAGGAATAGCAGTCTCCCATTATCTCCACCACAATGTCCGAGACAAGGCTTCAGCCTACTGGAGTCTCGAGGTAAGGTAACGCCCAGATCTAGCACTGACTCAACCTGCAGTCAGTGTAGGAGCGGAGTCTATATTGTATGCAACACGTAAGCTACTGATTCAAGCCTGCAGTCAGTAGCTAGGGGCTAGATTTAAAGGCTCACGTTAAACCAGCCGCTAAGTGAAAAAGGCACATCGCTCTCAAGTAATACATGAGTTACGGCAGATTCAATAGGTACTCTACAAGAATAGCTATCGAGCGTAGGCACACACAAAACACATAACACAAAATCCGTTGTCGCTCATGTTAATGCACAACGGGCAGCCAAATCACACGATAACATTGCTCAAAACAACATGTAACATAACGGCTGCCGTTGTCTAGCAACCCTGATTGATGCAAAAACAAATTCAAACACACAGCCAATCACAAAGCCCCAATGTATCAAAAAACTTCAAATACACCTATATATACCCAAAAATAACCGTCACACACTGTCTGTTATCGAGTTCTTCAGAGCTAGATATCAGGACCCAGGAGTGGAGGACAGTGATCAGAGAGAGGGAGACAGAAGTATTCATTGGAGGAAGAGGAGTTTTGGAGTTTGGAGAGAGGAGAGCATTGCACATAATACAACACATATCACACCTTTGCACATATTACATACACACATACACATACATACACATAGTGCTTTTATTTTATAACACCTTACACATTTTACATTTTATTTTTACAGTGTGAATCTGTGAGTGAAAGTGTGTGACAGAGAGTGAGTGGATCGAGTGTGTCTGTGAGGGCCTGTGGGAGTGCTTGGGTGTGAGTGGGTTAGTGATGTCCAAGAGAGGAGGACAGGAGAGAGGGATAGGGAGAGTAGTGGAAGAGGAGGAAGGTCAGGAGGGTGTCCTTGAGCAGAGCAGGGGTGGGAGAGGGAGATCCGCAGGGCGGAGGAGGACCCGGCCCACAAGAGCAGGCACACGTAGGACAGGGACAGAACCTGCAGTGGGACGAGGGGTAGTTGCTGGGGAGCAACACACACAGTCAGGGTCAGACAAGGCAGGGCACTCCGGCTCTGAATCATCCCATGCCGGAGGTGACGAGGGCAGGATCAGAGACCCCAAGTACACAGAGGAGGAGGACACGGCTCTCGTGGAAGATGTCCTGGATCGGTAGAGTGTTCTGCACCCTACGGCGAAGGTCCCTGGCCTGTCAGCAAGGAGGAAGGCAGCCTGGAACCAGATCTGCTGCCGGGTCAATGCGGTGGCTCCATGCAGGCGGGACGTGGAGTCCATCAAAAAGAGATAGGGTGACTGCCGGAGGGTGGTGAAAAACAAGATGACCGAGCTTGCCAAGCACACCCGAGGCACTGGAGGTGGCCCACCCGTCCCTATCACCTTCTGCGGCTGGGAGGAGATGGTGCGGCAGACCATGTCCCTGACCCTGATCGAGGGGGTCTTTGGAGGAGCTGACACTGGGGATGAGAGGAGCCTCCACACTACCAGTAAGTGCAACACTACATAACAACACACAGTCACACCTCAACACATGCCCATCACTCATCCATACAACTGCACCAACACAGCACCCTGAGGGTTAAAAACAGGACACAACACTAGGACAAATGTCAAGGTCCAACTTGGGACAAACCTGTGACAGTCCTACTTCAACCGTCCTGTTGCTGTGCTCATCACACACAATACACAAACCGTTATGTTCAAAATGTTGTCTGTTAAATATCATCACTGTTCACACACAATGTCACCCATGTCCCCACAGGGAAGTCAGCACCTAACCCCTTGAGTGCTAGAGGGATCATCAATGCATCGATCAACAATGCTTTGGCAACCCCTCTGGGACTCAAAGGGTTAACCAGACAACAAAAAAGTCAATAGGCCAACAATCACATGATACACAGGGGACATTCACTAAGCGGTGACAAAGAGATGGTGGACACAAAGTAACCCTCACACACCCTCACTTCACCTATACCAGTGTTAGTCTATGGAGAATATGCAAAAACAAGAATCAAGTTGATAGGGTCCCATTTTACAGACTCCATGGAAAACACTGGAAATGGGGAAAGGAGATCACTGGAGAAGTCAGCATCATGTTCACTTCATCAGTTCAACATCACCGCTTACTGAATCACAAAAAGGGTGGATCAGGTCACACATCACAGTGTCCCAGAGAATAACTGTTTGTATGTGCAACACACAGGCCGAATACTATTCCACAGAATTAAAGGTGGGTGAAGTAGGCCTTGGTGTTATGGCTGCAATCATTTACTCTAACTTAAAATGACATATCCCACATCTGAATCCCATATGGATCCACAGGGGTGCTGATGCCATGGATGGATGGTACACCAGCCGCTGTTTGCAGGATACACATGGGAACCAAATATGAACCATTGTACCTTGGTCACCAACAGGCCATGACTGATGGATATCTAGGATTGAGTATGGTTGCTTCACACAGAAGGATGGATGGGCTCATACACAGAGAAAAACAGGCCTCAATTAAAGATATCCCTCACTACTAGCTTGATTGTTGCCCTTAGGATTCAAATGTTTCTAAATATGTCCCAACACGATGTGAACACAGAGATCAGTTCACTGGATGTGATTGCCTTACTGGCCAGATATGTGCACCCATCACAAATCAACCTACATCCAAATACACATACATAGTATATCACACTCTACGTAGATGGGATATACGAGGTATGTTCATAGCCATCATATCAATCCAATGTATTGTTGAATGGGTGCACATATATAGCCAGTAAGGCAATCACACCTACTGAACTGCTCTCTGGCTCCACATCTTGGAAGGATATTACTGTATCCATATGAAGGGTACATATCCACATACATATATGACCATTTCTACTTGTGTGTGACTGTAATGGGATAGCAATGGGTAATGTCATCATGATGTAATATCATTGGCATCGTAAAAAGATGTGTCTCGATGTAAGTCCTATCCCTCCAACACTCATGGTTATACAGATATTGCTTTATGTGACAGGTGGAGATATCTGTAATTTGATCACATGGAGGCTCTTCAGCAGAGCCAAATTCGCAACATTTCAAGATAAATACCTCTTTGGAATGGTCCACAGAGTGTGCTTGCAAACCATGCACACTCTATACACCATTCCAATTAAGTATTGTTCTCTAAATGGGGCAATTTTGGCTCTGCTGAAGAGCCCTCGTGTGGACAAATGACTGAAATCTACATCTGTCACACAGAGCAATATCTGAACAACCATGAGGGTAGGAGGGATAGGACTAACAGCGAACAACATCTGTTTTCACAATGTCTACAATATGACATCAAGGTGGACTTAACCTTTGCTATCCCCCCTGGAGGGATAGCCATACCTAAAAGTTGTAAAAACAAATAAATGTTGTTGGACCCCCCCCCCCCCCCCGAGTTAAACAATGGTATTCCTACTACTGAAAGTTGTGTTGATTCAAAAGGTATCACAGCTCAGACATGGATATGTCAGGGGCAATATCCTAGTGGCCTGAAATTGTACAGTGGTGCTGTTACTAAACTATCATATGGACAGCTCTGGTACAGGGACCAAATATCTACATGGGAGGGTGTTGCAACAGCCTCACTGTACTATTGCACCTCAAATTGAAACCTTCACCCGTAATAACTCAAACAACACCTTTCAGCAGTGGGAGTACCCTTGTTTACCCAGGAGGATTAACCCAAACACATATATTTTTCTTCACCACATATCAAAGTATAACTGTCTCCACAAACATATGGCTAAGGTCACTAATCACAACATCTTATTTCTCCACACAGCTTACAGCCCTCAAGCCCAGCGGGAGTCAGTGGAGGAGGCCATGTCACCCTCCAGTGAGGAGTACACAGAGGAGGGGACCAGCCGGTGGTCACCATACCCACCATCCCCATCCCCTCCAACACACGCTGCACCCCTCCAACCTGGACCACCACAGGCTGCACCCCCTCCAAGCTGGACCACCACGGGCTGCACCCCACCAAGCTGCACCTCCCCAGTACAGTGGCTGGATTCAACAGGAGGAGGGGTGGATGTATCCAGCCACCTCCACCAGCTACTACCCTCCAGCAGCAGCACCACCACTGCCAGGGAGGCAATAGCTGCCAGGGACAGTGGCCACCACCCTGGATGGCTCCACAGCATGCCCCAAGGTATGATCCCAGGTGGGGTCCAAGCACCAGTGGCCACCAAATAACCCTTGGCCACTGGACTACCCACACCTGGGCCTGATTGGTGAGTCCCAGCGCCCCCTACCCAGGGACATATTCACACCTCCACCAGCACACACATCATTGGGCAGATCAGAGTCACTTGATGTGGTGGGCATATGCCCATCATCTGCACCAGCCACTCCAACAGCTGTCACAGCAGCCACAGCACCTCCAGCAGCAGGGGAAACAGCACCTCCAGCATCAGAGGAAACAACACCTCCATCATCAGCAGAGGATAGAGCACCTCCATCATCAGCAGAGGAAACAGCAGCACCAGGGACACCAGGCACATCCACCTCCAGCACTGCACGCCTCACAGGGATGGAGGCAGAGTGTATGGCCCTTCAGAGGAGACTACTCCGGTCGAGCAGGAGTACAGATAGCAACATCACCAGAAGCAGAAGGCAATCCAGGAGGAACATAGCCCGATTGAAGACCAGAATCCAAGCCCTGGAGTCGGAGGTGGCCAGGGGGAACACACAAGTCCACCAGCTCAGGACTGGTCTAATGGACATGTTGACATAGGTACTTGTGGAGTTGAGGGAGATCAACCGCAGGGAGAACCTGAGGATGGAGAGGGAGAACTTGCATTCCACAGAGGGGTCTACTGCAACCACCACCCCTCCAGTGTTACCCCTGAAGCCACACCTAGGGGGCAGAGGGTGACTAGGCGATCAACAAGGGCATCCACCTCTGGCACCCAGGCTAAGGCCCCCCACCCAAAAAAAGAAAAAATGAAAAGGCCCAACCTGTTAACTTTCCCCTCAATAAAGAAACATTTTTTTTTATTCCTGCCTGATCTGCTGTGTCTTCAGTTATGGATTTGGTGGCAGGGTTGTCTCCAGTGCATTGCCATACAATGCAGTGAACACAACCTCTGCCTGGGTGAAATGTTTGTGGGATGTCACAATATGGGTTCACACACACACCATTGTACAAATTCAACTGGAAATACATCCCTGGAGCCATATTACACCACTGTGTTATATGGCGATGTTGTGTGTTGAATTTTAACAACAAAACATACCCCTTAGCACAACAAATGGTACAACATTGAACATTCGTCTACATCATATGTTGTGTTTAACCCTTTGAGTGCCAGAGTGGTAAGTAACGCATTGCAAAGAAATGCGTTGGGGACCACTCTGGCACTCAGAGGGTTAATGGAATAACCAAACAAACAGCTATGTGGGGACATAACAAGCAGGACAGATAAATGGGACATGCATCAATATTGTCTTGGATTCAAACACTCATTGTGCAACTGACTTACTGGGGAAGCCAATGTTTTTAACCTAGGATTTCAATGTGTAGCACACACATTGATATCCTGGGGTGAGCATTGGGGTCTCGAGTAAGTTGAGTTGTTGTTTCACTAAGGGTGTAACAGACTTCACCAGTGATAACACATGTCCACTTAGTCTGGTTGTTCATTGATGTAGCCCATGCACTGAGATATGTCAAAGTGGAGCAAAATCTCAGAACATTGATTTTACTGAGCAACACAGATACTGTGGACAGGAGTTCACTGTGGAAGTATGTACCCTGTATCACTTCTTTATCACTCCCACAACACATTAGTGTATCACTGCCACCATCATCTGTTTGCATGAATACATCACAGAGTCCACTCACTGGCAAACAAGTGGTGGACTCCTGTGATGTGGGTGATGCCTTTCCATGTATGGGGGATACTCTATCCTGGGTGTGGTTACGCATTGACAAATGTGTAATCCAATATATCCTCATACAGACAAAGATTGAATAGTGATGGTTCATCCTTATTGTGTCTCAAAGTACATTAGAATGTACATGCGTTTTCTGTGTGTATTGCCTATATGCATTGAACACTTGTATGAGAACACTAAATGTACTTTGAAACTAAATTGTATTACTTTAGTAACACTGCTGCCCTGCTCATGCGTTTTCCGCAAGGTTTGACAACTCTGTAGATGAGCATCCTAACTGTACAGGTTATTACACTCGTGAATTTGTGTTTTCTGTGTCTATATGAGAATGTTCCAGTAGAGGTTTGTGTGAACCTCAGTTCAAACATTGCATCACTAACAACATCACCAGAAACAGCAAGGGGTGATCTTCATGAAGGTGTGGTCAAAACATCAATCCAGTCACATGGAAGATCTTCAGTTCAAGGATGGATCATGTTATGGATGCCTGTGGGACAAGAGTACAGGATTTGGAGCAGTAGACCTGATCTGATCATCAAGCAACAACAATTTTGACTTTATAATCCCCTCAATTTTCTCAATTACAGGTGAGTACACAAACCATTGCTTGACAATGTGTTGTATACTCATCTGTAACCAATTATGTGGAGAACTAAGGACATGTGCACCAGTACTATGAATATGTGTCCCTGACATGTATACACACATCAACAAGTGTTCTGAGAGTTCCATGGAAATAATGACATTGGGCTGCCACTGTGAAAGTGACAGTGGCAGCCCAATGTTATTTGTTCCATGGAACTATTAGGACATATTTGTTGATGTGTGTATTCATGTCGGGGGCACATATGTCTGCACACTCACAGGTCAGCATGGAATCCCTGGTAATCTGATCTGCGTTTCATGACCCCTACGTTCTGTGACCATACCATTGTACATCCACCCCTCTGCTGCTCTCCTCTCTTCTCTAGCACAGTACAGGTCTCATATTGAGTCCAATGGCCCTTAACCTCTGATATGCCGGAGTATTATCCAATGCATAGCATTGGATAATACTCTTTCACTACTGGGCTAGCATGGTTGCTCAGGCTATGATCATGGCATATCAAGTTAGTTGCTGTCAATCAAGCCCTGTAAGGAGATGAACATGGGTTATTTGTTGTACCTTGTTTCTCCTGGGGGTGTGCATGATATCCTTGGGGTCTGTATGTCAACGTGGAGAGGGGAATGGAGGATGGGTTTTGAATCCACACACACAATTTACCACATCCATGGTATGGTTGATGTTTGGGGCCATGCTGCTGCCAGTGCAGTGCTGTGTCAATGTTCCTGTGGGGTGAGACAAAACATAATGTGCAGTGTGGTTAGTGTCACAGGACTGATGGGGGACTTGCATGGATTGTTTGCATGCCTGTGTTATACTCACAGGTAAAGTGTTCCGTGATGAGCGTGTCTCTGATCTGCGCACCTCTCAAGGTCTCCTCAACATGGCCGATGTCCATGGGCACTTCAGTTATGGGGGGGGTCCTGGATGTTATCCAGCAGCCTGGTGTCCACTGCGATGTTGTGCAGTATTGCGCACGTCACAATTATGTTGTACACCTTTCCAGGTGCATACTGCAGTGCTCCCCCCGAGTGGTCCAGACATCTAAATCTTGACTTGAGGAGGCCAAAGGTCCACTCAATGGCATTGCTCGTTCTGCCATGAGCCTGGTTGTACCTTTCCTGGGCATGTGTTTGGGGATTGGCCACACGGGTCAGTAGCCAGGACTTGCAGCCATAGCCAGCATCACCTGTGTAATGTGAGTGACATGGTGAGACAGGGAGCACATGTTGTGTGAATGATGTTTTGTGTGGTGGACGTACTAGCTGTGGGTCAGGAGCATGCTGAGCAGCATTGTGTGTACGCCTGTGGATGTGGTGTGATTTTGTATTGTGAACTCACCCAAAAGCCATCCCCCTGTAAAAGTTTCATTCTCGAAATCTCTGTGGACTGAGGAGTTTTGTAGAATGTATGAATCATGTGAGCTGCCAGGATACTTTGCACAGACATTCATTATCCTCATATGGCTGTCACAGACCATCTGCACATTGATGGAGTGGAAGTTCTTCCTGTTGATGAATAGCTGTGCGTCATGTGCTGGGGCTTTAATACGGACATGGGTGCAATCTATAGCACCCATGACCCTGGGCATGCCTCCCCTTGCGTAAAAGGCCTGCTTGACGTGTATCCAGTCCATGTCGGTGGTGGGGAAATGTATATAAGTACTGGCCTTGCTTTTGAGGGCTGGCAGGACCTGGGTCAGCACCCTGGAGAATGTGGCCTGTGACATGCCAGATGCGTAACCCTCAGTGGACTGGAAGGCCCCACTTGCCATGAAGTGTATGGCACACAGTAGTTTTTGCAGGCCAGATAAGGCATGGTTGTGGATGTAGATGGGCTCCACCTGATCTTTGATGACCTCATACAAGGCAATGATGCTGTCAGGCCTCAACCTGTAGCGATCAATGACCTCATCATCGGTCATTCCAAAGAGGGTGACCCTTGGGCGGTATACCCTGGGCCTTGGTGGTTGTCTATACATCCTCTGTTACTGTGGAGCATCCTGTTGCTGCAGCTGTGCATCTGCAGGCAGGTGCTGTCCTCCAGGTTGGGATGGACTCCTGTGTGGCTGCTGAGCCAGAGCCTTCTCACTTGCAACAGGTGAAGGCTGTTGATCAGGCGTGCCTGGGGGTTGCTGATGTTTCCTAGCTCTCTCCCTTGCACGCCTTCCCCGCAGTCTTCGCAACAATATGTAACCCAACATACTGATTGCGCTCTCTATCGCTCTCTCTCTCCCTCCCTGAGTGGAAAACAAGCCACAGGTGAGTGTGGTGAGTTGTCCCTTTAAGTATTTGATAGGGTGTTGTGTAGGTGTGGTGATGAGGTGAGTGCTGACCAATGGAGAGTTGTTTTTGTCCAGGTAAGTGTTTGCAGGTGCGTGTGTGTTATAAGATGTGGTGTGTTGTGCTTGGTATGTGTCTGCATTTGCGGGTGTGTAGTTGTGGGGTGCAGGTGGCGTGTTGATGTTGCACAGGTGAGCTTGTATTTGTAGGTGTCCATTTTGTGTGATGACCCCCATTATTCCGTGCCATGTTGTGTTGGTGTTTTTTTGGGGGTCCTTGTCCCTGTGGTCTTGCTTGTTGTTGTGTGTGACAGTGATTTGTGTTGTCTGTCCATGTTTTTGTGTTGCTTTGGCATTGCACGGGTTAATTTTTCCATTTACATGCTTGTGCGGTAAGCATTTTGTGTATTTTCCTATGTAACGGGTGTTTTGTTTTGCCCATTAAGTGTCTAACGTCTAAGAAAAGTGGGTCTTAACTTTTTCCCGTTAGGTGTGTCTTTTTTTCAGCCGTTAACAGTACCGCAAGCCTTTGAATGGCTCTGGGGAATGTTGTTCCATGCGTCTCAATGCACGTAAGTGTATCGGCCATAAGGATTCTGAAACTGCCGTTAGCTGTTCTTTAGACGGATCTTTGTATTGCTACATGACTCTTAACGCACCCGTTAGTGATTTTTTTTACTAACGGCTGCCTTTAAATCTAGGCCTAGGAGTCTGCTAGAGCCCCAGGTCAGTACTAGGAAGGATGTCTGAGGAACAGAACCAACACACGGAACGAATAGACAGGGCCTTCTTGTAAGTACAATATAGGATAGTCAGACAAGCCAAGGTCATACACGGAGCGAGTCGTCAGCCAGAGCCACAGGTTTGCACCGGATATGATATCCACTGAAGTGAAAGAATGCTGGATGTGCAGTGGACAGAGCCCCAGGCCAACACTAGAGTGAGTGGTCAGACAAGCCTAGGTCATACACGGTGGTAGTCAATGGAGAATATTCGGACGAAAGGAGTGTTACTACTGGAGTACCTCAGGGATCTGTACTGGGGCCCATTCTTTTTAATATTTTTATAGTGATATTGCAAAAGGTCTTCAAGGTAAGGTATGCCTTTTTGCAGATGATACAAAGATCTGCAGTAGGGTAGACATTCCAGGGGGAAAAAGCCAAATGGCGAATGATTTAGGTAAATTAGAAGAATGTTCAAGAGTGTGGCAGATGCACTTTAACGTTGATAACTGTAAAATAATGCATTTGGTACATAAAAATCCAAAGGAAAAATATACTATTAAGGGTACTTTGCTGTCAGAGACAACAGAGGAAAGGGATTTGGGAGTAATTATTTCTAATGACTTAAAGGTAAGCAGGCAATGTAATAAAGCGGTGGGGAATGCAAGCATTGATGCGTCCAACCACTAGTGGAAATGACTCTTGAGCATCATTGTAAGCATCGCCAGAAGCGGCGGCGCTACAAGGTACTGTGACATCCCCCTTGACAGGTTTTTAAGGTTCTACCCTTATGCTAATTGAAGATTGTCCCTCTCTGTGATCCATCAGGATACCACCTTTCTGTTCTGAGGTAAGCAGTGTTACATCAGTAAAAGGGGCAGGAGGGGGATACTTTATCATTCAATTACTATTGAACTACAACTCTGACAATATTGAAATAACACTCTCCATGGCCCAAATACTATGAAGATTAATTGGAGCTGCTTTTATTGTGAAACATTACTATCCTTTTAAGACTGGCTGTTATTAAAGATAAGTGAATATGTTCTCTTGGTTCACAGATCAATTCTTCAGATAATGTGAACATTTACTTTCTTCCAAATCAATTTGGAATGAATAGTAGTACACAAGTACACATTTCTCCAGCAGTCTTGCCTTTCCCACACAAGTAGTAACCCACTCCAATAGTTCTCATTCTTCTGTAGTGGTAATTCCTTGTTCAAAAGAGAGAAATAGTCTGCATTACAATCTATTTCAAGTTACACTGCAAAAATCACCCATTTTGTGAAACATATTTGGTCCTTTCAGTGCAATCTGTTTTATGCATACTGAACTTACACAATAATTTTGCTCATCTCAACTTTACAAACAAAATAGGATAGATAGTAATAATATTTGATGTTTATTGTAGTCCATTTCTAACTGCTTGCTGCCTGATTTATCTACTCTCATACCGAATTTAATTTGGGCAGTCCCACAATAACCTACAATATGTGACAACATTTCCTCTGTCTTCACACCCTCTAAAGCAGGTACTATAACATTTACATACATCTCAAACAATTTTGAGAGGACTGTTTTACTATTCTGTTTTTACAATTCTGGTCACATTTAATACAATGTTAATTATGTTTTGCCATTTGCATCATTAATGTTTGTATTCAGGATTGTTCTGAGTTTTCAATATTCAGATTGTGGTTAAAATTAATTTCTCATGATGTGATGCCTTCTGAATGTCAGTCCTTTAAATCTTTGATCTCTGCATATAATATCCTTAAAACGTGTTTCCTCTGGGTTAATAACCTAACCATCTGAGTGCCAGGGATGTGAACAATGCATTGCTTTTGAACTCAGCGGTTAAGGACCAGAGGGGTGTACAACAAATTTCATTCCCCTCTAGTCCTTAACAGGTTATACTCATTGTGCAGTCTCTTATCCATTTCTTATATTATGTCTTTATTTTCATCTTCTTCAAGTGATGTGTGATTATTCCTCAAATAATGTCCCTATAAAATGAACTTTTCATGGAATATTAAATATTTGACATGGCCGATCACATTATCTCTCCATAGAGCCACTTTGCCAAATTCTGGATTCTGCCATAGGGTCATCAACATACTCAGGTAAAAGCTTAAATGTATTACTGTATATTTTATTTGATTCCAGAGTGATAATTCATCTGGGGTAATTTCACTCACTACATATACTTGATCATATGTTTATTCTCAGGTAGCTGTAATAAGTGATGCATTAGAAATACAGCAATTACACATCTATTAATTTCTGCAAACTTAGGCAAGCAGCCTATTTGTTTATCCTATAATTCTACCATCTGTGATAGTCTTGCAGTTCTATAGTATATAATTATTAATGGCATCCCTACTCCTCCTTGACATCTATTTTTTGAATAGTATTTTACAGCTAATTCATATGAGATAGGAACCACTGTGCTTGTGAAGCATGATGAACATTAAATTAAAACTAACTCTAAATGTAAATTTACTATCATGTGAAAAATCATAATCTAACATTCACAGATATATCTCTAACAAAGACCATATCTTAATATAATCTACAGCTGCCATCTGATTAGGAAATGAGGCTCAAATCAGACTTGGTTCCTACAGCCTGCTTTAAAGCAGCACATAAAATGTCAAATAGGTTATGCTCTATCAGGATATGGATCCTTATTGTTTCATACAAGTGCAAATTGCTTTTTGCAATACTTTTTATTTAAAGGCAAAATGCATTACAATATATTTAATCCTCTGAGTGCCAGGTATGTAGGGAATATATCCATTTTCTGTTTTCGCCCAGGCTACTGTCCTATAAAAATAAGTACTTTTGGTTTACTTGGCCTTCCCCTTTCCCTTTCCCACCCTCCATAACATGTAATTGGGAGGGCATTAATACCCTCCTGATGTCCCCTTCGCTACTGATCACTGATCAAAAGAGGTGACTGTGCTAAGAAGCATAGCACCCCTTGCTTTTTTAAGCTATTATCACCAAAATGTAAGCTGGCTAGAACCTTGATCTGTGCAGGAACAGCTCCACAGAGAACAAGCAGACAGTTATTAATATATAAGGAATACCTAGAGAAGGGGTAACACTGGGGTAAAGGTAAACAGCAGCAACAGGTACTAACACAACACTACTTCAAAACAACAATAGCGGCAAGGTCAGTAGGCCAGATGCTAGGGATCAAGTAGGGTACGGTACTGGCTAATGTATACTATCCCCTAGGCAGGCTTGCTGTGTCCGAGGCCGGATTAAAGGTGATGATGTCAAGGTCAGTTTAGTGATGACTGGTGGAACTGGCCCGCACCCAGGATGACTGCCTAGGTAATAGTAGCTGCCTTCAAGGGGATAGAGATAACAAGGAAATATAGTAAAACAAGTATCTGAGATACTAGTAGAATTCTGCTGTGCTGGAACAGGAAGAGCTGGTTGTCTGGAAGTTGAACTCCGACTCAGTGATTCGACTGACTGTAGAATGATTAGAACTTCAACAACTGGGAAGGAAATCCAACTGATGGTCAAATACATCGAACAGCAGGAGACAGCAGCAGGACCAACTGAGGATCCAATAGTCAAACTCATACTTGTCTGGTATGAATGATGAACACAGGAGGGTAGAACTTCAGACAGGCAGGAACATGACAGTCAGATGGTCGGTGAAGCAGGGTCAGCAACAGGAGAGCAAGGAGCTACACAATCAACAAGGAGAAATATAGTCAAGAAGGAGAGCCGGGGTCGATAACAGAGAATAAAACTTAAAGCAATATACAAGGATGGAAAGCTGAAGAGTAGTCAGGAAACAAATCAAAGGTCGGAACATGGAAATCAAACTGGAAGAAGGGAAATGGCAACTCATGAACAGGACTGGGAACAAGCACTAAAATGCTAAGATCATGCACCATTACTGGAGAACTGGCTTTTGATAAAGGATCAGATCAAAGTAAAAACCAGGACTAGGACCAAGGATCTGGAAAAACAAGGAAATCAACATAAAGCCAGACAAGGAATCAGGAAAAAGACCAGAAACAATGACAAAATATGACCCCTTTCTACACAACCCAAACTTCCAGATTGCGTGGTAGGGTATGGAGAAACATGTTACTTCATCACTGATGTCAGCAGAAATGCAACTGCTTCCCCATACCCTCCCACTAGGGGTGGGCGAAAAGTGTGAAAAATTTCTTGCATGACTTTTTGCGAAAATGTGCCGATTTTTCGCTTTTCCCGAGAAAAATTTTGCCTGTCTAGGCAAAAAATTTCCTCCTTTTTGCCTATTTTAACAAATTTTCTGCCTATTTTAACACATTTTTTGCCTATATTTCCTATAGTTACTACATTTCCCACTGTAATATTACTTCTTCTGAGGGCTGAAGTTTAGAAATAAGTGGCTGAAAGTCAAAATTGTGAGTCCTACAGCAACACGTCTTGAAAAATGTGTTAGCATGCAGAATTCATTTGTCCTTTGCTCACAACACTTTCTTGCTTAAGTGAAACTGGTACATATTCATGATGATATCAAGTAATAAAAAAATAAAGTACAACCTATTATGTGGCAGATATGTAATGTTGTGGTGGTGTTGGGGGACTGGCATGGTGTGATTTGTGTATGTATTTTTACCATTGTCATACTCCTTCTCAGATTATTGACACACATTACTTATCGGTCATAGCAGTGGTCCCATCCATCCTCCGCCTCCTCATTTGTGCTGCTGTTAATATATTTGTCCTGGTTTTGTCTGTCATGTGTGGTTTCTGCTACTACTACTACTACTACTACTATTGGAGCTAGATGTTAATGTAATTCTACTTCCACTACTACTAGGTGTCAAAGGTGCAGCACTTACAGCAGCAGCACCAAAGGTACTCATCATATCTAACACTGTGGATGTTAACCTGTGTTGCTGTTGCTGGATACTCAAAACAGGTGTGTGTGGCTGAGTAGGACTTGACCTTTGAAGAGGTGATGATGCTGATTTTGACTGACAGGGTGACTGTGTGCATTTTGACATCTATGCTTGTCTAGGGTCAGACTTTACAGTGGCTTTCTCAAACAGTTTATAAACAGGCACAGTGCTCCTTAAAAGTGGTAGAAGATTCAGCCTTTGACTTTCTGCTAATCTTATAGCCCTGTACCCATCCTCGCTCTCAACTTCATCTGTATCTGAACAAGAGAAGGAAGCTGGATGGATATAGTCTAGATCTGCATCATCATCAGTCATCATTAGGTCATCCTCAGCAGCATCAGCATCCTTGCCCACTACCCTTATATATTTCGTTTTACTTTTACTGTAACAAAGTGCCCTACTATGTGTGTTTTGGTGCTTGTTTGTCTCACTATCTGATGCAGCAGGTGGTTCAGCTGCTACGCTTTCCTCTATTATGCTATGGACAGCATCATCAGCACTTGAATGCGACTTGTTGTTGTTTTCAGTGTTCTTCTTATATGCTTCTTTATTTCTACTGGCACTGGTGGTGCTGGAACTAGTTTTGCTGGGACCTTGACAAACTGCATCCTCCCTTGGAGTAGAGGGATCATCATCATTGATTGCACATGCTGCAGCAACCATTGCTGCAGTCAGTTTTTGAACTACTACTTTACTCTTACATCCCTGCACTTTTCCACCCCTCCCCCTTCCCCTTGTGCATTTGCTGGACATTACGCAACCACACTGTGTTTTTTTTTACTGTACGGTACACAATACAACTGATGCAGCTGTATGATGCCTTGCCTAAGGCCAGTCAGCTGTCTGTCACTGTCACCTAAGTTATTTTTTTTAATTCTTTTTTATTTATTTTTTTATTTTCTTTTTTTTTTCTTTTTTTTTTAATTTGTCCTCCCTGTTGTCTTATCACAGTCTGTCCAAAACAAAAAATTATAACTGAAAACAAAATCAACAATGTGTTTCCCCAGACTTCCCCACCCCACCAGAAATAATAACAGCAAGATCAGCAAGCAAATAGGCCCCTAGCTTACCGTGTCTTGCCAGTCAGTCACATGGAATTTTGGAGTATTTGGGGGTCAACCTCCTTCCTCCCTTCTTATCCCCTAGAGTGCCACCAGACTCCCCTAATACAGAGAACAAATGTGCTACCTAAATGACTCCCTAAACTTAGCTTGAATTCCCCTTTATTTACCTGTCTCCTCTAGCTCAAAAAACATGCTGCTCTCTCCTTTCACAAACACAGAATAGCTGCTGTGAGAGCCTGACAGTCTTTTATATGGCTGTAGAAAAATGTTTCTTCCCATTGATTATAATGGGTGGAAAAGACAGGAAAAAGCGGAAAAACTGTACTTTTCACAGGATATTATTCGCCAAGCGGAAAGTGCCTTTATTCGCCGATTTCAATTTGAGGCAAAAACTTTCGCCCATCCCTACCTCCCACATAACACATATCAGTTGTCAATACTGATCACCCAGCACTATCAGCTATGTGATCAATGTTACTTTCGTGTTCATTTTTGAACACCATCTTAAAATTACTTTATTCAAAGGCACCTTGCATGATATTTTCTTATAAGAAATTGGGATATTGTTTGAAAGTAACAAATGGGGCTCCCCAAGGCTCCATTATTCTATTTTCTCTGTTTAAAATGAGCTACACATGGTTTGCAAAACATATCCATTGCATGTGTATTCAAATGATACCATAATCTAAGCTAAAAGTTCAAACATATCTCAACTACAAGCCATATTACAACACAATTTCTCTGGTGTGAAAGATGGATAACAAAGAACAAACTGTTCTTAAACACTAACAAAATAGTCACAATGGTATTTTGTACAAAGCACAAACTGTATAGTTTCTGCAATATCTACCTATCTATTGTAAATGAGTCTAATCGTATCTTGGCCCGGTGGATTCCTAAAAATATTTTAGTATGTGGCTTGTCCCCAGTCTAATTTTTGGTCTTCAAATTGTTAAATTAACATCCAAACCCTATCCCAAAATAGGTGCTCTGTTTAGAAACAAATACTGTTTAAGTCCCCTGTATTGTACAACTGATGTTAACACCAGTCATAGCAATAGTATGTGCTTCCACACTACAAATCCATCTTGCTGAACTTAACACTCTGCATAACTCATTATGCCACTTTATCCTCCAATGTAATTACACAACCCATCATTGTGATATGTATGAAGAACTAAATAGGCTAATTCTCCAATCTATACATACCCTTCACCTTTCTTGCCTGGTTATAACCAGTTCTCTAGAAAGCTACCAGACTACCTGAGTAGTATGCTCACTCCAGCTATCCATACTAATTATAACCTCCTATCCACTGCTAACAACTTACTGAGTATACCACATTAGAAACAAGCCAGTTGATTTGCCTTCTCATTCAGAAGCTCTGAAAGTCTGGAATAACCTGCCCGAAAAAATCAGATCTTTTCTCAGTCTAAAATCCTTAAAAATAACTCCTTCTTTATATCTAAAAACAATATGTATCTGTATATACATTTTAGTAGGTATGTATGCATGTGTGTACTTGTATATATAATGTTTCTCTGTGTAAATGCATAACTCTTTGCTGTCAACACTCCAGGACATACTTGAAAATGAGAGAAAAGAGGATTTTAGACTTGCCTGTTAAATCCTTTTCTCTTAGTCCATACAGGTTACTGGTAACTCTGGGAGGCGATCCGCCCCTTTAAGTAGGCAGGAACATTTCTCTAAATGTATGCAGGGGGTGGAGCCTCCCTTCCCTCCTCAGCTGCATCCTAGCCAGCTAGCTCCAGAATGATTTGAGACACTAATAACTGACCAGAAATAGGAGAGAAGAAGACTCCTGTGAGCATGACCCCGAAGGAGCCCCACAGTCTGCCACAGGAGAGCCAAGCATGGTCTCTTGACAGGGTGGTAGACCAGTAACCTGTATGGACTAAGAGAAAAGGATTTAACAGGTAAGACTAAAATCCTCTTTTCTCTGTCGTCCAATACAGGTTACTGGTAACTCTGGGATGTCCAACCATTGAAGAAGGAAGAAGGCAAGGACCAGGTGCAAGGCCCCCAAAGTCACCAGAACGTCTGTGAACCAGCCAGTCAGAGATCCCAACAAAACTGAAATGTCAAAGCACACCAAACAGGGGTAAAAACACTCCAGGAACTGTTACACAGCACACTGAACTAGAACCAACAGGGCTCAACAGCAAGGAAGCACAAAGAACCTGAGAAGAAGATCCTAGACAGGCAAGATTGCCTCCAGGACCTTCCTTCCAAAGCTGGCATCAGCCGAAGCCAGCAGATCCACACGGTAGTGCTTCGAAAAGGTGTGCACAGTGGACCAAGTGGCCGCCCTGCCCAGCTGATCAGTAGACGCTTGATTCTTATAGGCCCAAGAGGCCCCAATAGACCTGGTGGAATGATCCATGACCCGAAAGGGAACATGTTTACTCCTCAACTCGTAGGCCCTATGAATAGTGGACTTGATCCATGACGTAATAGTCACTTTGGATGCAGGTCTTCCTGCCCTAGGACCCTCAGGATTGATGAACAGAGCGTCAGACTTCCTGATAGAGTCAGTGCGATGGACATAAAACTTGAGACAACGCACCACATCCAACAAGTGGAGATCTCTTTCCTTGTCAGAGGAGGGGTTAGGGCAGAAAGAGGGCACCACAATCTCCTGATTGATGTGAAACTCGGAGACCACTTTAGGTAAGAATGCCTTAGAGGTGCAAAGCACCGCCTTATCCTTATGAAACACCAGATAAGGTGGTTTACAGGATAGAGCTTGCAACTCCTCAACTCGGCGAACAGACACAATCGCCAGAAGAAAGGCCATCTTCCACATCAAGAGACGTAAAGGAATAGCAGCCAAAGACTCAAAGGGAGGATGTTGGAGAACTCCCAATACCAAATTAAGGTCCCACTGAGAAGCCGGACTCTGAAAGGCAGGACGCACATGAGCAATGCCCTGGAATTAAACCCTGACATCAGAAAGGATAGCAATGTGTTTCTGGAAAAAGACAGAAAGCACTGAAGTCTGAACCTTAAGAGAACTCAGACTGAGTCCATTGTCCACATAGTCTTGCAAAAAGGCCAGGACAGTGGGAAGATCAAAGTCATGAGACAGATCTCTGTCAGCACTCCAAGACACAAATGTCGACCAGACACGGTGATAGATCTTGGAAGAAACAGGCTTACCGGCACTAAGCAGAGTAGACACCACAGCAGAAGAAAACCCTTTCTTCCTTAAAATCGAGGATTCAACCTCCAGGCCATCAAATTGAGCCGATGAACATCTTCCTTCCACAGGTAACCCTGCAGAAGAAGATCTGGATGAGAGGGGAGCAGAAAAGGCTCCGCCACTGATAGGGCCAGAAGCTCCGGATACCAGGACTGACGAGGCCAATTCGGAGCAATCAGAATTACTAGACAACGTTCCACTTTCAATTTCTGTAACACCCTTACTGACATTGAAAGAGGAGGAAAAATGTAGGCCAGGGAGAATGTCCAGGGAATGGACATTGCGTCGGCACCGAGAGCAAAACGCCGGAACCTTTCTGTTGTGTCTCGTAGCCATCAGATCCACTAGGGGCATCCCCATCTCTAAGTTAGGAGTTGAAACACCTCGGGATGTAGCTCCCACTCTCCGCTGTTGACTGTGTGACAACTGAGGAAGTCTGCCATGACGTTGTCTATGCCTGGAATGTGCACTGTGGAAATGACAGGAACATGAACCTCTGCCCAGGACAGAATGGCCTTGACCTCTAACCAAGCAGCGAGACTTGTCTGTTGATGTAAGCCACTGCCATGGCGTTATGGGACTCCACTCGGACTGGACAGAGAAAGATGAAAGTGAAAAGGGGGAAGAGAAAAGAAAGGGATCTTGTATCCCTCTGAGACCACCTGTAAAACCCATGGGTCCGACACTGAATCCTCCCAAATCCCGCAAAAGAGGCGGAGATGACCACCCACAGCGGGATGCGGACCCGGGTTCGGTGAGTCATGCCAAAGCAGTCTTGGGAGCCTTGGACTTGGATGCGGCCCTAGGCTTCCATTGCTGCTTGGGCTTGGAGGAGGGACACAGAGCTGATGGAACTGCCTGGTTCGTCGAACGTGTCTCAGTTTGAAAGGAACGAAAGGACCGGTTACGCTTAAACGGCAACTTTTTCTTAAAGACCAAGGGTAGAAGTGTACTCTTACCCCCTATGGCCTCGCTAATTAGTTCCTTAAGTTCAGACCCAAACAAGTAAGTACCTTGAAAAGGCAAGGAAAACAAGACTTTCTTGGAAGCAGTGTCAGCAGACCAAATCTTAAGCCAAAGTGCACGCCTGGCCACCACAGAAGTAGTGGAGGCTCTTGCCATCATGCGGACGGCATCAAAGGCAGCAGCAGAAACATTGTGTTGCGCTTCAGAGATATTAGCAAGAAGACACAATTTCTCTGAAGTAGGTGCATCCTGACAGACATCCGTAATGAGTTGTTCAGTCCAGACTGCAGTAGCCCGGTTAACCAACGGAACAGCAAAGGCTGGACGCATAACGGTGCCAATAGAAGCGAAAATGGACTTGAAGGAAACTTCAGGTTTCTTGTCAGTCCAATCTTCCAGAGCAGAGGCATCAGAAACAGGTAAGGTGGTAGATTTAGATAGTCTAGATATGGGTGCGTCCACCTTGGGGGGATGAACCCATTAAGCCTGTTCTGTTTAAGAAAAGGGATAAAGTTTAGCAAATTTCCTGGACATAGGAGAGGACTTGTCCGGATTCTTCCATGCGTCAGAAACCAAACGGTCAAGAGTTAGGTTAGGAGGAAAATAAGTAAGGGGCTTTGCAGGCTCCTCAAAAACATCAGAGGGATCAGAAGGGACCTCCTGAACAAAGGGAATGTTGAGTGTGGTCAATACAGCCCTGATCAGGCCCTCAGCAGAGGGTTCAGGATCAGACTCAAAAGGGTCCCCAAGGGACCTAGAAGACTCTAAAACAGTACCATCCTCAACATCCGAATCTTGCAACAATTCTTCCTCAGCAGAATCTGACACATCAGGTGCCCCCTGCGGTTTAGGCAGGGAGGATCTAATAGTAGAGGGGGTCTGCCATAATTGAAGAGCCCCCTGTACCTGGGATGAAAAGAGTTGTAGAGTGGATCTAAGTTCCCTAGTCACAGCCTTAAACTCTTGCACCCAAGCTGGCTCAGTAGCATGGCTGGAAGGCCCTGGGTTGCTGTCAGGAACTTCAGAACATGCTGGACATAAATGACCAGAGAACTCTCTAGGTAGCCCTGTGTGACAGGAAGAGCAATGCGCAATGGGGGATACTGATACCCCAGCTTCCTTAGTCTTAGGTCTAGCCCCCAGCTCCAGTGGTATAGACATTCTCACAGTGTCAAAATAACCAACTGTACAATAAATAAACCCAATTGTAGTGTGTTAGATTAATATTTCACTCCAAAAGTGCTAAATATAGACTTATCTGGCAGGCGAAGGGTTATTCTGCAGAGGAGAGTCCACGCCCTGCGTAGGATACTCGCTGAGAAAAGCTCACAAAATGGCTGCAGTGACGGGAGCCAATCAGAAAAAAGGCACGAAACAAGCACTCATGGGAAATGTAGTTTTTCCCAAAAAGTACCCCAAAGTAGTGCTCGAAGCCCCCCAAGCCCCCCAACACACTTGAACTATAAACCAGATGATAGAGCAAGGGTAGACAATTAAAATGAGCCCACTCTGAAGTTGCTGTGTGAAGCAGTTGCAGAGATACGTCCCAAACAGTGTTGACCCATAGAAAGTAAATGGAGCAATGGCGTCTATGCGGTAAAGCACGCCTTAAAGGCACGGTACACAAATTTAATAAAAGTTAAAATATGAGGTAAAAACATGAGAAACATACAGGGAACATGTATGCATATTAAGAAAACACTAACCCAGTAAGGAAAGTGTCAGAAAACCCCACAAAACCTGTCAAACCAGCGGACAAAGGGTTAAGTTACCATATAAACCTGCTCCAAATACCCAACAGACATACACATATATACCCAATGAGTGCAGGAGTGCGCAATGAGAACTCCCTTTTACAAGCACTTAAAGGGTAGCTCACCTCTCCTGCAGATCTTCTGTCTTCAGGTTACCATGCAGTAAGAATTACCTCACAGAGTAATCCATGGGGAAGCACTTGTACCCAAGATTTTCCCCCTCAGGGCTTCAGGTCCACCAAAAAGTACCTGGATACTGAGCTAGCCACATTGAAGGGCATTTGTCAGTCATGATAACCCGCCTAATGGTGGTATTCCATATCTGACAGAAAAATAAAAAAGAAACTAAAACTAACGACAGATGTTCTCCACCTGGTGTTGTCACACCCAGGAACAAATCATTCTGGATCTAGCTGGCTAGGATGCAGCTGAGGAGGGAAGGGAGGCTCCACCACTGCATACATTTAGAGAAATGTCCCTGCCTACTTAAAGGGGCGGATTGCCTCCCTGAGTTACCAGTAACCTGCATTGGACAACAGAGAAATCTCAATGTATTCTTCCTGGTAAAACATTTTTCTAAATAAAAAATATAAATAAAAAATAAAAATATATTAATATAGGGGACTATTATGAAGTTATTGGTAATTAAAGGGATAGTAATGTTTCACAAAAACAGCTGCCCCAATTAATCTTCATAGTATTTGTGCAATAGAGAGTGTTATTTCAATACTACCCTTTTTACCCAGTATAAGCCACCTCCCCTCAGATGTGAAATCTGGTCTTGAGACCAGGCAGCTCACAACAAGGGACAGTCTTCTTACTGTGTACATAAGGAAACACTGCTCCCTTGACAGGCTTTTCCCTTATGCTAATTGAAGAGTGTCCCTCTCTGAGATCCATCTGTACAGTCTTATTGCTCTGATGTGAGCAGTGTTACATCAGTAAAAGGGGTGGTAGGGGGATATTTTATCATAGTAGTTGAACTACAACTCTGACAGTATTGAAATAAAACTCTCCATGTCCCAAATACTATTAAGATTAATCAGAGTTGCTTTTATTGTGAAATATTACTATCCATTTATGTCTTTCTAAACTATGTTTAATGTGTTTTGGTTATCACTGTGGCAGAGGAACAGGGGAATGAGGGGACAAATCCCCCAGATTATAAAGGTATTTTATTGTATCTTCCTTTTGCAGTGGGTATTTTTATTCAATGAGTTATAGTATTTAAAGGGATAGTAACACTTAATATGTAAAAAAATATATATTGTAGGGTTTATGCTCCTGAGTAAATCACTGCTGGGGAATTTTTAATGAAACAGTTATTGCAGCTCAAATATGATTTTTTTTAGGTGCAGCATGTCAATGTCCAGAAACTTTACAGTGGCACTGCTGCTATACCATCCTGTGGGCAGCTGTGATACTGTACCTTAAACAATTCAAGTTTGAGGTGCAAACCATCTCCCAACAGTGGGAGTACACTTGTTTTACTCAAGAGAATAAAACCTACAATATATATACATATATTTTACAAACTAAGTGTCACTATCCCTTTAATCCCAGGATGTCCCAAGCAATGCATTTCATACCTCTTTGGTCCAAAAGGGATTAAAGAATGCAACAGAGGTGTGCTAGAGCCAAGTAGTCAGTGTGGGCCTGAGGAGACAGCAAGGCAGCAGAGGAGCTGTTGCTTCTGGCACAGGGCTACAAAGCTGGTGTACTATAAAGCAATAGATACATTTTGGGGCAAAAAGCACTAATGCTACAGTGGTGATCAGTACATTGTAATGCAAAGGATTGGAGACTTCTCTAGCATTCAGCATACAAAGGTCCCATTTAAATCAATAAGAATGTGGGTACTTTTTATTTTTGCCATAAAGTGCAGTTAGTTTGTTACAGAATTATTCAACTAGTACTTTATCCTCTGTCTATGAATGGAATCTGATCTGACAGTCCAAGGACACCGAAGGTTGCAGTACTGTTTAGTTCCTGTAGGAAAAGAGAAGAAACACAGTTTGGGTAAATTCTCCTATTAGGAGATGCAGGATTGGGAAAATATGTGTGTGTGTGGGGGGGGGGGGGGGCTTGGAGTGAGCAGAAGTATCTAAGGCTTGTATTGTTTATAGGTGATCTATTGGGATTATGCTGGGGTTATGGAGAGACACTAATGCTTCTGGGGTTAATATAGAGTGGACATATCAAACATGTGAAAACTTGCAGCCCTGCATAGAGAGGAACATTTCAAATGCCCAGAATCTTCCCCCACCCATCTTACCTCACCCTAGGGTTGATTTAAATGGGGCTTGTAACCCTTTGAATACTATAGAGGTCTCCAGTGTATTAGGGTTAAAAGGCCTATTTAAAGCAATTGGCATTTTTATTTGTTGCTTATGGTGCATTTGGTTTGCCCAGGAATTGTACCATTTTTGGTTAGTATATCAGTTTTCATCCTCCACAAAACAAACTTGGCCTGTAGACGAGCAATTCTGGAGCAAATCAGCTGCACCATATCAAAGGACTAGAATTCTGCACATTCCATTTGATTTAAATGGACCATTTAACTCTCTGAATGTTAGAGCTGTCTCAAGGTATTGAGAAGCATTGGGGTTCAAAGCCCTTTTTAGTTCAATGGGAATCTTTATTTATTCCCTATGATGCAGTTGCTTTGTCCCAGGTAATTAGGATTAAAGTGGCTAGCTACAGTGTCTGGGGTTAATAGTGGGGTCTGTTATGTATGGTCTACATTATGGTACCTACTACATTTTTTTTTATTGCTGGAGAAAGATTGAAATCTGAAATATTGATGTTAGAACATTAAACATGATTAGACTTTTTAACTGAGACAATGGTAAGGTCTGGAGGGACCAATGCACATACATCTTGCCTATTTGTATGCACAGTTGTACACTGAAGTTTGAACATAAATGATTAGACTTTTTTAAGAATAAATGAACACACCTAGAAATAGCAATCTTTTTTTGCTGGAAACAGCAGTGGTTGTCTAGAACACTGAAGTATGAACAGTAAATATGACTTTTTTAATATTAAACGAACACATCCAGGAATAACAGGCTTTTTTGCTAAAGACGGCAGTGTAGACTGCACGGAACAATGCCAGTCCACACTGTCTATTTGAGTTTCCAGGTGTACACTAAAGTTTGAACAGTAGTTATGATTAGATGTTATCTAAACTAAATGGACAAAGCCAGGAATAACAAGTGTATTTTCTAGAGACAGCAGTGCAATCTTGATGGAACAATGCACACACATAGTGCCTTTTGAGTATGCACAGTTGTGAATTGAAGTTTGAATATATATTATTAGACTTAAATTAAATGAACACACCCAGGAATAACAAGCATTTTTGATGAGTCACTGAAAGTTGAACAATACAAATACTCACTCCCTATTTTCATGAACAGTTGTATACTGAACTTTGAATGGATATGATTAAACATATTTAAATTAAATGAACAAAGCCAGGAATAATTGGCTGGATGGAACAGCGCTTGAGCCCACTGCCTATTTGTGTACATGGTTGTGCATTGAAGTTTGAACAGATATGATTAGATTTGTTTTTAAATGAAATTGACATAGCCAGGAATACTTGTAAACAAAGGGGTCAAGTGCTCCAAGCTTGGGAATATGCAAAATAGAAGAAACAGAAAAAATAAATTGGATCTAAGTGTAGTATTTAGTGGTAGCATGCACCATAGATTAACATATGAAACCAGTTTATAATAGTGCACTGAAGGGTTAAAAAACAATAAGAACATATATTGCCTTAAGATAATAATATGAAAATTTATTAGATTGTTTATAAGTAAAATGTACACTTAAAAATTACATTTTGAAACAAATATGGTGATCAGTATATTTAAAAACTTTGATGGTAAAATTCATGACTCAAAATAAATATGTGCAGGATTGATGGGGTGGTAGTCTGTTTACTTTGTACTGGGAAGCCAGCCACAGCTCCACAAGGAAAATGACCTGGCCAGAGGATCCAGAACCCAGGAGATGCTGCAACAGAATGGTCAAGTACTCAGCTTTTTGACGTGCAAACTATAAAGACGTAAACAGACTATGAGAAGGGGGGACTGGTTACACCCCTTCTGTCCTGCATATTTTTTAAGTGTACATTTTGCTTATAAGAGATCTAATAAATGTTCATGTTAATACCTTAAGAAAATATATATTGTTATTGCTTTTTAACCCTTCGGTGTACTATTATATACTGGTTTCATATGTTAATCTATGGTGCATACTACCACTAAACACTACACTTAGATCCGGTTTATTTTTTCTGTTTTCTTCTTTTTTATATTTCCAAACTTGGACTGCTTGACCCCTTTGTTTATGAGAATCTTAGCCACACCTGGGGATCCTAGTGCTTAAATCTGATAGCAGCCCATCAAGGGAATAGCCACATCTTCATTCATAATATTCCATCTCATAATTCACAATTCATTTGCCATTTCATTGTATTATCCATGTCATCGGTGCATAAGGAAAGTTGGAACTTTGTTTCACTAACTCTTATCATAACATTATTCATTCCATTCCATTTCATTTTTTTCCACATCCATTTTCATTGTTTAACTGGACTAATATGTGATTTCTCTAGTGATTATATTTATTTCTGCTGCTATTTTACTGGACTAATTAGCAAGTTTTCTTGTCATTATTTATGTTGATATGAAAGCCTTTTATTTACCCACTTTTGCATTATTGTGGCTAATAAGCTGTAACAGGTTTCAGCGATATTTTATGTGGATGCTTTAGAGTTTTCTGTTAGTATATTATTATTACTGTGACACATTTTTCAGTACCTTTACTATCTGACATTCTCAGTCATCAGCTATATTGACATATCATTTCCTATCTAGTACCTCCTACCTAACCCCTACACTACAATAGACACCCAATATGACTTTTTTCCCAGGAGAGCACTCATTTAATACAATTCTTTATAGTTTTCATACCTAGGAATAACAAGCTTTTTGCTGGAGACAGCAGTGGAGACTGGGACACATAAGTGTACTGAAGTTGGAAGGTAAATATGATTAGAATTTATTTACAATTAAATTAGCACAGCAAGGCATAACATAATTTTTGACTGAAAGCAATAGTTCAGTCTGGATAGAACAATGCTCATGCACACTGCTTATCTGTGTGCCCAGTGTAAAGCACTGAAGTAAATATGATTAAAATTTAAAGTGTTTTAACTTAGACCTCATTGGACTTATTATTGAGAAGAATAAACAACAATTGTTAGAACTTAAAGGAGAGACTGAAAAAATACACTTTAGAACTGCCTATGTTCCAAGATTTCAATTTTCTCTGTCGGTGCAGGAGATATGTTTTTGCTCTTAACTGGTGCCAGTGTTGGTAGTTCTATTTTTATTGATTGTAGGGTGTTTTTGTACAAGTTTTGTAGTTGGGTTGGATAGGGGGCTGGAGGATTTAGGTCCTTACATTTTATGTCTATTTATTTTTTTCATTACTCCTTTGCACTAATACATTTGTCATATATTTTTTTACTTTTCTGATTGTCTGTTGTTTGATAAATGGGCTGAGTGCCATATTAGAAGAACCCTACCTTTTTCTCTTTTTTTCTTTTTTTAACTAGAATAAAGACATTGTGCTTTTGTTTCTTTGAATGCATTGCACTGAATTGCTTCTCTTTTGGGTGCTATTGCAAGAAAAGAAAATATGCTGCATCCAAATTATATAAGTTTTAGGGGGGCATCTCCTTGGAAATCAGGACTGGCCAGAGTAATAAACATTTCACAGATAATGTAGAGAGTCACAGGTTGTTTCAATGATTAATCACAGCCCTAACCAAGGTGACTGTCGCTCCACATCCTGGTAGGATTGAATTGGCTATTCTTTGTATTGAACACTTTCTCTCTCTCTCTCCACCTACACATTCCCTTCCCACTTTCCCAGTTGAAAGGTACAAATGAATGAACAAATTAATTTCAATAAAAATGTTGATATTGACATTTGTTATTCTGACACTTCATACAACTATCTTTTAATGTGTTGTTTTAATCCAAAATGCAAGAAACACATGGTTTTCCGTAAATTTCAATTTGTTCTGAAAATAATTCCTCTCTGGCACTCAATGGGTTAAAATACTTGAACTGAAATGATGTTTCTTATGTGTAACACTTCAAGCATAAAAGTTTTCTTTCTTAAAAGAAAAGCCTTGTAAGAATTTAAGGTCATATTTCAAAGACAATCTTTAGATTTCAAAATAAGTATTGCTTTACAATATAAAATATATTGCAGTATGACTTGAGGAAATCCTTCAGGCATACAAATTATCTTTCCTGTTTGTTTGCCAACTGTGACTCTTAGTGATCGGAGAAACATATTTTCTGTGAATGCAAATAAATTGAAGAACATCCTGTCTGCTGAGACATCAGAGGCTGCTTCAAATAAAATTTTAAAAATATGCTTGAGGACTGATGATTGTAGCAGACAGATTGCCAATAGCACAGGTGTAGTTACAACAACCTAACAATATAATAATAAACAGTTTCTTTTAATTATAAAAAATGGTCCCATCTATTGCAAAACTTCCCCTAACATTTAAGACATGAGTGATCCTGGCTGCAAAACCTCAAATGTACATTGCCATTACCATTTAGCTATGATATGTTCTGACTACACAGATCATTAATTAATCTCTTCTTCTCCCACAGGAGGAGAGCTTGAATAACTAAGGTTTGTTTTTCCTTGCTCTGACTCACTATTAAAAAGCATAAAACCCAGAACCTTTTCATGCATGAGATGTTTTATAACTCAGTGCACTCTGAGCTCAAATAAGACATGTATTTAAAGACTGCCATGGTGTAAATCAAGAAAAGAACTATTCAGAAGGCTTTGTACAATCAATTTTTATATTTTGAGATTCTAAAATCAATTAATGAGCACAAAACAATGAAAAAATAGTTAGAATCTACACCAGTGTATACTTGAAATGGGAATAAACTTAATTTATGACTATATAAGTAAGAAATATGTAAAGTTGGATTGCCTAAATTTCTATTAACTGTTTTCCCCTTTACCTATTTTTTGCAACTTTAACGGCCAGACAGTGAGTTTCATTGATCTTGCTTTACAGATAGCACTCTGTCGGTCTTAGGGAAAATTGGGATAGAGGCACTATGTAATGCTATCCCTACAGCAGAAAAGACTTAAGGAAAGGAGCTAGGAGGGTCTTACCCTCCCACAAATTATGCTCAGCATAAGTACCACTTAGTGTTCTATATGCTGAATAACCTTTATCACTGTTCATATTTCCCCCATTATCGCTTTGGGTGCCAAGGGATGTGCACTTCTCTGACCCTCTTATGTTAAACACTTGTACCTACCCTGCTACGTGCAGATCAAGGTATACCATTTGTGTTTTTTATCCTGCAGTATCCCATATAGGATTGCTCCAGTCCTCAACATGAAGAACTGGGGTCTTATAAAATCTTGTTATTGTCTATGATGATGTTAGTCATGCTGATGGTAAAGGAATGTGTCGTAGAATATTTCTGTTCAGAATATTATTAGAAAAGCTTCGTACAGGTATTGCTGAGAGACAGAAACATAATAACAGATCTACCATGAATGCCCAATTAATTTCAAAGGCATTGTATGCTGGGTATAAACCCAAATAAAGACAAGCAAATCCTTCCCAGACTAGGTACAGAAAAATGAGAGAGTTGTAAAATGTATCAAACTAACAAACAAATTCAGACTTTATGCATTATGATCCCTATTCAATGCTGAACACACTGGACACACTTTTCAAATTAAATTATCTATTTTAAGTTAAGCTAGCAATATGGTAATTTGTTTAATTTGAGAAAAGATTGCGCAATTCATGCTTCTTTCAGATTAAGCAATATTAGATCCAGTTTATGCCATCTCAAAATGAGTTATATGGGATGCGCTCCGAGGGCTAGATTTAAAGGCAACCGTTAAACCAGCCGCTAAGTGAAAAAGGCACATCGCTCGCAAATATTACAGGAGTTACGGCAGATTCAATAGGTACTCTACAAGAATAGCTATCGAGCGTAGGCACACAAAAAACACGTAACACAAAAGCCGTTGTCGCTCATGTTAATGCACAACGGGCGGCCAAATCACACGATAACTGCGCTCAAAACAACATGTAATATAACGGCTGCCGTTGTCAAGCAACCATGATTGATGCCAAAACAAATTCAAACACACAGCCAATCACAAAGCCCCAATGTATCAAATAACTTAAAATACACCTATATATACCCAAAAATAACCGTCACACACTGTCTGTTATCGAGTTCTTCAGAGCTAGATATCAGGACCCAGGAGTGGAGGATAGCGATCAGAGAGAGGGAGAAAGGAGCAGTCATTGGAGGTAGAAGGAGATTTTTGAGTTTGGAGTTTGGAGAGAGGTGCACTTACTAGACACATATTACACTTTTGCACATATTACATACACACATACAAACACATACACATACACATACATACACATAGTCCTTTTTTTTTCATAATACCTTACACATTTTACTTTTTATTTTGACAGTGTGAATCTGGGAGTGAAAGTGTGTGACAGAGAGTGACTGGATCGAGTGTGTCTGTGAGGGCCTGTGGGAGTGCCTGGGTGTGACTGGGTGAATGATGGCAAGGAGAGGAGGACAGGAGAGAGGGATGGGGAGAGTAGTGGAGGAGGAGGAAGCTCAGGAGGGGATCCCTCAGCAGAGCAGGGGTGGCAGAGGGAGATCCGCAGGGCGGAGGGGGACCCGGCCCACAAGAGCAGGAACACGCAGGACAGGGACAGAACCTGCAGTGGGACGACGGGTAGTTGCTGGGGAGCACCCCACACAATCAGGGTCAGACCAGGCAGGGCACTCCGGCTCTGAGTCATCCCATGCCGGAGGTGACGAGGCCAGGATCAGAGACCCCAAGTATACAGCGACAGCGAAGGTCCCTGGCCTGTCAGCGAGGAGGATGGCAGCCTGGAACCAGATCTACAGCCGGGTCAACGCGGTGGCTCCATGCAGGCGGGACGTGGAGTCCATCAAAAAGAGATGGGGCGACTGCCGGAGGGTCGTAAAGAACAAGCTCTCAGAGCTCGCCAAGCACGCCCGAGGCACTGGAGGTGGACCAGCAGTCCCTATCACCTTCTGCGGCTGGGAGGAGATGGTGCGGCAGAATATGTCCCCAACCATGATTGAGGGGGTTGTTGGAGGAGCTGACACTGGGGATGAGAGGACCCTCCACACTACCAGTAAGTGCCACACTACATAACAACACACTACAGCAACCAACACCAGCTGCACACACAGTCACACCTCAACACATGCCCATCATTCATGCACACAACTGCACCAACACAGCACCCTGAGGGTTAAAAACAGGACACAACACAAGGACAAATATTAAGGTCCAACTTGGAACAAACCTGTCCAAGTCCTACTTCAACCCTCCGGTCGCTGTGCTCATCACACATAATACACAAACCACGCTGTTCAAAATGTCGTCTGTCATAGATCATCACTGTTCACACACAATGTCACCCATGTCCCCACTGGGATGTCAGCACTTAACCCCTTGAGTGCTAGAGGGATCATCAATGCATCGATCATCAATGCTTTGGCAACCCCTTTGGGACTCAAAGGGTTAACCAGACAACAATCAAGTCAATAGGCCAACGATCACATGCTACACAGGGGACATTCACTAAGCGGTGACAAACACATGGTGGAGAGAAATTCACCCTTACACATCCTCATTTCAACAATACCAGTGTTAGCCTATGGAGAATATGCAATAACATGAATCAAGTTGCTAAGGTCCCATCGTATACACTCCATAGAAAACACTGGAAATGGGGAAATGAGATCACTGGAGAAGTCAGCATCATGTACACTCCATTATGTCGACAACACCGCTTACTGAATCACAAAAAGGATGGAGCAGGTCACACATCACAGTGGCACTGAGAATAACTGCTTGTATGTGCAACACACAGGCCTCAAACAATACCCCAGAATTAAAGGGGGAAAAATTAGGCCTTGGTGTTGTGTCTGCAATCATTTACTCTAACTTCAAATGACATATCTCACATCTGATTCCCACATGGATCCTCAGGGGTGCTGATGCCATGGATGGATGGTACACCAGACACTGTTTGCAGGATACACATGGGAACCAAATATCAACCATTGTACCTTGGTCACCAACAGGCCATGAATGATAGATATCTCGGATTGAGTACGGTTGCCTCACTCAGAAGGATGGATGGGCTCATACTCAAAGAAAAACAGACCTCAATCAGAGATATCCCTCACTACTGGCGTGATTGTTGCCCTTCAGGATTCAACTGGAACACACGACATGGACAGGATCCTGTCCAGTTCATCAATCTCTGATTGCCAGGGTGGTATCCCATGCCCTACAATGCAATGCATAGGATATGATCCTGACAACCAGAGAGTCACCTGTCAAGTAATGAAAAATTGTGAATTGGACAGGATCAGCTAAGAAGATAGGGTTGAATAACACTTGATTCCCACTGCACATCTGTTCAAACAAAGATATGCACACAAAGGAAAATGGTCAGATATGTACCTTTCAAATGGCTCAAAATATGTCCCAACACGATGTGAACCCAGAGATCATCTCACTGCCTGTGATTGCCCTACTGGCCAGATATGTGCATCCATCAGAAACTAACTTACATTGATACCATCCAAATACACATACCTAGTATATCCCACTCTACGTAGATGGGATATACGAGGTATGTTCATATCCATCATATCAATCCAATGTATATGTTGATGGGTGCACATATATAGCCATTAAGGCAATCACACCTACTGAAATGATCTCTGGCTTCATATCTGGAAAGGATATATTCATATCCATATGAAAGGTACACATCCACATGCATATATGACCATTTCTCCTTGTATGTAACTGTAATGGCATAGCAATTGTTAATTTCACCAACATGTGGATCCATGTTAGTCCTATCCCTCCAACCCTCATGGATAGACAGATATCGCTCTATTTGACAGCTGGAGATTTCAGTCATTAGACCACACGGAGGCTCTTCAGCAGAGCCTAAATTGCCCCATTCAGAGATGGATACATCTTTGAGATGGTCAACAAAGTGTGCCAGGTTTGCAAGCACACTCTGTTCACCATTCCAATGAAGTTTACATCTCTGAATGGGGCAATTTAGGCTCTGCTGAAGAGCCTCCGTGTGGTGAAATGACTGTCAAACATGTCAAAATGACTGTCAAATAGAGCAATATCTGTCTAACCATGTGGGTTGGAGGGATAGGACTAACATTGATCCACATCTATCTCTTACAATGCCTACAATATTACATCATGGTGAAATTAACCATTGCTATTCCGTTAAAGGGATAGTAATACCTAACGTGAAAAGAAAAATATATTGCAGGGTTCATCCCCCGAGCAAAACAAGGGTATTCCCACTGCTGAAAGGTGTTTCATTCAAAATGTAGCACAGCTCATAGTTGACTACTCCAGGGGCAATATCACAGTGGCCTGGAACTCTAAAACGGCGATGTTGCTAGACCATCCTATGGACAGCTTACGTCCAGACGCAATAAATTCTCATAGGATAATGTAGCAACAGTGCCAATGTACAACTTCAGGCCACTGGGATATAGCACCAAAGCAATTCTGTTCTGAGCTGGGAGACTTTTTGAACAAAAACCCCCTCCAGCAGTGGGAGTACCCTTGTTTCACTCAGGGTGATAAACCACAAAACATATATTTCCCTTTCTGCATTTCATGTATTAGTATCCCATTAATCCCATCATGGCTATTTTTACTAATCACACAATCTCAATTCTCCACACAGCTTATGGGCCTCCATCGCAGCAGGAGCCCGTGGAGGAGCCGACCACACCACCCAGTGAGGAGGATACAGAGGAGGGGACTAGCCACTGGGAACCGTCTACAACTACCACACCTCCACCCCAACTGGCTGCATCACCACTGCCTGCCTCTCAACTGGCTGCCCCTCAACTGGCTGCCCCTCAACTGCCTGCCCCTCAACTGGCTGCCCCTCAACTGCCTGCCCCTCAACTGCCTGCCCCTCAACTGCCTGCCCCTCAACTGCCTGCCTCTCAACTGCCTGCCTCTCAACTGCCTGCCCCTCAACTGCCTGCCCCACCACAGGATGCTCCACAGATGTACAGCGGCTGGATTCAGGGGGAGAGATGGAGGCATCCCACTACCACCGGGAGCTATTACCCTCCAGCAGCAGCACCACCACCACCAGGGAGGCAATGGCTGCCCGGGAATGTGGCCACCAGCCAATATGGGCCATATTCCACCGAGATGGATCTACCCTCCTGGATGGCTCCCCAGCATGGCCCCAGGTATGATCCCAGGTGGGGGCCAAGCACCTACCACTGGCCAAGGTATGACCCTTGGCCACTTGACTACCAACACCTGGGCCTGATTGGGGAGCCCCAGCGCCCTCAGCCAAGGGACTTGTTCACCCCACCACCTCAACCAGCACAGACATCAGTGGGCAGCAGTGGGTCCCTTGATGTGGTGGGCACCCACACACCGTCTGTGCAAGCCACTCCACCAACACAAACAGCAGTAGCAGCCACAGCACGCCCAGTACCAGCAGAGGAGACAGCAGAGGCTGGGGAGATAGAGGCTGAGGAGACAGCTGAACCTGTGGAAGCAGAGGCTGAGGAGACAGCTGAAGCTGGGGAAACAGAGGCTGAGGAGACAGCTGAAGCTGGGGAAACAGAGGCTGAGGAGACAGCTGAAGCTGGAGAAACAGAACATGTGTCACCGGCCACTCCCATCTCCAGCAGTCAACGCACCACAGATCTGGAGGCTGAGTGCATGGCCCTTCAAAGAGGACAGCTCCGGGCAACCCACACCACCAACGACAACCTCACGAGGAACCGAGGGGAATCCCGGAGGAACACGAACAGGTTGGAGACCAGAATCCAAGCTCTGGAGTCAGAGGTTGCCAGGGGGAACACACAACTCCACCAGATACATACGGGGATGATGGACATGTTTGCACAGGTGCTCGTGGAGTTGCGAGAGATTAACCGCAGGGAGAACCTGAGGATGGAGAGGGAGAACCTGCATTCCACAGAGGGGTCCACTGCACCCACCACCCCTTCCAGTGTTACCCCAGAAGCCACACCTAGGGGACAGAGGGTGACAAAGCAATCAGCCAGGGCATCCACCTCTGGCACCAAGTCTAAGCCCCCCCCCAAAAAAAGAAAAAATGAAAGGTCCAACCTGTCATCTGCCCCCTCAATAAATTAAAATTGTGCTTTTGAATCCTGTCTGATCTGCTGCGTGTTCACTTATAGATTGGGTGGCAGGGTTGTCTCCAATGCATTGCCAAACAATGCAGTGAACTCAACCCCTGCCTGGGGGAAATGTTTGTGTGATGTTACAACATGGGTTCACACACACCCACACCGTTGTCCAAATTCACCTGGCAACCCATCCCTGTAGCCATGTAACACGACAGTGTTACATGGCCATGATGTGTGTCAGATTTGATCAGAACATACCCCTTAGCACAACAACTGGTGCAACACTGAACATTCGTCTGCATCAATTGTTGTGTTTGAGGGGAAAACCAAACAAACAGCTATGCGACTTAGCAGGGAAATAACAAGCATGACAGATGGAACATGCATCAATATGGTCTTTAAATCAAAATTCTGTTGTGCAGCTGACATACTGGGGAACACAATGTACACCCTAGGATCTCAATGTGTGTGTTACACATTGTGATCCTAGGGTGAGCATTGTGTTCTCCAGCAAGTCAGTTGCACAACAGGAGTTTGAATCACAGCCTAACTTACTGCATAACCCAATGATCTTCCTAAGATTTCATTGTGTAGCACGCACATTGGAACCTTAGGCTGAGCATTGGCTTATGTATTAAAGGGATAGTAAACCTTGAGAATAAGTTCATTCTATATTGTAGCCCTTAAAAAAACATGTAAAATGATATAAGTCTTATCTCCCAAACCGTATATGTTTGGTAGATAAGACTTATATAATTTTTCATGTTTTTTAAAGGGCTACAATGTGAAATAAACTTATTTTCCAGGTTTACTATCCCTTTAAGTTGTGTTGTTGTTTAACTAAGGTTGTAACACACTTCACCAGTGATAACACTTGTCCACATGGTTGTTTTTGTTGATGTAGCCCATGTACTGAGATATGACAACCTGCAGCAATCTCAGGACATTGATTATATTGAGCAACACACAAACCGTGGACATCACATCACAGTGGAAGTGTGTCCCCTGTATCACCAGCTAATCACTCACAACACACATCAGTGTATCACTGCCATCATGTCATTGCATGTATACATCACAAAGTCCACTCATGGTCAGGCAACTAGTGGACTCCTGTGATGTAAATCATGCCTTCCTTTGTATGAAGGATACTCTAGCCTTGGGTACGGTTCCACATTGACAGGTGTTTGATCCAACATTCATTCATACAGACACGGATTGAGTAGTGATGATTCTTGTGTTTTTAGCCAATATATATTAAACACTTGTATGAGCACAAAAAGGTACATCTGAACTAAATAGGAATACATTAGAAATGCTAGTGAACTGCTCATGTGTTGTCCACATAGTTTGGCATCTGTGTATGAGCAGTCTTACTGTACAGGTCTGATACCTGGATGTTAGTACACACATTAATTTGTGTACATATGTGAATGTTCCAGTAGAGGTTGCTGTGAACATCAGGTCAAACATTGCATCACCAACACAATCACTTGAAACACCAAGGGGTGAGCTTCATGGAAGTGTTGTCCAGACTTCAGTCCAGTCATATGGAAACTCCTCTGTTCAAGGATGGATCGTGCTATGGATGCCTGTGGGACAAGAGGACAGGATTTGGAACATCACCCTCGAAGTGATCGTCATGCAACAGCTACAACATCATGATCCTCTTAATCTTTCCCGTTACATAAGTCTACACAAACCACTGCTTTGTAATGTGTTGTGTACTGGTCTATGAACCATCATGGGGGGAACTAAGGGGATGTTAACCATCCTTAGGGATATTTGCCCCTGACATGGTTACACACATCAACAAATACGTCCTAATAGCTTCCTGACAACAATATATTTGGGCTGCCACTGTCAGAGACAGGCCAAATATGTTTGGTTCATGGAGCTAGTAGGACATATTTGTTAATGTGTGTATTTCTTTCTGGGGCACATATCACTGCACACACACACACACAGGGCAACTTGGTGTCCATGGAGATGTGATCCACATTTCATGAGCTCCATGTTGTGTAACACACTATTACTGTCAATCCACCCCTCTGCTGCTTTCTTTGACTGTAGCAAGCTACTGGTCCCATGTCCCCACGAATGCCCCCTGAACCCCTTATATGACAGAGTGCTATCTGATGCATTGGCTTGGATGAGACTCCCTCGCTACAGGGGTACCATGGTTACTATGGGTCTGATCCTAGCAGAACACTTTAGTTGGTGCCTAGGGAGCTGTGGGATATGCTGAACAAGGTTAAAGTGTTTTACCTTGGTTTCCAGGGGGGCATGCATGATATCCTTGGGGTAGCAGTATCAACATGGACGACAGGTTGTCAGATGTATTTGGAATCTCTAGGCCCAATCTGACTGGTCCACGGAATAGTTGATGCTGGTGGTCCATACTGCAGCCAGTGTCAGGGCTGTGTCACTGATCCTGTGGGGTGAAACAGAACATGTGTGTTGTGGTGGGTGTGTATGCATGGATTGTGTGCATACAGGTATTATACTCACAGCAGAAGTGATCCCTGATCAATCTGTCCCTTGTCTGCATCCCTATTGGGGTTTCCTCACACTCAACGATATCCACAGGGTCTTCAGGTCTGGGTGGGGGATGGACATCGTCGATGAGTCTGGTGTCCACCGCGATATTATGTAGGATGGCACATGTCACAATGATGTCGCAGACCTTGCCTGGTGCATACTGCAATGCTCCCCCCGAGTGGTCAAGACATCGGAATCGGGACTTGAGGAGGCCGAAGGTCCACTCAATGGCATTCCGTGTTCTGGCATGAGCCTGGTTATATCGTTCCTGGGCATCGTTTTGGGGATTGGCGACCGGGGGGAGGAGCCATGGATTGCATCCATAGCCAGCATCACTTGTGGAAAGTGAGTGACATGGTGTGACAAGGAGCACATATTGTGTGAATAATGTTTTCTGTGGTGAACGTACTAGCACATGTGTATGTGGTGTCATTTGGTGCTGTTAACTCACCCAGAAGCCATCCGCCTGTATAGGTCCCATTTTCGAAATCCCTCTGCACAGATGAATTTCTGAGTATATGTGAATCGTGACAGCTCCCGGGAAATTTCGCACAGACATTCATGATGGCCAGGTTGCTGTCACACACCATCTGCACATTCATGGAGTGGAAGTTTTTGCGGTTCAGGAACATATGTCCCTGACGTGCTGGTGCTTTGATACGGACATGGGTGCAATCTATTGCACCCATGACCCTGGGCATGCCTCCCCTTGCATAGAAGCCCTGCTTCAGATGTGTCCACTCCATATCGGTGATGGGGAAATGTATGTAGGTACTGGCCTTGGCTTTGAGGGCTGGCAAGACCTGGGCCAGCACCCTGGAGAATGTGGCCTGGGACATGCCAGATGCGTAACCCTCTGTCGACTGAAAGGCGCCACTTGCCATGAAGTGTATGGCACACAGGAGTTTTTGAAGGCCAGTTAGAGCATGGTTATGGGTGCATATGGGATCCACCTGCTCCTTGATGACCTCATACAGGGCTATGATGCTGTGTGGCCTCAACCTGTAGCGATCAATAACCTCGTCATCGGTCATTCCAAAGAGAGTGACCCTTGGGCGGTATACCCTGGGCCTTGGTGGTCGTCTATGCATCCTGGGCTGTTGCAGGGGTCCCTGTGGCAGCTGGGGAGCATCCTGTTGCTGCAGCTGTGCATCTGCAGGCAGGTGTCCTCCGGGTGGGGATGGGCTCCTGTGTGGCTGCTGAGCCAGAGCCTCCTCACTTGCAACAGGTTGAGGCTGTTGATGAGGCGTGCTTGGAGGTTGCTGATGTTCCCCAGCTCTCTCCCTTGCACACCTTCTCCGCAGCCTTCGCAACAATATGTAACCCAACATACTGTTTGCTCTCTCTATCTGTCTCTATCTGTCTCTCTCTATATCTCTCTATCTCTCTCTCTCTCTCTCTCTCTATCTCTCTCTCTCTCTCCCTCCCTGAGTGGAAAACAAGCCACAAGTGAGTGTGTTGAGTTGTCCCTTTAAGTACTTGCTAGGGCGTTGTGTAGGTGTGGTGATGTGGTGAGTGCTGGCCAATGGTGAGTTGTTTTTGTCCAGGTAAGTGTTAGCAGGTGTGTGTGTGTTATAAGATGTGGTGTGTTGTGCTTGTTCTGTGTGTGCCATTTGCGGGTGTGCATTTGTGGGGTGCAGGTGGCGTGTTGATGTTGCCCAGGTGAGCTTGTATTTGCAGGTGTCCGCTTTGTGTGATAACCCCCATTGTTCCGTGCCATGCTGTGTTGTTGTTTTTTTGTGTGTCGTTGTCCCTGTGGTGTTGGTTGTTGTTGTGAGTGTAGTGATTTGTGTTGTGTGTGCATGTTTTTGTTTTGTTTTGGCATTGCACGGGTTAATTTTCCCATTTACATGGTTGTGCGGTAAGCATTTTGTGTGTTTTCCTATGTAACGGGTGTTTTGTTTTGGCCGTTAAGTGTCTAACGGCTAAAAAAAGTGGGTCTTAACTTTTAGCCGTTAGGTGTGTCTTTTTTTCAGCCGTTATCAGTACCGCAAGCCTTTGAATAGCTCTGGGGTATGTTGTTCCATGCGTCTGAATGCACGTAAGTGTATTGACCATAAGGATTCTGCAACTGCCGTTAGCTGTTGTTTAGACGGATCTTTGAATTGCAACATGACTCTTAACGCACACGTTAGTGATTTTTTTTGCTAACGGCTGCCTTTAAATCGAGCCCCTAGTTCCTCTACACCCAGTTTGTACATGATATGCACCTTGCAAAAAAACTGAATGACAAGACCCAGCTCTTTGTGCTGGAGCCATTTCAGGTCATGAAGCACACTGACCATTGGCACAAAAGAGACGCATGACCAGCTTTTCCTATTTAGTGTTTGCCCATCAGAATAATATATCTCCATTTCGTCAAGATTACATTAGTAGAAACATACTTGTATCATAATGAACATTACACATGAATAATGATTGTGAACTATTTATTCTACTGACAGATGTAACACACTTTGACTGGCACAATAGCAAGTATGCAAGGAACATCTATTCCACTTGCCTGACATATTACTTGAGATACTAATCACATCTTTGTAGCACAATCAGTGTTTCCTCTAAAGTGAGCAACTCAGCACTAAAAGAGTTCAAGAAGACTGCATATGCAGGCTGCATTGGAATAATAGATGCACCATACAATGCTGGCCAGTTTTCAAAGACACTCGTGGTCATGTGTACAATAGGTCAGGTCTGAGCAAAACAATGATCACAGAGTGATAGATTATGATACACTCTACTTAACTGGAATGGAGAAACCACAATATGGCCTGTTATTGAATAGGAATAAGAGGATTTGTACCTGTGTGGCTTCCTGAAAAAAAATGAGTGTTTTGTGCATTTTTTGCTGATTGCAAGCAGAGGTGAGTAAAGTGTTGTTAGGCTTATATGTATAAAACCAGCTAATATGGGTTTGGTCAACTAGTTGTAACAATGATTTAGAGGAAACTGAAATATCTTAACACTTTTAGTGCCAGAGGGGTACACAACACATTTCAAACCAGTGCGTTGCATAACCCTCTGGCACCAAAGGGTTAACATCCCTTAACATGTGCAGAAAAAAATGATGAATTGCTAATGTTGATAAACTGGAATAGAAAATATGGGTATCAATTCAATCAATGGTTTCTGCATAGATAATCTCCCAAAACTGGCCATTTCAACTTTGTCCTGGATCCCCACACACACCATAGTCCCAAGCCCATGTTATTTAAATGAATCCTCTCTTCGCTTAAGAAAGGACTGTTGTCTCTCTCTCTCTCTCTAAGTCTCTATGCCTCTGTAAAATGCCACTCATCCTGCACACAAAACTGGAAACGGCTGTTGACTGTTCCTTGCTCAGCTGATAGCATCAAAATATCAAGCCAGTCTCTATTGCTGGTGCTCTAGTTGTTTATTCTGCAATGACACCCAGCCTTTTTCCACTGCAGTAGAATCAAACTTACTGTAGACATAGAACCACACATATACTGACCCGTATCTTTGTCCCACTGCACTGGTGGCCATAGAACCAGACATACCAACTCTCCCAGCCTTAACCCACTGTAGCAGTGGAAGCAGACATACCAACTGCAAACCTTATCATTTGCATTAGTATGCCAGAACCAGAAATTCTACCCACCACCACCAAAACCAGCAGAAATTTTCAAAGTTCCAGCTGGAAACTTCCAAAATCAGTTGTATGGGATGCACTCCTAGTTTCTCTACACCCAGTTTGTACATAATATGCACCTTGCAAAAAAATGGAATACGAAGACCCAGCTCTTTGCGCATGCAGCTGAAAGGAGCCATTTCAGGTCATGAAGAGCACTGATAATAGGTACAAAATAGACGCATGTCTAGCTTTTCCTATTTAGTATATGCCCATCAGAATAATGTGTCTTCATTTTGTCAAGAATACATTAGGAGAAACATACTTGTATCACAATGAACAATAGATGTGAATAAGGATTGTGAATTATTTATTGTTCTGATAGACGTAACAATAGCCAGTATGCAAGGAACATCTGTTTCACTTATTTGACATGTTACTTGAGATATTACATATTTGTAGCACAATGAGTGTTTCCTCTAAAGTGAGCAACCTAGCACTGAAGAATTCAAGAGGACTGGTTATGCAGGGCTAAATTGGAATAATAGATGCTCCATACAATGCTGGCCAGTTTCCAGACACTTATGATACACCATATCACTTAGCCAAAGAACCTGACTTGTGGCCAAACATTTGTTCTGTGTTTTAAGTACCCAAAACTCATGCTAAATAGCTTGAGAAATGGAAGCATCAAAGGAAAATCTGTGCTTGACACACTGTAAGCTTAAACACACAGTCACTCTCCAAAACACTAACCCTACTCTACCCCTAACAGTGAAGTACAACAATAATAGCCCTAACACTAGCCTAACACCCAGAACCCAGAAGTGTTTAACACTTACCTGTCATCCAATGTCTGTCTTCTTTTGTCATTTTCTATCTTCCTTCTTCTTCTATATCTTCATATTCTGTCTTCATATCTTCTGTCTTCTCTTCTTCTTTTGTGTCACAAAGATGTTCCTGAAAAGAAGAAAAGGTCCAAATTAAATAAGCTCTAAAATTATTAATCTTCTTAACCTTTTTCTGTTCAATCTTCCCACAGAAAGAGGTAACTCGAGGGGGAGAGGATTTTTCATTTGCATTCCTGCCACCATCAACAGCAGTGGAGGCAGCAGCATATTTTAAGTATTATGTATTTGGACTGCCATAATATATATGTCCTATTTGGAATAACAAAACTACATTAGCAAAATGGATTAGAAAAATATTTTTTGAATTGGAGAAAACACAAAACATATTTTTTTCGATTTGGACTGGCTGAATAAATTTAACCCATTGAGTGCCAGATATATGATGTGTAGCCCTCTGGCACACAAAGGGCTAATGAAAGCATATCTCTGATTGATCATTTTTTGGAGCATATTTAATTTGACTTCTTTTCTTCATTTCTGGGACATCTTTGGGACACACAAGAAGAAGAAAAGACAGAAGATAAAAAGACAAAGATGAAGAGAAAGAAGAAGAAGGAAGATAGAAGATGACAGAAGCTGACCAGAAAGAAATATCCTATATTGGGCAGCCATATCTTTTAATGTGTTAAAGATGCTTGTTCAAAAAGTATAATAATGTTCAAGGTAATATGAAAAAAAAAGTAGATACTTTTGGCTATGCTCAGGCAGTACATATTTCTCTTTACATCATAATTTAAATATGGCTTTTTCTCTATTACATAACTAGTATGAAAGCTTGTGTACATTAGCCAACATTCTGTGCATTTGGGCAGTCTCTACTGCGCATGACTGCAAAAGCCCATGTACATGGGACAGCATTTTGTGTGTTCGTGCAGACTCTACTGCGCATGACTGCATCGGACAAACTTACATCTGGCCTTTTATATTATAGGATGACAAGAGAACAAAAACAGTGAGAAACACTGACACACACGCACACATATAATTTTATAAACTATGAATAATGTTTGGTTTAAGGACTTAAAATATATACAGGATTTATATTCATACATTTATGGATGATGACAAAATATTGTGAATTCTTTAATATTAACTTTAAAAAAAGTAAATTATGCTAAAAATGTGTATTAATCAATGATACCCTCACAGACCTTACTTTAGCAGTATTGTTGACATTCTGTTTGCCAATCTTATTCTTCCTTGGGCATCCCATGATCAACAAAAGCCTCTAGTAACAATGACATTCTGCCAAACTAAAAAGAATGCAGCATGCTGTGATATTTTGGACACCTTAATTGTATTGTATTGATTTATCTAGGCAGCAAAACCTTGACTCAAGTACCCAAATATCCTGCTGCTGACAGAGCAGGTATATTTATAGGCTGCTCTGTAATGGTTCAAATGGGTTCAAGAGATGAGTCATTAGCCACAGGCAGCAAATATATCTTAGACTGCATGTAATAATAGCAACAGAATCTATACCAAAACTCTGAATATATGGATTCATATATATATATATATATATATATATATATATATATATATATATTTAAAAAGAAATAATAAAAATAAATAATAATAATAAAAATATATATACCCAGGCCTTTGGCAAATGTCCTTCTTCATTCTCCATAAAAGACCGAATGAAGGAGAACATGGGAAACTTGGCAGATAGGATTTTTTGTGGAAACCCCACAATATGCCACATTTTCAGTGCAAATTACCAAACATAAAACCCCCATAAAATGTTTACCATTTTTTGTAAATACAAGAAATTTGTCTTGACAACTTTGCTAGTATAAGAACCAGGTCCTGGAAGTCCTACTTTAGTATTATTTTTTTAGTTCCACCTGTTTACCTTTACACACCCACTCTAGTTACTCCCCATCTGCCATTGTGATCCTGTCTATTTTCCTGTACACACTTGTTGTGAGGGCTATATCAAGTAGTCATACGGGCAATTCAGTGCAAGTGTTATGCCTTTCTGACTAACATGCCAGAGCTTTTAAAAAGTATTGTGAGTATGATTTGGAAACATTTACGGTTATGGTGCTGCTCTTCCCTTAAGTGAGTTGGTCTGAGTGCAATATACATTGCATCAATATATCCCATAATGTTAGGCACCCCCTGGGAGCTGAAAAAATGCCAACTGAAGCTCTTGTCAGTGTGTCCATTTACTCAAACTAGGGGTCTTGTCACACTCAACACATCAGAAAGGCACTTTAAAAAAGTCTGTAGTTCATACAAATGACTACTGAAGAGACTGACCAGACTAACTCTAGGAAATGGAAAAAAGAAAGACTGCTGATAACTACGTTATTATCCAGCACACTTCCCCAATAGGCCTCAATGATTTTTAATTGTTTGAGTGTCAGAGGGGAGATCAACTCATTGTTCTGCATTACTCCTCATTCTGGCACTCCCACTGATAAAGAGGAACTATATTCTAGGAATATGTGTCTCTTAAGTTTTTAACAGATTAGTTTGCCTTGGTAGGTGTCTTTCATAGAGCAGTCAACTGTATCCATCTATTTATATATTTCATTATGTCTATAGTTTCCTGTATACAGTCAATTAACTATATTGAAGCTTGCCACTAGGTCACACCTTATCTCAGTAAAACAAAGACCTTCCAATGAATGAATGAATCAAAAAGAGAAGAGGCTTTCAGTTCTTCAACAAGCAAATTGCAGTGGACCAAAGCACATCTACCTTTTCTCCAATGCAAAATTTTCCTCCTTTTGACCTATTCCAGAAAACCTTTTACCTATTCGAACACATTTTTCTCCTATTTGAACATAGTTTTCTCCTATTCAACACATTTTCTCCTATGTTTTCTATGGTGCAACATTTCCCAGCACAATATTACTTCTTCTGAGGGCTGCAGAGGAGAAATAAGTAGCTGAAAGTCAAAGATGTGAGTCCTATAGCAAAATATACCTTTGTTAACGTGCAGAGTGCATTTGTCCTTTGCCCATAACAATAACTTCCTGCTTAAGTGACAATGGCACATATATATGATGATGTCAAGTCATAAAAAAAATAAATAAAGTACAAGCTACAATGTGGCAGAAGTGTATGGTAGTGGTGGTAGTGGTGGAAGACTGGCATGGTGTGATTTGTGGGACCTTCACAAGCTGCTTCCAGTCCGGGAGGAGAGGGATCACCATAATTCATTACACACACTGCAGCAGCCATTCCTGCAGTCAGTTTTCGAACTACCACTTTACTCCCACGTCCCTGCACTGTTCCACCTTTCCCCCTGCCCCTTGTGAGTTTGATGAACAGTACTCAACTACTGTGTGTGTTTTTACTTTCTACAGTTTTCAACTGATGAATTGTGATGTCTTGCCTTAGCCCTCAACAAAATTCTCAGTGTTATCTGCTATCACGTCTGCCTCACATCAAGCTCCCAGTCAGCTATCTGTCACCTAATTTATTTACTTGTTTAATTATTTATGTATTTTTTGGGGGTTTTTTATTTATTTTATTTTTTATTGTAAGTTGTCCATCCTATCTTATCACAGTAAGTCAAAAAAATATATATAACTAAAAGACAAAATCAACAACTTCTTTCCCCAGACTTCCCCAGCACAGAGACAATTAAAGAAAAATCAGCAAGCAAATTGGAGCCCAGCTACCTGTGTCTTGCCAGTCAGTCACACTGAATTTTGAGGTATTTGGGGTTGACCTCCTTCCACCCTTCTTCTCTCCCAGAGTGCACCCAGACTCCCCTAATACAGAGAACAAATGTTGTACCTAAAAGTCTCAGTAAACTGAGCTTCAATTCACATTTATTTCCCTATCTTCTCTATCTCAAAAACATGCTGCTTTCTCCTTTCACAAACACAGAATGGCATTCAGTGAGAGCCTGATACATTTTTATGTGTCGGTAAAAAAGTAGAGAAAACTTTAATGTGGTTGGGATCATTTTTTGTTCCCATTGATTTCAATGCAATGAGCTAGGCTAAAAAAAAGCAGGAAAATGGTACTTTTCAGGAAGAAATTATTTGTCAAATGGGAAGTGCCATTTTTCACTGATTTTGGATTGAGGCAAACATTTTTGCCTGTCTGTACAAACAAGAGTACTCCACATTAGTTGTGTTTCTTCCTATCACATGTAAGCTCTGTGGTATCAGTTTTGTTCTGGAAATTATGAATTGATCAACCTATTAGATGTTTCTAAAACTGGAAAGGAGGATGTTATTTTTTTGTAGAGAAACAAAATGCATTAAGAACAGTGATCAGAAGGCCTTTCAGATACTAAAAAAAGCAAATGCCTTACTCTTTTTTTTACAGGAATGGCAGCATATTTATCACAGTCTCCCTAAGGAGGCCTTAGTGTTCCTGTGCTTCCTTCCTCTGTGTTGTGTCGGGTGGCATGATTGCGGTTACTTCTGCATTACTGACTTCATGATACAGGCACTGGCATGGAGAAGCTATATAAGGTACAATTATGGCCATTTAAAACTTGTGATCCTGACAAAGCAGCATATAGCTGTTGCTTTTTATATGTAGGCGATATATAGCTATTAATATATTTTTTGAAATAACTATCTTTATATCAGCCTTTATATCAGCCTTCACCATTTGGTTACATTTATTGGTACTCAAAGGCCTTCCTATGTAGCCTCCATGTGACAGCTAGGTTCCTCAGGGCAAGGAGGAACTGGCACTGAAACCTGTTTATGGGCCTACTATCACGGTGCCCGTGTTATTGCTGGCGACATTATTACTATGTTTCTTCCTGAGTCAGTCTTATTGGCTACATGGTGTTGCTCCACCCAGTAAATACCTTTATATACTGAGCCATGTCACTTCTGCTTTCGTGGTGTTTCCGTTGCCAGCGCTTGTTCCTGAATTTGTGTGTTTCCTGTGTATGACCTGGACTGACTGACTACTCTTCCTGAATCGTTCCTGCTCTGTGCACTGACCTGGATTTGCTGACATTCCTGCTCTGTGTACCGGCCCGGCTGACGTTCCTGCTCTGTTTACCGACCCGGATTGGCTGACGTTCCTGCTCTGTGTACCGACCCGACCCGGCTGATGTTCCTGCTCTGTATACCGACCCGGACTGGCTGACGTTCCTGCTCTGTGTACCGACCCGGCCTTGTCTCTACCCATCCGGTATCCGGTTTTGGGCAATACGGCAGTTTCTCTCTCTGTCCATGGACAGATCCTCTGTTGCTGCTCAGGCAGTCAGTTGCTGTAAACCATTCAGTATTGTGCTTTGTGATCTCACCCGGTGTCGCGTGTCCCGCTGTAGCACCACGGTACACTTGACCTATACTACCCTAGTTGAGGTTGTTCTCCTGGGCGCCTAACGCTTTCTGCATCTGGTACTCGATTCTAGGTCTGAGCGTTCATTAACCCCTTGTGGGTTGGTGCCTGGCACATTGGGTACAGCTTTAGCAGTCACTGATTGGCGTTACTCCGTGCCTCCATGGCAGTCCTCCTCTGGCAGCTCCAGTAGTCTGTCGTTGTCCAGGTTCATCGTTGCGGTTGCTGCCTTGGTTGTCATTGTGTCACTCTCTGCGGAGAGAGTATGTTAAGGGCCATTGCGCTATTGGGGCCTACCCGTCCTCTCGGCCTAATAGTAATTATTATCTGTATCATTTGGACTCACATGAATTGTGCCTGGCCTTTGTCAGTATAGTATTGTATATATATATACTGGACCTGTGTGGGTACTGATAACTGAAACCTGTCCTGTGTCAGTATAGTATTGTATTGTGTATATATATATACTGGACCTGTGTGGGTAATTTGTACTACTACCTGTCCTGTGTCAGTAATATACTGTTGCATACATACTGGACCCACCAGGGTTATTCATTTACGGTTTTCTTTAATAAAATTGCATTTTACCCAAACCTTCCGTGTCTAAGTGTCAATAAAACCGTTACACTTAGTCTGTTTTGCCAAATTGGGTTCCGCCTTCTCCTACTCCTTTATTAACCTCCTTGGGGCTAGGAGTCATTGCCCTTTTGTGTTGTTTCCGTTTGCTGCTCTTGTGTATTGTTGTGACCGTGCCTCTCTGATTACTCGCTCCATGTATGAACCCGGCTTGTCTGACTACCCACATCGGTTCTGACCTGTGGCACTGGCTGACTAACTCTCTCCATGTATGACCCAGGCTTGTCTGACTACCCACATCGGTTCTGACCTGTGGCTCTGGCTGACTAACTCTCTCCATGTATGACCCAGGCTTGTCTGACTACCCACATCAGTTCCGACCTGTGGCTCTGGCTGACTAACTCTCTCCTTGTAGTCTCCAGCTTGTCTACTACCCACTCAGTTCTGACCTGTGGCTCTGGTTGACTTTATCGCTGTGTGTAGGTCCCGACTTTTCTGACTACCCATTCGGTTCTGACCTGTGGCTCTCTGGCTGACTACTCGCTCCATGCACTCCCCAGCGGCTAAACCATTTGCATCTGAGCTCGCTGCCTCTGTCTTGCTTGCTCCCTGTTTTCCTCCAGTTGCATTCCCTGTTTAGACGCTAGCTCTGTCTACAGGATCTCCATTGTGGGACTTACCATTATCCTGTATTTTGCACAGTAATCCAGTGCTCAGTACAGTGTGCAGCTCCGGGTAGTAGACTGAAGATTATTAGCCTTGGGTCTGGGGTTGTGTACATTCTATATATATATATATATATATATATATATATATATATATATATAACTAAAAAACCAAAATCAACAACGTCTTTCACACCACATTATGGGGTATTTTGGGTCAACCTCCTTCCTCCCTTCTTCTCCCCCAGACTTCTCTAATACAGAGAACAAATGTCCTACCTAAATGACTACCTAAACTAAGCTTCAGTTCCCCTTTACTTCCCTGTCTTCTCTACCTCAAAAACATGCTGCTCTCTCCTCTCAGAAACACAGAATGGCTGCTGTGAGAGCCTGACACTCTTGTATATGGCTGTAGAAAACTAGAGAAAACTTTCGCGTGGTAGATAAAATGTTTCTTCCCATTGATTTCAATGCAATGAGTTAGGCAAAAAAAGCGGGAAAACTGCACTTTTCCGCCAAGGGGAAAGTTAAATTTTTCGCTGATTTCAGTTGGAGGTGAAAATTTTCTCCCATCCCTAATCAGCACATTCATCAATGTTACTGATTGTAGGCAAAGGGTGCGATGGCAAAGGGTCATTATAATGGAAAAATTGCCAGATTGTGAGTTTGTGGTAAAAGGACAGTATTTTCAGAAGTAAATCTGTCATATCTGAAAATATTTCATAAGCTTCATGAATATTGCCCTTCAAATCTAACATTAAAATATATTTAATTTTGTTGTTAAAACAGATTTTTTAAAAGAAATAAATACATTTTTTATCAGGCAGTTAAAACCACCCTACTTCTTCTCACTCTTATCTGTGAATAGTGCTTACATTTGTTTTATCCAAGTTCAGACCATTTTTGATTTTCTTAGAATAAATTATGGAAATCAGACAAAAAGTGATGACTTAAATATTTTTTTCCTGAAAATACCTTATAATATGACTGTAGATTAATCCACACCCACTTTTAAGACTGTTTTTTTCCTTTTCATGGAGATGGCTGAATCAGATGCAAACAATAACAGTAATTTGGCTGAGAATTGATGGACCATGATGTATGAACATCACAAAGTTTTGGACAAAGTGTTTGCTCAACTTCCTATTTTAAACTATACATGCATAATTATCGTATGCCATAGCATATTAATGCTTACTCTGTAGCTTTATGTACAAATGATGCATTTAAGCCCTTGAACATTAGAGAGGTCTCCAAAGTCTCCAATGCCTTGGAGACCTCTCTAGCATTCAAGGGGGTTAAAAGACTCATTTCAATCAATATGAATTTGTTATCTGTGGTGCAGTTGATTTGTTCCAGAATTGCACCACTTTTGCTATTGTGCAATACAGTATAATTAGATAGTATAGTATATTTTTTATGTCTGTATAGATGCTCGGAATCATACAAGGCAGTGAGTTCATTATCGGTGTAAATAATCATTTATTGCCTGTACTGCTAGTATATAAAAAATATGCAATGTAAAATGAAAACGTACACCTTGACTAGACATTGAGAGTCTCAAGTAAGTCTTGCACTTGTTGTTGCATATGCATTACAAAGACAGATTAGTCTGTAGCAGCGCGGTATGGCTACACAATTTGGAGTACAGATGCATGCCACTGATGTGGGTAGGGCCGAGACTGGATATCCAATCCAGATGTGGAGAGTATATGTGTTCCATAGGTAAACTGTGCCATGCAAGGGGCTTGGCAGGAGACTATGACCTTGCGTGGCAGGATATCCAATTTTTGGATATAATGAGAAGCTATATAAGGTACAATTATGGCCATTTAAAACTTGTGCCCCTGACAAAGCAACATATATCTGTGTTTGGCCTAGAAGAATATATTTCCATATATACTGGTGTATTTTCTGTATGTTTACTCTGTGAACTTAGTGCATTTTGATTGTTTTTATATGTAGGCGATATATAGCTATTAATATATTATTTGAAACAACTATCTTTGTATCAGCCTTCACCATTTGGTTACACTTATTGGTACTCAAAGGCCTTCCTATATAGGCTCCATGTGACAGCTAGGTTCCTCAGGGCAAGGAGTACCCATAACCCCTAGATAGAGGGTGGACATTTTTGGAACATCAGGGAGAACCAGGACACCTGGAGATCACTTGGAGGAAGACAGATAAGTGGAAGAGCAGTACTTAAGTATACCATTACTGAGGGTTATCCAGTACAAGCATATATACCTTGACAAGACACAAACAAAAGAAAAAAAGGGGCGCTCCTAGTGTAATATGTCCATAAAATAACACCTTCACCAATTCACCACTGTACTTACAAAAAATCAAGCCACTACAAGTGGCCAGCAGGACAGATGAGGGTCTCAGACTGCCCCCACTCAGTCAACCAACAATAGGAAGGGATTGCAGCTCACCAACACACCCAGGACTCCTCTACCGAAATCCTTAGGAAACAAGAAAAAAGCAACCAGAAGGGGCGCTATCCACAAATCATTCAGTGTTAATACACCTCAAAGTGAAAAATGATACTCACAAGATAAAAAACACCGGCTATTCCAACTGAGCCGGTGAAGAAGGCATGCAGGGTATAACTATCTGCCCTGCTCAGAGTTCCACCTCCCGCAAATAATGTTCACTTGTCCAATAAATGAATTATTTATTCACATTAAAATAATGAATAAAATCGAATGTCAAAAGCCAGAAACATTCAACGCGTTTCAAGGCAACAGCCTCTTTTTCAAGAGCAGATCCGGCAATATATAAATACAATTATAATTATAAAGCTTTATAATTATAATTGTATTTATATATTGCCGGATCTGCTCTTGAAAAAGAGGCTGTTGCCTTGAAACGCGTTGAATGTTTCTGGCTTTTGACATTCGATTTTATTCATTATTTTAATGTGAATAAATAATTCATTTATTGGACAAGTGAACATTATTTGCGGGAGGTGGAACTCTGAGCAGGGCAGATAGTTATACCCTGCATGCCTTCTTCACCGGCTCAGTTGGAATAGCCGGTGTTTTTTATCTTGTGAGTATCATTTTTCACTTTGAGGTGTATTAACACTGAATGATTTGTGGATAGCGCCCCTTCTGGTTGCTTTTTTCATATATACCTTGAGGTAGGATCTGGCCTCAAAAGAAGGCGAGTAAGACTATCACCCATAACGGAGGTGTCTACAGCATGGTCAAGGAGAAAACCATTTATCTAGCACTGTGGAGATGGACAACTATTGATCTTTTAAACAGTCTACACTCAGATTGCGTGTGCTTCTCTCTGTTTGTATTTTTGTTGTATTATCAGAGTAGAATGCCCAGGGTAAACAGCAAACAGTTCCAAATAAACACATTTTAAACAAAGAGGGGCCTTATGCATAAAAGTGGAGCAGTGCAATTATAGATAAAACTAACTGCACCATAGGGGATACATGAACATTCCCAAGATTTCCATTGATTTAAATTGGACCGTTTAACTGTTTAACCCCTTGACATCTAATGAGGTCCCCAACACATTGTGACGCAATGTGTTGGAGACCTCTCTAGCATTCAAGGGGTTCAATGTTCAATTTAAATCAATATGAATTTTTACTTCTCTCTTGTGGTGAAGTTAGTTTTACCTAGAATTTCACTGCTCCACTTTTTATACATAAGCCCCAATATCCTTAAATTGACTAAAGCAAAAACCAATACAACAGAATAAGTGCATGTAACTACCACTTTATACAGAGTTCCAAAAGATGTACATTCTCTAAATAAACAAAAATGCAACAATCCAATGAAAATGGACAGGCTATCCTCCAGGCAGAAAGAATATAAAAGTGACAGAGCCTAAGATCTTTCTAGTGAAGTAAACTTAGATGTTTTATTAATTATTAATCTTTCTTCACAAGATTCTGCTCTCTATATCATTTATATTTTCCACACATAAAAGCACACAGTAAGGCTACACTAAGATGAATTAGAGTGATTTTGGAGTGAACCAATTGCACCAGATTGGACCAATACAAACTTCCGATTGATTAAATCAGGGTTTTAACCCTTTGAATACTAGAAAGGTAACCAAAACATTGCAAAGCAATGCATTAAAGACTTCTAAAATACAAAACTGGTTAAATTCAGTGTTTAAATCCATGGTAATTGTGCAGTTTTTATGCCCCAAAATGACTCTGGGGGGAGATGCAACTGCCTGTTGATGTTTAGCGAGCACATTGCCTTGGAGACAGAGGCTCACATCCCCATATGTACTAAGAATTAGTAATGTGAGGGGAGGAGGAGAGACTATGATCTTTAACATTAAAGGTGTTGATGTGTTGGGGAGGGAAGGAAGGGAGCAGAGAGGATGCAAGAACTGCAGCAGTCCTCACTCAACCCTCTGAATGCCAGTGGGGTTAGCAATACATTTTAAAGCAATGCAATGGATACTTCTCTTGCATAAGTATATAATATGAAAAAAATTGCTGATATTATAATCTCTGATTTCTCCAAGGTCATATACATCTGATATAATAACCTTCTGGATGCTATAGACACAAGGGAGGAGATTCACTAAGCATTGATAAAGTGGCGATGATTTATCCAGCTTATCACTTTTCCAATTCCTATGTTATTCTATGGAGCCTACGCACTAAGATTTCTTCAGTTTTGGAGATCTTAGTGAATAGGCTCTGTAGAATAACATAGGAACTGAAGAAGTGATGAACTGCAGAAGTCATCTCCACTTTATCACCTCTTTATCACCGCTTAGTGAATCTCCCCCAAGGAGATGAACCATTCCACATCGCTAAATATACAAATTGATTTCAATTACATTTTGCCAACACCACCTTTACCCCATTTAAATAAATGGCCATATTAATTTTAACTCTATGGAGCAGTTGGTACGTTACATATTTGCTTTTCTGTTGCTTTCTGCATGATGTCCTTTCTATCAGTTACAGAAATAGATATACAAATACATACTAAGTTTTTAGAAAGATAAAATGCCCCCAAGAAATGCCATGGTTAACCATATAAGTGCCGGAGGGGTACCCCTCCAGCATTGAAACGGTAATATGCTGTGTTGCATAGCATTTACAAATAGCATCCAGGCAGTCCATGTTAAATAAACAAGTAATATCTGTTAAAAATGAAAATATTTTTCCACGTTGCAATAAAATTCCACTGCCGCCATCTCCGCTGGCAGTGGCAGAAGCAGTGACTACCAGCATAGACCGCCCTCCGTACGTACCGGGCTGTTGTCAGAGTCCCATTGAGGACATTTTTAAGAGTAACTGGAAAATGGATGCCAGCATGCCATTGGCTGGGATGTGTGCTTACTTATCTGCCAGCCAATCAGCTTTTAGCTGGTTTTATCATCCCTCCCTACAGGCAAACCACCCAGCCAATGGCAGGCTTGCATCCATTTTGAACAGAGATTGGCCATATAAAAAGCTGGTCTCTGTTCAACATTCCTTCGTTAGGACTTGGGCAGTGGCCCAGTTCGTATGGATAGGGGTCTGTGCTTGTAGACATTGCTAACACCACCAATGGAGACAGTGACAGCAACATTTTATTGCAACATGGGAAGGGATTTTCATTTTTAACAACACAGATATTCCTTATTTATTTAACATGGACTGCATGGATGTTATTTGTAAAGGATATACAACACAGCATTTTACCCCTTGTGCACCGGAGGGTACCCCTCCGGCACTCAAAAGGTTAACTATGGCATTTCTTGGGGGCATTTTATTTTTCTAAAAACTTACATATACATTTTATTTTAGAGTAATTAAGAAAGAATATTAGAGAATACAGAAAAAGGAAGATAGAAGAAGAAGATGGACAGTAGCTGACCAGGGTGCTGAAGACTCCGCTTGACATCAAGATTAACGGATACATGTTTATTGTCAATGGATGTTTTTAAACTTAGTTGGATTAAGTCTGTGAGGGCCAGTGGGGTAAGCAGATCGCACTGGCACTTATAGGGTTAATTCTACTAACTTCCACAAATGTTTCAGTACTTTGGATGTATTTTTATAGGGCTTAGGGCCCATAAAACTGGGTAAAGATTTCCACATGACAAAGTGGGTCCCTTAACAGATTAAGAAAATGCTGCAACATTTATCTCCGGAGGTGGGTTTTTCTCTGGTATTTTTTCATAGCACAGGTTATTGCATTGCTTACTCTGCTTGAAAATACAGTTAGCTGTTGTTTTTTTTTTTTTTGCAGATGTGGCTGATTGAATCAAGGCCTGAGTGTGAGGGATTGAGCAATGCATCACAATTAAATTTAGGACATGGGCAAAGCAGGGTGCATGCACCATATCTTCCCAATACACTCTACTTATTGCTAAGTGTAAGTCTCCAAATTACAAAGCCACTCCTCCAATAGGTCCACAATAATAATTAATTATAAATATAAACTAAAAACTGTAAAGATAAACATAAAATAGTGTACAGACCAATGAATGTTGGTATGATTAAAACAACAATAAAAAGTCTAAACTGTCCCAGCATCTAGGTCTTTGCTGCTCTCTATATATGGGCTGGGCTCCCACACTCACTCAAAGAAGACAAAACAAACAAATAAACAAGCTGCACAGAAGGCCTTTCCTGGTGTAATAGTTTCCACTTAGTCAGTCCGTCAACTCCAGGTTAAATCACATGCGCTGGCTCTCACCCCAGTACAGTGTGTGACATCCACTTTTTTTCTCTTATTCTTCACTTAATGGGATAGTATTGCCATAAAATAACTAAAGCTAATCTTGCAGGCGGTAAAAAGTTAAACTTAATACCCCAAGTCCCATCTCTCAAACCTTTATGGTTTGAGAGATATTCGGACCAAAGTTCCCCCCTCCCTCCCCTTCCCCTGACCTCAGCGCTCAAGCTGACTACAGGGGAATCTGGTCCTGGGACTGTCTGAGGTTCTTCAGCAGAGCTGCGATCACGTTACTGAACTAGAAATCCTAAACTGAAACAGTCTACAAAGAGTGCTTGGTTCACATTTGGTAACCTGCTTGAGGAAGCACAGGTTTGTTTTTCTGTCTTGGCATTTTGCTTTAAAGGGATAGTAATACTTCGTTTTAACTTTATTTTATTTTGTAGGCATTAAAAAAATATGAAGAATGATATAAGTCTTATCTCTCAAACCTTTATGGTTTAAGAGATATTCACAAACAAAGTATCCCCCCCCGTTCAACCAGATCAGAAGGGAGGTGCCCAGGTAGACTGCAGAGAGTGACAATCTTCAATTAAGATAAGGGAAAAAGCTGAAAAACTTGTCAAGGGGGGAAGGGCTTTCATTGTTTTCATACAAAGAAGAGTGTCCCCTGCTGTTATCTGTCTGGTCATACAACCTGATCCACATCTGAGAAGAGATGGCTTACACTAGGAAAAAGGGGCGGGAGGGGAAAACTTTGCTTTTGAATATCTCATAAACCATAAAGGTTTGAAAGATAAGACTTATATCATTCTTCATGTTTTTTTAATGCCTACAAAATAAAATAAAGATAAAACAAAGTATTACTATCCCTTTAAGCTTTTGCCTAGTTTGGGGATTTGGAGAACCCCCTTTATTCATTGCTGCTCTCCATACTTGATTTTCTCAGTTTCTGATTTTTAATGTATATATTATATGGATATTTTATGGTGTGATAGTGCTGTGAGTTTTTTCTTTGCTTCTTTTTTTTTCTTTGCTTCTTTTTTTTTTGCACTTCTATATCCTGCTAAGGGTGGAATTACCAGAAAATAGTGTCTGAATTTCACAGCCTGAAAGCAGACCAATTCCTGTGTGAAATACTGCAGCAGCTTTTAGAACTGCAAAAGCTGTAAATATTGATTTGATTCCCAATGAAGTATTGTTTGGATCTTCCCTTGAGAATATGTAAGTAAAAATTTCAGCACAGAGAGGATTTCTTCACTACCTTAAATCATTAAATCTACCTGTTTGCAGTAACAAAGATGTCAGAAATTGTTACTTCTGTATCTAGTTTGGCAGCTCTTCAAGAGTTTGTTTCCTGGAATATATACACCAGATCTTGCCAGGAACTAAAGTGTCAAAAATGAGGGCAAGACTATGGTAAAAATATGTGAGTTACTTATATATTAGTAAGATTAAAGTGTACGTTGTTGAATGGTTTTCATTGATCTAGTGAATATTGTTTCATAAAACTACATTTACTAATAACTAATTGTTCATGAGGCTATTTTGAGATCTTACCACTAATTACAGATTAACAAATTTGTTGCTGATGCTTTTAAACTCAATTCATGTGACTTCTATTCAGTGAAATGTGAGTCCCAGTCATATAACAGTTGGTTAAATTCCAAAATTGAGAACCATTTGATCCATCAAGCACAAACAGAACTTTCACAGACCAGTTCACTAATATTTCAAAGTAAGGGCAAATATCATAAGAAACAACCATATGAACAAAGAAAAGAGGATTAATTCTGATGCAAACCATCTGCACTACATTGTGCAAAAAAGAGAATTCCAAAAATGTAAATGGGTACCTTTAACCCATTAATTGTTGGGGAAGTCTTAAAACATTGCAAACAATGTGTTTGCGACCTCTCTGACTTGAATGATTGGGTTTGAAGCCTCATTTAAAGTGGAACTATCAACATCATAACATTGCCCCCAGTCCATTACTAATATAGTGATAGGTAAATCCATACTTCTATTATGCTGAATAAGTCCATGTTATTAAAGAAAATCACATTTTTCTGCAGCCACCAGTGGACAATAGCACAGACATCTTAGAGGAAAGGTACCTCTGAGTCTGCGCTGTCTGTCCCAGTCACTGCCTGGACTGGGGTGATGTTTGTTGATTACCTTATGGTAATGGAAGTTGCTGACATCGCAGATGCACAGAGCTTCTCTTGTAAGCTCTGTGCAGTGGAAGCCTGCCAAAGAAGTTGATTTTCTTCAATAAGTCAGACTTATTCAGCAAAATTGAAGTATGGCTTTACCTATCTCTATATGAGTAATGGATTGGGGGGCAATATTATGATGTATAGTTCTGCTTTAAACTAATAGGGCATTTAAATTGGCCCCTAGGGGATAAATAAAAAAATCATACTGCACTGTATCAGCCATTTTGGGGATTAGAATACCGACCCTCTACCCTGGCAGAAGGGCAAGTCTATAAAAGTGAAGTCTGACACAGTAGACACTGGACTTCACTTGTAGCAGTGCTTGAAGGAACACATGTCGCCTATAAGAAACTAGTCACTCAGCCTTTGCAGCTGTCTAAGACTTAGGCCTAAATGTAAAGGAGGACACCAGTGACCAAAAAAAAAAAAGCAGTAGTTTTTCAAGCAGGGTAAGCAATTCAATTACCTATGCTATGAAGAACTGCCATCAGAAAAATAAGTACCTTAGCTGCTAAAGTCAGTGGCCATTTGAGCCTATTGAAACTTACTACAAACGGCAGAATTTTCTTGTCAATTGACTGAGTTAGACAGTAAGATGCGCTAAGGGACCCACTCTATCGTGGGAAAATATGCACCCAGTTTTTTTGGGCATAGAGTCCCTTAACACAACTTTTAACTGCCAATGCATCAATTGAAGGTGTGAAAAAAAAAAAAAATAAATAAATCCCTAGTGGATGCATTGATATGGGCCCTAAATCTTATATCAGTACATCCAAAGTATGAAAAATGTGTCCAGTGTTAGTAGCATTAACCCTATGAGTGCCAGTGAGGAATTCTTACCCCACTGGCAGTCAACAGGGTAATATGACTAAGTTACAAAGCAACAGCCCCTGCAAAGTAACACCTACCAATAATCCTGATGCCCAATGGATTCTTCAGCACCCTGGTCAGCAACTGCCTATCTTCTTCTTCTCTCTTCTTTCTTCGCTCTTCTTCCTCTGCATTTTCTTTCTTCTTCTATCATTTCTTCATATACCTGTAAAACAAAGAGAGATATTAATACATATAGAATTTCTTCTTTTTAGCTAAAAATTTTAAGTTAGTCCTTGTTTCTAGTACCCACTGAGGTATGCCAAGTCATTTTGCCCCCCCCCCCACTGAGCTTGCAGAAAATTAAGGGACAGTTGATTTGATGTTTCATTTAGAACACATCTATCTTAGGAGTTCCCCACTGGCTCGGTGTGGTAGAGGTCAGTTGGCTTTTCGATAGCCCAATGCTACCAGTCTTCTAAAATTTCATATTGAGTTGTCTTTACTAAAAGTTTGATGCTAAAAATAGGAAAATATTACTCTTATGTCCTGAGTACTTTCATAAGAATTGGCTATCTGATAATGAGTGAATTGTTTTTAACTCTTTAGTGATCTTTTGCAGAGATAGACTGCAAGGTCTTGGATTACTATAAACTCGTTATCTTACATACTTTGTAGGACAAAATACCAGTGTTATTTGGCATTCCAAGATAAGGCAATACTATATAGCCTTCCATATAACTCTTTTAAAGTATACGGATTCTTAGTTTGAGAGAAAAATACACTAATCCATCTCTGACCTTCACTGGTGGGGCTTTGGACCATTCAAGGTGTCATAGAATTTAACTTTATTTTCTTGTTTTTATTTAATTTGGTTGTAATAAATGTTTGGGTTTTTTTTTACAAACTTTCTCCCAACATCCTACCTTTCTACCACTAGTATCACTTACACTTTGAATCATCATGTGCCCTTATAAAATCTAATGAATTTAGGTTTTTTCACCCATTATCTGGGATTATATATTATTTGTAGATAGAGGTGCACAGTTGCAAAAGTGACCAGACATTGGAAAATAAGCAACTGAGATGATATGACTTGGTCATTGCCCTGATATAAATTTTGGTTGTTTATTATAGCTAAGACTTTCATACGTCCTGCTTCAGTTACATTGTGAATACATCAAAAGAGGTAAATTCTCTAATTCTATAATTAACTCTTTGGACAATGCATAATGCTGCACTTCTATACTGACAGGTCTGCTCCATTGGGTGCAAGGATACAAGAAAAAGAGAGACAGCCCAAAAGTGCCTCTAAGAGCGACCTTTATGGTCGATCTTCCAACTAGAAACCCAGTTATTGTGTAATCCCTTTACAGGTGTCTACTTAACTAGAGGAAGAAGCTTTGCTAGCCTCTGAGTTTCATTGCACATAGTAAATATCCAGCCAGATGCAGTGCCGGAATAGTTTCACTGGTCAGCTGTTCCTGATGCATCTATCACTGGTATCCTTCTCCTGGTCTGCTGCTCGTAATACTTATTAGAATATGGCTAAAAAGAAAACTTGTACTACCTGGGGTACTCAAAAAAAGCCTCTATTTATTAATGGTAGTAAGTTTAAAACATATTTTGGAATAATCATAAAATAAATAAAAACACTTTTGCCTTTTTACCCTACACATTTTGTTATAAACATACTTTCATAAGAACACTTTTATACCTTTCCTTTCTCACCTGGATAGATGTGCACATCCATTTTATTTTCAATCTAACGGATATTATCCATTCTTCAAAGAGCTTTCTTCCTGCTTACCTCCATATTCCTCGTTTACTGTACCGCAAGCCATCCATAGTCATGGGAACCAGGGTTATAAGTTATAGTGCTGAATGTCAAACATGACTATAGTAACCCAAAAGATCCATCTATATTATGATAATTAATGGCAGAGCAGTATTGTAGGAACACTTTAATTCCGACTCAATATCTGTCATCCCATATTATTATCACTGTGCCAGTGATTATTGCCTGCCTGGTATGGGTTCCAGTCCTGTCCCCTCTGACGAAAGGGCAGCGGTGTTGCTGCCACTGCCGCCTGACTACTGGCCACTCTATAGAGGGCGCGCATCATTGACATTGTGCTCGCTGTTTTGGCCGATTGTGTCCTGCCTTCTCCTTTGGCCTTATATACTGCTTGAATACTGGGCTTAGTTGCCCTATCGTGGTGTACCTGTGTGTTACTATTGTGTGTGTGCTCTCGTTTGACCCTTGCTTGGCTTCCATTGATTCTCTGATTTAATTCTTGGCTTTGTCTAACTACCCGCTCCGGTATTGACCAGTGGCTCTGTCTGACTACCCGCTCCATGTATGACCTAGGCCTTGTCTGACTACCCGTTCCAGTCTGACCCTGATTCTGGCTGATTACCCACTCCATGAGTTCTGTGGCTCTGGTTGACTACCTGATCTGGTTTTGACCCATGGCTCTGTCTGACTACCCGCTCCGTGCTTGACCCCGGTACTGTCTGACTCTCCACTCTGTCTCAACTATTTTGCTGTCTCTCGCTCTGTACAGCCTACTAGCAAACTTTACCTCCCTGGTATTGTTGTGGCTGCCTTCCGCTTGTTTGCTCAGGGTTAGTCTCACTCCAGGTATTGCTCTAGCATTCTTGCTCGTCAAGGCAACAGGAACGCTACCGGGGTCACAAACAGGTAATAGCCTCAGAGGTATAGCATTCCTATTTCCTGGTCCCTCCAGGTATTGCTACAGCAGTCTTGCTCCATGCATTCTTGACTGGCTATACCTCCAAGGCTATTACCTGTCTGTAAACACGGTCTCGCTCCTGCTGTCTGATCCCTAGCTCTCTAGGAATCTGCTTGGTGGCTCCGTACAATCATAGGCTAGACTGTACCTCCTTGCTGCCTTGGCGATCTGTGGTCGCAGGTTGTAGCTCAGTGTCAGCTCCTGGGTAGTGGACTGTGCACTGTCCTCATACCTGTTCCTGGGAAGGTTGGGGAAGTGTTGTGCTCCTGTATATTGATCTTAATAAACTTAACTGTGTTGTGTGATTCTTTATCCTAAGTGTACCGTGACAGTTATAAATACATTTTCACTTCGGCAAAAAAATGTTAAAATTTAATACAACAAACCTGCAGCACTTTTACAGGGCTATTTCTTGTGTGTCCACCCAATTACTCTATAAGTTGACAGCTGACTTTTCCTTTACATGTGTATGATGTTCTAGTGGACCTCACTAGTGTTGAGCGAGCATGCTCGGCCGATGCTCGGATCGGCTCGAGCATCGCTCTGCTCGGCACATGGCGGTACTCGTACGAGTACCGCATGTGCTCGCCCGCCATGTTCGGGTCTCCTCCCCGCACGTTTTGCGGCTGCTGCGCAGCCAATAAACGTGCAGGGAGGCTCTGACATCAGTGTAATGCCAGCAGCCATGTTGGCTGCTGGCATTACACTGATTGGCTGGCCAGAACCCGTGGTCGGGTGCTGTATAGCACCTGACCATCGAGTTCGGCTCAGTCTGAGCCAGGGAGAGCTGAGGATAGGAAGGGAAAGGCAGTGTAGGGAGGAAAAAAAAAAAATTGTGAAAAAAAAGAACCAAAAGTCCTTTTTAGGACTACTGTGTGTGGGGGCAGCAGGTTATTTTGTGTGGGGGGAAAAAAACAAAAAAAAAAAAAAAAAAAAATATTCTGTTTAGTGTGAAAAGTTGCAGATTAGAGCACATTCTGTTTAGTGTGCACAGTTGCAGATTAGAGCACATTCTGTTTAGTGTGCAAAGTTGCAGATTAGAGCACATTCTGTTTAGTGTGCAAAGTTGCAGATTAGAGCACATTCTGTTTAGTGTGCAAAGTTGCAGATTAGAGCACATTCTGTTAAGTCTTCAAACTAAAATATCAAAGTCACATATTCCATTCAGTGTGTGTCGCCGCAGTTTAGCAGCACATTCTGTGTACTGTGCAGAGTTGCAGAATAGGAAGAAATACTGTTAAGTCTTCAAACTAAAATATCAAAGTCACATATTCCATTCAGTGTGCGTCGCCGCAGTTTAGCAGCACATTCTGTGTACTGTGCAGAGTTGCAGAATAGGAAGAAATACTGTTAAGTCTTCAAACTAAAATATCAAAGTCACATATTCCATTCAGTGTGCTTCGCCGCAGTTTAGCAGCCTATTCTGTGTACTGTGCACAGTTGCAGAATAGGAAGAAATACTGTTAAGTTTTCAAACTAAAATATCAAAGTCACATATTCCATTCAGTGTGTTTCACCGCCGTTTAGCAGCCTATTCTGTGTACTGTGCAGAGTTGCAGAATAATAAGAAATACTGTTAAGTTTTCAAACTAAAATATCAAAGTCACATATTCCATTCAGTGTGTTTCACCGCCGTTTAGCAGCCTATTCTGTGTACTGTGCAGAGTTGCAGAATAATAAGAAATACTGTTAAGTTTTCAAACTCAAATATTAAAGTCACATATTCCATTCAGTGTGTTTCACCGCCGTTTAGCAGCCTATTCTGTGTACTCTGTACAGTTGCAGAATAATAAGAAATACTGTTAAGTTTTCAAACTCAAATATTAAAGTCACATATTCCATTCAGTGTGTTTCACCGCCGTTTAGCAGCCTATTCTGTGTACTCTGTACAGTTGCAGAATAATAAGAAATACTGTTAAGTTTTCAAACTCAAATATTAAAGTCACATATTCCATTCAGTGTGTTTCACCGCCGTTTAGCAGCCTATTCTGTGTACTGTGCAGAGTTGCAGAATAATAAGAAATACTGTTAAGTTTTCAAACTAAAATATCAAAGTCACATATTCCATTCAGTGTGTTTCACCGCCGTTTAGCAGCCTATTCTGTGTACTGTGCAGAGTTGCAGAATAATAAGAAATACTGTTAAGTTTTCAAACTAAAATATCAAAGTCACATATTCCATTCAGTGTGTTTCACCGCCGTTTAGCAGCCTATTCTGTGTACTGTGCAGAGTTGCAGAATAATAAGAAATACTGTTAAGTTTTCAAACTCAAATATTAAAGTCACATATTCCATTCAGTGTGTTTCACCGCCGTTTAGCAGCCTATTCTGTGTACTCTGTACAGTTGCAGAATAATAAGAAATACTGTTAAGTTTTCAAACTCAAATATTAAAGTCACATATTCCATTCAGTGTGTTTCACCGCCGTTTAGCAGCTTATTCTGTGTACTCTGTACAGTTGCAGAATAATAAGAAATACTGTTAAGTTTTCAAACTCAAATATTAAAGTCACATATTCCATTCAGTGTGTTTCACCGCCGTTTAGCAGCCTATTCTGTGTACTGTGCAGAGTTGCAGAATAATAAGAAATACTGTTAAGTTTTCAAACTAAAATATCAAAGTCACATATTCCATTCAGTGTGTTTCACCGCCGTTTAGCAGCCTATTCTGTGTACTGTGCAGAGTTGCAGAATAATAAGAAATACTGTTAAGTTTTCAAACTCAAATATTAAAGTCACATATTCCATTCAGTGTGTTTCACCGCCGTTTAGCAGCCTATTCTGTGTACTCGGTACAGTTGCAGAATAATAAGAAATACTGTTAAGTTTTCAAACTCAAATATTAAAGTCACATATTCCATTCAGTGTGTTTCACCGCCGTTTAGCAGCCTATTCTGTGTACTCTGTACAGTTGCAGAATAATAAGAAATACTGTTAAGTTTTCAAACTCAAATATTAAAGTCACATATTCCATTCAGTGTGTTTCACCGCCATTTAGCAGCCTATTCTGTGTACTCTGTACAGTTGCAGAATAATAAGAAATACTGTTAAGTTTTCAAACTCAAATATTAAAGTCACATATTCCATTCAGTGTGTTTCACCGCCGTTTAGCAGCCTATTCTGTGTACTGTGCAGAGTTGCAGAATAATAAGAAATACTGTTAAGTTTTCAAACTAAAATATCAAAGTCACATATTCCATTCAGTGTGTTTCACCGCCGTTTAGCAGCCTATTCTGTGTACTGTGCAGAGTTGCAGAATAATAAGAAATACTGTTAAGTTTTCAAACTAAAATATCAAAGTCACATATTCCATTCAGTGTGTTTCACCGCCGTTTAGCAGCCTATTCTGTGTACTGTGCAGAGTTGCAGAATAATAAGAAATACTGTTAAGTTTTCAAACTCAAATATTAAAGTCACATATTCCATTCAGTGTGTTTCACCGCCGTTTAGCAGCCTATTCTGTGTACTCTGTACAGTTGCAGAATAATAAGAAATACTGTTAAGTTTTCAAACTCAAATATTAAAGTCACATATTCCATTCAGTGTGTTTCACCGCCGTTTAGCAGCCTATTCTGTGTACTCTGTACAGTTGCAGAATAATAAGAAATACTGTTAAGTTTTCAAACTCAAATATTAAAGTCACATATTCCATTCAGTGTGTTTCACCGCCGTTTAGCAGCCTATTCTGTGTACTCTGTACAGTTGCAGAATAATAAGAAATACTGTTAAGTTTTCAAACTCAAATATTAAAGTCACATATTCCATTCAGTGTGTTTCACCGCCGTTTAGCAGCCTATTCTGTGTACTCTGCAGAGTTGCAGAATAATAAGAAATACTGTTAAGTTTTCAAACTCAAATATTAAAGTCACATATTCTGTGTAAGATGAAGAAGGCGGGTAAAAAGGGACGGGGAAGTGGACGTGATCCTGAAAGTTCAGGGCGCGGGTCAGGACGCGGAGAAACTGTGCCTGGTGCCAGAGCACAAGAAAGAAAGACATCCACCATACCTAGCTTCATGTGTAATTTTACAGGGCGTCGCAGGACATCACTCTCGAGGTCCGACCACTGCGAACAGGTGGTCGGTTGGATGTCAGCTGATATTGCTTCCAGTCGGTTAAGCACCACCCTGTCTTCCACCAAGTCCACTCTCAGTAGCCAAGAGTCTGGTCAACATAATCCTCACCCTGATCATCCTTCCTCCCACCATACACGGTCTGGTCAAAGAAGTGATCCCACACTGGGATATAGTGAGGAGCTCGTCTCATCACCAATCCTTCATTTGACCCTCTCTCCAAGCACGCTTGCAGAGGAACATGACATTTTGTGCCCTGATTCACAACCTCTAGAGGCTACCCAATCACAAGAAGATGACAGATGTGAACGGCATTTAAGGTCAAAGGAAGTAGTGGATGATGATGATGATGATGAGACACAGTTGCCATTAAATCAACCACTATTTCCGTCTCAAGACCTTGTTGAGGAGAATGTTATACAGTTGTCAATGACTGAGTATGTGGTGGGATCAAGACTTGAGGAGGATGATCAGAGTGAGGAAGTGGAGGAGGACTTGGTGGACGATGAGGTGACTGACCCCACCTGGGAAGGTGTAGAGCCGAGCGATGACAGCAGTCCTGAGGGTGAGCCATCTGCAGCACCGCAACAGGCTGGAAGAGGCAGTGGTGTGGCTACAGAAAGAAGGCGGACCGCACCAAACCGGCCCGCAAATGTTCCACGGAGCACCCCCTTGCGTAAATCTACCTTGCCAAGGGGTAGGTGTTCCGCGGTATGGCGTTTTTTTAAGGAAAGTGCGGACGACAAAAGAATTGTAGTTTGCAACCTGTGCCACACCAGAATGAGCCGAGGCATGAACACTAGAAACCTCACCACCACCAGCATGATCCGACACATGGCATCCAAGCACCGTAGTAAGTGGGAGGAACGCCTGGATCGCCCATCTGTGTCTGCAGGCCACACCACTGCCTCCTCTTCCCCTGTTTTCGGTGCCGGCCAATCGCCTGTCGAAGGCGCAGGCCCGCATACCTCCCGCCCTGCACCTGTAGCATCTGAAGCACCATCAGCGACCACATCCACTTCCCTGTCCCAGCACAGCGTCCAAATGTCGTTACCCCAGGCATTTGAGCGCAAGAGAAAGTACCCAGCCACCCACCCACAGGCCATAGCACTAACCTCACACCTTTCAAAATTACTGGCCATCGAAATGCTGCCATTTAGGCTTGTGGACACTGAGTCCTTCCGCAGCCTGATGGCAGCAGCTGTCCCTCGGTACGCGGTCCCCAGCCGCCACTACTTTTCCCGGTGTGCCATCCCCGCATTACACCACCATGTGTCCCGTAACATCACCCGTGCCCTGACCAACGCAGTTACTGGGAAGGTCCACTTAACGACTGACACATGGACAAGTGGTTGTGGCCAGGGACGCTACATTTCCCTGACGGCACACTGGGTGAATGTCGTGGAGGCTGGGAGCGACTCGGACCCTGGGATGGCACGGGTGCTACCCACGCCGAGGATTGCGGGCCCTACCTCCATCAGGGTTTCCACCAGCACCTACGTTATTGGCTCCTCCTCCTCCGTTTCCACCTCCGAATTCTCTACACACAGCGCCACTCCCCCATCAGCCAGTAGCTGGAAGCAGTGTAGCACTGCAGTGGGGAAGCGTCAACAGGCCGTGCTGAAGCTGATCTGCCTTGGGGACAAACAGCACACGGCCTCAGAGCTGTTGCAGGGGATTAGTCACCAGACCGAGCAGTGGCTCTCGCCACTCAACCTGCAAGCAGGCATGGTTGTGTGTGATAATGGGCGTAACTTGGTGGCGGCTTTGGAGCTCGGCAAGCTCACACACGTACCATGCCTAGCGCATGTATTTAATTTAGTGGTGCAGCGATTTCTAAAAACCTACCCCAATGTGCATGATCTCTTGACCAAGGTGCGCCGCGTGTGTGCACATTTCCGTAAGTCATCAACAGCTTCAGCCGGCCTGTTGAAGCTGCAGCAGCGCTTACAATTGCCAGCTCACCGGCTGCTGTGTGACGTGAGCACACGCTGGAACTCCACCTTCCACATGTTGGCCCGGCTTTGTGAGCAGCAGAGGGCAGTAGTGGAGTACCAGCTGTTACACGGTCGTCGCCTCTCCGTTCAACTTCCTGTAATCAGAAGTGAGGAGTGGGAATGGATGTCAGACCTCTGCGAGGTTTTACGCAATTTTGAGGAATCGACACAGATGGTGAGCGGCGATAACGCTATTATCAGTGTAACCATCCCACTTCTGTGTCTACTGAAACGCTCGCTGCTCACAATTAAAACCGACGCTTTGCATGTGGAAGAGGTGGAAATGGGGGAGGAAGAGCTTACACAAGGTGATAGCCAGAGCACCCTCACTTCGTCTTCTCAGCGACAATTGGAGGAGGCGGAGGAGGAGGAGGAGGAGGAGGAGGAGGAAGACACGGTTGCCTCCGCTACAGAGGGTAGCCATGGAACTTTAGTTCCATCTCTTCAGCGTGGGTGGGCAGAAGAGGAGGAAGAGGATGAGGATATTGAGAGTCATCCTCCTGGTGAGGACAGCGAAATCTTGACTGTTGGTACTCTGGCACACATGGCTGACTTTATGTTAGGCTGCCTTTCCCGTGACCCACGCGTTGTACGCATTTTAGACAACACGGATTACTGGGTGTTCACCCTTCTGGACCCCCGCTACAAAGAGAATTTCTCATCTCTCATTCCTCCGGTGGAGAGGACAAGCAAAATGTTGCAATACCAGAAGGTTCTTGTCGAAAAATTGCTCCAAAATTTTCCATCTGACAACGCTGGCGGCAGAGTACGTGCTACCTTGGCCAACCGAGAAGGGGAGAAAAGGGGAGCACACAGCAGTTCCGAGAAAGGCAGGGCAACACTCTCCAAGGCGTGGGACACCTTCATGACACCCCGCCAGCACCCTCACCCTGATGCGCAGCCTAGTGTCACAAGGAGGGAAAAGTTTTGGAAGATGGTGAAGGAGTACGTAGCAGACCGTGTCAGCGTCCTCAATGATCCCTCTGTGCCTTACAACTACTGGGTGTCCAAGCTGGACACGTGGTATGAACTGGCACTCTACGCCTTGGAGGTGCTGGCCTGCCCTGCCGCCAGCGTTCTGTCTGAGCGGGTATTTAGTGCTGCTGGTGGCATCATAACAGATAAGCGTATCCGCCTTTCCACCGACAATGCTGATAGGTTGACACTTATAAAAATGAACAAGGCCTGGATTTCCCCTGACTTCTCCACTCCACTGGAGGAAAGCCCCGGGGGAACATAAACTCACTTTATATATGTTATTTACAATGATGGGAATACTCTGTATTCCCATTCACCCCTTCCACCCAAAAAACGGGTATATGGTTGACTCTTAATCTTATCATCCTCCTCCTCCTCTTCCATATGCCCTGGGATATAATTTTTATATAGGGCCAGCTCACCAGCGGGCCCTGTGATATAATTTTTATATAGGGTCAGCTCACCAGCGGGCCCTGTTTGACAATTTTTATATAGGTCAGCTCACCAGCGGGCCTTCTCATATAATGTTTTATTGGGTCAGCTCTCTAGCGGGCCCTCTCATATAATGTTTTATAGCGTCAGCTCACTAGCGGGCCTTCGCATATAATGTTTAGGATGGTCAGCTCTGCAGCAGACCCTCACCCATAATGTTTTAGATGGTCAGCTCAGCGCACGTTTCCATCTTAATCATGGCCTCAGTTCTGAAAATCAAGGAAATTTTTGGGAGAATTTGCCTCTGCGCACGTTTCCCTCTTAATCATGGCCTCAGTTCTGAAAATCAAGGAAATTTTTGGGAGAATTTGCCTCTGCGCACGTTTCCCTCTTAATCATGGCCTCAGTTCTGAAAATCAAGGACATTTTTGGGAGAATTTGCCTCTGCGCACGTTTCCCTCTTAATCATGGCCTCAGTTCTGAAAATCAAGGACATTTTTGGGAGAATTTGCAGATGATATACAAGTAAATATACAGCAAATATTGTTTGGTAACAATTTTTCGCCTAAAGTCGTTTTTATTTTCCTTTTTGTGTGTTTTATGGTCAGTCTGTAAAAATGGCGTACTACGGGCGAAAGATCGTTCCCAGCAGCGATGTTGGAGTCCAAGGTGCATCCAGACATCCTCCCTATGCTGTCCCTGAACCATTTCTGTAGTGTTTCCATCTTTTTCTGCCCTTTTCCTATGGACCAGGCACCCTCCCCTCATCAGAGCAGGGGGTGCCTGATGTAATGCTCGAGTCCTCCCATTGACTTCAATGGGGCTCGGGTGCTCGGCCGAGCACTCGAGCCTCAGGGGGTGCTCGGTCAGAGCACCCGAACACCCGAGCATTGGGGTGCTCGCTCATCACTAGACCTCACGCTATTCTCTCCCCTACATGGGGACCAATCTGATAGCATCAGTTAAAGTCAACTGTGTTACACTTGTGTGGCCTTCACTTAATAGCCTTTACCCTGTCCCATCCTAAGTAGTTGCATTGTAAAGTTTATATATTATAATTATATTTACTATTATGTAAATTTCTTAAATGAATATACACTGTCTCCAGGGGGCAGGATTACAAATTTAATCACAACAAAAAACTGCCAAGAGAGAATCACACACCTATAGAACAAATCTTGCATATTAAAACACATAATACTTACCAATTCCACTATCCCTAAACTATATTATTAATATCTATATTGTCATTAAGGCCTGAGGGTGGTAGGGTGTTTAGTCTAAAGATCCATTTGGCTTCCTTTATACATAGCTTACAAAACTGTCCGCCGACATTGGTGTAAATGGACTCTATACCCATCATCCTAAAGTTTTTGATACCACCCAGTGGGCATTTACTAAAGTGTTGTAATATTGTGTGTTGGGGGTCCCTTTTTTCACATTCCTTAAGTGTTCCCTGTCCTGTCTCTTAGGGTCCTAGGTGTTCTCCCAACATAGTTTTTTTTTTTTTGCTTAAGTGTATTTCTTTTATACTGCATCATAATTTCTTTGAATTCCAGTGGAAATATTTTATCCAAGTGTTTAGTATCGCCATGAGTAGCAAGTTCACCCCCAGTTACACCAGCCTGGTGTCACAGTAATCAGGAAAAGGACAGACAAAAAGATAAAAATTAACCACCTTTATATATTATAACAGCAATAATGGTAGAGCCCACACAGAACCCCAGACAAATGCAAACAGGACACAAAGTTCCTCCAGAGCTGCACACTGTGCACTGCACTACTCAAGATCTTGAGACTAGTGAGGCGGCTCAAGTGGGACAACAGAAAAATGGTAGAATGTGTGTAAGTCACCACTTTGTCTGCAAACTGAGGCAACAGAGAACAAAAGCAGACCAGAGCCAGGAGACACCGAGGCAGGTAGTGCAGGAAGTGAGAGTTACCAGGCCACAGGTTAGGCAACCGGAGACTATGCTGAGCAAGTAGGAGCCAGGGCCACTGGTCAGGCAAACTGAGGACTAAGAGGAGCAAAAGTAACCAGGCCCACAGGAAAGGCAACCGGAGTCTATACTGAGCGGGTGGTAGTCAGGGCCACTGGTCAGGCAAGCCGGGGTCATACACAAAGCGAGTAGTCAGCTAGGACCACAGGTCAGAACCGATGTGGGTAGTCAGACAAGCCTGGGTCATACACAGTGTGAGTAGTCAGCCAGAGCCACAGGTCAGAACTAATGTGGGTAGTCAGACAAGCCGGGGTCATACACAGAGCGAGGTCTCAGGCAAACATGGGTCACAATGGAGAGCAAGAGTAACGAGCAGGAACACCACGTAAGGGTAATGACTCCCAGGCCCGTGGAGGTTTATAAAGGAGCAGAAGGAGGCAGGACATCCATGATAGTGCCTGTTACTTGATGTCAGCAATGACGAAGTGGCTGGAGGCCATGCCACCAGCAGCCATACAGAGGTAAGAGGCACAGGAAAACTTAGTCTCTAAGGAAGACTGTGATACCTGGATAAAGGGTGTCTGGGAAGTCCAAAATGTCTGTTGTAGATATGGCTGGGGGTCGAACTTGGTATACTATGGTCGAATATTATCATCATCTGGTGAGGTTCCTGCACTTAATTGGAGAAGATATGTAATTTGTTTAATTCTTCACTACCTGAATTGAAAATTATGTGTAATATACAAGATCGATCTGTTGAGTTTTTGGATCTTAAACTAGAAGCGGGTCCAGATGGAAGGATCCATACCAGCACTTTTTAAAAACCTGTGGCATGTTACGGGTACCTAGATGCAGATAGTAATCATGATTCGTGCTGGTTAAGGAACTGATGATTCAAGGAATATAGGAGTTTCCTTCCTTACTCAGCACAGTGGTCATGCCCAGCAAATTAATAGACTTTTCAAAAAGCACTGGAACATTCTTAACCAGAACCCTTTATTTCTCGAAGAGATAGGTGATAATCCAATTGTTGTCTACAGAAAGGCCCAAAGTATTAGTCCTATTATTGTGAAAAGTAGACTAAAGACAACAACAGAAAAATAGTAATAGGAGTATAGAAACAGTTTTTTGGCCATAATAAGACATGGTTGTCAGGTAAAATGTACATGGCAATTATCGCTGTAGTCCCAAGAAATGTTACACATGCCCTTTTATAAAACTCAACAGATCGATTAAGGTTGAAAAAAGGCACAAATCCATCAAGTTCAACCCTTGCCTCATAACCCAGAATAATTTGAATTATATTGTTTTCCTGCTATCAAATAAGTTAGTCTTCATCAGTCCTTCCTGATTTATGTTAAAAATTATTTAAGAACAAAAGCACCTGTAAGGAGCATGAGATCAAAGGTTACACCAAGCATAGTGGTGAATATGAAATCTATTTAATTAAGTGCGTATGTGGCACACATTATGTTGGGAGAACAGCTTGGCCTCTTAGAGAAAGGATAGGAGAACACTGAAGAGATGTGGGAAAGGGGACCCCCAACCCACAGTATCAAAACATTTAGGGTGATGGGTATAAAGTCCATTTTCTCCAATATAGGAGGATGGCTTTGTAAGCTACGCAAAAAGGAAGCTGAATGGCTCTTTAATCTAAACATCTTGGAACCCTCAGGTCTTAATGATAGTATAGATATTAGTCATGTAGTTTTGGGACGGTGGCATGTTATTTTAATGATTAAGTTTGTAATCCTGTCCACTGGAGAAAGTGCATATTCTTTTAAGAAATGTATATAATAGTAAACAGTTATAATAATATAATCATAATTATATGATCATTCTAATAATTTTAGTAACTATAAATTATAATATATATTAGGACAGGACAGAGTAAAGAAGGCTATTATGTGAAGGCCACACAAGTGTGACACAATTGACTTCAATTGATGATATCCCTATAGGATAAAGAGGGTTATCCAGAGGGGTATCATGCTGGACACATTCAGATTGGTCCACCATGTAGGACTGAGAATAGCATGAGGTCAACTAGAACATCATACAGTCGATTGAGGGTGGCACCATCACATGTAATGGGTAAGTCGTCTGTTAATTGATAGAGTAATTGGGTGGACACACAAGAAATAGCCCTGAAAAAGTCCCGTAGGTTTGTTGTACTGAATCTTTAAAGTGGAACTACCACCCAATAAAAATATTGCCTCACATAATTGCCCATCTGGTGACTAGCTGCTCAGTAACCAGAATTATTATCAGATTAAAGAGAAATTGCTATTCTTCCCGGACTGATAGCAGGACGGAGAGAGGACATCTTGCCATAGTGACGTCCATGTGCCTGCGCTGTCAATCCCTTTTGGAGCCGGCTGACTCCTAGCAACGCCTACTAGACCCAGCTGGGACTGACAGAGCAAGCATGCCACATCACTATGGCAAGATGTCCGCGCTACGTCCTGCTGTCAGTCCTGGAAGTATAGCGATTTCTCTTTAATCTGGTAATAATTCTGGCGACTAGCACTACTGAGCAGCTAGTCGCCAGATGGGCAATTATGTGAACAATATTTTTATTGGGTGGTAGTTCCGCTTTAAGATTTTTTGCAGAAATGAAAATGTATTTATACAGATATTGAGTCTGAATTAAATTGTTCCTTCACTACTGCTCTGCCATTAAATATCATAATAAAGATGGATCGGTTGGTTTACTATAGTCATGATTGAAATGTTGCTCTATAAGTAATAAGCCGAGTTCCCATGACTACAGATAGCTTGAAGTCCATGTAGATGAGGAATATGGATATGAGCAGGAAGGAAGTTCTTTGAAGGATGGATAATATCCGTTAGTTTGATTTCATGGAACAAAATAAAACGGAAGTGTACATCTGTCCAGGTGAGATAGGAAAGGTATAAAAGAAACCATATTTATGACCTGATGAAGATACATTTGTAATGAAACGTGTAGGATGAAAAGGTGTTTTTATTTATTTTATGATTATTCCAATATATGTTTAAACATTACTACCATTAATAAATGGAGGCTTCTTTTGAGTTTCCCAGGTAGTCTGAGTTTTCTTTTTAGCCTTACTCTAAAAAGCATGAGGAGTAGCAGACCGGGATAAGTACACCAGTGATAGGAGCATCTGGAACAGCTGGCTGGGGAAATGAGTGCTACATTTGGTTTTATATTTACTATGTGCAATCAAACTTAGAGGCTGGTAAAGCCTCTTCCTCTCGTGAGAAGACACCTCCAATGGAATTGCACAATTTACTGGGATTCTAGTGGGAAGACCGATCATAAAGATGGCTAGTAGTGTCAGTTTGCTCTGTATTCCTTTTTATTGTATCATTTCACTACAGCCTGGCCATTTTCTGATAACCAAATGACTGAGTGGCAAAGACTTCAGCTGCACTTGTCTTTAAGAGCGGAAGATGTTGAGATCTAATTGAACTGAGAATCGGACTGGTACTGGACATATGCAAATTCCCTGATGTGTGTTTTTAGAAGTGATTTTAGTAGTGCAAGAAGGTAAATAGGGAGGTGATACTGGAATTGGTGGTTCTGTTAGGTGCAAACCTGACGAAGGAGAACTATCAGGTGACAGTAAACATAACTCAGTTTTGGGGGACCTCCAGGGCACATTTTAATGTAGTGCCATAGACCCCCTAATTACTTTGATCTTTCCCTCAAGTCATAAGAAAATGAGGGCACTCTCATTTTTATTATTATTTGTATTTGTGTCTTTTATCATACCTATAAGTTAAACATCAAACAGTGACTTAGCATATAATATACTTTCAATCCTTCCTTGAAAGATAAAAAACATAATGCGACAGGAACAGACTGGATTTGCCCATTCCTGCTGCTGTATCAAGCTTCGATGTGGATGATATAACTCTTATTTCCTAAAGCCACAAGAATGCATGTATCTTTGACATGACTGCTGTTATGGGGTTATGGAAATTATTTCACATCAAACATTATCTGTCCAACAATTTTGTAATGTTCAGCCACTTTCAGGGTTGGATGAGGAAAGTGGCTAGTCACCACTGCAATGCTGGACAAACAATGCTTGCTGTGTTTTAAAAATAAATTGGTTGTATTACTTCCTTGATTGTCCAGGCTTATTCGGGCACCATTCTTCACTGTTGCCTGCATAGACTCATTCTTTCCCCACTCTCCAGCCCTTCGGCGAACAAACTACTTTCTGTTACAGCCAAATATTGGCCTTATATCCATGTTGGAGGAATGGCTTTTTGGCCACAAGTCTTCCATGAAGACCACTTCTGATCAGACTTCCCAGACAATAGATTGGTATACCAGGATCCCACTGTTCTTTGCCAATTCTGAACTGATGGCACTGCTGGACATCTTCCAATTGAGAAGGAAAGTAAGCATGATGTGTCTTTCCTTGACCAACCACTGCATCTATGGTCCTCAACATTGCCCGTTTTGTTGTGCTTCTTCAAAAAACCTTGGACAGCACAAATGGAAACCCCAGTCTGCCTAGAAATTTCTGCCTGGGAGAGACATTGCTGATGCAGTATAAATGCCTTGTGTCTTTTTGCTGTGCTTAGTCTTGCTATGGTCTATGACTTTTACCATTAAACTGTCTTCAGCAACCTCACATTGTTACCAGAGTTTGGCTATTCCACACCCAGTTGTATTCCTTCTACACAGCTGTTTCTGTTTTACTTAGTTATTGGGTTTCAACCTACATATTACATTGATGATCATTAGTGCTTGTTTGGTATAATTGTTTAATCATACACCTGACTAGGGATGGGCGAAAATTTTCGCCTCAAACTGAAATCGGTGAATAATGGCAATTTCCACTTGGTGAATAATTTCCCCAAAAAAGTTGCATTTTTCCACTTTTCCCACCTTTTCCGTCCATTGAAATCAATGGGAAGAAAAATATTTCTCCACCACACACAAATTTTCAGGCTGTCAGGCTCTCACAGCAGCCATTCTGTGTTTGTGAAAGGAGAGAACAGCATGTTTTTGAGCTAGAGGAGATAGGAAAATAAAGGGAAATTGAAGCTTAGTTTAGAAAGTCATTTAGGTAGGACATTTGTTCTCTGTATTAGGAGATTCTGGGGGCACTCTAGGGGATAAGAAGAGAGGAAAGAGGTTGACCCCCAATTTCCATGTGACTGACTGAAAAGACACAGGCAGCTAGGGACCTATTTGCTTGCTGATCTTGCTGTTATGATGGCTGGGGGAGTCTGGGGAAAGACATTGTTGATTTTGTTTTTCAGATATCATTTGTTCTGGAGAGACTGTGATAAGACAACAGGTTGGACAACTTGAATAAAAAACTAAATATCTTAGGTGACAGTTACAGACAGCTGACCGGGCTTAGGCAAGGCATCATACAGCTCCATCAGTTGTGTTGTGTACCGTACAGTAAAAAAACGCAGTGTAGTTGCGTAATGTCCAGCAAACGTACAAGGGGAAGGGGGTGGGGTGGAGCAGAGTAGGGATGTGTGAGTAAAGTAGTAGTTCAAAAACTGACTGCAGCAATGGTTGCTGCAGCATGTGCAATCATTGATGATGATCCCTCTACTCCAAGGGAGGATGCAGTTTGTCAAGGTCCCAGCAGAACTAGTTCCAGCACCACAGTGCCAGTAGAAATACAGATACTGGCAATAGCATAACAGAGGAAGGTGTAGCAGCTGAACCGCCCGCTGCATCAGACAGTGAGACAACCAAGCACCAAAACATCTGTCCTCAAAGTAGTAGCAAATTTTGTTACAGTAAAAGTAAAGAGACCTCTAAAAACTCAGAGGAATATAAGGATAATAGTGGGCAAGAACTGTCAGGTGATGCTAATGCTGTTGAGGATGACCTAATGATGACTGATGATGATGCAGATCTAGAATATATCTGTCCAGCATCCTTCTCTTGTTCAGATACAGATGAAGTTGAGAGTGAGGATGATGACAGGGCTATAAGGTTAGCAGAAAGCCAAAGGCTGTATCTTCCACCACTTTTAAGGAGCAGTGTGTCTGTCTATAAACTGTCTAAGCCATCAGAAAGTCTAACTCTGGACAAGTACAGATGTCAAAAAGCACACAGTCACCCTATCAGCCATCATCAGTATCATCCCCTCTTCAAAGTCCAAGTCATACATAGCCATACACATCTGTTTTTAGTATCCAGCAACAGCAACACAGGTTAACATCCACAGTGTTAGATATGACAAGTACCTCTGGCGCTGCTGCTGCTGTAAATGCTGCACCTTTGACACCTAGTAGTATTGACAGTAGAATTACATCAACATCTAGCTCCAGTAGTAGTAGTAGCAGAAACCACACATGACAGACAAAGCCAGGACAAATATATTAAAAGCAGCACAGATGAGTAGGTGGAGGATGGATGTGAAGAAGGGTTGCCATCATCTACCCCACTTGGGACCACTGCTATGATTGATAAGTAATGTGTGTCAATAATCTGAGAAGGAGGATAGAGTATGACAATGGTAAAAATACATACACACATCACCCCATGCCAGTCCTCCACCACCACCACTAGATTACACATCTGCCACAGTGTAGGTTGTACAATATTCTTTTCATTACTTGACATCATCATGAATATGTGCCAGCGTCACTTAAGCAGGAAGTTAGTGTTGTGGGCAAAGGACAAATGCATTCTGCATGTTAACACATTTTTAAAGCCATATGTTGCTGTAGGACTCACAACTAGGAAATATAGGTGAAAAATTTGTTCAAATAGGTAAAAAATGTGTTAACATTGGCAGAAAATGTGTTAAAACTGGTGAAAAAGAGGACATTTTTGCATAGGCAGAAAAATGAAAAATCGGCACGTTTTCGTGAAAAGTAATGCGTGAAATTTTCCACACTTTTCAGGCACCCCTACACCTGACTATATGCCTACAAGAGCCCTGACTTTATGCAAGTGTACCTAAAAGAAATTATGTTGTTTTGAAGGCAAAGGGTGGTAACACCAAATATTGCTTTGATTTAGATTTTTCTTCTGTTCACTCACTATTCATTTTGTGTGTGTGTGAGAGAGAGAGAGAGATTGCAGCTTGGGATATGCCAGAGAGGAGCTACACATCAAAAATTTCTCTCTCAACAAAAGAATAAGTCAGCATGTCAACTGCCAACATCTTTACAACTGTGCCATTCCACAGACATACTTTAGGGATTATTTTTGTGAAGTTTTTAACTTCTTCCCAAAAGCTTAGTAAGTGTGGGTTGGCAGCACATGTCACAAGAAATATGTCACTTGATTGCTTTAACAAAATGGACTAGAGGAGGTGGTGGGGGTGGCGGGCAATCTATGACTCTTGCCATCTCCTACAACAAACTCAGAGCTAAACACCTCTACAGCTGGTGTTGTTTCAAATTAAAGAAATCCTGGCACATTCTCTGACACATTAACATTATTACTATCATGTGCCCCAAAGTACCGGGAACTTTTAGGAGTGCTTCTGCTGCTGCTAGCTTTGTCACCTTTGATATTCTGATGATGTGTCTCCCAGTCAGACCTGTGGTTGTGCTTCAAGTGTGATCTCAGTGAGGATGTGCCTAGGTGTGAGCCTGCTTCTTACACACACAACAGATAGCAACATGTTTAGCTTTTTAGCTCTGGACTTCATAGTTTGCAGGGTTTCTGAGGGGCTAATACTACTGGGACTGGATGTTGCTGCAATTGTACTACTACTAGATGTCACAGGTTCTGCATTATAGATATGGTTGTGGATGTTGATAATAACCTGTGTTGTTGCTGATTACTCAACACTAGTGTGTGTGTGTTTGTGCGTGTGTGTGTGTGTGTGGATGGTTGGTGGTTTGACTTGTAAGTGGTGATGATGCTGATGATGATTGCTAGGATGATTCTGTATTTTTTTTTGGCATCCTTGACAGTCAGACTTTGCAATTGATTTATCAAACAGTCAGACTTCTCCTTTTCAGATGGAGCCTTTGCCTGTCAGATAATTTTCTGGCTATGTCATCAGCCCTCTCTCACTCTCAACTTCATAGTATTTGAAGAAGAGGATGCTGGAGAGGTATGTTCTAGATCTACATCATCATCTTCACTAATTAGGTCATCTTCAACATCGACCTCAGCTTTTTCCCCGACTACTTTTATATTCCTCTAGGCTTTCAGAGGTCTCAAACCATTTATTTTTACTTTTTCCCTTTAGAGGGATTTTCACTGCAACTTTCAGAACAGGTGTTCTGCTTGTTTGTCTCACTATCAGATGCAGCAGCTGGTTGAACTGTTACACCTTCTTGTCTGCAATGAACTCTAGAATGTGACTCAACATCTTCAGAATTCTTAGAGCTCTATGGTAAACTACCTCCTCAGTAGGAGAGGGATAACCACAATGTATTGAACACGATGCAGCTGCAGCTGCAATCAGTTTTTGACAAACACTTCACTTACGCATCCTGGCAGTGCTCTTCCTCCTTTCATCCTATATCTGGAAATTATTAAACTACTGTGTGTATTTTTACAATGATGTATAAATACACATCAGAACTGATTGTATGTGATGTCTTACACTTCTAGTATCAATCTGCCTCAATCATATGACATGGCAGGGTGCATGTCCCTGTCATCTATCATTCAAATTATTTTAATTTTTTTATCAGCTGTCCCTATCTCAATCACTCTCAATAAAAAGCAAAAGCAAAAAAAGCACACTCCCTCTTCAACTGCTTCTTTCCTCAGACTCTCTTAACACTGAGGTAACAGGCAGATAAAGAAGGAACCTAAATAACAGCTGCATGTGTCTTCTCAGTCAGTAACACAAAATTTGGAGGTGAATCTCCTTTGCTCCCTTCTCACACCCCAAGAATCCCCTAGCACAGAGGTAACAGTCAATTAAGGGAGGAACTTTGAACACAGTTGCCTGTCTCAGTCAACCAAGATTTGGGCATACCTTGGGTAAATCTCCTTTCCGCCTTCACACTCCCCCCGGAGTGACCCCAGACTCCCCAAACACATTTCCAGTTTACAAGAATCTATAAACTATACTCCAATTTCACTTTGTTTGCCTATCCAACTATCTGCAAAATTGTGCTGCTTTCTCTCTTGCTAACACAAAATGGCAAGCTACGGGAATCTGACACCCCTTTTATACAATCCCTGCGGTGAAATTCAATCTTAACATTAAGTTCAATGCAAGGAGCTAGAAGGGGATAAGAGTAAAATTGTCACTCTTCACAAAAATGCCACTTGTACCTGTTTCTCTTTTAACCCTTTGAGTGCCAGAGGGGTACGGAACACATTGCAAAGCAATGCGTTCCATACCCCTCTTGCACTCAAAGGGTTAAGGCTAAAAGTTATGTCCATTCTAATGATTACCATAGGGACCTGCTCCTACGTGTTTAGTGCAGAAGGGAACAGGTCCCAGGGCTATTCTCCCAGAGCCATCAATAAGTGCAAGGAATGATCCATTCCTTCTAGTTAAAATGCCAAAGCAGAACCGTTTAAACATACACACGCTCTATAATTATAGATAGGGAGATGTCTTATCTTCTTCAGAAATAACTTTGGCAGAATGATCTATCTATGTCTATAAGCACATCGGCATAGCATAAAGCCCTGTCCAATGCACTTTCTAGTTTGAGAAATATAGCGACAATAGAACTGCATTACAAGCTAATAACTAGATGGTTTAGAATTCCAGTTTCCCTTAACAAGATGTACACTACAATACCCTACCCTACAGTTGCCTCCTCCTGTTGCCCAAAGAATAAAACCTTCTGGAACCAGGTTCTTATCAGGATAGTTCAAATCACCCAGTTGGATGTTCATACATACCCCTCATATGTTTTGCTTAATTTACAACATGGTGAAAACAAATTTGGTTCTAATGATGACTCTCTAGTGATGAGCGAGCACCCCAATGCTCGGGTGTTCGGGTGCTCTGACCGAGCACCCCCTGAGGCTCGAGTGCTCGGCCGAGCACCCGAGCCCCATTGAAGTCAATGGGAGGACTCGAGCATTACACCAGGCACCCCCTGCTCTGATGAGGGGAGGGTGCCTGGTCCATAGGAAAAGGGAAGAAAAGGATGGAAACACCACAGAAATGGTTCAGGGACAGCATAGGGAGGATGTCTGGATGCATCTTGGACTCCAACATCGCTGCTGGGAACGATCTTGCGCCCGTAGTACGCCATTTTTACAGACTGACCATAAAACACACAAAAAGGAAAATAAAAACGACTTTAGGCGAAAAATTGTTACCAAACAATATTTGCTGTATATTTACTTGTATATCATCTGCAAATTCTCCCAAAAATTTCCTTGATTTTCAGAACTGAGGCCATGATTAAGAGGGAAACGTGCGCAGAGGCAAATTCTCCCAAAAATTTCCTTGATTTTCAGAACTGAGGCCATGATTAAGAGGGAAACGTGCGCAGAGGCAAATTCTCCCAAAAATTTCCTTGATTTTCAGAACTGAGGCCATAATTAAGAGGGAAACGTGCGCAGAGGCAAATTCTCCCAAAAATTTCCTTGATTTTCAGAACTGAGGCCATGATTAAGAGGGAAACGTGCGCTGAGCTGACCATCTAAAACATTATGGGTGAGGGTCTGCTGCAGAGCTGACCATCCTAAACATTATATGCGAAGGCCCGCTAGTGAGCTGACGCTATAAAACATTATATGAGAGGGCCCGCTAGAGAGCTGACCCAATAAAACATTATATGAGAAGGCCCGCTGGTGAGCTGACCTATATAAAAATTGTCAAACAGGGCCCGCTGGTGAGCTGGCCCTATATAAAAATTATATCACAGGGCCCGCTGGTGAGCTGGCCCTATATAAAAATTATATCCCAGGGCATATGGAAGAGGAGGAGGAGGATGAGAAGATTAAGAGTCAACCATATACCCGTTTTTTGGGTGGAAGGGGTGAATGGGAATACAGAGTATTCCCATCATTGTAAATAACATATATAAAGTGAGTTTATGTTCCCCCGGGGCTTTCCTCCAGTGGAGTGGAGAAGTCAGGGGAAATCCAGGCCTTGTTCATTTTTATAAGTGTCAACCTATCAGCATTGTCGGTGGAAAGGCGGATACGCTTATCTGTTATGATGCCACCAGCAGCACTAAATACCCGCTCAGACAGAACGCTGGCGGCAGGGCAGGCCAGCACCTCCAAGGCGTAGAGTGCCAGTTCATACCACGTGTCCAGCTTGGACACCCAGTAGTTGTAAGGCACAGAGGGATCATTGAGGACGCTGACACGGTCTGCTACGTACTCCTTCTCCATCTTCCAAAACTTTTCCCTCCTTGTGACACTAGGCTGCGCATCAGGGTGAGGGTGCTGGCGGGGTGTCATGAAGGTGTCCCACGCCTTGGAGAGTGTTGCCCTGCCTTTCTCGGAACTGCTGTGTGCTCCCCTTTTCTCCCCTTCTCTGTTGGCCAAGGTAGCACGTACTCTGCCGCCAGCGTTGTCAGATGGAAAATTTTGGAGCAATTTTTCGACAAGAACCTTCTGGTATTGCACCATTTTGCTTGTCCTCTCCACCGGAGGAATGAGAGATGAGAAATTCTCTTTGTAGCGGGGGTCCAGAAGGGTGAACACCCAGTAATCCGTGTTGTTTAAAATGCGTATAACGCGTGGGTCACGGGAAAGGCAGCCTAACATAAAGTCAGCCATGTGTGCCAGAGTACCAACAGTCAAGATTTCGCTGTCCTCACCAGGAGGATGACTCTCAATCTCCTCATCCTCTTCCTCCTCTTCTGCCCACCCACGCTGAAGAGATGGAACTAAAGTTCCATGGCTACCCTCTGTAGCGGAGGCAACCGTGTCTTCCTCCTCCTCCTCCTCCTCCTCCTCCGCCTCCTCCAATTGTCGCTGAGAAGACGAAGTGAGGGTGCTCTGGCTATCACCTTGTGTAAGCTCTTCCTCCCCCATTTCCACCTCTTCCACATGCAAAGCGTCGGTTTTAATTGTGAGCAGCGAGCGTTTCAGTAGACACAGAAGTGGGATGGTTACACTGATAATAGCGTTATCGCCGCTCACCATCTGTGTCGATTCCTCAAAATTGCGTAAAACCTCGCAGAGGTCTGACATCCATTCCCACTCCTCACTTCTGATTACAGGAAGTTGAACGGAGAGGCGACGACCGTGTAACAGCTGGTACTCCACTACTGCCCTCTGCTGCTCACAAAGCCGGGCCAACATGTGGAAGGTGGAGTTCCAGCGCGTGCTCACGTCACACAGCAGCCGGTGAGCTGGCAATTGTAAGCGCTGCTGCAGCTTCAACAGGCCGGCCGAAGCTGTAGATGACTTACGGAAATGTGCACACACGCGGCGAACCTTGGTCAAGAGATCATGCACATTGGGGTAGGTTTTTAGAAATCGCTGCACCACTAAATTAAATACATGCGCTAGGCATGGTACGTGTGTGAGCTTGCCGAGCTCCAAAGCCGCCACCAAGTTACGCCCATTATCACACACAACCATGCCTGGTTGCAGGTTGAGTGGCGAGAGCCACTGCTCGGTCTGGTGACTAATCCCCTGCAACAGCTCTGAGGCCGTGTGCTGTTTGTCCCCAAGGCAGATCAGCTTCAGCACGGCCTGTTGACGCTTCCCCACTGCAGTGCTACACTGCTTCCAGCTACTGGCTGATGGGGGAGTGGCGCTGCGTGTAGAGAATTCGGAGGTGGAAACGGAGGAGGAGGAGCCAATAACGTAGGTGCTGGTGGAAACCCTGATGGAGGTAGGGCCCGCAATCCTCGGCGTGGGTAGCACCCGTGCCATCCCAGGGTCCGAGTCGCTCCCAGCCTCCACGACATTCACCCAGTGTGCCGTCAGGGAAATGTAGCGTCCCTGGCCACAAGCACTTGTCCATGTGTCAGTCGTTAAGTGGACCTTCCCAGTAACTGCGTTGGTCAGGGCACGGGTGATGTTACGGGACACATGGTGGTGTAATGCGGGGATGGCACACCGGGAAAAGTAGTGGCGGCTGGGGACCGCGTACCGAGGGACAGCTGCTGCCATCAGGCTGCGGAAGGACTCAGTGTCCACAAGCCTAAATGGCAGCATTTCGATGGCCAGTAATTTTGAAAGGTGTGAGGTTAGTGCTATGGCCTGTGGGTGGGTGGCTGGGTACTTTCTCTTGCGCTCAAATGCCTGGGGTAACGACATTTGGACGCTGTGCTGGGACAGGGAAGTGGATGTGGTCGCTGATGGTGCTTCAGATGGTACAGGTGCAGGGCGGTAGGTATGCGGGCCTGCGCCTTCGACAGGCGATTGGCCGGCACCGAAAACAGGGGAAGAGGAGGCAGTGGTGTGGCCTGCAGACACAGATGGGCGATCCAGGCGTTCCTCCCACTTACTACGGTGCTTGGATGCCATGTGTCGGATCATGCTGGTGGTGGTGAGGTTTCTAGTGTTCATGCCTCGGCTCATTCTGGTGTGGCACAGGTTGCAAACTACAATTCTTTTGTCGTCCGAACTTTCCTTAAAAAAACGCCATACCGCGGAACACCTATCCTTTGGCAAGGTAGATTTACGCAAGGGGGTGCTCCGTGGAACATTTGCGGGCCGGTTTGGTGCGGTCCGCCTTCTTTCTGTAGCCACACCACTGCCTCTTCCAGCCTGTTGCGGTGCTGCAGATGGCTCACCCTCAGGACTGCTGTCATCGCTCGGCTCTACACCTTCCCAGGTGGGGTCAGTCACCTCATCGTCCACCAAGTCCTCCTCCACTTCCTCACTCTGATCATCCTCCTCAAGTCTTGATCCCACCACATACTCAGTCATTGACAACTGTATAACATTCTCCTCAACAAGGTCTTGAGACGGAAATAGTGGTTGATTTAATGGCAACTGTGTCTCATCATCATCATCATCATCCACTACTTCCTTTGACCTTAAATGCCGTTCACATCTGTCATCTTCTTGTGATTGGGTAGCCTCTAGAGGTTGTGAATCAGGGCACAAGATGTCATGTTCCTCTGCAAGCGTGCTTGGAGAGAGGGTCAAATGAAGGATTGGTGATGAGACGAGCTCCTCACTATATCCCAGTGTGGGATCACTTCTTTGACCAGACCGTGTATGGTGGGAGGAAGGATGATCAGAGTGAGGATTATGTTGACCAGACTCTTGGCCACTGAGAGTGGACTTGGTGGAAGACAGGGTGGTGCTTAACCGACTGGAAGCAGTATCAGCTGTCATCCAACCGACCACCTGTTCGCAGTGGTCGGACCTCGAGAGTGATGTCCTGCGACGCCCTGTAAAATTACACATGAAGCTAGGTATGGTGGATGTCTTTCTTTCTTGTGCTCTGGCACCAGGCACAGTTTCTCCGCGTCCTGACCCGCGCCCTGAACTTTCAGGATCACGTCCACTTCCCCGTCCCTTTTTACCCGCCTTCTTCATCTTACACAGAATATGTGACTTTAATATTTGAGTTTGAAAACTTAACAGTATTTCTTACTATTCTGCAACTGTGCAGAGTACACAGAATAGGCTGCTAAACGGCGGTGAAACACACTGAATGGAATATGTGACTTTAATATTTGAGTTTGAAAACTTAACAGTATTTCTTACTATTCTGCAACTCTGCAGAGTACACAGAATAGGCTGCTAAACGGCGGTGACACACACTGAATGGAAAATGTGACTTTAATATTTGAGTTTGAAAACTTAACACTATTTCTTACTATTCTGCAACTGTGCAGAGTACACAGAATAGGCTGCTAAACGGCGGTGAAACACACTGAATGGAATATGTGACTTTAATATTTGAGTTTGAAAACTTAACAGTATTTCTTACTATTCTGCAACTGTGCAGAGTACACAGAATAGGCTGCTAAACGGCGGTGAAACACACTGAATGGAATATGTGACTTTAATATTTGAGTTTGAAAACTTAACAGTATTTCTTACTATTCTGCAACTCTGCAGAGTACACAGAATAGTCTGCTAAACGGCGGTGAAACACACTGAATGGAATATGTGACTTTAATATTTGAGTTTGAAAACTTAACAGTATTTCTTACTATTCTGCAACTCTGCAGAGTACACAGAATAGGCTGCTAAACGGCGGTGAAACACACTGAATGGAATATGTGACTTTAATATTTGAGTTTGAAAACTTAACAGTATTTCTTACTATTCTGCAACTGTGCAGAGTACACAGAATAGGCTGCTAAACGGCGGTGAAACACACTGAATGGAATATGTGACTTTAATATTTGAGTTTGAAAACTTAACAGTATTTCTTACTATTCTGCAACTCTGCAGAGTACACAGAATAGGCTGCTAAACGGCGGTGATACACACTGAATGGAATATGTGACTTTAATATTTGAGTTTGAAAACTTAACAGTATTTCTTACTATTCTGCAACTCTGCAGAGTACACAGAATAGGCTGCTAAACGGCGGTGAAACACACTGAATGGAATATGTGACTTTAATATTTGAGTTTGAAAACTTAACAGTATTTCTTACTATTCTGCAACTGTGCAGAGTACACAGAATAGGCTGCTAAACGGCGGTGAAACACACTGAATGGAATATGTGACTTTAATATTTGAGTTTGAAAACTTAACAGTATTTCTTACTATTCTGCAACTCTGCACACTACACAGAATGTGCTGCTAAACTGCGGCGAAGCACACTGAATGGAATATGTGACTTTGATATTTTAGTTTGAAGACTTAACAGTATTTCTTCCTATTCTGCAACTCTGCACAGTACACAGAATGTGCTGCTAAACTGCGGTGAAGCACACTGAATGGAATATGTGACTTTGATATTTTAGTTTGAAGACTTAACAGTATTTCTTCCTATTCTGCAACTCTGCACAGTACACAGAATGTGCTGCTAAACTGCGGCGAAGCACACTGAATGGAATATGTGACTTTGATATTTTAGTTTGAAGACTTAACAGTATTTCTTCCTATTCTGCAACTCTGCACAGTACACAGAATGTGCTGCTAAACTGCGGCGACGCACACTGAATGGAATATGTGACTTTGATATTTTAGTTTGAAGACTTAATAGAATGTGCTCTAATCTGCAACTTTGCACACTAAACAGAATGTGCTCTAATCTGCAACTTTGCACACTAAACAGAATGTGCTCTAATCTGCAACTGTGCACACTAAACAGAATGTGCTCTAATCTGCAACTTTTCACACTAAACAGAATATTTTTTTTTTTTTTTTTTTTTTTTTTTCCCCCCACACAAAATAACCTGCTGCCCCCACACACAGTAGTCCTAAAAAGGACTTTTGGTTCTTTTTTTTCACAATTTTTGTTTTTTTCCTCCCTACACTGCCTTTCCCTTCCTATCCTCAGCTCTCCCTGGCTCAGACTGAGCCGAACTCGATGGTCAGGTGCTATACAGCACCCGACCACGGGTTCTGGCCAGCCAATCAGTGTAATGCCAGCAGCCAACATGGCTGCTGGCATTACACCGATGTCAGAGCCTCCCTGCACGTTTATTGGCTGCGCAGCAGCCGCAAAACGTGCGGGGAGGAGACCCGAACATGGCGGGCGAGCACATGCGGTACTCGTACGAGTACCGCCATGTGCCGAGCAGAGCGATGCTCGAGCCGATCCGAGCATCGGCCGAGCATGCTCGCTCAACACTACTCTCTACTCAAACATCTTCTAAATGCTGCCAAACATTGTTTACCTTCCTTATGTAAGTCACAAATCTCACCTACTCTATCCGATCGGGAGAGAATAGCTAGTCATATCATGATGATGGAAAAACTGTCTTGTAAATTTGAAGATTATTCTCATAGCTTCTAGGATGTTTGGCAGTCTTGGATGACTTATCTGTTCAGGCATTAAACATTATTTTGTCGGAAAATTACATGCTTACAGATTAGTGATTTTAAAATTGATCTGCTGCGATGGAGAGATGAGTACGTTCTTTTGTTTTCCCTTTTCCCCTTTTTCTCAAACCATGTGTCTTTTACTTATCTATTTCTGTTCTCTTCTTCTCTTTTCTTTAATTCTCTTCTTCTGCTTTGTACAGTTACTCAATTTTCATTAAGAATTTTATCACAGCTCATATGGTCTGATTTAGGTGACATTCCACTATTGTTCCATACTTGTCAATATTTGATTGTTACAATATGAGGACTATGTTTCTTTATATCAATACTTTGTATATGTATTTATGAAGAAAATCTTCAATAAAAATCTATGTTTTAAAAAAAATGTCAGAACAGAAAAACCCTGCAGCAGTGGTTGGGTGTTAATGGGGACAATGTACCCCCCTTCCATCTTATCATTGTACTTGTAAATATGATAATCAAAGAAGAGAGGAGGGTGACTCTGCTCTCTTTTGGGTAAAAGAAAAAAGGCTACACTGTTTGTGACGGTAAGTGGAGAGGATCATGCAGGATGAAATAAGATTTGAACACAGCATGTCATGCATTTATCATGAAAATGCAGATACACAATTCATACATCAAGAAAATAAAAGAAAATATATATAAAACTATTTAAAAAATGTTAAAAATGGTTAACAAAATGTGATTTTAAAAACATTCTCAAATCTACATTTGTCATGGTTTCTGAATTTTTTCCGTCCTTTCCGGGATTTACTGCTCTCCTTCTTGGATTTCTTTGGTCTCCACCCTTTTGTTACGCCCTTTGTTTTGGGCCTATATCTAGCACCGACACTCTTGTGTCAGTGCACGATCAAAGCGTTTGTGTTTTGTGAGTTCCTGATTCTGTTCCAGAGTTTTCCTGTTTATGATCTGGCTTTCCTTGACCTTGATTCCGTCTTCTGATTTGGCTTAGTCTCCTATCATGCTCTGATCCGACCCTGGCCTGTTTTCGACTATTCTCTTGTCTCCTGTTTTGGTACCGTACTGCTCGACTGGTTTTGACCTAGGCTTGTTCAACTTTCCCTTCTGTCTTCTCCTCAGGTTTTGACGTCACCTGCCAGTTATCGACCCGGATTTGTCGACCACCCCTCCTCTGTTCCTGAGTGCCTAGTCTGTCGTGGTCCTCTATCGTTGGGTTCAACTTCCCTGTCTCCTCGACTCCCAGTCGTACGAAGTTCTCCTACGACCCTCAGTCATATTTCAGGGAACCTTCGATCCACAGTCGTACAACGGTTTCTTGCGACCCTCAGTCGTACAGTATCCCTGCAACCCCTGTAGCTACTTCATTCGACAGAAGCTATCCATACTACTGGTAGGTTTTTTAAGCTGTTTCCTGACCCGGTGAGTAACTGTCTGTCTCCTAGGTGGTTATCCAGCCATCAGGCTTTGTGGCCTGCTTCCCCACCCAGCTCCAGCCACAGCAAGATCACCCGGGAACAGCCACCGACCTCCAGCAACGCTCCCCACTCCTCGTATTCTAGATCCTGGCTCACTGGGGCCTACACAGTGAGTATTATGTATAGCTTACTGCCTGTTATTATTACATTTCAAATCAAAGTAGCAGCTTGCCACTCCTATTGGGGTTATCTGCCCTCTAGGGGTTCTCTGGCTGCTTACATCTGGGTGTATAAGGCTGAATGTGACAACATTCTTTTAACGTGTTGGGTAGGGATTGGCAAAATATTTCACCCCAAAAGAGAAAACTATGAAAATGGCACTTTTCACTTTTGGCAGGAATTCCAGGGAAAGTACATGTTTTTAGCTTTCGTACACCACTACCCATGTTAAACATAAAACCACACACTGTTCCCCCAGCAATGTCCCACCTTATCCACAGTACTGCATACTGTTCCACCAGCCTTGCCCCACAATAACCACAGAACCACACACTATCCTCAAAACAATGTCCCTTTTCCATAGAACCACATGCAATCCCTCCCAACCTTGCACCTCACTGTAACCATAGAACTAGACACTGACCCTCCAGCATTGCCACTCTTTAACCAAAAAGCCACACACTGTTGTTATAGCCTTAGCATAGAAACACACATATTGATCCCACCCTGCATTGTTGCAGCCATGGTATCCATAAAGCTGCACTTACCTCTGACTTCTAGCTGTGTCTCTCTGAACTGGTAACCTCATAAATGCACTACTGAGTCTAATACCCTCCCATAGTAAAAAGCAATGTTTCTACTGAAGCTGTCATGGGGTAAGAGAACATTTTAGCCTTTATCAAGTTTCTGTTATTTTTCACAGGAAAGAAGCAGCAAAGTACTGGATTTCCAAAAAAAATCCTGGGGAAAAATACTTTTTGCCCTTCCCTAGTGACAGGTGTATTTTAAGGTAGAAAAACCTTAGAATCTGTCTTGAAATAGCTTCACAATACCCATAATCTTACTGTATTTAAATTGTAATTTATCTGCATTTGTTTTATAAGTTTTCATTTTGTAGAACTTATATTATTAAAGTTGCCCTTTATTTTTGCTTGTTTTATAAAGTTCACATAACATCAACTTATTTTTATTAAGCTTACCTTTTATTACAATTTCATTGCACCAGTTTTGTGAACTTAACATTTAGTCACAATTGCTTTATTAATCCCTTTGCTAACAGAGTCCCGGAATGCATTTAGACGGAATCATTACTTGTCCCTTGCTTGTTTTACTATGTTTTTTGGCATTGCTACTTCCCTTCCATTGCCTACCTATTACAGTTGGAGCTTCCCCCACCCACAACTTAATTAAAAACAGTGTATGTGTGTATGTGTGTGAAGCATTCAGTGAGAAGGTCTGATTGATGAGTAATGTGGATGAACAGTAAGCTCAGGAGCTTAGTGTTGGGATCTGAGAGAGAGAGAGGTCAATTTCAGACCCTCTTTTTACTTACTGGAGCAGCGCTGTAAAATGTAAGTGATGTGCTATGACTGTCACCGGTCCTTATTGCAAAAAAAACCTGTGATGGTCATAGCATGTCACGTGTCCTTAAGGGGTTAATGGAAGATTTTGTACAGATGTACGAGAGTACCATTTTCTTAGATTTTCTTGGTGTGCTGTAAATAGTCATTTTTTAGTTGACATATAAAAATAGCCTTGTTTTTTTTTTAAATAAAAAAAGTGTCTGTTTTTATTGCAAGATAGTAAACAAAAATAAAATACACACTACTTGTTTTCCAGCTAGGTAATGCATTTCAAACACATTTGGCACACAAGAGGTTAATAACATGTCTGGCATATTTACATTTCCCCATTCCATTCAGGTCGTTTTCCCTGCACAGTCTGTCTCTCCAGACGCTGCTTTGCATTGCACCAGGCAGAGGCGTAACTAGAAGCCTCCAGGCCCTGGTGCAAGAAGTGCCACAGGCCCCCCCACCACCACCACATTGACCCCCCTCAATCTTCACAATGCCCCTACCTCCCTGGAGCTCCCGCGTGGTCATCTTAGTAATGCACAGCGCTGGGAGATGATGTCATCTCCCAGCACTCTGCATTACTAGAGCGCCGGAGGGAGATTGCGGGCGCCACTCAGAGTGGTCACAGGGGATGGCCAGGCCCCTGGAGTGACGGGCCCGGTTACCCCACTGGCACCAGGTAGAAGCACTGTATGAATCATCATTAAAATAAACTAGAAAAGGAGGAGAAGCACAGAATAATTTAAATGAGAGTTATACTCATATTTAAATCTTGTTATCATTTCAATCAAGTAGCAATTATAGCTTGTGAAGGATACTGTAATGCCCCCACAGAGGTTAATCTGATAAACTGCTCAATCCTCAATATTGAGGTCCTCTCCCAAAAGGTACTCGGAGAAACTAAAAGAAAAGAAGCAAATAGGAGAGAGCTGATATTCTTGTTAGGTACACCAATACTTATTGACAAGAGCTGAATTAGAAAGAAAACAATTACTTGTTAAGCACATGACCGGTAATATCTGAAGTCAACTGGTCTTAAAGCTGAAAATAAATATCAATCTAAACATAAGATTGAAAAAATTGCTGTACATAAATTAGTCTTCAATAATTACATCATAATCAAGTCAGCAGACAAGATGGGTCGAATTATCATACAGGACAGGGCTGATTATATAACTGAAGCATTAAGGATATTAAAAGATCCTAATAGTTACTCTAGTTTAGCACAAGACTCCACTCCCATTTATAGTATCTTTTAAAGATTTAATAGGAAGAGCATTTAACAATGGATTAATCACGAGGACAGAGAGGGACTTTGTATGTATTACTGAACCTGTT